>CM035842.1:113308330-114508330 GCA_020510985.1 Pholidichthys leucotaenia | reverse complement strand
AGGGGTAATGTGGTAGGAGCTGTTTTTCTAGATCTCAAAAAGGCTTTCGATACTGTAAACCACAGTTTGCTTTTATCCAAAATGGTATCTTTTAACTTCTTCCCAAATACATTAGAATGGTTTGCATCTTATCTCCAGAATAGAGAACAGTGTGTAAAAGTTCACCAGGATAAATCCTCATTTTTAAACAACCGCATGGGTATCCCACAAGGGTCCATTCTTGGTCCTTTACTTTTCAGCATTTTTATTAATGACTTGCCGTTACACTGCTCAGCTGCAACATGCCAACTTTATGCAGATGATGCAGTTATTTACACAGCTGCCAAGACTCCAGCACAGGCTGCAGATGTACTGTCTACAAGTATGGTTGATGTCCAAGAGTGGCTCCTCAAGAACCATCTATTGCTGAACCTTCAGAAAACAGTCTCAATGTGCTTTTCAATCAAAAAATGTAACCTGCAACATTTTAAAGTTAATATACATGATCATGACATCAGTTTAGCTACAGAATTCAAATACCTTGGCATTGTACTAGATCCTCAACTCAAATTTAATCTTCATATAAAGAAAATTTCAAAAACAGTAAAAAAAAATCTGAACTGCTTTAAATTAATTAGATATTACATACCTTACGAAGCAGCTGCACTGTATATGCATTCTATGGTTTTTTCTCATATATCATACTGTTTGACAGTCTGGGCTCAAGCAGCCCCTTCCACAATAAGACATATAGGTTCATTATATAATCAAACCCTAAAAATCTTGGACAAAAAGCCCATTAGGTGGCATCACTGTAATGTTTTAAAAAAATACAACCTATTGAGTTTTGAGAGCTTCATTGACCTCTGTCTTCTGAAATTAACGTTCAAATGTTTCCATAAATCAGCACCCGAGCCACTTGCTGGTTTCGTCCAAAGACAGGACAGCAGCAGAGCCACCAGGAGTTCTGTTAACAATAACTGTAAAATATTCCACCGCAGAACCACATTTGGACAAACAGCTTTCTCTATAAAGGGCAGTCACATCTGGAACACAATGCCAAATGAAATTAAAATAATAACGGACTTTAAAACATTCACTAAAAATGTTAAAAACTGGCTGAAAAATAAACAAGAATGTACTCATGTATGAATTATTTGTCTGCAAAGTGAGAGTGAATGAAGGGAAGGAATAAATGTGTTTGTTTATAGTGAGTGACGGAGGGAGGAAGGCCTGAAATAGGCAAATGTGAGTTATGTTATATGTGTTAAATGTGAGTCAGGCTGTTATATTTGTGTATTTATAATATTTATAATATTTATGTTAAATGTGAGTCAGGCTGTTATATTTGTGTATTTATAATATTTATAATATTTATAATTGTGTATTTATAATTTTTCTGCATTGATGTATGTGGTTATTGTGTATATTTTTTATCTTGATTCTTTTTTCTAAAGCCCATCCAGGGACAAGAGTTGCAAATTAGCTAATAGCTATACACTCTATGTGCAACACATCAGATTGATTGTCTTTGATTAATTGTCTATGTTTATTGCACTGTCCCTGTCAAATAAACTAATCTACTACTACTATCAGTTTTGGCCCACGTTGACCCAAACTGCCCCACCATCGTGACGTGTGACACGTCCGGTTCCGCTCTGGGGGCAGTTATGTCACAGGTGCAGGATGGTACGGAGTGTCCCGTGGCTTTTGCGTCGAGGTCCCTATTGGCGGGAGAAAGGAAGTATGCTGTAGGCAAAAGGGAAGCGCTAGCCTGTGTCTGGGCCTGCGAGAGGTGGCATATCTACCTCTACGGGCACCACTTCATGTTGAGGACGGACCACCGGGCGCTCACGACCCTACTCGAGACCTCGGGGTCAGGACACAGGCCACTGAGAATCCACAGGTGGTCAGAAAGACCGAGATCCTATAATTTCACGACAAGGTACACGTCAGGTAAAGACAACGTTGTTGCAGATCTTCTATCACGGGCTGCGACATGCACCCTGAAGCCTGACCCAGGGGTGGCGGATCTCGATGAGGTGGACCTGGTCCACGTGCTGCACCAAGTGCGCTGGGAAATCGTGTCTCTCTAGGAGTTCAGGGAGGTGTCGGAGCGTGACTAGGTGATGAGAGGGCTACGCTCGGCAATCAGAGAGGGTTGGCCAACTGGAGCGCTTGGTGAACTGGCCCCTTTCCACCAGTTTAGAGATGAGCTCAGTTGCTGGAACAACGTGCGTGTGGCTAGGGGGCAGTGCACCCTCATCCTGGTAGCCCTGAGGGAATGCGTCCTAGCGATGCTACATGAGGGGCACCTGGGGGTGGTTAAGATCAAACAACGCAGCAGGGATTCGGTCTGGTGGCCGGGAATCAACAAGGGCATTGAGGCTATGGTAAAGCACTGCGTGCCGTGCCTGGAGAGTGGAAAGACCGGAGGATCCCCCACCACCTCTGCGACCAGTCCCGTTCCCTACCAGGCCCTGGGAACATGTTGAGCTGGACATCTGCGGACAGCTGCATGCAGCCCCCCCCCCCCTCCCCAATAGCCGGTTCTTCGTGGTGGCCTACAATATATTTTCATAAATAGTGGCCTGAGGTGCTCCTGACTGGCTCAGTGACAACGGAAGTGGTCACGGGGTTTCTGGTGTTCTTGTTTGCCAGGTGGGGGATCCCGAGCTCGAGCACTACAGACAATGGCCCACAGTTCATCTCCAGGGCTTTCGGAGAGTTCCTGAGAGTCAGAGGGGTGGAACACATAAAGATGGCAGTGTACCACCCGCAGACTAACAGGGGGGTTGAGAAACTCAATAAGACTCTGAAGAACGGACTAAGGGCCCATTTAGCCGATGGTTTTACATTCGCTGACGCCCTGAACAAGACCCTGCTCCACTACAGGGCGTCGGTGCATGTCATGACAGCACACTCTCCAGCTGTCCTCATGCTGGGGCGTAAGTTGCTGCTACCGATGAGATGACTGGGGCCCGCACAAACAGACTGGGAGGAGGACTCGGGGACGCTGTGGCGCCGAGTCATCAGGCAATAGCGTAAAATGAAAGAACAGTTCGACAAAAGGTATCGGGTGAGGGATCATGGCCTGAGGGTAGCAGGTCAAGTCTGGATCAAGCACCGCGTCCACGACCATAAACTCCAACCACAGTGGGTGGGACCGCGGAGGATTGTGAGACTGAGCGGACCAGATACTTTTGAACTGGACGATGGGTCCCGGTGGCATGTGAGCAGGCTGAGGAGGTCCCCGCCGGAGGTGACGAGTAGCCCCGCCGTGGACTGTTTTAGTGACAGTTGGGACTGGAGGGTCTGGGCAGATGCCGACCCGCAGACTGAACCAACGGTGTCGGAGGCAGTGTGCCCTCCCGAGGGAAGCCCAGCTAGACAGCGTCGGAGACCCAGATACTTGGACGATTTTGTAACTGGAATGGTTGAAGCCAGTTGGGCCCAGTGGCAGGATTTAAGCCCCAACCTGGCGGGACGTGTTGGTAATCCACTCAGGCACCCTGGAGCCCGTTTTGGTGATTAGAAAAGAGAAAATGTGGACTGTATTAATGTGTTATGTGTACATATGTGTTTATAGTTACTTTGCCCGTTTGGGGGGTCAATTTGTATGCTTAAACTATCCGGGGGGGGGGGGGGTTGACATAAGGGAATTGGGCCTCAGGGTTTGCCGTAGCTCAGCTGGGACAGGGAGTACGGTGACGTCAGGCGGGCTACGGCTGGGAGATATATATAACTGTGAATAAGGTAAAAAAAAAAAAAAAGAGATGATGTTCAGGCCAGCTCCCCCTCCACTCTCTGTTATTGAGACATAACAATAACTTCCCAGAGTGACCACTTAAGACTGAACTCCCATGACAAAACTTTTAAAAAAGTAAATAAGTATGTTGTGGAGGAATAAGATCAGGCGAGATGAGACGAGCTGGAAGGTTGCAAAGTTTTATTTCCTCCATCAAAATGAGACACATATCGTAGCTCTGAGCTACTGTGTTACTGTGCTGTTGAGGCATGTATAGTAAGCTCTTTTATACAGACAGAGAGAATGCATGGTACATTAACATATTGGTACACATATCAGTCAATACACATGATTAGCATGACCAACTGGTGCCCGGACGTCCTCTTCTTAATCCGGGGATGTATAAACAATGGTCCATTGTTCTGGTTGTCCCCCAGGGGCTCTCTGTCCGTATGCAAATTGTCCTCTGCTTCCTGCAGACATGCTGAGTGCGAGGAATGTTCCTGTAGAGTGTTGTGGGTCACCACAGGGCTCCCCCCCAGAACACTCAGCAGGGGTTGTGACACCCGCCCCCCCCCCCCCCGCCCGTCGTTTGGCTCCAGCTCTGGTTTCCAGCACGTTGAACGGCCGTGGATCGTGGGTGCCGGGGCCTGTGCGCGTCGTGCGTAATGGAACAAGACGGCGATCGGCCGGCTTTAGGGAGTGAGGTGCGGGAAGAGCGCTGTGGAGGAGCAGGGGGAGGGGGGTGGGAGTAAGTGAGTGCCGGCCCGGGATGTCAAAGGTGTCTGGGCCGTGCAAAAATTGTGTGTGGATCCGCGATGGTGAGGGACTTTCCCGGTAAACCAGGGGCAGTGATCCGCAACGGCTGTGAAAAAAAAAAAAATTAAGTCTCTGACTCCTCTCACGGCTCGGTCCAGCGAGGATGTGGGGAAGGCGAACGGCAAAATTCCCCAAGGGCGCGTAGCGGCTGTGAAACAACTGCAGCTGTGTGAGGGACTTGGCGGTTTGGCTTTCGGTGCAAGCGCAGCCCTAAAGCCCTCAGGGACAGCAATCGGCTAGGCTTCCATTGTGCACCGTGGCTGAGAAACCCATACAAAGTCCTGTGTGCGGGCTGCACGTCTGCTTCAGGTGCATGAGCTGCTCTGAAGGTTCCGAGGCTGGCAATCGGCCGTGTTTCTTGGGCATGTGCAGCAGCGGAGGACGATGTGTTAGTCTGTGGAGCCGGATTGTCCCTATGCGTGGCACGCGCTTGGCGCAGTGACCACATAGCTGGCAGTTGCGCTGTCCTCGTAATCCTGCAGTGTGTGTACGGGGCTTCATTGTCGCGAGCTGATTCAGGGTTGGGGAGTTTGGTGGAAATCAACCCAGTCGGCGCCGATGATTGTCCCCTTTCAGGCTGCTTCCTTCGTTTCGCTCGTGTCGCCGTTCATGGTGCGTGTCGGTCCCAGCGCTGCGCTCCGGAGAGCGCACTCCGGTGAGGATGAAGAGGTTGCAGGCATTCTCTGGTCCTCTGTGTCCACAGCGCAGTGACAGGGAGCAGATGGTCATTCTCTCTCGTCAGGTCACCAGTGTGGAGGTAAAAGATCAGGAGAGGGGTGCACCATGACATGTCTAGGGTCACCAGTGTGGAGGAATAAAATCAGGCGAGATGAGACGAGCTGGAAGGTTGCAAAGTTTTATTTCCTCCATCAAAATGAGACACACATTGTAGCTCTGAGCTACTGTGTTACTGTGCTGTTGAGGCATGTATAGTAAGCTCTTTAATACAGACAGAGAGAATACATGGTACATTAGCATATTGGTATACATATTAGTCAATACACATGATTAGTGTCGGTTAAAATCTCCAACTGCATCTGTTTTTCTTGGAATGTTAGTTTCTGTGCAAATGTTATCACACTTCCTTTATTGCTTGTTTCCTTTATTGCTTTTCACACTCCTTTTACTGCCTGCTTTGCACGCTACAGCTTACACCTTTGAGGTCACACATTTACGCACACACTTTATGACATCTGCTGAAAACAGATAGAAGTGGTCTGGCCCGCAGCTTTGCCCCACACGTAGTTGAAGGGGCAGACCCCTCCCTCTTGCATGAGAGAGTGGGTGAGCATTAGGGTGCAGTCAGGTCTTATAAAAACTGTAAGTTCCAGAATTCGGGAGCTCACTCTTAAAAAATGGTTTAAGAGCTGGGTTCCAGCGCTGCTTGTACCATACCTCAATTTCAGTAAAATAAGTGAAAGTATATTTCATCTCGCAGTCTAGTTATTTGGCCTTCGTATAAAAGAACTGGGGGTGAAAGCATTTTAGATGCAACATTAGCATGACCAACTGGCACCCGGACGTCCTCTTCTTAATCCGGGGATGTATAAACAATGGTTCATTGTTCTGGTTGTCCCCCAGGGGCTCTCTGTCCGTATGCAAATTGTCCTCTGCTTCCTGCAGACATGCTGAGTGTGAGGAATGTTCCTGTAGAGTGTTGTGGGTCACCACAATGTTTATACTGTAGATTATTCACTGATCAAAAGTGCTGCATGGAATTTTGTAAACTTGTTTTTAGTGACACCTTCTGTTTGTTAAGTGAACTGGAGTATTATTCAGCTCAGTAATAGAGGGGTTGCACGTGACGTCAGTGGTCACGTGCTACATTGTTTGTCTGCCATTTTGGACGGCAAATAGTGTGGGCCCTGCGTTGAGAATGATAATAATTTCACTAGTACATACTCAGCCCGACTAGCCACGGTGTTGTTTGTTTTCCATTACAACTGAAGACCACCTTAAGTGAGAGAGCTTTACAGCAAAGTGGCCCATCACTCCCATGACATCATTTGTATGTGACAAGAAAAACACAAGATGGATATCGAGGTGAGCCTGCTGCTTGCTGGCTTTTTGTCAGAGTAAAGGCAAAAAGGAGAGCCAGAGAAGGCTGCAGGCGGTGAGACGAAACACTCTGGAAAAGTACTAGAGAGTTCAGGAAACCATGGAGCAGTTTAAGCCGAAGACGTGACTAGATGACATGTGTGGGTAAGCTAATGACTCCTAATGCTAGTTAAGCACTAATAAGTCCTCTGTACTACATTGTAATCATGGCAAGCTATCGCTATTAGGTATTAAAATATGTATGCTGTGTGTGTGTGTTTCAGATGGCTGTCTTGTTGCAAAATTATTGCTTCAAACCGTCAGTCTGGGCGTTCAAACCAAGCCTCACAGTGGTGGGATGTCACCCCAGCTTCACAAACCGCAGTGGATGCAGAACTTCAGAATGTCTGAAGAAACGTTTAGTTTCCGGTGCTACAAATTGCTCTGATCTCTGTGAAAATCATGGAGAGACTATTGAGACATCATGGGATGTACCTGCTCCGGCTGGTGGTGTCGTGGCAAAAAGCGATCAGCTGCCAACAATCGATCACCAGGTACCATATTATAGTTATAGGGTTATATTAGCTGCAAAATATATATTTCAACAGGTAAACAGTAGAGAGTTAGGTATAATAAAATATATTTAACAATTATGATGCATTTATAACCCAAAACAAACTTCATCTAGGATTAAAAGCAATTAAAACAATCCAGTCACAAGGTTACATGGAAAATACATGGATTTACTGGATATATACATGTAGATACTGTCACGATCTGAGCATGGGGGGTTTCCGCTGGGCTCAGTCTCTTTGCCTTTTATTTCATGTTTGTTTACTGTTGTAGTTACCTATGGTTGATTTTCACACATTCTGTATTGTTTTTTAGTATGATTTATTTTCCTGTTTGCATTCATTGTTGGTTTGTTATTTACATATTTTTGGATTTACTTGTTTTTATTATATTCATATTCTGTTGTGTTTTCTCTCTTCCTGGGGCTGCAGCTGTCAGTGGCACTTCCGGGTTTTTTGCTCTGTTGTGGGCGGTGCCCCTGACAGCTGTCAGTCCTGTCTTCTCTTGCTCACTATTCCCAGCTGATTTCTGTTATAATCATCATCTCCTGTCATCTCCTGTCTGCTCATGGCATCCACACCTGCCATTATTTGTTTCATTTGTTTCTAGCCTTATTTAAGGGCTGTTATTTTCAGTTCTCTTTGCCGGAGTCTACCAGCTATTGTCTTCATTAGAACCCTGACCCTGTTCTGGCGTGCTGTATTTTGTCGTAAGTTTGCTTTGTTTATCTGTTTGGATCGTCTGTTAGTGCACCATTTGGACTTTGTGTTTTGTTTTTTCAATAAACTTCTCAAACTGCAGTTCAGCATCTGGGTCTTCCTCTCTGCTCTGAGGGGCAATTCATGACAGATACTGTATACATATATATTCTGTGTGTGAGTAATGTACTATGTGCTCCTTTTGTATTGCACTAGGAATTTTGACAATAAACTTTTGTGCCTTTTGCAGATATGTCTCCACTTTTGTTTATGTTTTATTTGTAGCATCATCGTCTCCTCAAACCAAGACAGAAGATCACTTCTCTCCATTTTACAGGAATTTCACTTTATTCCTTCTACAGGAATACCACTTTTCTGCATTCTACAGGAATATCATTGGCTTTCATATCGACTCATCCAGGCCAGACCCAAAGATGTTTTCCCAGGACTCCAATGTAAACAGTTGCCTCTTGCAGAGATTGTAAGGATCAGAATTTGCTTTAAAAGGCTCAAAGGAACATAAAACTCGGGAGACCAGACTTCCAACGTGAACACTGCATTTGGATAACATCCTCCTTTACAGGAAACCAATGCTCTTAAAAGGGTCATAAACGGCTTAGTCAAACAGGTTTATAACCCCCGATGTTTTCCAGATTTCCTTCCAGATACCATGGACCTAAAAGAAATCATCTACAGCTCAACAGTACCTCCTAGCAGATACCTACGAAATGTGTTTCAGTATATAGGATGACTTTTTAATTTGTTCTCAGCATTAAGTTTCTATCAGCTTATCCTCTTCTCCCCTGGATCCTAAGAACACTGAAAATCATCCCTTTTTATCACTAACCATAGTTTGCTGTACTACCTTAAGCTTTGATCTAAATATGAATGCATGTATTATAATTATGTATAAGAAATGTTATGTTCATGAGTGTTATTCAAACAAATGTAATATTAGAGTAATGGTATAAATGCATGATCACCAAATATTAGCCAAGTCATTTAACCTCTTGCACTCTGTTGTACCGCGGACGGGCAAGTCTCTGCGTCCTAGAGCGCACGAGGGCGCACGAGAGTGCCCTCATGTGCTCTAGGACGCATGATGGAGATTGTGATGTAGGTGGTGTATGGCGTCCAAGCGTGCACTGAAAATAAAAGCTGCAGACACAGCCGCGAACAGATTAGTTCATGATTGACCTCTCATTCGACTAATAAGAGCCTTGAATTGGGTTTCTGAAACCTTGAAGAACCAATGACTGAAAACCTAGCAAGAAGGACCCGCCTTCCAAAGCTGTGAATGCAGTGAGCCAATTGAAGCAGAGAAGTTCGTGAGCTGTTTTTTTTTTAAGGCTGGGTGAAGACAGACTGCTGCTGCAGAGAAAAAAGGACCCGCAGGAAGAACCCCACAGACCCAGCAGCACGGAGACCATCCACAAGTGCAACCTCTGTGACAGCGACTGACATTCGCGCAACGGCATGTTCGACCAGGCGGTGCTTGTTTTGTTTTGTTTTTGTCCCAGCAGAATAGACGTTAGGATTGCCTTCCATGGTCATCATAGACCGACGGCGGCCGAAGACGATGGCTGAGTGACACACACGCGTTTGCCAGTCTATTTTTAATTACTACTGTTATTTGTTTTGAAAAATCGTTCGCCAAAAACCGCAATCATGGAAGCGCAAAACCGCAATAATGGAATTATGTTTTGATCGGGTCGCGAGACCAGCATCGCGTTCGTCTGACAATGAGGAAGAAGTTCGCCAGCTCCGCTTCTGCTGTGAAGAGGTAAGGTGTTCTAAGCTAAATTATCCTTTATCCCTGAAAATTGTAATCAAAATGACTTTTGACCGGTCGGTAAATTACAGCTGTGCGTCATCGCTGCATGACGGACCGTGGCGCAACGGGCAATGTCTTTCCTCTGTAGCGAGGGGGGGGGACAACCCCCCCCACACACACACACACACACAGACACAGCCCTGAGTGTCACCTTTCATTAGAGCCCAAAATGAAGCTTCTACATTGAAGCATTCAAAAGTTACAGACGTTTTTTCAAACTGTGCCATTTGGCACAATTTGGCACAGTTCAAAAACGCCTGGGAACTACCTGAGAAAAAAGCTGTGTAATATATTAATTTTTTGTGGTATTGTTACAAAATTTGGACCTCAGATGGATAACACTTGGTTCTACATTTCTGTTGCATTTTCCAGCCCGGATCTGAAGCTGTGTGTTATTTGCAAGCATTTGTATCCAAAAAAACACCCCGGCCAAATTTATTTTCTTCAAGTTCACTATGTTTAGATGACTGTAACTCAGTGGCCGGAGCACTTAGAGAGATTATATCTGTTTTGCCAAAAAATTCAAAGTGTTTTCTTTTAAATGAGACCAACCCCATGAAGATGCTGCAAAGGGTTGAAAAACAGCTTTGGATTTAATTTGGGCACGTTATTTTTTGGCGTTTTTAGGGAAATTGACCGAAGTGCAAGGGGTTAATTTAGTTGGATTTTATATTGAGCACCTAATTTCATAAGAACTGACTGAGTGTTGATTTTTCTCTGCAATTTCATGGGATGGTGTCTTCGTTTGATTGGCTGCTCTCAAACAAAGAAATGTTTTCACATTGGATAGCAGCTATTTCAAACTGCTTTTGATAAAGTCGATTGGTCAGTCTTGCGATCAGCATCACCAGTTTATGACCAGGCGGGGCCATTTAAAAAAGTTGTTGAAGCTGCTCTGCAGTTAGAGAGAAAAGATTCAGAAAAAACACACAGATGTAAGTTAAGTTGCAGTTATGTAAGAGAGAACAAGAGAAGATCAAAGATGAAAGAAAAGTTAAGTCAGGAGAGCAAGAGAAACACCTACACAGAGACAAGCTATGCAGTTAAAAGGTTAAGTTAGAATTAGAAACACAGAAAAGAAGAAAGAAAGAGATTTTGAGAAAGATTAGGAACTAAGTTAAGATTAAAGAAGCAGAATAGTAATCTAGATCTCAGAGGAAGATTTTATTCCACCGTTTCAAGGTCCTGTGTAGTTTTATTCTATCTAAATTGTTCTTTGTGAAGTTTGTCAAATCCTGCGTTAGTTTTTCTGGTTACTGAGGAGAAATCACCTTTTCTTTAGAGCTCGCTTTTTCAGAGAATCAAATTCTCAAACTTTTTCCTTCGCCTCAGAAGCCATTCTCATCCTAGTAAATGTTTTTCTCACTTTTTTTTTACGACTTTTCACGCCGTTAAAGTGGACCTTTAATTTTCCTAATTTAAAGTGAACAGAGACTGTTTTTTTGGACTCTCTTTCCGGCCTCATACCTGCCTGACTGAGAAGTTTCTCCTTCAGTTTTTTGGTCTATCCCGCTACAAGAGACCTCAAATTTGGACTCATTTCCAAGGACTTGTCACGCCGCTCGGTGACAGACCACCCACTGCTGCCATTGTCTGGAGAGCCCCCAGGTGAGTTTACACTTCTACTGCTGTGAGGAAGCATTGCAGCCGCTTCCTCCGACGACCTAACTCCCAACTCGGCCGGTATCGACCCGCTGAAACGTGGACCTACAGCTGTTTTCGTAAGTGAAACTCCTACTTCTCCTATCTGCTGGGTTAAAACGTGATATCCGAACAATTAAATTACTATTGAATATAGCCCGTATTTCAGGGCTCAATTAGTCTCTTAGCCACAGGATAAAGCTATAAACTGAAAAAAGACTCTTAGTCATTTTTAAGTAACTGCCCTTAATTTTTGTAGATTAATTCAGAAGTCATTTTTAGATAATTAGCTTATGAATTTTCTCCATAAAACTGTGTTGTTTTGTTAGACATTTCAGCCTCATTTACCATTGAAACATAAGTCTGGTTCCTCCTTGGTTCTACAAAGGTGTAACGCTGGATTTTATGTTCAGGAATCCAATATCAGTTGATGTGATATCGTACACTGCTATCATTTGAATCTGTTTATCCATCATTCGAATGCCATGCCATGTAACCTGAATGAGTTTAATAAAAGGGTGAATGACAGAGGTTGAAGTGTTTTCCTTTCACATATATCTGCTTCCTAATCACGGCAGGAAAAGAACTCACTTAAATTTTGAGACTGATCCATTAAGTAATTTAAGGTACAAAATTAATTAAAATTAAACTTAATATAATTGTCCGTTAGGACTGGTGCCCCTTTTTACGAGTGCTTTTATTTAATTTAGTGGGTGTAGAAGTGATGGTTTAACTCCATCCCGTTTTCCACCCATGATTAAATAAAATAAATCATTCCTATACCTTATGACAAATATTTTATTATATAATCCCATTACATATTTGTCAAGGTTACCAAGATTTAGTGACTTAAATTAAATGCTAAAAGATTGGAAAAGCTGTCTAAATAATCCAGCAGTTTGAGAAATCACTTTTGGTTTCGTGTAAGTTTGTCAACAGAATGATGAACCATAAAGTAGTTTGTGTTAAAACATGTTAAATCCCATTAAACCCTAACTCATTATTAGGAAACACAGATGCTAATATGGCACAGAATTCCTCCATATACTGGTACTATCACTAAAGTGTGCAGTGTCTTCTGCACTGGCACATCCAACAATACAGTCTTCAGTAAATAAAACAATTGTTTTTGGTTACTTTTTCTTAAAAATAAGCCATTATTTTCAACGTCATTGATAGATGTTTGGTTTGTACTGTTGACTCTTCCCGCCAGTGTCTTAACAGACAAATAGAAAATCATGATGCAAACACATAAGTCACTAAATTATTTATTACAATCACCAGTAAAATCCAGATTATTTAGAATGTGCAAAATTCAAACTTTAAACTGTAAAAAAAAACTCAAAATAGGCCACTCTCAAGGTGGCCCAGCACACCAAGGAACGCTTGATTGAAGGCAGCATTCTGAACTGTCTCCTCCCTTCACAAGGTAGTTTCATGGGATCCAGGTCAAGTGGACCCCTGACCAAGTGAACACTCCCAAGTGGACCCCAGGATCCAATCTGTACATGTACAAGTACATTCTCAATCCAGTGATTTGTAAATGCGAAGAAGGAGAACAACAGCAAGACTTTGTGTAAAACTGTTGGAAAGACTTTTCCCAGTCACCAAGAAGTGTAATATATATATAGATATATATATGCAAGCCATGCCGGATAAGCCAATAAGTTAAGTAAAATTGCATGCAAATTAATCACTCTGTGGTGGACTTTTGCCAGTCGGTGCATTGTGACATGCACTACACAAAGAGCAGAGATAAACAAACCTATCATCTGGTCAGTCACTGCAACAAATACTGGAGTCAGTTTGTCTTGGCCTGTCCTTGCTACTGATAATACCTCTATCTGCCAAGAATGTGCCGCTAGTCCAGCAAAAGCTAGTGGTACTCAAATACTTTGCAAGCAGTTTCATGAAATGGTCAGTCAGAAAGCAACTCATACTGGCTTGGATGTTGCCCGGGTTTGCAGGGTCGGCAGTTTCCGGCAGCAGAGGGCAGGGGACAGAGTTGCGTAGAGGAATCTGATCAGACCTAAATGAAACAGTCATTGTCGCCCGCGACAGACTGCTATGCTATGATGATGTAAGATGACAACTAAGCTGAGCTGGAGAAGGTTTTGGCTCTGTTTCTACTTTCAAAAGACTTTTCTTCTCCACCGCTGCTGCTCGTCACCACTGGCTGCTCCCAGATGAAAATCTGCAGAATAGATATGTGGGACTATAATGCTCTGAATGAGGCTTTAGGAAGCTCTGAATCAGTTTGTAAATCACTGGATTGGAAATGTACTTGTACATGTATAGATTGGACCCCGGGGTCCACCTGGGGTGCTCACATGGGGTACTCACTTGGTCAGGGGTCCACTTGACCCATTCCCGTTTCATGCTGTCTTGCTTCACTGAGAAGCAACTGGATGTGCTGCTGGTCCCGGTTCAGCAGATCTTCAGCCTGTAGTGGGACTCTAGAATGAAAATACACACACATGTAAAAAACTACTTTTTAACCAGGATTAACACTAGTGTTTGTTTGTTTTTTTTTGTCAGATGTTGTCGACACAAGCACAAAATACAAGCAGAGCATGGCGTTAGCATTGATGGCTAACTAGCTAGCTCATTGTCTGCATACAGGAGACAACGGTGTTGTTTGTCCTGTGAGCTTTCTACCACTGGGATAAATAACAGCAAAGATGCATAATATCACATCACTCACCATCCTCTATCATGGTTTTCAACAATGATGATGCTATGGTCAGGTCTACTCAACTCTGCCTCCATTTGCCTTCAGACGTCAGTGGCCGTGAATTCTTTTCAGGTCGCTCCGTCCAGCTCCCTCTGGATTTCTTTAATCAGCTACCAAGCACAGAAAAGTCTGCACCTCATTGTTGGACCACAGTGTTGATTTGTGTGTAGCCATTTATGACATAATTATCGGCCCAGGAAACACGCACGCAGACTCAGGTAAGATTCAATAGCTTTATTCAACAGCAAGGGTGTCTGGGTGCGTGTATGTGATATGTCTTATGGATTGTGGGCGGATGAAGAGAGTCGGGAACAGAGCAGCACGCCGTGCAGCCAGGCAACCCTATGGGAAGAGAGCAGACAGGAATATGAGCTGGGCAAAACCAAAAGGAGAGAGATGCTGAATATGGCTTACTTGCAGACAGGACGGTGGCTGGCGTTGGCTAAGGACCTTTGGCCTGGAAGACAGCGTTCTGCTGCGCACATGACGAGGCGTGGGAGGAGAGGGAAGGAGATGGCGATGACGGGAGAATCCGCCGCCAAGGAATCCACCTGTGCACAGGGGAGAGGCTGGTAGACAGGTGAGTGGTTAATCAGCTTACGTGCTGTAGAGAAGGTCGGCAGGATGGGAAGAGACAATCCTGCTGAGGGCTTGAGCATGTAGAAACACAGACGGCTCCAGACCAATGCTCTGGGCTGAGTGAGCTAAATAGCCCGTTCCTGATGAGGCGCAGGTGTGCGCGCAGCTGAGGTGGATGACTGGAAGCGGCGAGTTGTAACAATTTATCTTGATTACACTCATTCACACTTGCTGTTGGTGATTTGACTGTTCGTTGCCGTCCAAAATGGCACAGTAAACAAAAGACATGTGACCCGTGTGACGTCGGTGCAACCCCTCTATATCTGACAAATAGACCAGCAGTCTCAGAATTTCCCTGAAATTCTACCTGTCTTGATATACTGTATATATTTTTACTGGTCCAAGCTAATAATTTGGCTTTCTGGTATAAGTGTTTACAAATCCAGCTGAAAAAGAGCAATAACATCATTTACCTGTCTGTGAGATAGGGCTTTTTTAAAATACATTTTGCTAATATGAATGAATGAATGAATTTTATTTATTTCGGATAGTACATTACAGGTTAAAAGAAACTGTATAATATAACAACAAGGTCAAATTAGACAAAGACTCCTTCTACTATACAATTCCACGTGAGTTATCCGAAATGGGTGATGGCTGAAGCCGCAGCTTATATTGCCCACCCATATTCCATCCAAGAATTCAAAGGAGAAAAAAGAGAAAACAAGACAAGAGCGATTACAATTTAAAACAAGGCTAAGACAAAATGTGACTGAGAGAAAAAGAAAACTGAGCTAGTCTAAGTTAAGCGGTTACTATTCAAAAACAAATCTAAGACATAGTGTCACAGAGAAAAAAAGAAAAAAAGAAAAAATTAAGCTACAACACAACACAGGCTGGAAATGTCAATCCTTATGTGAGTTTACATGTCGTCTTGTAAATATGTTTGGAGTATTTCTTCCTTTAGTTTTTGTTTAAATTGTCCAAGCTTTGTACATGATTTTAATTCAGGTCCAAAATCGTTCCATAATCTGACTCCTTGCACTGAAATACAGTGTTGCTTGGTGGTTGTTCTCACTGTAGGCTTTTGAAATATACATGTTCCTCTGAAGTGATATCGTTTCTCCCTTGTTTGGAACAACTTTTGGATATTTGCGGGCAGTGATAGATTCTTCACTTTGAACATTATTATTGCGGTTTTAAAGTCAATCAGATCTTTCAACTTGAGAGTTTTTTGTTTAAGAAAAAGTGGGTTTGTTGGTTCCCTGTAAGCTGCTTTGTTGATTATTCTAATAGCTCTCTTTTGAAGCATAAAGAGTGGATATATGTTTGTTTTATATGTATTTCCCCATACTTCATTACAATATGTCATGTATGGGAGTATTAATGAATGGTACAAGGTGTATAGTGTGGGTTGATTCAGCAAATTTTTCACTCTGTGTAATATTGCAATTGATTTGGATACTTTACCTTTTATATAATTAATATGTGGCTTCCAACACAGTTTGTTATCAATTATTACTCCAAGGAATTTAGTTTCGGATACCCTTTCAATCTCTACACCATTTACACTGAGTTTGGGTACTGGGTAGTTGTGATGGTTGTTAAAGACTATAAATTTTGTCTTGCTTAAATTGAGCGTTAATTTGTTTGAATCAAACCACAGTTTCAGCTTTCCTAATTCCTTTTCGAGTGTATCCAGAAGTTGTTCCAAATTGTTTCCACTGCATAGCAGATTAGTGTCATCAGCAAACAATATTAAGTCCATTTTTTCTGAAACTTTACATATATCATTTATATACATATTGAATAATAATGGTCCCAAAACTGAACCCTGTGGGACTCCACAGGTGACCTTCAGTAACTCTGAGTTTTTGCTGTTAACACATGCAAACTGATATCTATTCTTTAAGTAACTACTTAACCAGGACAGTGCTACCCCTCTAATACCACAATTTTGTAGTTTCTTTAATAATAGATTGTGATCTACTGTATCAAATGCTTTTTTAAGATCCAGGAATACTCCAACTGAATACTCTTTATTTTCAATGGCTGTTGATATTTTTTCTGTAAATTCCATTAAGGCATATGCTGTTGTCGTTTTGTGTCTGAACCCATATTGCTGCTCACACAATAAATCATTCTTCAGTATGAAGTTGTCAATTCTCTCATAGAATATTTTTTCAAGTATCTTGGAAAATTGCGGTAATAGTGAAATTGGTCTGTAGTTGGAGAGTTCCCCTCTGTCGCCTGACTTGTAAATCGGAATTACTTTAGCTATTTTCATTGCATTGGGAAATATACCTGATTGGAGAGACAGGTTACAGATATACGTCAGTGGTTTCACTATGCATTCGATAACAGTTTTGACTAGTAGCATGTCAATACCATCGCAGTCAGTAGATGTTTTACTTTTGAACAATTTAACAATTTCAATGACCTCTCTTTCGTCTGTGTTCTTTATGAAGATGGTGTCTTTTACAGCAGTGTTATTGCATATTGTATCACCTGTAGGCGCCGTAGTGGGTATTTCTCAGGCCAGTTTAGGTCCAATGTTAACAAAAAAATTATTAAATTCATCTGCAGGTGAAGCTATATTCACATTCGGAGTCGATTTATTATTTTTTGGAATATTAGTTGGGTAGCTAGTATTTCTGCTTTTATTTCCAAGGATACTGTTGATTATTGTCCATGTATTTTTAATATTGTCTTTGTTTTTTTCCAGTTCTTTACTGTAATAGTCTCTTTTACTGCATCTTATTATATATGTTAACTTATTTTTGTATGTTTTATACCGTTGCTCTGCTTCTTTTGTCCTTTTCTTTATGAAAGCCTTATATAATAAATTTTTCTTTTTACACGCCTTTTGTAGTCCTTTGGTTAACCATGGTTTGTCAGCAAATTTGTGTTTAAGCTTTTTTTTAACTAATGGGCAGTTTTTTTCATAAAGAGTGGTTACAATGTTTATAAATGTGTCATAGGCTTCATTTACATCTGATACATAGACTTCTGTCCAGTCTTGCTTCAGCAAGTCCTCTTTAAAAGAACTGATTGCGTTTGGTGATTTGTGTCTGAACGATTTTGAGATTTTTTCTGGGTTGGGCCCCGTGTGGCCATGGATAAGTGCAAAGATTGGCAAGTGGTCGCTTATATCATTTATCAATAATCCACTTTCTATTTTCTTATCGAGAACATTGACAAACAGGTTGTCAATAAGTGTAGCAGAGTGAACTGTGATTCTACTGGGATGTGTTATTGTGGGATATAGACTCATGCTGTACATAGAGTTCATGAACTCTGTAACTACATTTTGTTGATGTGGATTAAGTAGGTCAATATTGAAATCTCCACAAATTGCTACCATTTTCTTACTAGTAATATTATTGTACAGCTCGACTAATTTATCTCTGAATGTCTCAATGCAAGTTCCCGGCGTTCTGTATATGCAGCTTATGATTAGATTTTTTGTTTTGTCTAGGTCAATCTCAACAGTAACACATTCCAAAATCCCTGGTAGTGCTGAGGACATTTCATTTACAAGCTTACATCTATACAGGTCATCAACATACAGTGCAACACCACCACCCTTTTTTTGAGATCTGTTAATGTTAAACATCTGATATCCCTCTATTGCCATCAGGGGAGCCTGTTCTTCATTAAGCCAGGTTTCCAAGACTGCAATGGCTGTGAATTTTCTGTTTAGCTGTTTTAAATAGTCCTGAATCTGTGAGAAATTTTTGTTAAGACTTCTGCTATTGAAGTGTATTATTGACAGTTTACCATCTAATTGCACTTGACTTTTGAATTGCTTTTCAGTGTAATATTCACAGTGGTTATGAATATTATTGAAAAAGTGGTTATCGGGATCAATATCATTCTCCATCTCTTGTGGTTTATGTTCAGCATAGTGGCATATTTTTAGAGTTTGAGTTTCCTCACTCTGTGTTTCATAGACAGTGTTCATTTGTATTTATCTAAGTCAGTAGCATCTCTGATCATTATACTTTTTGCTTGCTCAGGTGTTCCATTTAGTTTAATCCAAATTCTACAATTTCTTGTCCAGGTTGACTGTATCCTAATTTGTTTTTTTAGCATCCGTGCCTGCCGTGCTAATTCAGCGGGGGGTTTTTGTCAGGTGTTCATTTATATTTTTTCATATCATGAAAAATGATGGGTAAGTGGAAATATACAGATATCCATACACACACCATTATAATAAATGTTGATGATTGCTATTTGTGATACAGTAGAACTTTGTTCATATACATTGTTGGACAGTTACCTGTCCACCCATATAATTTTCATAGTCTTGCACCCTAACTCTTTTCGTTTGCAATGAACTTGGCAGAAATTTCAACCACAGAATTATATACAAACATAAACCTGTTTCAGATGCATATCTTTTGACCAGAAGCCAACCATAAATAGTTTTGTCTCTAAACAACTTATTAGGCATTGGCTTCATTATATGCACTTTGCAAGACCAATTTTTATGAAGAATGAGAGTTCATTTTGGGAAAGTACAGGACCTTCTGGCAGCCCCATATGTTTGTGCAGTTCTTTTCCAATGAGCGAAGAAGAGGTGGAGAGTTAAGTACTCAGTACAAGAAACATGCAGACATTCATCTGGTTTGTTGATTTTAGAGGCTTGTATCTCGCTTCCAGTTTTGGCACTTTTCACCTCTGGATCCTTTGGGTTTCTTGGAATGGAATCACAAATGACCTACTAATAAAACTAAACTGAACTCTGGCATGCTATCTTTATTTATTATACTGAACATACAGTCTACTTCACTTTGTCAGGCAGGTCCTATTTAAGTGATTTCTTGATTGAGAACAGGTGTGGCAGTAATCAGGCCTGGGTGTGGCTAGAGAAGTTGAACTCAGCTTTCCAAAGATGTGATAAACCACAGTTAATTTATGTTTTAAAAGGGGAGGGGAAATCACTTTTTCACACAGGGCCATGAAAGTTTGGATTTTTTTTTTACCCTTAATAATAAACACCTTAATTTAAAAATTGCATTTTGTGCTTACTTGTGTTATCCATCCATTAATCCATTTTTGTCCACTTAATCCTTTTCGGGTCATGGGGCCTGGAGCCTATCCCTGCATCTTTGGGCAAAAGGCAGGGTACACCCTGAACAGATCACCAGTCCATCGCAGGGCCAACACAGAGAGACAGACAACCATTCACTCTCACATTCATACCTAAGGACAATTTAGAATCCCCTTGTGTTATCTTTGTCTAATATTTAAATTTGTTTGATGATCTGAAGCATTATGTGTGACAAACATACAAAAAAACTGAGAAATCAGGAAGAGGCAAACACTTTTTCACACCACTGTATTTATCTTCATCAATTTTTGGATTCTGATACAAAACGTGACACCTTCCCTCCTGCTTACACATCCTGGACTTGGAACCAGGCAATGGTGCAGTTAAAGGTAATTGTAATCAACAAAAATCGTCATGTAGAATTGATCCCGTGTTGATTGGTAATCAGTAGTTGACAACCAGCATCAGAAATAATTTAGCACAGATATAAACAGTGGCAGATGATCAGGAATCAGAAGTCCTCCTTAGGTGTCCTTGATGATCACTATTCCTGGAAAGTACATTATAAATAATTCAGTCATCATATGTGTACCACCATCATGACTGTCATGATCAGGCGAGTGTGCCCCCCCCTCTTTCTGTCTCTATTTTCCTGGCTCCAGAGCTCATCAAGCGCACCTGCGTGATTACACACCTGCTGCCTCCTGGTTCACCAGTGTATTTAAGGGCCAGTGTGCGAAGAGCTCTCTGCTGGATCGTTGGGTTTGTGCCGCCTCACAATCATAATTCTTGTTGTGTGGTTAAGTTAATTACTTTCTCCAAAATCAGATCAAATCAAATCAAATCAAACTTTATTGTCATATTGCTGTACATACAACTGTAGTGCAGGCAAGATGAAATTGCGTTTCTCTCGGCATCCATATAAGAAGCAGCATGATTAAGACACACTCCCACATAGCTCCACCCCCCACCCCCACTCCCCCATCCATTCACACATCCCTGAGACATACTTGGGGAAAAAGAATAACTAACTATAATATACAAAATGTCCGTAGGTGCAGTAGTGTGTATGAGAGATTCCGGGTCAGCTGTTCAGCATCCTGACAGCTTGTGGGAGGAAGCTGTTGATCAGTCTGGTGGTTCTGCCTCTGATGCTCCGGAATCGTTTACCAGATGGAAGAAGTTCAAAGTGTTTATGCAGAGGGTGAGAACGGTCCTTGACAATGTTCAGTGCCCTGCTCCTACAACGGTTCTGAAAAAGTTCTTGGACAGAGGGGAGGGAGATTCCAATTACCCTCTCCGCCCCCTTGACTATCCTCTGCAGGGCTTTTTTGTCTGACATACTGCAGCTGGAGTACCATGTAGCAATGCAGTATGTCAGAACACTCTCCACCACACCTCTGTAGAAGGTCCTGAGGATGCAGATGGGGAGAGAGGCCTGTTTGAGTTTCCTCAAGAAGTGTAGTCTCTGCTGAGCCCGCTTCCTGATCTCCAAGGAATTCTTGCTCCAGGTCAGGTCCTGCGAGATCTGCACTCCGAGGAACTTGATGTTCTCTACTCTCTCCACTAAACGGCCGCCGATGCTGAGGGGGACGTGCTCAAGCTGTGACCGCCGGAAGTCGATAATCATCTCCTTCGTTTTGTCCACATTGAGCACCAGATTGTTCTCCCTGCACCAGCCCTCCAGGTCTCTCACTTCTTCCCCGTATATTGATTCCTCATCCCTCTGAATAAGTCCCACCACCGTGGTGTCATCTGCAAACTTAATCATCTGGTTCCCCTCGTGTTTGGATACACAGTCATGTGTTAGAAGTGTAAACAACAGTGGACTGAGTACACAGCCTTGAGGGGTTCCGGTACTCAGCGTGACAGAGTTGGAGATGTTGTTTCCAACCCGGACAGACTGAGGTCTCTCAGTCAGGAAATCTAGGATCCAGAGACATGTGGCGGTGTTCAGACCGAGGAGGAGTAATTTCTCCATCAGTCTCTGGGGAATAATGGTGTTGAATGCTGAACTGAAATCAATGTACAGGAGTCTGGCGTAGGTGTCTTTCTGGTCCAGGTGGGTGATGACAGAGTGTAGGGTGGTGACTATAGCATCCTCCGTGGAGCGGTTTGAATGATATGCAAACTGGAGCGGGTTGTGTGATGCAGGGAGGAAGGCTGTAATGTGTGGTTTGACAAGCCGTTCAAAACACTTCATCACAATTGGTGTCAGTGCAACAGGACGATAGTCATTCAAACAGGACACCACTGGTTTCTTTGCCACCGGTACAATGATAGAGGTCTTGAAGCATCTGGGAACGATGGCCTGACTCAGGGAGATGTTATAAATGTCAGTCAGGACATTTATACCTTCTCCTTTCCTCTTCTCAGGTTTGCTGCTGCTTCCAGCGGTGCGTCTCCGGAGCTGTGTTTGCTCACTCGCCTGAATCATCGACCTCCAGGACTACGGCTTCTCCATCCAGGTCCTCCAATCACTCCTCCCCCTTCCTTGCTGTCATTAATTCACCATCTCCCCTCCCACGCTGTGGTCACTGCCGGGCTCTCTGCCAGTATTGTAAGATCCATATCCTCTGTAGTTATTTTTCAGTACGCCGTATACATTATTAACCCCTCCTCTCCTCTCTTTCCCTCCTAGGCCGCAAGTGGCTCCAGCGTGCAACTATTTTCTTGTATATAGTTTGGCTTTGTGGTTGCGGGTTTCATTTATTGTGGTGTGTGTATATATTCATTGTTAGCGTGTTTTGTATAGGGATTGGGTTTTCATTAAAGTGGTCTAACTTTTCATCTGCGTCTGTGTTCTGAAGTGGTTGCCTTGCACTTAAGCCTCCTCAAAATCTCAAATCATGACAGAACGATCCAGCCAGGATCGAGGCTTAGCGGGCGCTACCTCAGGAGAACAGTCAGCGCTCTCGCATTTGGAAGCCACGAGCACCAGGTCATGCTTTTGTTTGAGCAGCTCCAAACTATCACCCAACAATTGACCACTATATCGGAGCATTTGTGTCGGCTTCCTGGTGCGGCCGCTACCCCTCCCGCACCTGCTGTCCCGGCAGTCCCTGTTTTCTGCAGGACCATCTCCGTCCCCGAGCCTGCCCCCTATGGGGGGGAGGTGGGAGGATGTAAAGGGTTCCTGTTACGCTGCTGGATGTATTTTCAGCAGGTGGAGGGAGAATACAAGGATTATTCGGCCAAAATACAATTCCTGACCCTGTTACTCTGCGACCAGGCACTCAAGTGAGCCCAGTCCATCTTGAGTAGTTGGGAGGGGGCCCAATATACTTTTGAACGTTTCGTTCAGGAATTGACCCAGGCATCGATCACACAGAGAGTGAGGGTAACATCGCTTGCCAGTTGCTGGAGCTTCAGCAGGGCAGTCGGTCAGTTGCCGTCTACTCTGTCAAGTTCCAGATCACCGCGGCAGACTCCGAGTGGAATGATGCTGCGCTATGTAGCGTTTTCCTCTGTAGTTTGAATACCAACCTCCGTGATGAACTGGCTATTCGGGTGAACCCTTCCTCTTTGGATGAATTGATTGCCCAGTCAGTGGCCCTTGACAACCAGTTCCGGGAGCGCATGAGGGAGCAGAGGACTGCTGCTTCCTCGCCTGGTGAGGGGGCAATTCCCCCGCCCCCTCGCCCCCTCGCGCTGCATCCACGGTGCCACCTCCGGAGCTGATCGTCCTGGTTAGGACTCATCTGACTCCAGAGGAGTGCCGGCGCCGGGAAAAGGCGGGGGCGTGCATGTACTGTGGGGCAACTGATAATGCCATCTCCAAATGCCCAACTCGGCCAAAAAGAACAGGCCTGTCAGTAACTGTGGGGGATCTGGCAGGAGGTTCTTCTAGAAATTCCCCCAGCTGTTTTACACTCCTGGTTCTCACCCTGTTAGCGGGAGCCAAATGTAAAACCTCCACTCTGGTGGATTCCGGAGCGGAGCAAAACTTCTTTTACCAGAAATTGATTCAAAAATTTCAGATTCCCACCAGGAACCTCCCGACACCCGTTAATATCTCCACCTTATCTGGTTGTAGTCTCGTGGTGGTGACCCGACAAACTGATCCCATTTCGGTCATTTTGTCCAGTAACCACTGCAAGACAATCCCATTTTTTGTGCTGCCACAATCTTCTGTCTCCATGATTTTGGTGTATCCATGGCTTCACAAACATAATCCCATAATCAATTGGGCCCAGGGTTCAGTTTCTTCCTGGAGTTCATTCTGTTTGTCGTTGTGTCTCCAATCTACTGCTTGTTCACCCTCTCTCCCTCTCTCCTCCCTTTCGGCTGAGCCGGTGGATCTCAACCGCATGACTGAGGTCTACCATGACTTAGGGGAGGTCTTTAGCAAGTCGAGGGCCCTTTCTTTGCCACCTCATCGGTTCTATGACTGCGCTACTGACCTTCTTCCGGGTGCGCAGCTGCCATCCAGCTGGCTCTACAGTTTATTTGGGCAGGAGGGGGAAGCAATGGAGAACTACATTTAAGACTCCCTTAGCACTGGCCTTATCCGTCCGTTGTCTGCTCCTCTCAGTGCGGGGTTCTTTTTTGTAGGTAAAAAGGATGACACCCTGCGGTCATGTATTGATTATCGCGAGCTTAATTCCATCACTGTTAAGGATAAATACCCGTTGCTGCTCATTAATTCAGCCTTTGAACTCCTCCAACAGGCACGGGTATACACTAAGCTCGATCTCCAGAACGAGTATCATTTGGTACATATCCGCGAGGGGGATAAATGGAAGACAGCGTTTAAAACTCATTTGGGTCATTTTGAATATCTAGTCATGCCCTTTGGTCTGACCAACGTCCCCGCCATCGTCCAGCATTTAATTAATGATGTCCTCCAGGACATGGTGAACAATTTTGTTGTTGTTTACTTAGACAACATATTAATTTTTTTCTCACACACTGGAGGAACATGTGGTCCACGTCCAGACTGTCCTGCAACGGCTGCTTAAGAACCAGCTTTTTGTGAAAGCTGAGAAGTGTAAGTTTACCACCTGCTCCACTTCTTTCCTGGGGTTTACCATGGGCAGGGGCACTTCAAAGGCCAACCAGGAAAAGATTCAGGCAGTAGTCAATTGGCCTACCCCTCAAACCAGGAAGGAGCTCCATCACTTCCTGGGTTTTGCCAGTTTCTACCGCTGGTTCATTCATGACTACAGCAAAATCGCTCTGCCCCTGATCCAGCTTACCTCCATCAACAGCCCATTCAAGTGGTCAGAGGCCACTGAGCGGACTTTTGCTTCACTTAAAGAGAAATTTACCACTGTGCCTATCTTGGCTCAGGTAAACCCCCAAGCTCACTTCGTGGTTGAGGTGGATGCGTCTGATTTGGGGGTGGGCACTGTGCTTTCACAGCGTTCTAGTTCCGATCAGAAACTCCGATCAGAAGCTCCACCTGTGCGCGTTTTTCTTTAATAAACAAGCAACTCACTGTCGGCATTTGGTGCCTCATTAATGCCCTGAAAAGGGCATTTATGACGGACATGCCTAAACACACTGTGGTCTCAGGCTGGAGACTTCTGAGAATGTGTTGAAGAAGAGGACACTGAACAAACTTATCTATCATGGACAATCCTGATCACCCCCTTCACCACACACTGGACAGACAGCGGAGCACTTTCTCCAGCAAACTGCTACAGCTCCGTTGCCACACGGTCAGGTACAGGAAATCTTTCCTGCCACATGCCATTTCACTATAGAATAACTCACTCTAATGTTGAATCTTGGTCATAACAATGCTGCCATACTGCACCTTACAGTCTAATTGGTATGTCACATTTCACCCTGCGCCCATTAGTCCCACATTGTACAGCGAGTACGATTCATGTATCTATACGGGTCATCATCTATTCATCTGCGATGTCTATAAAGTTATCTAGGCAGTTTTGCTTTCCCTGGGTAATTCGTTTTTCTATTATGCTGTGTATGTTTCTATTGTTTTGGTTGTCTACTGTGTCATGCTGCTGTTACACTGTAATTTCCCAGTTAGGGATCAGTAAAGTACATCCATCTATCCATCAGTAGCAGTAAGTCTATATTATAACATAATTAAATAGTGTTGTGTATTGTTCAAGTTCTAGCCTAATTGACACAAGCCTATACCCTGAAGTAGTAGGTACGGACAGGCAGGCCTGGATCTAGGATATAGTTCTTTGTATATTGGTAATGAAGCTTGATCTACACACACATGGAATTAAGGCCATTGATAAGTAGGCTGGTATAAAATAAAATTGCAAATCATTGAAAACATGTGGTACTTAAACTATAGTAGTGTCAACCTATAGATCTAAGTAAGCAGGCTATGCCTTGTAGTGAAATTTACTCAAAATGACAAAACCAAAGTTGAGCTGTCAAACCACTCGCTTACCTTCTTTGCAGTCGTTTCGGAGTCTCACAAGTAAAGGTGCTTGGTCCTTTGACAACAAAAAACTGCTATGTCAGCGTACATACAGGGGGGCCATTTTGGCCAATTTCTGCAACGTGGCCGCGAATGCGAGTGCAACTAGTTCATCCTTGTGTTTGTGGGTACAACCGGGAAGACCCCTACGCATACAATATGCTCATAGATCAGGAACTTTCCATAAATTAAATGTATCGATAGAGCATGTTTGGTAGCCACGTTCCCATGATGCTTTGCACAAGCAGAGATGCAAAAGTCGCTTATTCTGTGCTACTTATCAAGACGCACTACCCTTCGTCTTTGCACATGCACCTACGTCTTCGCGTGTGCATAAACTCGTGTATATAAGCTCCATTTCCATGCCCGTCATTTGATGCTGATGCTATCGTATGAAAAATCTAAGTCTGGAAAGTTCCTGTACAGTAGGTAAAATTATGTTGTAAAGTTGCCCTTTGTCTCTACAGCTATCAGAATAGTGTACATAAGCTCCGTCATTTCATGCTACCACAAACATTTATGTGCATTTTTGAAACAAAGGGGCCTCAAGCTCATGAACGGTCTGTAGCCTAATGCTTTTTAGCCCATTTTTAGTTTTTTAGCTTAGTTTTTTGGTAGTACAGTGATCCCTCACTTATCGCGGTTAATGGGTTCCAGAACCGACCGCGAAAAGTGAAAAACCGCGAAGTAGCGTCACCCCTAATGACGTCATCCATAAATAATACGTACGTTCATTCTCTCACTCTCTCTCTCTCATATGATACGTGTGTGTGTGTGTACGTGTACATACATACGTAGATGTAAACAAAGTGTACATAAATATGTTTTTAGAACTCTTTTATTCTTATAACAAGATACGTAACTCAAGATGAAAATGATTTACTGCACAGGTTAATGAGAGCTTTACTGCTCCTCAGGTGACGCCTCATCGTGAGGTGCTGGAGGCGCAGGATCATCGAGGGCAGCTTCCGATAGAGCTGAAGCTGCAGGAGGCGGCATAGTGGCTCGACGGGAAGACTATTTCGCACAAAATGGCACAAGAGAACAGCAAAAAGTTCCACGCGGCAAGACTAGGTAACACGAGCGATAAAAAGCAATGAATGCGGTCTTCCTTCCCTTCATGGGTGCTCGGCAGGGAGAGGAGGTGGGTGAAACGTCTCGGCCAATCAGCTTGCGGGGTTGAAACGTCTCGGCCAATCAGCTTGCGAGATTTCCGAGCCGAGCCAACACGAGAACAGCGAACAGAGAGTTGAGCGGCTGTCCGTGTTGACACCTGATGGTCTAATGTAGTCTCCCTGCCTTCTGCTAGTGCCCGCCCATTATTTCTCAATTTTGAATTTTTGATGAATATTTTTGAAAAATCCGCGATGCACTGAGGGCGCGAAAGGTGAAGCGCGAAGTAGCGAGGGATCACTGTATCATATTCTAACTTTAACTTATTTTAACTTAATTTTAATTCTTAGGTTTAGCTTTTTATTGTAGTGGACAGTTGTACATATTTTACGTATATAAATTCCTCAGAAAACATTTTAAAATTTCCCCTCTGATTCCTCCTGTGACTCTTCACCTGGTTTTTAAAGAACCTGCAAGTATGTTTTTTAATTACCCCTGGGCCTTGTTAGAAATGTTCTATAATCTTTTTTTTTTTTTTACTTTATTGTATTAAAGTTTTGGATGCATCCTGAGGTGATGCTCCTCTTTAGTTTTTTTTTAGTATCACCCTATGTCTTCGGCCTTGTTACAAATGTTCTAAAACATTTATTTGGTCTGCAGAATATACACAAATTGTACTGATAAGCAACGGTAGCAGTTTTTGACAAAGTAATATAAATCGATGGACTCTGCTGCCAATTGGCGTTACCGGTAGTATTTTTCAATAAAGCAGCACAAATCGACAGAACATCGGCATCTGTCAAAAATAGACTAATTGCGTTTCATTAGCGAACCGAATTTGACGAGCCGGATGCCTTCCGCAGTGGTCCGGACCAGGTGGGGATTAGAAAATTGACGAGAATGAGAACTATTTGCTGCGGAGGCTGGTGTCATGGGTGGCCCTCGCGAGCCACCATAAGACGCCACAAGTCACCGATGAGTTTGCAAAGACATTTAATTAAGGGCAAAGGATAACACAAAGTAACAAAGTAATGAGCCACGATGGGCTAAAACACACAACACTAGGAACAGAGACTGTAAGGCTGATCAAGCACACTTAAGATACAGGAGTAGGATGAGGGATGATCGTAGCCAAGGAAACAATAAGAAGAACTGACGTCTGAGATGAGGAACGCTCGCTCAACGTCTGAACACAGGGATGTTTGACGAGGCTGCTGCATTGGGCTGCATTCAGCGTCCGCTTAAAAGCCGGTCCACTGATGAGCCTCAAATGTAGCACAGCTGTTCGGCTTTGACAGCAGGAAGCTCCTCTGAGCGCTGTCACAATAAGAGCCCGGGGAACCAGAAAGTAAACACTGCTGTCAAGCCTGAAGGAGATGATGTATGGCCCGAGCGCGGACGAGATCGGCGCTCGGACCATGACAGTACCTCCCCCCCAAGGGCGGGCTTTGAACGCCCAATGACACCCAAGCCCCCCACCCCCCCACCCCCCACCCCAGGGTGGGCGGAAGGGGGAACAGGCCAGGGGGGAGAGGACCAGCCATAGACAAAAAAAAAAAAAAAAAAAGCCATGACGATAACAGGAGCGCGCAGGCAGACAGAGAGAGAGAGAAAAAAAAACGACATTCCTATGCACAAATTATAACCCAGGCAGAGCGTAAAGGAGATGATCACAGGGCAAAATAACAGAAAATAGGATATTCACAAATGTAAAAAACATGATTAAGGCAGACTGAGAAATACAACAATTACAGGGCACGACAACAGAAAAAACCATATCCCAAAGGCACAAAACACATCAACAGTTACAGGCAATGAATGGACATTTAACAGAGGAAAAACAAACAAAAAACTCCCGCTAGGAAGGGGTGAGATACACAATATCATATACAAAACCCCCCGCACACCCCAAAAGGTTACAGAAACACCGATAATGAAAACCAGGGATGACGGCAGTCCTAGTACCGTGGCATGAGAGCTGATAGTTCGGGGGGCCGCCCTGCATCTAGCGTCCACATCGCAGGCAGGGGGGAAAGGAACAGTTCGGGTGACCTACCCCAGTCCCATGCCCGGAAACACAGTTCCTCTGGCGGCTGGGCCAGATCACCGAAAGGGCGGGAAAGTTTGTCAGGTGGCCGACCCAGAACGCCGAACCGGCGAAACAGCTCACCAGGCGGCCAACCCGCATCACACAGCCACCAGGACCGTAGGAGAGAAGTTGAAGACGGCCTCCCTGGAGAGGGGGAAGACGAGGGAGAGCCGGGCGGAGTATTATGAACCCCAACGGCCCCCGGTGGAGATGAGCTGGGATGAAGATCATGAGGATGAAGATGAGCCAGTCCAGTGTCAGGTGGCGGGGGAACTGCAGCTCCCTCACCGACCTTGAATTCTGCTGGTGCTGCACCCGCAATGCACCCAATTGGGTCACGGCTGCACCCGCATCGGACCCCGATTGGGTCACGGCTGCACCTGCGATGGACCCCGCTGGGTCGGCGCAGCTCCAGGACCGACCTCCAACCCCAAACCCGGAACCTCCGGCACAGCGATCGGCACCAGCTCCGCACCGGTGACCCTGGGGGAAGGCTCAGGAGAAAGAGAAGAACCGGGATCAGGATCACCGGTAGCGACATAGCCCAGCAAGACGAGTTCGGGTGCAGCGGACAGCTGCCCCTGGCTCGTCTCTCCGAGAGACAGGCAAAAGTACTCCAGAATTGAGAGGAGACAAACAAAGTAGAATACTTGCCTGTACTCGGGTTCTGTCGCTGTCCAGGACTCCGACGATCCGGGCTCAGACGGAAGGAGATTGTCTTCCGGCTCCCACTCAGCTACGTCGGGCTCCACAGCTGGCATGGTGGTCTCCGCAGCCTGAGGACCCTCCGGCGCTGACGTCCACGCCGACAACCCACACGACGAGGTGGCAGGGGACCCTCGACCCGCTGGATCGGACCGCTCATCTGTGGAGACCCGGGGACGCTTCGTCGTCGGCGCAGGCTCCACGCAGCAGTCCGCTCTCCTCCTCTGCCCATGATGTGGCTGCGGGGGTGGAACCAGGCTCTCCAGAGCCGCAGGCCCCCTCCTCATCCGGCAACGTTGGCCTGGCATTGAGGACCGCTCAGCGGAGGGAGACACAGAGGCAGCGGGGTTAATAACAGAGGCTACAGCAGGTAGTGGGAGCTCGGGAGACTGCGAACCCCGAACTCCACCCCCAGGAGTCAGACAAGGCAAATCACAACTACGAGGAGAAGAGTGAACTTGTACTTGCCTGTCTCCCGGAGGGAGGATGGTGCCTGCTGTAGGGGACGTTGCTCCTCCCTTTCCCCGCCGGATGGTGACAGAGGGCCCCCTGGGAGGACGAGGAGGGGCCGTTCGCGACGGGCCACGAACGGGCTTCGCCGGGGCAGGACTCTAAACTCTCTCTGCAGCTGGAGGTGACGTCACAGAGGAGGGGACGACAGCCGAGACGATCTGGGCACGATGAGCTGACGGGACAGCGCGGGCAGGTGGCCCGGGAGGAAAGGCTGCGGGGATTCCCTCCTGACGTGACGCCGAAGGAGCAGCTGGCTGAGAGGCAGAGTTCCTCCAATGACCCGGAACAGGATCCGGACAGGGTTCTTGCCGAGGGTTATCTTGGCCAGGGCACCGACGTCTTCGACGACCCCCGGGTGGCGCGAACTCCTGGGGTGGATCGAGGACTGGAGCGGGATCCCAAAGCGGGGAGCGAGGATGCCGTCTCCTCTGCTTCTCACCGTAGTCCTCCTGTACCATACGGAGAATCTCGTATTGTGCAGCGATGTCGGCCCTCCTATCGTCGACTTCAGGATGGTCGGCGTAGCGAGGGAGATGATTAAGGACATCCTCAGCAAGGTCCAGGTACCAGCGTACGTCGCTGTGATAGTCGAGGAGGGAGGCAGCGATAAGCGTTTCGTTCACGTACTCCAAAGCCTCTGCCAGCCCGTAGTCCCGACTCCGAGCGTGGCCCCTCCGCGACAGCATACTATCAGCACGCAGTACCCAGACAGGAAAGAGCAAATGTCCACTTTATGCTAACTCACCGGGAACGGCATCTCGGTTTGGCGCCTCCGTTTAGGCGTCTTGGCAGCAGCCTACTGTCATGGGTGGCCCTCGCGAGCCACCATAAGACACCACAAGTCACCGATGAGTTTGCAATGATGTTTAATTAAGGGCAAAGGATAACACAAAGTAACAAAGTAATGAGCCACGATGGGCTAAAACACACAACACTAGGAACAGAGACTGTAAGGCTGATCAAGCACACTTACGATACAGGATTAGGATGATCGTAGCCAAGGAAACAATAAGGAGAACTGACGTCTGAGACGAGGAACGCTCACTCGACGTCTGAACACAGGGATGTTTGACAAGGCTGCTGCATTGGGCTGCATTCAGTGTCCGCTTAAAAGCCGGTCCACTGATGAGCCACAGATGCAGCACAGCTGTTCGGCTTTGACAGCAGGAAGCTCCTCCGAGCGCTGTCACAATAAGAGCCCGGGGAGCCAGAAGGTAAACACTGCTGTCAAGCCTGAAGGAGATGATGTATGGCCCAAGCGCGGACGAGATCGGCGCTCGGACCATGACAGCTGGATCGCATCTGTAACATACTGCATCTGGAGTTAGTGTAAATCCTGGGTAAATCCGGGGTAAAGCTCTGACAACAGTGGGGGCATCTGTTTTTTACTGCATGAGAGTTTAATCTGTAAGACCGTCCCTCCTGTGGTGTTTGACATTGCTGATTAAAGAGCATGCACCACACTGTGTTACTGTTACTTTACCCTGGGAAAGTTGAAAAGGGGATCACACATAATTAGACATTTAGCACCAATCTTCCCCACAGATGAACACACCCGTTACCACAACAGATAGGCCAGGGAGTATGAGAGAGTTAAAAATGTCCCAGCGCCCACTGATATTATCTGCTGGAACCCAAAACACCCTATTTCTGCAATCAAGGAACTTACTGTAACCCATACAATAAAGATGCAAGGCAAGGATGGAAAACAAAACTAACCCCTAAAGTCCTCATTCAATGTGCTCAAAATTCTGCACAGAAATCTTAAGTAATCTGTATTTTAGTGACCTATTATAAACTTGTATATAGCAATCAAAGCTTCAGTCTGAGCATGGACAAATTAGAGGTACATTGTGCTTAAGCATAGAATTACAATTCTATTTCTATGTGATTGAATATCTCTTAAGGCATTGAAACAAGGGTATTCCAAGGCTCTCATTAAGTCTCTCATGAACCTTAACTACTGTACCACGGAGTGCAGAAGAATGGATTGATTCTCAGCTGACGTGAAGCTGCACAAAGTCTCTGCACTTTGTGGTTTCATGCACCAACACGTACCCATACTTGGGGATATTTTAAGAGGGCCCGAGCATCACTTAGGATCTAAAAAGTACAAGATGTTCTCTGGCCAAAAACATACATATGAAAGATTAATGTTTGCTAAAAATGTTGAGGATTTGTGCTCTCTTCTTTATTTTGTGTCAAGTTTTACCCTGCAAGGTAAAGGTGGCTCGTTTTGCTAATTCTTAGGTGAAAAAGTTCTAAATAATTTTAAAAGTGTAAAGCTGTGTCTCTTCTGCACTCGAGAATCACTCACCCACATCAGATCCCAGACAGACACATCTATGGTGATTTATTTAAGCAGTAGAACTTGCACACATCTCAAAAAATTTGAATATCATAGAAAAGTTAATTTCAGTAATTTAATTCAAAAAGTGAAACACAGATTCATTGCGCACAGAGTGATATATTTCAAGCATTTTTTTTCTTTTGATTTTGATGATTATGACCCCAGATAATGAAAACCCAAAATTCAGTGTCCCATAAAATTAGAATTTTACATTTGGCCAATTAAGAAAAAAAAAAAGATTTTAATAGAAATGTTGGCCTACTGAAAAGTATGTCCATGTACATACTCAGTACCTTGTTCAGGGCTCCTTTTGCATGAATTACTGCATCAATGCGGCGTGGCATAGAGGTGATCAGCCTGTGACACTGCTGAGGTGTCATGGAAGCCCAGGTTGCTTTGATAGCGGCCTTCAGCTTGTTTACATTGTTGGATCTAGTGTCTCATCTTGACAATGGTATTCACTTATGGTAAATAGCACTTTTTAGTCATCTCTGGATGACCAAAGCACTTTACGGATCCAGCTATCCACCCATTCACACACTGATGGCAGTCGAGCTGCCGTGCAAGGTGCTGGCCTGACCCACCAGGATCAACTGGACAATACTGCATAGGTTCCCTATGGGGTTTAGGCCTGGAGAGTTTGCTGGCCAATCAAGCACAGTGATACTATGGTCATTAAACCAGGTATTGGTACTTTTGGAAGTGTGGACAGGTGCAAAGTTCTGCTGGAAAATGAAATCACATCTCCATAAAGCTTGTCAGCAGAGGCAAGTATGAAGTGCTCTAAAATTTCCTGGTAAATGGTTGCAATGACTTTGGATGTGATAAAGCACAGTAGACTAATACCAACAGTTGGCATGGCTCCCCAAATCATCACTGACTGGAAACTTCACACTGGACCTTAAGGAACTTGGATTGTGCCCCTCAACTCTTCCTCCAGACTAGGGGACTTTGATTTCCAAATGACAGGACTTGGCACCTGATTATTATTGCTTTGTGCATGTACTACAGAATGCAAAGAGTTTGTATTTGTGTTCATAACATTCCATAACATAACTTACTGTAAATGATTACAATATTTATTTTATTTAACTTTTATTTATACGCGGGGGATCCAGTGAGAGTAAATCTTTTTCAAGGATGCCCTGTTCACATTCACACAGTTAACACATTCATGCCTGGAAGCAGCCCAGTACAAACCACAGACTGGCCTGTGGCCACTGAGCAGCTCGACTGGAGCAGTTGGGGTTAAAGGACTTGCTCAAGGGCACCATAGTGGGGTTAATGAGGGTGTGGCAAACACTGCTCTGTTATTTGTCCCACCCAGATCTGAGCCTGCTGGTCCAGGAATTGAACCCATGACCCTTCAGTCACTAGTCCACATCCCTAACCATTACCACCACTGCCCAATAAACACAATAAACAATTGTTTGTAAACAATAACCAGTGTTAGTAATAACATTAGCAACAATAGTTTGTTTTACTCATATTTGAGGTGCAGTGACTTATGGGTAATCTTCTTGTCAACTTCCAGTGACGTGATGATTGTTCACTTCTTCCCTATCCAGTTCCCTTTGAACTGAACACCTTTTGGGCCCTACAGTTTGGAATCTCCCTTAATATGGCTGAATACCCTAGGCCGGGGCTCTTCAAATGGCAGACCCCAGTCCGCATCCAGACCCAATCGCAAGTCAGTCTGGATCCGAACGTGTGTCACATTATGTGTGTTTCCAACTTTGCCGCGCTGCTTGAGCATTATGTATACACATTGTGTGACGTTGTTGCACAGAACATGCCCGGCTGTGTGTGTGCACACGTTCAGTCCACTTCCAAACATAGCTGAGGTGCTGCAGCCAAATGATACTACCAGCTTACTTAGAACTGCGTGAAGTTGGCCCGTCTTGCAGAGCTGCCATAGCTCGTGTGTGACGCTCATGGCTCGTATGTGAACGCGTTCATTTCTCATGTGTGTGCCCATCACCGGTAATTACATGCACTATGCCACCATGAAGTAAGCTAATACCAACCAACATGTCGTTTTCAAAGTTAGGGCTAGCGAAGAAAAGGAAAGATGATCAGGAAAACCAAGAATTCAAAGAGGAATGGATAGAAAAATATGCATTCATTCTGCCAGAGTCAAAAACCAGTGTGCCTGATTTGCAGCGACACAGTTGTCATCATAAATAGTAATGTAAAACATCATTATGAGAACAAGCATGGCTATTCTGAACAGCACTATCTTCAGAATATTGAGGTGAGGTCACACAAACTTGCTGAGCTGAAATCTTCATATGAAGCCACAGACAGACTGTTTGTCAGATCTATGACCCAGCAAGAAGGAGCAGCTGAGGCCTCACTCAGAGTGGCCTGGGTCTTGGATAAGCATAAAAAGCCTTTTACTGATGCAGTTGTTAAAGAGTGTTTAGAGGAAGTGGTTGAGGCTATTTTGAGGGTAATGAGAAACAAGAGCTGTCTAACAAGATTAATCAAATACCCTTATCAGACTCCACTGTGACAAGAACTGAGTTACTTGCTGAAGATCCTGCAAACCAGCTAAACGAAAATATTAAGAATGCAGTGTGTTTCAATAGCTGTGGACGAATCAACAGGCTGTACAGACAATGCACAGTTACAGTGTGTGTCTTTGTCAGATAAGCAAAGGAGGAATTTTGTGAAGACATTTTAGGTATCAAACCCCTCCATAGTTACACAAGGAGTGAGGATATTTATGAAGGCATCATGTAGATGCCGAAAGAAAGAGAAATTGACCTCAAAATGGTGGTGTCCATTACAATTGATGGAGCTCCAGCCATGACTGGGACAGAAAAGGGAACTATCCAGCACATGAAAAAGCACAATCCAGACCTGCTGTCTTATCACTGCATCATTCACCAAACAATGCTGTGCTCAGTCTTGGAAAAGAATATTCAGAAGTGATGGAAACTATTATGAGACTTGTGAACTTCCTGAGATCCTCTTTAGCTCTTCAGCACTGCCTTTTATGTGCATTTCTGAATGAGGTGAGTGGACTGTTCACTTGTTTTATAGGTGCATCTCATTAAATTACAGTATCATAATTTAATTTAAAAAATAATGATCATTAAAATTAAATCAAATAAGGCCTGAAATACTTCCATGTTCATGTAATTAATATTAAATATAAAAGTTTCTGTTTGAAATATACTGTGTCATGATCCTGGGGCATGGGTGGGCACAGTGCCCAATTTTCTGTCTAGTTCAGTGTTCTTCTGTCTGCTGTGTTTGGTTCCTGTTTAATTCTTGTCTTTTTGTATCTGTAGTATTATTATGTACATTTTGGGGGTACTGTTGTGTTTGTATTATTATGGTTTCCGGTTATGTTTTATTTTGACAGTGCTCTGCAGCTTCCGGCTGTCAGACTTGTCAGAGCTGCACACCCGTTATTCATTCTGTTTTTTTCTCCACTCATGCATCCACACCTGTCACTAATTATGTATTGCATATAAGGGCAAGGCAAACCTCTGGGGTTTGTCGTGTCCTTCTACCACGTGTGCCTGTCCTCAGGAACAGTCAACAGAGTGTGTTTGGGTCCAGCTGTTGAGGAAAGTTGGAGAGCTCCATTCAGGTATATCTTCCCCTTATTCAAATTCAAATTCAAACGTTTATTTCAAACTCAGGGTTCATATTAAATGCAGGACTAAAACGAGTAGAAAATAATTAAATAAATAAATAAATAAAAGTATATACAGATACAGATCAGCAGACACTCAGCGCTCTTGTAACAACAATAACATACAATATTGGACTCAGTATAAAATGAAACGCCACCACTTCCAAATGCTGGAGTGAAGTGTGAGTGACGAGTTGACAATTGCTGATATAAGATGATTGTTACATGCCAGGAACCTTCACATAAAACTGTAAACATTCTTTCGTATCAACTCGCCAAAAGACGGAATGTTCACGGACACAAACATCTTGCTTGCACTCGACCTTCGTGGTATATCTAACAACCCTCTTAGGGAGTTATTAAATGCAATGCGGATTTTGTTCCTAACAGCAACATTGCTATTAAACCATAAAGGCGAGCAGTACACTGAGGTACAGAAGGTCTTGAACAACATACATTTGACATCAGGAGAACATCTATGGAAATTTCGCAACAATAAATTTGTTTGAGCATAGAGTTTCCTGAGTTGCCTGTTACAATCAACATTGGTCTTATCAGATTCAATCCAAACACCTAGGTATTTGACTTTTTCAACAAAGTTCAAGCTATTACCACAAAGTGGCATAACAGGATTTGACGTATTGACACCCTTCGGTTTGAAAGCCATACACATAGATTTAGTACAGTTGAACAAGATGTCATTTTTTTCACCAAATTTTTCACATACCGAAAGGAGATGTTGCATCGCTGCAGCAGACATACTTAACAAACAGAGATCATCAGCATAGAAAATGTGATTTAACAGTGCACCGTTAAAGGAGCCACCCACATTAGTATTATTCAACAGTACACTGAGATCATCAACATAGACATTAAACAACAAGGGTGACAGTATACCACCTTGTTTAACACCGTTGGTCACATGAAATTTGGATGAGGTGACATTGCCCCACCTAACAACCATAGACTGCCTTCTGTACCAGTATAACAGGATGCTAACAATGTAAATAGGAATACCTCGATCGATCAGTTTTCTAAACAAACACCAGTGGTTAATCCTGTCAAAAGCTTTGCTAGCGTCTAGGAACGCAGCATAGACACTAGTGGATTGGCTTCTGAAGCAGTCAACAAATTCATGGAGTAGGTAAACAGCCTTGTCAGTTGAAAGAGCTGACTTGAAACCAAACTGATTTTCGTTTGTCCACAGATGATCCTCAATTCTGTTCAGGATTAAACCCTCTAACAATTTGGATATAACATTTGCAATAGCTATAGGTCTGTAGTTGTTCATATCAGACAGACTGGCACACTTGTTTTTCACCAAGGGAATAATAACAGAGTCCATCAACATATCTGGCATGTAACCATGAACAAACATACAGTTAAAACACAATGACAATAGAATACTCAAATTGAAATCAGCATTGAAGAGGCATTCACTGGTGAGACAGTCAGGGCCAGCTGATTTGCCTTTCTTGAGAACTTTGATCAGTGAAGCAACTTCAACAGGAGTAACAGCAGAAATATCGGAGGCATCAAACATGTCGTTATACAGGCGAATATCGTGCATAACAGAATCCTTCATTGCCTCTGGGAGAGCTCCGGCTGGATTTCGCCCCTGGCTAGGCGTTCCCTGGCTTCCGTCCCCCTGGACGTCGAGCCCCACTCCCCTCCAGCGCTCGTCATTGTGTACTTCATGATTTAGTTTTTGTATGTTCACGTTCTTGTCTGTTTTTATGTTAATTAATGTGCAAACTCACAGAGAGTGTTTGGTGTCCTACTTTCGCCCATAAAACGGGCATTTCATGACAGAAGGACATGACCACTTGGACACCAGCCTCTGTGGGTTTTGCAATTTTTCTTTTTTTCCCTAATTTCTTTTCCACTTTTTACCATCCTACACCTGCAGAGACGTCAGCAGGTGGAAGACAGTTTTCACAGAGTTTGGGGTGGGAGCTCTGCACTGCGCTCCGGGAGGTAGATGGACATATTGCCGACGCTCGCACATCTCCCACCCCAAAAGACACCTTGTGGCACAGAGGCAGCTGTGTAGTGTTACCCCCGGCTTATGCTGCATGCCAAAGGAAGGGAGAGGGTCTTTCTTATGGAGGATCTGCAGCGGGAGTATCACGGGAGGAGCTCAGCCCGCAAATCCAGGTTGGTGCCAACGGGAGGGCGTTCCCAGATTTTAGCACCATCAGCTCCTCGCCAGCCCCAAGCTCTCACATCCCGCCTCCATCGCCAGAGACCTGAGCCTCCGCCTCCTTCCCAGGCAACACCAGTGGTTGGCAGAGGAGCCTTGTCTGGTCCCACCGCAGCAGCAGGAACCATCGGGTACCGGGAAATAAGGCAGGTGGGTTGTCATTCCTTTTTTCATCATAATGATATACCTTGCCTTATTCCCAGTGATGAGGATCAGCAACAGCAGCCAAGTTTAGCTGAGTCCTCACCACCTGCTGCTGTTGACTCACCCTCGCCTCCCTCTCCTGTGTGTTTCTGTGTGGCTTCCGAGAATCTGTTGCCTTTGAGAAGGAGCCACCGGACGACGGAGGAACCAGCAGTCCTGGGAGTTCTGGTTCCAGCCCTACGGCCACGTCTGGAATAGGAGGAAAGAGCCACCCGTGCTCTGTATCCTGAGCCGACAGCTGTGTGTCCCCTGGATTCAGTGACACAGGCACAGGCACCGTTGGTGAGGTTACTTTCAGCATCTGCCATCCCGCTGGGAGGTCCACCAGCGGGGAGCGCCAAGCCTGGAGGTCGATTGGCTGCATCCACAATCACGCCTGCTGCTGGGGTCGTTGCAGCAGAGTCGCCAGAGTCCTGGGCAGTGGTGTAGTTTGAGTCCAGGCAAGTACTCTATTCTGTTCTAACACCTACAGATCTAGAGAACTCTTCTTTGGCTCGTGATGAGGAGAACCGGTTGCAGATGTCCTCTGCTCTCCTCGCCAAGCTAACTCTATTCCGGTGTTTTTCCTTTCCTCCCCGTCTGAGGTGGTTGTGTCCGGAGTGGACGTCTAGACAGAGAGGACCAAGACACCCCCCCCATCTGAGGTGACTGTGTCAGATGGAGACGCCCAGACGGAGAAGGCCGAGATGTCCCAGCCTTGATTGCTGGAGTCCTGGACAGTGGTGGAGCTCGAGCTCAGACAAGTTCTCTTTTTTGTCTTCACGCTATCTGTCTTAGAGAAATCTTGCCTGGCTCTTGGTGGGGAGGGCCGAGTGCAGCCGTGTGCAGGGGGCGTGTTGTGTGCTGTGGCTCGCCGGCTTTGGGATGCCAGGAGGCCACCTGATGGGCTGCCCCTCCTGCTCAGGTGGTTCTGGAACACGGGGAGGTCACCCGGCGTGCTCCAGCACAGACGCTGGTGGTCTTGGGACTCAGGAAGGCCACCCAAACTGCTGGGCTTGGGTTCCGGAAGACCACCTGTTGGACAGTGTGTAGGTCATAAGTGTTTTTGGGTTTTTTTGTTTGTTTGTTGGGTCTCGATTCATCCGTGCCTGGGTTCCCCCTCCTCCCTCCTGGGGTGGGTTGTTTTTCTTGTTGAGGGGGTCTTCTGTGTGTGTTTGGGGGGGGGGGGGGTTGTTTTTTTTGTGATGTAACCCTGGGGTGTCTGGGATCCACCCCTTGAGGAGGGGGCTGTGTCATGATCCTGGGGCACGGGTGGGGGCTGTGCCCAGTTTCCTGTCTAGTTTAGTGTTTTTCTGTCTGCTGTGTTTGGTTCCTGTTTAATTCTTGTCTTTTTGTATCTGTAGTATTATTATGTACATTTTGGGGGTTCTGTTGTGTTTGTATCATTATGGTTTCCGGTTATGTTTTATTTTGACAGCGCTCTGCAACTTCTGGCTGTCAGACTGGTTGGAGCTGCACACCTGTTATTCATTCTGTTTTTTTCTCCACTCATGCATCCACACCTGTCACTAATTATGTACTGCATATTGCACCTCTGGAGTTTGTCGTGTCCTTCTACCACATATATCTGTTCCCAGGAACAGTCAACTGAGTGTGTTTGCATCCAGCTGTCGAAGAGAGTAGGAGAGCTCCGTTCAGGTATGTCTCCCTCTTATATCCAGCCGTGAGCCCCGCTGCCTCTGGGAGAGCTCTGGCTGGATTCTGCCCCTGGCTAGGCGATCCCTGGCTTCTGTCCCCCTGGATGTTGAGCCCCACTCTCCTCCAGTGCTCATTTATATGTTCACGCTCATGTCTGTTTTTATGGTAATAAATCTGCAAACTCACAGAGAGTGTTTGGTGTCCTACTTTCGCCCGTGAAAAGGGCGTTTCATGACATTGTCATGAGTCTGTTTATGACAGAAAGAACCTGCCCGTTAAAAGGATTTAGCGGGTTCACCCACACACCATTGTCCCCTTATCACTAACTGTTCCTTTGTTTTGGACTAACCCGTGTTGGAGTTCAGTATGCCCCGGTCCTGCTGGAGAAAGGGAGCGGCAGTGGGGTCTCCGAGCGAGGAGGAGGAGTTGGCAGCTGTCTACATCCGGAGCTACGTGGATGAGTTTCTCGCTGCCAGCAGACCCGAGAGGGATTGGTGGTGCATCCGCAGAGTGGTGGGGATTCTGGAAGAATACCCCGGGCTATGGATCTACCCGCAGTACGCTGACTTGCTCTCCACAATCTGCTCGCTCCAGCGCTCCTCTCCGGGTCTGGCATTTGCCGCGACGCCGGAATGGAGGCCCACTTACCTGCAAACTGGCAGCCTCCATGGCGCGTTGCTTGACCCTCCACTCACTCCAGCATGGTCGATTCGGCCATATAAGGGACAGCGTTGTCCCGCAGGGGGACGCCGGGAGAATCCCTCCTCTTCTCCAGTAGCCATCATTGCTTCAGCTGCCGAGAGAGCCACTGGATTCACCCCGGCCACACCTACCTCCATCGTCAGGGAGACGGCTCCTCCAATAGCCTGTGGAGGGGTCAAAGCCATCGCTGGCACGGAGATGCGCAAATGCCTGCCTTCTGCAGCTGCAGATGTCAACGACCGGGATGACAGGCAAGTATTTTTTCCCGTCTATTCCATCTAATAGTATTAAATCTTGCCTGTCTCCCGAGGGAGAGACCCAGTTTAAGCAGTCTGCTGGGTCCTCTCCTCCAGCTGCAGACACTAACTCACTTTTTCTCCCCTCCGTGCCTCCTCCCATTCCCCCTAAGGGCCTGCCGGACCAAGAACTGGGCCGCCAGACGATGGAGGAGGTTGAGGCCCTGAATGATCCTGCCCAGGAGCCCGCACGGAGGCGTTCTCCCACAACTACACCGACGGACGAGGAGTGGGCAGATCTGCTTGCCGTGCTCAACTGCTGGGTTGGGGAGGAATGCCAAGAGAGGGAGGTTCATAGACGCACTTCACCGGCAGTGAGGGTCTCGCCTCCTACGCCTGCTCAGCCCATGGATTCACCCTCAGACGAGGAGTGGGCTAATCTGCTCACCGCGCTCAACCACAGGGTTGAAGAGGAACGCTGTGAGAGGGAGGTCCGTGGACGCGCTTCACCGGCGATGAGGGTCTCATCACCTACACCTACGCTGACCCTGAATGCACCATCTGACGAGGAGTGGGCGAACCTGCTCGCCATAGTCAACCGCCGGGTCGAGGGGGAGCGTCGTAGGACCAGGACTGTCAAGACCATACTGCCAGCTGGGAGACACCGGGAGAACTCCTCTTTCCCTTCGGCAGCCCACTACCCTCCAGCTGCCGTGAGGTCCGCTGAGTCCACCCCGGTAACACCCTCCCCTGTCGTCGTGGAGACAGCTCATCCTCAAGCATCTGATGGGGCCCATGTCACTATGGACACGGACAGGGAGGATTGTCTCCTGCCTGCAGCTGGGAACGATGATGACCAGGAGAACAGGCAAGTATTTCTTCATTGTTTACCAGCTAATGACACAGAATCTTGCCTGTCTCCCGGGGGAGTGGCCCAGTATAAGCAGTCCGCTGGGTCCTCTCCTCCAGCTGCATGCACTAACCCATTTTTTCCCCTCTCCGTGTCTCCTCCAACTCACAGATCCGGACCATCACCATCGATAGCGTCGAAGTCCTGGATGGCGGTGGAGCTCGAGCACAGGCAAGTTATCTCTCCTGTAGCTCATTTATCAATGATTGAGAGATCTTGTCTGGCTCTTGGGGAGGAGAGCCGGGTGCGGCTGCCGGCTGCACCTGGACTCCCCTCGCCAGGCTCTGCCGCTGCCGGCAACCCTAACCTTTTCTCCTCTCCCATGCCTGTCGAGCCCCTCATTAGAGTTGCCGGAGAGGAGCTGCCATCACCGAGGTAGCCAACCGACGATGAGAGGTTGGCAGCCCTAGAGGAGGTCGGCGGGGGCACAGCACCAGGCACAACGATGGAGGCTACACACCCCAAATCGCCGGAGTCCTGGACGGCGGTAGAGCCCGAGTTCAGACAAGTGTGCTCCATTATGTCAATTTGTCATTTATCTATGACACATTGCCCGACTCATGGTGAGGGGGACCCAGGGCAGCTCATAGTAGCCCTCGGGGCCACCTCGCTGGGCTCTGACCCCGTCTCTTTTTCTCTCCCTCCGGGGTTGGAGTCCCCAGCCAGGGTCGCCGGAGAGCAGCTGATTTCGCCAGAAGCCGCCGAGGATCAGGATCCAGAGCCAGGTGGTGTGAGGAGCACCACCTCCCTCGCTGGGGAGGCCACCGCGGGAGCAATTAGGCCCCCGATGGGGGTCACCGCTGGTGCAATGGTGCTCCAACCAGAGCCCATCGTGGGTGCAGCCATGTCCCAGACCGGGACCGTCGTGGTTGCCGCTCTGGCCAGATCGGGGTCCACCGCGGGCGTTGCAGAGTCGCCTCTGGAGAGCACTGATGGTCTGGTCCTGCCGAGGGAGGACGTCGCCGCTTCAGCCCCTCCTGCCAAGGTTGTCAGGGCTCCCCCCATCGATTGCCTCCTCCGCCTGGTGTTTCTACAGATCGGTCCTCTCACCACAGGTGCAGCTTCGACCCATTCGGGGTTCACCGTGGGTGCAGCGGAGCTGGCCCAGTTGGGGTCCGCCGCGGGTGCAGCAGAGCTGGCCCAGTTGGGGGCCATCATGGGTGTAGCTGAGCCTCAGCCAGGGGCCTCCGTGGGAGTAGTTAGGCTCCCGCTGGAGTCCATCATGGGTGCAGCCGAGCCTCGGCCAGAGGTCACCACAGGTACAGTTAGGCTCCCGCTGGAGTCCATCACAGGTGCAGTGGAGCCGGCCCGGTCAGGGGCCACCATGGGTGCAGCTAGGCTCACGCCGGAGTCCATTGTGGGTGCAGCGGAGCCGGCCCGGTCAGGGGCCACCACGGATGCCACTGCGGACCACCCGAAGGACACCATGGAGGTTCCCTCTCTCTGGTCCGGGCACCCATCGGTCAGCCTTCCGGTGGCAGGCCACCTCCTGCTTCACCCCTTCGGTCCTGGTGGCTGAGCAGCATTGGCCGGCCACCAGAAGAATTGACTCCCTGGGTCAGGTAACCCACGTTTCCCGGCAGGCTGCCGGACACTGTCCGGACCTTCTGCTGGGCCTGGGACTCTGGGCGACCTCCTGAGCCCCAACGCCCATGGACTTGGGGGGGTTAATCATGGACCCTGGGCGGGGTATTGTGTTCCCTCCTTCCTGTTCCCCCTACCTCCTACCCAAGTTCGGGTTGCTTGTTGTTGTTGCTCCTGGGGGAGGGGGGGTGGGTGATGTACCTGGGGTGTCTGGGAATCCACCCCTTAAAGGGGGGGCTCTGTCACAAGCCGAACCGGTTTGGCTTTCCCCGGCTCGGTCTCGATCTCTTTGGGGGTTCTGGTTTACTGGTTATGTGCATTTTTGGTGTATTTGTACAATACTTCCACAACCGTTAGTTAGCATTGTGACCTACTTTCTCCCACGCTACTGACAGTCTGTCGGTCTGGCCACACCCCCTCACTCTCCCTTGACTCCATCAGCTGTTTCCTACCCCGGTAATCATTTTCCCCGCGTCTCGCCCAGGTGTTCCTTATTCGCTGCATCAGCGACGTTTGTTCATAAGCAGCTCAATGCTGGACAAACGTCGCTGGTTCATTGCATGTGTTGAATGGTCAGTTGTTCCAATCTAACCGTCTCGTCAGGAAGGACTGTACCCGTGTTTGCTCGCTGTCATCGCTGTGACTATTCGGCCTGCCCCCACACTGTAAGTATCTGTCTGTGCGCTGTCCGCCACCGTATTCCTCCACTTTGTGTGTTTGGCGGCCTTGAGAACTCTACGCGTATCCGAGCTGTTTTGTGTCAATAAACGTATGTGTGGTGTAGCCCAGCGTTTAAATCCTCGTCTTTTTTTCTCCCCTTGCCATGTGCCATGGAGAGGCACACGGGAAGTTTATGACAGATATACTGGAAAAAGTTATCTTTTTCACGATATTCCAATTTACTGAAATGCACCTCTATTATAATCTGGTCAGGTTTATCTTAAATAAATGCGGGCCTTGTGTAAAAACATTTGCGTACCCCTGACTTATAGTGTCCCCTCAATATTTACTCAGGAGAAAATTTTCTGTTTATTGTCCCTCCCAACATCAAAATGACATATCCGCCGATGCATCATGCTAGCACTGCTCCAGACCGCCAGACCACTGGAAAAAAAAAACAAATGTGGACCCCTGGCAAAAACAATTGAGGACCCCTGCCCTAGGCAGTCCACTTTGAAGGGCGCTATTGGCTGACCCTATATAATCTGCTCAGTGTTTGTCCTTGTCACACTGTTTCAGTCTCAATCTCATTCCTTGTTACTGGTCAGTATTCCTTGTTTTTATTTTCAGTCCCAAAGCAGCTTTTCTGTTCTAATATTTTATTTATGTTTTTTTTCCCCCTCTGGCCTGTCTGCCATGCTGTGTTTATTGTTTTTGTTAATAAAACTCTTGTTTGCTACCATCCGCTGTATTTGGGTCCTACCTGCTCTTGCTTGCCTCCTTGTTTTCATGGAAAAAAAAATAAATCAGCTGGATCTGTTTGAGAAATCTAGAAAATGCTAAGTTCACACTGTATAACATTTTTTTTTTAAACTGCTGTATTCAGAAGTAAGTAAGATTTTTTTCTGTTTGCATTATCCATTTTGAATGTTAAAAACAAAGCAAGAGCTCACCCAATTCACATACACATCTGCATCATCACCATCTTCTTTCACGTACATCTGATCCAGACCTCTGTCAAACCGAACAGTGACATAACTATTACCAGAAAGCTCTACTACTATGTCTGCCACGGACTCAGCTAATTGCATGAGATTGCACATGAAAGTGTGGCAAATATAATGTTGAAAGGGAAGCTGTTGGATTGCAAAGACAATAGAACTTAACAGGATGTAGCAGCACAAGACAAAGGTTCACAATGGGAGTTAATTGCATCCTCACACTTTTTTTGTAAAACCTCCTTTGAAGAATGCCACGATCAGACGACACTTAAATATGGAATCAACAGCAAACACTTACAATTCAAAGTTTATTCAAGTGTAACATCCTGCTTTTGACAGGTTTCGACTAAGATGGACCCAATATGCAGACACAGAGGCAAATTATAGAATGAACAGGTCAATGATTTTATTGATTATAGAATAAGTAAGAGTGGCTGGAGCTGGTAACCCTGGTGAAACAGAGAGGAGAACAGTGATGGGAGCAGAAACCAGGATGAACTTGAATAATTATTTTCTTACTTTTACAGGTGCTGTGGCAAAGTGAGTATATTGCAGTCTCCAACCTTCTTCTTGCAGTCAGGATCTTTAGGTAGGTATTTGAGGAGAACTGCAGGTGAGGACAGGTTGCTCTGCGTCCAAGGACTTAAAGATGAGTATAATGTTTGATTTTCTTGGAGACCTACAGGTAATGATGTTGAGGATCCAGGTAGAATAGCCCACCAGGGTAAATCCGAGGTCTGCCCACAGGAGTTCTAAGTCCATCTCAGATAAAGTCCAGGTAGGAAATCCTGGGAGAGATGAGGAGGTGTGGATTTTGCAAGGCAGAACAGAATAATTTTGCTTGTTTTTCCCACAGAGGGAGGTGAGGGGGAAAGGTAGTGATGGGAAGGCAGGCACTGGTGCTCTGAATGGTGATCCAATCTTATACAGGAAATATTTGGCGAGGTGTGCTTCGAGGCGTGCATCGTGACATATGTGTTGACGTCGGACCACGTGACTGGGTCAGGAAGCCGTTCATGATTTTGCACGCAACATGAAATAAAGTGAGCAGTGGTACCCAATGGAACTCCCCGTCCCTCACGTTTTGTTTTGTCTTGTCATGTTTGACTGTATAAGGGATTTGTCACAGTCAATTTTCAGATGGAGCCAACACCAAAAACATGGACTTCTCCTGTTTGGGAACAGTTTGAGCTTGTTTCTCCCACTGATGTATTTTTGACAAATAGTGGCTATTTATTGCAACTGAGGTGATGGCTTAGCGGTAGTACATCCATTTTGCAAGTGAGAGACCTGGGTTTGAATCCCAGCTGTGTCATTCTTTTAATTTCATTTTAAAAGGTGAAGTGTCTCTTGTGTTTCAAAGAGCTTGGATCATTATTACACATCATTATGCTGAAGCACTATTGCCATTGTGCCCTGAATGAGAATAAGGCCAGAGTTGAATATACTGGGACAGTATAAGACTGTTGAAAATTTATTATTTCTTAATAAAAATGGATAAGTAGTACAAGCACACAAAGTAACACAGACACATTCACTGGAGTCACCCCAGTTTTATTATTTCTTTTTTCTTTCTTTTTTCCCTTATTATCATTGATATTTCTTAAAAGACAGCACATTTATTGAAATTGAAAAAATACACATTAAACCAACAATACCCTTGTAAAAATCAGCATGTTGTATACATTTTGTCCACTAGATGGCCTGGTAGAGAAAATAAAGTATCACATGAGGCCTTGTCTATATGAGCCATTTTGATGAAAGGCCTCAAGTCCTCCAGAAAGCCTCATTTGGCCATCACTAGGGAAAGGCACATAGCAGCAGGAGCACACGTTTAGGTAGAGTTTCACTGCTAAAAGCATGAAGTGAAGTCCAACAGCCCCGCAATGAGAATAAATGCTGAGTAGTCCTCTTTAAAGGCAGGGGCTGATGAGGCACAGGTGGAGTAATTAGTGCAACTGAGCAGGATCAGGTAATCAACTATGGAGAATGAGTGTGAGTGTGCTCAAACCTACTACAGCTTTAAACACAAATATCAAATTCAAAATTCAGATCAAAACAAATTCAGCAGATAAATTATATGTTCTCAGACTTTTTTCAGAGCATAACAATTATATAATTCAGTATTTCCACAGGAGTTACAGAATAAGATTAGAACATTTCTTTAAGTGCTCCGTGGTCCGCCCTGTCCCAAAAGATTAGACGAACTCTCTCTGTAATGGATTTTTCTGCTGACTGATGGGTTCAATATAGCTTTCAGCATGTGCTCAAACCCTGTGGGTCCAGATGTAAATCAAAGAGCAGGCAATGTTGTGGTAGCACCCAAGTGAATCATAGCATCCTAAATAAAGCCTCCATGCTTTCCATTGTCTAAACACCAAAACCAACTCTGAGCTCTATAACATAACATTGTGTATGCCTTACATGCTGCTTAATGAAGCAACAAAACCATGGCAACAGCCACTGTTATATGTATGAGTAAACTAGAGAAGGCATGTTGGTATATCTCATAAAACCTGGGGAAGTACATGTGTACTGAGTTTAAACACTGAGGCAGAAAATAAAACAAAACTGGTTTAAATATTGAAACTTTTGCCACATACAGCAGAATACATAGGCTATAAAAATACAGGATTTGATAAATCTCTTTCCACAGCAGACTTGTCATCTTCAAAATGCTGAGACACATCTTGAACTGCTGAATGAAATGCAGATAATTAATTGGGTATATTATTCATAAAAAGACCAGATGGTAAACTATACAGTGATGTGAAAAAGTGTTTGTCCCCTTCCTGATTTCTCTTTTTTTTTTTTGTCTGTTTGTCACACTTAAATGTTTCAGATCATCAAACAAATTTAAATATTAGACAAAGATAACAAAAGTAAACACAAAATGCAGTTTTTAAAATGAAGGTGTTTATTATTAAGGGGGGAAAAAAATCCAAACCTACATGGCCCTGTGTGAAAAAGTGATTGCCCCCTAAACCTAATAACTGGTTGGGCCACCCTTAGCAGCAACAACTGCAATCAAGCGTTTGCGATAACTGGCAGCGAGCCTTTTACAGTGCTGTGGAGGAATTTTGGCCCACTCATCTTTGCAGAATTGTTGTAATTCAGCCATATTAGAGGGTTTTGGAGCATGAACCACCTTTTTAAGGTCATGCCACAGCATCTGAATTGGATTCAGGTCAGGACTTTTACTAGGCCACTCCAAAGTCTTCATTTTGTTTTTTTCTTAAGCCATTCAGAGGTGGACTTGCTGGTGTGTTTTGGATCATTGTCCTGCTGCAGAACCCAAGTGTGCTTCAGCTTGAGGTCAGGAACAGATGGCCAGGCATTCTCCTTCAGGATTTTTTGGTAGACAGCAGAATTCATGGTTCCATTTACCACAGCAAGTCTTCCAGGTCCTCAAGCAGCAAAACAGCCCCAGATCGTCACACTACCACCACCATATTTTACTGTTGGTATGATGTTCCCTTTCTGAAATGCTGTGTTACTTTTACGCCGGATGTAATGGGATGCACAACTTCCAAAAAGTTCAACTTTTGTCTTGTCAGTCCACAGAGTATTTTCCCAAAAGTCCTAGGGCTCATCAAGATGTTTCCTGGCAAAACTGAGACAAGCCTTTATGTTGTTTTTGCTCAGCAGTAGTTTTCATCTTGGAACTCTGCCATGCAGGCCATTTTTGCCCAGTCTCTTTCTTATGGTGGAGTCATGAACACTGACCTTAACTGAGGCAAGTGAGGCCTGCATTTCTTTGGATGTTGTGGGGTCTTTTGTGACCTCTTGGATGAGTCGTCGCTGCGCTCTTGGGGTAATCTTGGTCGGCCTGTGGCTCCTGGGAAGGTTCACCACTCTTCCATGTTTTCACCATTTGTGGATAATGGCTCTCACTGTGGTTCGCTGGAGTCCCAAAGGTTTAGAAATGGATTTATAACCTTTTCCAGATTGATAGATCTCAGTTACTTTGTTTCTCATTTGTTCCTGAATTTCTTTGAATCACAGCATGATGTCTACCTTTTGAGGATCTTTTGGTCTACTTCACTTTGTCAGGCAGGTCCTATTTAAGTGATTTCTTGATTGAGAATGGGTGTGGCAGTAATCCGGCCTGGGTATGGCTAGAGAAATTGAACTCAGCTTTCCAAAGATGTGATAAACCACAGTTAATGTATGTTTTAAAAGGGAGGGGAGGATCACTTTTTTATACAGGGCCATGTAGGTTTTGGCTTTTTTTCCCTTAATAATAAACACCATCATTTAAAAGCTACATTTTGTGCTTGCTTGTGTTATTTTTGTCATTTATTTAAATTTGTTTGATGATCTGAAACATTTAAGTGTGACGAACATACAAAAAAAAATGACAAATCAGGAAGGGGCAAACACTTTTTCACACCACCATACATAAATTTTACTCAGGGAAAAATATCATAATAATACCATATCGTACTGATTAATTAAGTATAAATATAGTCACCAAAAAAACCCTCAAATTATAATAAGAAAGCATTTATTACAAAAGTTAATTGAGTAGTGAGTAATAACTCAAAATTATGTAGAGTTTTTCGTGAATTTTTGTTTTCTTTCATAAAACTGTAATGATTTTTTTTTAATTTACTACTTTTGTTTTGTTTTGTTTTCTAGTCACTCGTTAAACACTTTAAGAATGTTATAAATCACCCTTTTCAAGGGCAGGCTGAAGACACCAAACGGCAACTGTGAGTTGCAACATTTATTAACATAAACACGAACACTATACAAAAACACTACACTTACACATAGGGAAATGATGAGGTGCGCTGGAAGAGAACGGGGCTCACGACTGGTGAAAAGCGAACAGCCTGGACAGACCCAGGCTGAGGCTGTCAGACACGTCGGGGGGAAAGAGACAAAGCCAGCTGGAGTCATACCCGAAAAGGAATGGAGTTCATGGCTGGGGAATGGAAAAAGGAGATAATTCCAGGATGGAGCGCACCCGTTCACCTCTGCGGAAAAAACACTTTCACTCAGAGTTTAGCAGGAGCTCTGAGGAAGCAAACAGTAGGACACGGCAATGGGGAAATGTTGCCGTATCCTTAAATAGGTGAATCTAAATGAACCAGGTTCCAAGGTTGTCATAGCCAGGAGCAGCACTGGGGTTAAGCTCCCAGTGCTCATAAAATGCTCCTTACGGCGTGCGTCTCGAAAAGTCTCTGACAACTAAGTCCAACTCCTAGCCTGCCCGTGTGGTTTAGTCTCTAAGCCCGGCGGAACTGCTTTTACTAATAGGAGAAGAGGCGAGGGCGGATCTCTGGCACCTTAAAACCAGATGCTTCGGGTAGATGGTGGCTCGTCATCCTGGGAAGGTAGCTCATCTAGTAGTCTCTGTTGTGCTCAACATCATTCTGGCAGCTCCTGCGACGGCGCTAGTGCCAAACTATAGCAGCCCTGCTGTTCCTTTGGATTCATCAGTGACGTGGAGAGGGGGGACATGCTGCATGGGTAACATCTTGTCCTCCATATCTTCCTGCCCAGGCTTGAATCCTACCAACGCCCAACGCTGGAAGGTAGAACACCGGTGCGCATCGGCCTGTTCAGCCACAGGCGGTGCTGTTCCAGCAGAGTAGACATTTAGGATTCTCTTCCATGGTCATCATAGACCGACGGAGACCGACGACGACGAAATGAACCATGAATAACAGGTGTGGGTCACAAGACTGAGGAAATAATTATCATAATCTGTGACAGGTGTGCAGCCCGTGAAACAAAGTTTGACAGCAGGACGTACACAAACACTGTCAAAATAAAAACCCAAATCAGAAATAAATAATAATACAGAAAGTAAAATAACACACCCCCAAAGATACAAATAATACAAAATGATACACACATATATAGACAAGACTATAATGACAAAACTAAGCATACAAAACAACTCATAACTAATCACAGACAACTAACACCCAGAGACAACACACAAAAGTGCATGAAAACCCCCAAACTAAGATAACCATAATAAATACAAAATAAACAGATACAGAAATCTAAAAGATGACATAAAACAACTTGGAGGCACCCACCCGTGCTCAGGGTCATGAGAGTGCCCAAGGGTGGAAACCAGACACCCAGATGTAACATTAAAAAAGAAAAAAAAAAGGACCCAATAACAACCCCCCCCCCCCACACACACACACACACACCACCACCACCACCACCACCACCAAGAAAACACAACCCATCCCGGGCGTGAGGATGGGGAACCCAGGCACGGAGGGACTGAAACAACCCAGAAAACACAAAAAAAACCTCATGATCCACAACACTGTACAGCAGGTGGCAGTAAAATACCAAAAAAACAACGTAAAAAATTAAAACAGTTCCGGTGGTCTGCTAGAGTCCAACGACCACCCGGTCATGGGTTGGAAAGTATCGGGTGGCCTCCCAGAGTCTATAAGCCATCCAAGAAAAGGACATAATCTGCCAGGTGGCCTCCCAGCATCCCTGAACAAACAGACCGCAGAACACGGCATCCCCCCTCCTGGAGGCAGCAGCTGAAACACGTGCAACCTGCGGCCTACACGGGCTGAGTCATGGGGCAAGTGGACTCGTAGCAGGAGAACATTGGCCCCTAAAGAGGACTGCTGGCCAGCAGCCACCTCGGATGGCGATGCCAGCTGACCAGTGAAGGGACCAGGCAAATGGACGGCTGACCAAGGTGGCTGACCAGCAAGAAGACTGGATGAGGGGGATGACTGCTCAGTTGAGACCTTAGGTGAAGGTGGGAAATCCACAACAACCTCCGGTGACAGCAGAAGATCCTCCACGACCTCAGGTGACAGCAGGGAACCCTCAAAGACCTTGGGCGGAGACCGAGGACCCTCAATGACCTCGGGCAGAGACGGAGGACCCTCAACAACCTCGGGCAGAGATGGAGGATCTTCACCAACCTCGGGCAGAGGCAGAGGACCCACGGTAACCTTGGGCGGAGGCAGAGGACCCACGGCGACCTCGGGCGGAGGCAGAGGACCCACGGCGACCTCGGGCGGAGGCAGAGGACCCACGGCGACCTCGGGCGGAGGCAGAGGATCCATGGCGACCTTGGGCAGAGGCAGAGGACCCACGGCAACCCCGGGCGGAGGCAGAGGACCCACGGTGACCTCAACAGAGGCAGAAGACCCACGGCAACCTCAGATGAAAGCAGAGGACCCACGGTGACCTCTGGTGGAGATGGAGGCTCAGAAAGAGAGGAAACAGACACCGGTTCAGAGTCACCGGCAGCAGTGGAGCCCGCCAAGAAGAACTCAGGTGCAGCTGGCGGCTGCAACTGGTCCTCCTACCAAGAGCCAAGCAAGATCTATCTAATACAGATATAGTAAAAACGAAAAAGAGAACTTGCCTGAGCTCAAGCTCCACCACCGTCCAGGACTCCGGTGAATTAGGCTGGGACGTCTCGACTCCGGACATCTGGCGCTCCAACCCTGGCACGGTCACCTCCAACGGGGAAGAAGAAAGAAACACTGAAACATTACCAGCAGTAGTGGAGCCCAGCAAGGAGAGCTCAGGAGCAGAGCACATCTGTAGCTGATTCTGCAAGACAAGATTTCTCTAAAGCTAATAAAGGAGTGACTGAACAGAGAACTTTTATTGACTCGAGCTCCACTGCTGTCCAGGACTCTGGCGACTCCTCTGTAATAACCCCAGCAGCAGGCATGATGGTGGATGCAGCCCAAGGACCTCTAGGCATGGCGACCGATGCAGGTGGATCTGCTGGCATGGCGGCTAAAGCTGGAGGTTGCCTCACCAATGATGCCAGCTCCCGTGCTGCTGAAAACAGGGGACACTCTCCTCTCGGCTCAAGTTTCAGGGCACAGGTAGCATTTTCCTCCCATCCAGGATGTGGCTGTGGGGCAGGAATGGAATCTTCCCGGGCCGTAGGCTCCTCCGTTGTCTGGTGGCTCCATCCCAGGACCGGCGGACACTCAGGGGACACAGGAGGAGACATGGGAGAGGCAGGTGAGGAACCGGTGGCAGCAGCAGGCAGTGAGGACTCAGCTAATGTGGGCTGCAGATGCTGAGCCTCACCACTGGGAACAAGGCAAGACATTTCATTTTTATGTGCAGAAAAATGAAAATACACTTGCCTTATCTCCCAGGGCGCATTGGTATCTGCTGCTGAATGGCCTCCAGACGTGGTGGCCAACACTGGTGAAACTCCCGGCGTGGTGGCTGATGCTGGAGGTTGCCTCATTGCTGGCGCAGAGACCAGTGCAGTGGAAGTCAGGGGACACCCTCATGTCGGCTCAGTCTTCAGGGCAAAGGGGGGCTCTTCTCAAGTCCAGGGCATGGCTGCGGGGCTAGAACGGAGTCCTCCGGGGCCACAGGCCCCTCCATCATCCGGCGGCTCTCTCTCGGGACCAACGGACATCCAGAAAAAACAGGAGGGGACACAGGAGTAGCAGGTGAGGATAAAGTCGCAGCCGCAAATGGTGAGGACTCAGCTAAATTGGGCTGTTGCTGAGCCTCGTAACCGGGAATAAGACAAGGCATTTCATCTAAAATTGTTTGAGACAGAAAATGTGCTTGCCTCATCTCCCAGGGCGTGACAGTAATAGCTGCTGAAAGCCCAGCTAACTACCTCTCTGTGGCTGCAGCAGGCGGGGGCAACCATGGAGACTCTGGAGGAGCTGGCTCTGCAGACACGTCACTGGCCGACACAGCTGCTGCGGCAAGGGAGTTTCTCTTGTGTGACACAGCTGACTGGTGACAAGAAGCTGGGCATGCCTGTCCCGGGGGATGCTTTTTCATTGGCTCAGGAACAGGCTGTGAATGGGGAGGACTGGACATAGGCACTGGAGGACAGCGTCCCGAGGCTGGTGAATGGCGAGAGGCTGAAGGCAGCTGCACAAGGAGACGCTTCCTTGTCAGCTCAGATGCAGCTGGGAGTGAGCCTCTCACCAATCCTCGAAACGTCATGTGGAGGGTAAAGAGGGTCGTGAGGAGTGTTGCGTACTCGGGGTAATTTCTAAGCCTGGGATGTGTCTCCACTATCACCGCTGCCGATTCCACATTCTTCAAGACCTCCTTAGAGGAACGGGAGGTGAGAGCTTCAGAGACAAACTCCTGGATGAAAGATGCCGCCCGTTGTTCATCCACGCTGGGGCCTTAGGCTGCTAACCCCCCTCTGTTAGCGGAGCCCCGGTGTGCTGAAGGCATACTGTCCACTCTCCTTCCGGGAAGCAAAATAACAGGTGAAAAAGAAAAAGAAAACTCACAGCGGCTGGTGTCCACACAGGCCGTATCCTTCTGTCATAAATCACCCTTTTCAAGGGCAGGCTGAAGACACCAAACGCCAACTGTGAGTTGCAACGTTTATTAACACAAACACTATACAAAAACACTACACTTACACGTAGGGAAAAGATGAGGTGCACTGGAGGAGAACAGGGCTCACAACCGGTGAAAAGAGAACAGCCTGGACGGACCCAGGCTGAGGCGCTTGGACATGCCGGGGGGAAAAGAGACAAAGCCAGCCGGAGTCACACCCGAAAAGGAACGGGGCTCATGGCTGGGGAACGGAAAAAAGAAATAATTCCAGGACGGAGCGCACCCGTTCATCTCTGCGGAAAAACACTTTCACTCAAAATTTAGCAGGTGCTCTGAGGAAGCAAACAGTAGGACATGGCAATGGGGAAACATTGCTGTATCCTTAAATAGGTGAATCTAAATGAACCATGAATGACAGGTGTGAGTCACAAGAGTGAGGAAATAATGAACACAATCTGTCACAGGTGTGCAGCCCATGAAACACAGTTTGACAGCAGGACGTACACAAACACTATCAAAATAAAAACCCAAACCAGAAATAAATAATGTTACAGAAAGTAAAATAGCACACACCCAAAGATACAAATAATACAAAATGATATACACATATATAGACAAGACTATAATGACAAAACAAAGTATCCAAAACAACTCATAACTAATCATGGACAACTAACACCCAGAGACAACACACAAAAGTGCATGAAAACCCCCAAACTAAGATAACCATAATAAATACAAAATAAACAGATATCCAAAAGATGACATAAAACAACTTGGAGGCTGAGCACAGCACCCACCCATGCTCAGGATCATGACAGAGAAATCTTTGAGATAAGAAACTGCTATATAAATATGGGTCTTTATCCCTTACCCCATCCCTTAATTAGAATCTTTTTTGCATACATTTTTAACTTTTTCACATCATGTAAATTTACATCTTTTTAATCATAGTTTGGAGTTTCTTTCTTGGAAATCTGAGGCTTTATTATTATCAGTTTGGGAAATTTCTGTTTATTTTCTCTCTTAAATTTGTTTGTCTGATAAAATAAATTATCCACATCCCAAATTATTTGAAGAAATTGTAGCCTGTAATAAATTTAAGACTTCATTAACCAGAATGAACAATGATTCAATGACTCCTATTTTAATAAAAACAAAACATCAATCCATCCATTTTCTACCACCTTTCTGGAGATCTGGGTCACGGGTGCAGCAACTCAAGCAGAGAAGCCCAGACTTGCCTCTCCCCAGCCACCTGCTCCAGCTCTTCAGAGAGGTTACCAAGACGTTCCCAGGACAGCTGGGAGATGTAGTCTCTTCAGCATGTCCTGGGTCTGCCCCGAGGTCTCCTCCAAGTAGAACGTGCCTGAAACATGTCAAGTGGGAGGTCTCCAGGAGGCATCCTGATCAGATGCCCAAACCACCTCAACTGGCTCCTTTTGATGTGGAAGAGCAGCAGTTCTACTCTGAGCCTCTCCCGGATGACTGAGCTCTTTACCCTATTTTTAAGGGTGAGTCCAGCAATCCTACAGAGAATGCTCAATTCAGCTGCTTGTATCCGCGATCTCATTCTTTCAGTCATTACCCAAAGCTCATGACCATAGGTGAGGGTAGGAACGTAGATTGATCAGTAAATTGACAGCTTTGCTTTAGAGCTCAGCTCCCTCTTAACTACAACAGACCAGTACAACATCCGCATCACTGCAGAAGCTGCTCCAATCCGTCTGTCAATCTCTCACTCCATTCTCCCCTCACTCATAAATGGGACCCCGAGATACTTAAACTCCTCCACTTGACGCAGGAGCTTGTCCCCAACCCGGAGAGGGTAGTCCACCCTTTTCCAGGTGAGGACCATGGACTCACAGTTGGAGGTGCTGATTCTCATCCCAGCTGCTTCACACTCAGTAGCAAACCATCCCAGCAAGACCTGTAGGTCATTGTTCGATAAAGCCAACAGGACGACATCATCTGCAAACAGCAGAAATGAGATCCTGTGGTCACCGAACATGACACCCTCCGTTCCTTGGCTGCGCCTAGAAATCCTGTCCATTAAATTATGAACAGGATCGGTGACAAAGGGCAGCCCTGGTGGAGTCCAACTTTCATTGGAAATGAGTTCGACTGGGTTTTGGCAATATGAACCAAACTCTTGCAACGGTCATATAGGGACCGGATAGCTTGTAATAACAATCCCGATACCCCATACTTCCGAAGCACCCCTCACAAGAGACCACGAGGGACACGGTTGAATACTTTCTCCAAGTCCACAAAACACATGTAAACTGGTTGGGCAAACTCCCACAAACCCTCGAGGATTCTCGAGAGGGTAAAGAGTTGGTCCACTGTGCCACGGCCAGGACAAAAACCATACTGCTCCTTCTGGACACAAGGTTCGACCAGCGGTCGGACTCTCTTCTCCAGTACCCTGGCATAGACCTTCCCAGGGAGGTTGAGAAGTGTGATCCCTCTAAAGTTGGAAAACACCCTCCGGTCCCCCTTCTTGAAGAGAGGAACCACCACCCCAGTTTGTCATGCCAAAGGTACTGTCCAGACCTCCATGCAATGTTGTAGAGACGTGTCAACCATGACAGCCCTACAACATCCAGGGCCTTGAGGTACTCAGGGCAAATCTCGTCCAGTCCTGTGGCCCGTCCACCAAAGAGCTTTTTAACCCCTTCGGTGACCTCAGCCCCTGTGATGGGCAAGTCGTCCCCCTTGTCCTCAAGCCCTGCTTCCTCTGTGGAAGGCCTGTCAGTGGGATTGAAGAGATCCTCGAAGTATTCCTTCCACTGCTCAATGATGTCCCCAGTCAAAGTCAGCAGCACTTCATCCGCACCAAATACAGTGTGGAATGGGAGCTGCTTCCCCCTCCTGAGCCACCAGACAGTTTGCCAGAATCTCTTCGAGGCCAACCAAAAGGCTTATTCCATGGCCTCATCAAACTCCTCCCACACCCAAGTTTTGGCTTCAGCAACCACCCAAGCTGCACTCCACTTGGCCTGCCAGTACACCTCAGCTGCTTTGGGAGTCCCACAAGCCAACCAAGCTTGATAGGACTCCGTCTTCAGCTTGATGGCCACCCTCACTACTGGTGTCCACCACTTTGTTCGGGGGTTGCCACCACAAGATGCACCAACATCCTTGTAGCTACAGCTCTGGGCAGCTGCTTCAACAGTGGAGGTGGAGAACATGGCCCATTCAGACTCCATGCCTCCAGACTCCCTCGGAATGTGGTCAAAGTTCTTCCGGAGGTGGGAGTTGAAGACCTCCCGGACAGAGGCCTCAGCCAGATGTTCCCAGCACACCCTCACTATGCGTTTAGGTCTACCGGGTCTCAGTGGCCTCCACCCCTGCCATCGGATCCAACTCACCACCAGGTGGCGATCAGTTGACAGCTCTGCACCTCTTTTCACCCGAGTGTCCAAGACATACGGTCGCAGGTCTGATGACACGACAAAAAAAACTGATCATTGACCTGCGACCAAGGGTGTTCTGGTACCAGGTGCACATATAGACACGCTTATGCATGAACATGGTGTTTGTTGTGGACAAACTGTGATTGGCACAGAAGTCTAATAACTGAATACCACTCGGATTCAGATCAGGCAGTCCATTTCTCTCAATCACACCCCTCCAGGTTTCACTGTCATTGCCCACATGCACATTGAAGTCCCCCAGTAGGATGATGGGGTCTCCAAGAGGAGCACTCTCCAGCACCCCAGTCATCCATCGATCCATCTTCTACCGCTTCATCCTTTTCGGGTCACGGGGGGCTGGAGCCTCTCCCAGCATCTTTGGGCGAGAGGCAGGGTACACCCTGAACAGATCACCAGTCCATCGCAGGGCACCCCAGTCAGAGACTCCAAAAAGGGTGGTTACTCTGAACCATCATTTGATGCATAGGCACAAATGATGGTCAGGACCATTTCCCAACCCAAAGGCACAGGGAAACAACCCTTTTGTCCACCGGGGAGAACTCCAATGTCGAGGCAGCAAGGCGGGGGGATACAAGAACACCCACCCCTGCTCATCATCTGTCGCCTAGGGAAACTCCAGAGTAGGCCAAGCTCCAACTACATATATCTAGCCGGTATCTCTCAACCTTGTGCACCAGCTCAGGCTCCTTCCCCACCAGAGAGGTGACATTCCCCCTCCCAGAAAACAGTCTTGAAAGCCAGGGATCAGAACACCAAGGTCTCTGCCTTTGACCGTCACCTGATCCACATTGCACTGGACCCCCATGGTCCCTCCTGCAGGTGGTGAGCCCACTGGAGGGCAGACCCATGTAATTCCTTCAGGCTGGGCCCAGCCGGGTGCCATGGGCAGAAACCTGGCCACCAGACGCTAGCCATCAAGCCACTCCCCCAGGCCTGGCTCCAGGACAGGGCCCTGGTAACCCCATACTGGGCAGGGTATACTAAATCCTTGATTTTTTATTCATCATAGGAGTCTATTATAGAATAATAGAACATTATAAATAAAACATTAAGTTATGAATATGATCAGTGTTCCCTAAAGGAGGGGGAATTGGTACAAGTCAGTACGGGAAATGAAAGTTTTGCATGCACATCACAGAAGCAAACTCTTATTTATCCTCATGGAAGAGTGCATATAATGTCATGGATGAGGCTCCGCCTCCTCTCACCAAATACACCCCCCCCCCCACACACACACACACACACAAAAAAAAGCTGCTCTTGTCCAAGCCGCAGCGTGAGGTGGGGTCGCAATAACTTGTACGAAGGTCCCTTCCTTTGGGACACACTGGTTATATTCGTAAATTAACATTCCCCTAAACTGGGTCAACTTTGTACAACTGAGTATGGGACTTCTATTGAAACCAGAAGTTTACATATATTGCATAAAAAGACACATAACCTAGGCTGGAGGCTGGAGGAGGGTGTGTGACGCTGTGATTGCGAGATGTCCCGAGACTGTTGCGCAATAATCCAAAATGGCAACTTGCGTTGACCGAGCATAAACAGACTTTTCCACAGGTAGTGTTTCTTTTCTTTTGTAGTTAATCTGCTAATTGACTATCTGTTCCTGTCTTTGTTTTGTTTGTATATCATTTTGTCATCTTCTCGACAGAGCTGGAGGAACTTGAGAATTATATAGATGAGTTTTATTATCGCTACTCTAACATGGAGGACAACATATCTACCGGTTCTTCCTTCTCCATGTCCAAACGCCCTAGACCCACGGACTCTCCGAATTTAACATCCGAGAAATCACAGGAGGGCTCTGAGGTTAGTGATATCCTTTTTTCTATTGAAAATAAACTTATCAGCATGGATAGTAGACCAGCATTGGTCGAGCTGCTCCATAAAGAATTCCAGAGCATACAGGAGAGTTTGGAATACAGCCAGGCGCAGCCCGTTTCTCTCTTAGAAGAAAACAATAGCTTGAAAAAGTCAGTAAACACGCTAACCACACAACTTGGCATTGTTGAAAAAGAGAACCGGAAAATGAAGGAAATAGTTCTCAATTTGCAGTCACGCAGCATGAAAAATAACCTTGTTTTTTCCGGAAATGCTGAAAAAAATAATGAAAATCCAGAACAGCTGGTCCGTGAATTCATGTCCATGCAGCTGAAACTGTCCCCCGAAGTTACAAAATCAATTACCTTCCACCAAGTCCACGCATTGGGCAAAAAAAAAAAATATCCCCAAAATAAACATCCCAGACCTATTGTTGCCAAATTTGAACATTTCAAGCAAAAAATTCTGGTACAGAGGCAGGGCAGGCAGCTTAAAAACACCAATTATGGTCTAAATGATCAGTTTCCACAGGAAATTATGGAAAGTTAAAGGAAGCTTTTTCCCATTAGGAAACAAAAAATCCAAGAAGGTAAATGAGCTGTTGTCTCTGTGGATAGATTGTTTATAGATTGTTTATAGATGACAAGCTGTTTATGGATGAAACCATAACCCCCGGTTATTCTAGAGCCTCCTTTGCTTCCTTAGCTACATGTAGAAAAAGAGTGTGATTGTGCGCAGGTCTCTTATTTGATCTCGTTTTAATTTGTTAACATTTATCTAATGTTTTATTCTTTTTTGCTGAGGTTGTTGTTTGCTTGTTTGTCTGTTGTAGCTAATTTTGTTAAAGTTGTTAAGCTGTTATTGTATGTTATCTGTATTTTTTCACCATTCACTAACCTTTATGTCTGTTCTCTCTCATACATCTGGTTTACAGGAAATAACCTTAAGTACATGCACCTTAAGTACATGTACCACATTTGTGCCCTGTGGGGGCTGATGGCACTGCCTTGCCTGTTCGGGGTTTCCGAGGGTGCAGGGAGAGTTGCTGCAACCAGCCGCCCTCTTCATATGTTTCCTGACAAACCACTCACATTCACACACTTATGAATGAATGAATCTTTATTTCGGATAGATTAAAAGTAAAGATTAAAAAGAAACAGAATAATATAACAAAGGGAAAAAAATCCAACAAGGTCAAATTAAACAATAACTCCTCTGATTATACAGTTCAACATAAGTTATCCGAAATGGGTGATGGCTGAAGCCGCAGCTTGTATTGCCCACCCACATTCCATCCAAGAATTCAAAAGAAAAACAAAACAAGAGCGATTACAATTCGGAACAAAGCTAAGACAAAATGTGACAAAAAAAAAACTAAGCTACAACACAACACAGACTGGATATGACAATCCTTATGTGATTTTACATGTCATCTTGTGTATATGTTTGGAGTATTTCTTCCTTTAGTTTTTGTTTAAATTGTCCAAGCGTTGTACATGATTTTAATTCAGGTCCAAAATCATTCCATAATCTTACTCCTTGCACTGAAACACAGTGTTGCTTGGTGGTAGTTCTCACTGAAGGTTTTTGAAATATACATGTTCCTCTGAAATGATATTGTTTCTCCCTTATTTGGAACAACTTTTGGATATTTGCGGGCAGTGATAGAGTCTTCACTTTAAACATTATTACTGCAGTTTTAAAGTCAACCAGATCTTTCAACTTGAGAGCTTTTAATTTAAGAAAAAGTGGGTTTGTTGGTTCCCTGTAAGCAGCTTTGTTTATTATTCTAATAGCTCTCTTCTGAAGCATAAAGACTGGATATATGTTTGTTTTATATGTATTTCCCCATACTTCAGTACAATATGTCATGTATGGGAGCATTAATGAATGATACAAAGTATATAATGTGGGTTGATTCAGCAAATATTTCGCTCTGTGTAGTATTGCGAATGATTTACCTTTAATATAATTAATATGTGACTTCCAACACAGTTTATTATCAATTATTACTCCAAGAAATTTAGTTTCAGATACCCTTTCAATCTCTACACCATTTACACTGAGTTTAGATACTAAGTTGTTCTGATGGTTGTTAAAAACTATAAATTTTGTCTTACTTAAAATGAGCATTAATTTGTTTGAATCAAACCACAGTTTAAGCTTTCCTAATTCCTTTCCAAGTGTATCCAAAAGTTGTTCCAAATTGCTTCCACTGCATAATAGATTAGTGTCATCGGCAAACAATATTAAATCCATTTTTTCCAAGACTTTACATGTATCATTTATATACATATTGAACTAGAAAAGCACTCGGAGAGCGCAGACCTCCGCCAAGCACCACAGTTCCCCCCCATACAGTGTTTGTGTGTACGTTTTCAGATTCCTTGACCATGAAAACATATGTCTAGCAATTGGATTCACAATGATAGGATTAGTGGTTCAGTAGTAAAAGCATTACCTCCTTGGCGGAGGTAATAAACTGAAGTGTTGGTGTTGTGTCCATCTCCTTGATGTGCAAAGTCCCAGGCTGCGAGCGTTTTCATAGATCACTGAAAGCAGCACTCAAGGCTTCAGTGACGGATGCAAATTGCGTAGACAGGTTGCCGTGGGTTTTATTGGGTTTGCGCTCCGTGGAAAAAAAGAGGTTTTTGAATCTTCCCCGGCAGAGAGCTGGTTTTTGCGCAGCCCCTATGGCTGGCAGGGGAATTTCTGCCAAATAATCCGGCGGCGGACAGCTGCCCATCTCAGTTTTTGCAGCGTAGCGCAAACACAAGCACGCTGGCGGGCCCTGTCCACCACTGTTTTGACGGATGCAAATTGGATAGACAGGTTGGCGTGGGTTTTATTGGATTTGCGCTCCGCGGAAAAAAAGTGGATTTGAAGCTTCCCCGGCAGAGAGCTGGTTTTTGCGCAGCCCCTACGGTTGGCCGGGGAATTTGTGCCAAATAATCTGGCGGTGGACAGCTGCCCGTGTCAGCTTTTGCAGCGTGGCGCAAACACAGGCACGCTGGCGGGCCCTGCCCACCACAGTTTTCCGCGTGCTTTTGTGCCTAAAAGTTTGAAGAAGGCAGAGTTTGTTTTCATCAGACACGACGACCAGCGCCCTCTATTGCCCCTGCACACATGTTGAAAATGGCCGTATCTGACAATGTTAAAGACTCCTTTTAAAAATTCCTGTATCAAGACGGGGATCCGTATCATCTCCAAAATTTAATCAGTTCTTCCTTGTACCATTTCCAACAACGCCTGAAAGTTTCATCGAAATCCGTCCAAAACTTTTTGAGTTATCTTGCTAACCAACAGACAGACAAACAGACAGACAGACAGACAAACAGACAGACAAACCCCGGCAAAAACATAACCTCCTCCTGGCCTTCGGCCTGGCAGAGGTAATAACAATGGCCCCAAAACTGAACCCTGTGGGACTCCACAAGTAACCTTCAGTAACTGTGAGTTTTTGTTACCAACACATACATACTGATATCTATTCTTTAAGTAACTACTTAACCAGGACAGTGCTAACCCCCTAATACCACAATTTTGTAGTTTCTTTAATAATAAATTGTGATCCACTGTATCAAATGCTTTTTTAAGATCCAGGAATACCCCAACTGAATACTCTTTATTTTCAATGGCAGTTGATATTTTTCCTATAAATTCCATTAGAGCAAATGCAGTTGTCCTCATGTGTCTGAACCCATATTGCTGTTCACACAATAAATTATTCTTCATTATGAAGTTGTCAGTTCTCTCACAGAATATTTTTTCAAGTATCTAGGAAAATTGTGGCAATAGTGAAATTGGTCTATAGTTTGAAAGTTCCCCTCTGTCACCCATCTTGTATATCAGAATTACTTTAGCTATTTTCATTGCATTGGGAAATATACCTGTTTGGAGAGACAGGTTACAAATATACGTCAGTGGTTTCACTAAGCATTCGATAATAGTTTTGATTAAGAGCATGTCAATACCATCACAGTCCGTAGATGTCTTACTTTTAAACGATTTAACAATTTCAATGACCTCTCTCTTGTCTGTGTTCTTTATGAAAATGGAGTCTTTTATAGCAGTGTTTTTACTTATTGTATCACCCGTAGGTGCCGTAATGGGTATTTCTCGAGCCAAATTAGGACCAATGTTAACAGAAAAGTTATTAAATTCATCTACAGGTGAAACTGCATTCACACTCTGAGTCGTTTTATTATTTTTTGAAAAATTGGTTGGGTAGCTTGTATTTCTGTTTTTATTTCCAAGAATATTGTTAAGTATTGTCCATGTATTTTTAATATTGTCTCTGTTTTTCTCCAGTTCTTTACTGCAATAGTCTCTTTTACTACTTCTCATTATATATGTTAACTTATTTTTGTATGTTTTATACCGCTGCTCTGCTTCTTTTGTCCTTTTCTTTAGAAAAGCTTTATATAATAAATTTTTCTTTTTACACGCCTTTTGTAATCCTTTGGTTAACCATGGTTTATCGACAAATTTATGTTTAACCTTTTTTTTTACTAATGGACAATTTTTTTCATAAAGAGTGGTTACAATGTTCATAAATGTGTCATAGGCTTCATTTACATCTGATACATAGACTTTTGTCCAGTCCTGCTTCAGCAAGTCTTCTTTAAAAGAACTGATTGCATTTTGTGATTTGTATCTGAACGATTTTAAAATTTTTTCTGTATTGGCCCCCATGTGGCCATGGATAAGTGCAAAGGTTGCAAATGGTCACTTATATCATTTATCAATAATCCACTTTCTATTTTCTTATCAATAATATTAACAAACAGGTTGTCAATAAGTGTAGCAGTGTGAACTGTGATTCTACTGGGATGTGTTATTGTGGGATATAGACTCATACTGTACATAGAATTCATGAACTCTGTAATTACATTTTGTTGATATGGATTTAGTAAATCAATATTGAAATCTTCACAAATTACTACCATTTTCTTACTAGTAATATTATTGTACAGCTCGACTAATTTATCTCTGAATGTCTCAATGCAAGTACCCAGCGTTCTATATATACAACTTATATTAGATTTTTTGTTTTATCTTGGTCAGTCTCAACAGTAACACATTCTAAAATCCCTGGTAGTGCAAAGGACATTCCATTTACAAGTTTACACCTATACAGGTCATCAATATACAGTGCAACACCACCACCCTTTTTTTTTTAGATCTGTTAATATGAAACATCTGATATCCCTCTATTGCCATCAGGGGAGCCTGCTCTTCATTAAGCCAAGTTTCAGAGACTGTGATGGCTGTAAATTTTCTGTCTAGCTGTTTTAAATAGTCCTGAATCTGTGGAAAGTTTTTGTTAAGACTTCTGCTGTTGAAGTGTATTATTGATAGTTTACCATCTAGTTGCACTTGACTTTTGAATTGCTTTTCAGTGTAATATTCACAATGATTATGAATATTATTGAAAAAGTGGTTATCAGGATCAATATCATTCTCCATCTCTTGTAGTTTATGTTCAGCATAATGGCATATTTTCAGAGTTTGAATTTCCTCACTCTGTGTCAAATGACTTCCTCCAACTGGGTATAATTGACTCAAGTCAATCATAAGTTTTTTTGTTTGTTTTGTTTAGGTTTTTTTTTTTTTTTTTAAAGTACATTGATATGGTATGTCAAAAGAACTATTCTTGCCGTGTGTGGATATGGATTATCATAGTCTCTTAATTTTCTTAATCAGTGTTCATCTATATTTATTTAAGTCAGTAATCTCTCTGATTATTATACTCTTTGCTTCCTCAGGTGTTCCATTTAGTTTGATCCAAACTCCACAATTTCTTGTCCATGTTGCCTGTATCTTATTTTGTCTTTTCAGCATCCGTGCTTGCCGTGCTATTTCAGCATTAGTTTTTGTTAGATGTTCATTTAAGTAAACTTCTGTTCCCCGTAGCTTTCTGGCCTGCCTCAGTATGTCATTCTTTACCCTTCTGTTCACAAAGCGCATCACAATTGATTTCTTTGTTTCATTATCCTTTCTGGGTAAAGCATGACAGGCTGAAATTGCATTTGCTTCGACCTTTATATTTCTACTATCAAGGAACTGAAGCACCTGGTTTTCCAGGGAGACTGATTCGCCCAGGGGAGCCTCCTCACCTCTCATTCCTGCTGTAGCATGAGCATATGATTGATATTTAGTGTCTAGTCCACTTATAATTAGATCATCCATACGAGAATATTGTTCAAGATCCTCGACACGTCGCTCCAAGTCTGCAATTTTTTTGTCTTTTTCCTTAATTGTTAATTATAATTCTTAGACTTCTTCCATTAGCCCTAAAATTTTAGCCTGCTGACTAGCCACTTTGGTCAGTTCTTCTGACAAGAAGTTCAGAGATTTTTTGATCTCTTCCATTTCCTCCTTCTTTGGTGGCATTTTTACTGACCTGTTGATAGTAAAACAATCTCTGCTGGTGTCGCCGGTATCCGATCCGACCGACCTCAAATCCAGCTGGGCCTCAGCTAGCCCCCTCCGCTGCTAGTCCCGCTGCTTACTGCCGCCGTAACCGAGCTCCTGTCCAGCCAGGGTACCGGCAACTCCTCCACCGAGTCCCGCCGCTGCTGTAGCCGAGCTCCGATCCTGCTCCTGTCCAGCTGGGGTCCCGGTAGCAACTCCACCAAGCCCTGCCGCTGCAACTGGGCTCCGACTCCGGCTCTTATCCGGCTGGAGCCCCGGTGGTCCTCCACTGGTCCCCGTCTCCCACCACCGCTGCACTTGAACTCCGATCCGGCTCCCGTCCAACTGCTGCCTCAGCTAGTTACTCCGGCGAGCCCCAATCACCGGGGACAGAGTCGCTTCTCCGTGTCGGTGCTAGGTGCTACAACTAGCTATGGCATTAGCTATAGCGATAGCGTTAGCCTAGCAAACGCTTCAGGTAAAGCGTAGCAGAGAACCACGAAAAGAAACGCCAATCAGTTCACTCACGAATGAGAGCAGTCCCAAAAGTCCAATTCTCACAGCGAGCGCAAAACAACTCTTAAAAACAGAGATCGAGTCTGACCCCCGAATCCAGACCGGCTGAACCACAACTAAAAAAATTTATTTAAGCTGAGCCTGCAAGACTGAGACCACTCACTCCGCCATAGTCTGAGAAAAAATTATTTTGCGCATTATTTTGCGCACACTCTCATATACACGCACACAGACGCACATGCACAAATGTCTCCCGTTTAACAGATGCGGATACCAGACTCATGTTGAGACCTCTTCGGTGGAAGTAGTCTGTCTTTTATTTGTTTTAGTTGTTGGTTTGTTTGTCTTTTTTGTCTGTTCCTCTCCCTTTTCTTTCCCCCTCCCCACACTTCCTTTCCCCATTCCCCATCCTGTCGGGTCCTTCATGTGTAAAATAATTTAAATAAAGTATTAAAAGTTATTACAGGAGGAGTTTACAACAATGTACAGTACATACAGTAGATAGGTACTGTATAATACTCCTTTTGGTAAAACTGTTTTGGCACAATAAGGGTAGCAAATTTCTGTTCTGCTCACCTCGCTGTCTGACAGGACAAGGGGAAAAAAAGACACAACTTTTTTTTTTCTCACTATCTGACATTAAATCAGACTAGGCTTTTCCTGTTTTAGGTCAGTTAGAATTACCAAAATTATTTCTATTTGCAAAATAATATTTTAAATAATTTTTTATTACTTTCTTCAAAGTCAAAGGTTTACATACACTAAGATTACTATACCTTTATACAATTTGGGAAAGCCCAGATGATGATGTCATGACTTTGGAAGCTTCTGATAGGTTTACTGACAATATTTGAGTTACTGGAGGCACACTTGTGGATGTAGTTTAAGGCACACCTCAAAGTTTAGTTTAGTTTAGTTTAGTTTAGTTTATTGGTTTATTTGTCAGGGACCGTGTACAGAAAAAAAATATTAAACACAGGGTAAAGATGCTCTGTACCAGATTATAGCATTCTCACTGATTTCCATCTGTAGTCCCTGGGGCAGGCAGGAAGATATTAAAAGAAAAACAGCACATATGGAAAGCAATTCAGGTCGGGTTTCAGAAACTGTTGACCCTGAAACAAGCAGGGAGTAAGTTTAACCACTTGCGCTCCGTTGTTCCGCGGGCGGGCAAGTCTCTGCGTCCTATGATGCACGAGGGCGCACGAGAGCGCGCTCGTGCGCCCTCGTGCGCATGACGCATGATAAGGATATTGATGGTGATGGTGTAGGTGGTGTGCCCTCCAAGCGCCACTGAAAAAAAAATCTGCAAACACAGCCGCGAACAGATTAGTTCATCTGATTGACCTCTCATTCGACTAATAAGAGCCTTGAATTGGGTTTCTGAAACCTTGAGGAGCCAATGAATGAAAATCTAGGAAGGAGGATCCGCCTACTGTGAACGCAGGAGCCAATTGAAGCACAGAAATTCAGGCTGGGTGAAGCGATATTTACTGCTGCAGAAGGACTCTGTACGAATCTACTACAGACCCAGGCTCACCCAGCAGCATGGAGAACACCCACAAGTGGGACCTGCACTCATTCCAGCAGAATAGACGGAGGCCGACGACAAAAGTCGTAAATCATTCGCCAAAACGGCAATAATGGAATTATGTTGATCAGGATCCACGAGCGGAGTAGCGTCGCGTTCGTCTGACAATGGGGGAAGAGCTGTTTGCCGCGACTCTGCTGCTTTGAAGAGGTAAGGTGTTATAAGCTAAATTATTATTTATCCCTGAAAACTGTAATCCAAAAATGACTTTTGACCGATCGGTAAATTACAACTGTACTGCGCACGAAGTACGTGCGCCGCGATAAACGGTTCATTTGCCGTGTTCGGACCGTGAACGCCCCCCCCCCCCCCCCCGCTGCAGAAGAGGAGCAGGGGGGCACGGTCCGAACGCCCCCCGGTCCGCGGGAGGAAGCGTATCAGTCTATTCCATCATGTAGCGATGGCCCTCTTCTGTAGCGAGGGGGGGGGGGGGGGGCGTTCACGGTCCGTTCACGGTTCCCCCCCCCCACACACACACAGTAGCGAGGGGGGGGGGGGAGCCGCTGTGAAAGCATGCAAGGAGTGTAATCCGTCATGTAGAGGGTCAAATTTGGTCCTTGGTAGCGGGGGGGGGGAACGACCCCCTGCCCACACACACACACACACAGACACAGCCCTGAGTGTAACCTTTCATTAGAGCCTAAAATGAAGATTCTACATTGAATTATTCAAAAGTTACAGACGTTTTTCCAAACTGTGCCATTTGGCACAATTTGGCATAGTTCCAAAACGCCTGGGAACAGCCTGAGAACAAAGCTGTGTAAAATATTCATTTTTTGTGGTATCGTTACCAAATTTGGATCTCAGCTGGATAACACTTGGTTCTACATTTCTGTTGCATTTTCCAGCCGGATCGGACAGCTGTGTGTTATTTACAAGCATTTGTATCAAAAAAAACACTGTGTCCAATTTTTTTTTCTTCAAGTTCAGTATGTTTAGATGACTGTAACTCAGTGGCCGGAGCACGTAGAGAGATTATGTTTTTTTTGCCAAAAAATTCAAAGTGTTTTTTCTTTTAAATGAGACCAACCCCATGAAGATGCTGCAAAGGGTTGAATAACAGCTTTCGATTTACTTTGGGCATGTTATTTTTGGGCATTTTTAGGAAAATTGCCCGGAGTGCAAGTGGTTAAAAGTAAAAAGATAAGCGAGACGGCACACATAAAAAAACAATTTAAGAGTACAATTTCATGATCCCATTTAAGGGAGAGAGTCAATGCTGGCAGGCTTGATTACTTAAAATCCATATTTTTGTCTCTGTGGTAAAGTCTCTGTAATTTGTTCTGGTCTTCAAAGCAGTGGGGAGCTTGTTCCATTCCGTTATAGCTTTGTATGAGAATGCTGATTGTCCTAAAGCAGTTTTACGTAGGGGGATGCAACAATGCCACCTAGAGGAAGTCCTTGTTACTCTGGTATTTTGTTCAGAAGTCAGGTACACAAAAGTCTTAAGGGGCGGGGGTGCAGAACCATGGATAATTTTAAAGATCAACTGTATATTTGCATACATGATCATGTTTAGAAAGCTTAACATCTTGTGTTTGGCCAGTATACCAAAATGGTGATACTGTCATGTCTTCTTATCCAGAATTTTGATGGATTGTTTATACAGGGATTCCAAGGGTTTCAAGGTTGTGCTTTTATTTATTTAGCGAATGCAAAGTCCTTAAGCCAAGCAGTTGCCTCCTGGTTTGCTGTATGGAGGGTGTGTAGTCCTCCTTCCAGTCTTTGGAGTGGGCAAGCCTCTATGATGTGTTCCATTGTTTGCTCCTCTCCACATGCGCACAGTGGGCTAGGGCTACTGCCCCATCTGTGAAGGCTGGCCAAGCAGGGGCCATGTCCAGTCCTGAAGCGATTGAGTGTAGCCCACTGTCTCCTTGGAAGGTTGGTGCCTGGGACCTGTTAGTTGGGGTTTATCACCAGCTGTTTGTTTGGGACCTCCTTGGTCTCCCATTCCTCTTGCCAAGCTGTCTGGATGGTAAAGTCAGCTGGGGGAGGGTTTTTCCAAATCGGCCGTCTGGATGAAAGTCGGGCAGTGGGTGGGGTGTAGATATCTGCATGGATTGGTAAGTGAGGAAAATCTTTAACTTTTTGGAGCATCCTTTGAGTTAATGCTGCTCGCCGGATGTGTGGAGGGGTTATGTTTGACAGTACAGAGAGCCAGGGGAGTGGTGTTGAGCGGATTGTTCCAGTTATAGTTCTCATGGTTGAGTTGAGCTGGGTGTCTACATGGTGTGTGTAAGATGACCTGGACCAGACAGGGGCACAATATTCTGCTACAGAGTATGAAAGGGCCAGTGCTGAGGTGCGCAGGGTGGAGACTGCCGCCCCCCATTTTGCACCAGCGAGCTTGCAGAGCAGGTTGTTTCGTACCTTCACCTTAGCAGCCGTCCCCTTTAGATGTTCCTTGAAGGATAAGGTCCTATCAAGGGTCACTCCAAGATAAGTTGGATTTGGGGCATGCTTAAGCTTGAGTCCGCTCAGGTGGATGTTTAGTTCTCTGGCAGCTTTTGCATTGTGGAGATGGAATACACTGGAGACGGTTTTTGCTGGGCTTGGTTTTAGGCGCCAGATTTTGCAGAACTGGTCCAGTTTGGCAAGATCTTCCGTGAGCACCCGTTCCGTTGTGCTTTTGGCTTGTGACCAACAAGAGATGCAATGGGAGAAATGTGTCAAAATCATGGCAGGTTTTAGATGCTTTTAGAGTAAGTGAGTTTCTGATGCAATGAAAGCTGCAAAACACATTGCTTCCTTGTGTGACATCATGGGAAAATCAAAAGAAACCAGCCGAGATATCAGGAAGAGAATTGTGAACCTCCACAAGTCTGGTTCATCCTTGGGTGCAATTTCCAAACACCTGACTGTGCCACATTCATCTGTTCAAACAATTATACACAAGTATAAATACCATGGGAATGTCCAGCCATCATACCGCTCAGGAAGGAGATGGATTCTGTGTCTCAGAGATGAACGTGTTTTGGTGCAAAATGTATTAACCCCGGAACAAAGGCAAAAGACCTTGTGAAGATGCTGGCTGAAGCTGGTAAGAGTGTCATTATCCACAGTGCAATGAATTCTGTACCGTCATGGGCTGAAAGGCCCCTCAGCAAGGAAGAAGCCATTACTCCAAAAGCAACATAAGAAAAGCCAGATTACAGTTTGCAAATGTACACAGGGACAAAGACCTTAATTTTTAGAGACATGTGGTCTGATGAAACTAAAATTGAATTATTTGGACATAATAACCATCGCTACATTTGGAGGAAAAAAGGGGAAGGCTTACAAGCCTGAGAACACCATCCCAACTGTGATGTACGGGAGTGCCAACATCATGTTGCGGGGGTGTTTTGATGCAGGAGGAACTGGTGCACTTCACAAAATAGATGGCATCATGGAAATATTGGAAAGCAAAATTGAAATATTGGAAATATTGAGGCAACATCTCAAAACATCAGCCAGGAAGTTAAAGTTTGGACAGAAATGGGTCTTCCAAATGGACAATGACTCTAAGCATACCACCAAATTAGTTACAATATGGCTTATTATATGGTACTTGAATAAGATGGCGGCACGCATGGACGCTGTGGCCCCTCTAGGCATCAGTGTGTGTGAGAGTTTTGAGTGTTTTAATCATCCCAGACGTACAACTTACAACCGAGAGACCTTATTAAGCATCAAGGTAATGTACGCTGCAAGAATTGCGGTGTTTGGGTGCGATTTGGTCATTCTACGCCAGCATGGTATACTATCAGGGGTTAAGCTGGCAGCTACCCAGGAGAGGAGGAAGCATAAGCGGCACGAATGTAAACAAAGGAGAGGAAAGAGGGCCAGAATTCATGCTAGGCTAAAGGCTAACTGATCCAGACCAGCAGTACCGTCGCTCCTTCTTTCCAATGTCCATTCCCTCGACAACAAGCTGGACGAGCTGCGTCTGCTGAGAGAAACCCACAGAGAGTGGAAGGACTGCTGTGTGTTTGCGTTCACGGAGACATGGCTCCATGACAACATCCCTGATGCGGCCATTCAGCTGGAAGGGATGACATCATTCCGGGCGGACAGGGAGGCCGCTAGCTCCGGTAAGAGCTGAGGGGGGGGCTATGTATCTATATTAACAAGATCTGGTGTGTTAATGCCACGTTAGCAACTAAACACTACTCTCCATTGGCGGAGTTCCTTATCGTAAACTGCCGGCCATTCTATCTGCCGAGGGAATTCACCAACGTGTTTGTAGCTGTTGTTTGCATAGCTTCTAGCACTAATGCTAAAGCTAATGCTAACGAGGCACTCGGAGAGCTGCATGATGGTATCAGTGAATTTCAAACTTCACACCCGGACAGTTTTGTGGTGGTTGCAGGGAATTTTAATCACACCAGTCTAAAGACTGTGCTCCCCAAGTTCAAACAATGTGTGGACTTTAAGACCAGAGGAGAGAATATGTTGGACTTGGTGTACACAAATTTCCCAAATGCATACAAGGCAACACCTCGCCCCCACCTCGGCCATTCTGACCACCTATCCGTGACGCTGGTGCCTGCCTACAAACCCTTACTGAAGCGCAGCAGGCAAGTAGAGAAACAATTCAGGACTTGGCCAGAGGGTGCAGCCTCGGCTCTGCAGGACTGTTTTCTGCATACAGACTGGGAGGTTTTCAAAATAGCAGCCTCCCAAGGAGACAGGACAGATGTGGAGGAGTATGCTGAAACGGTCACCAGCTACATCGCGAAGTGCACAGAGGATATCACTATATTGAAGACCTTCACTGCATGGGGCAACTACAAACCCTGGATGACTGCAGAGGTGCGCTCACTGCTCACAGCCAGAAATGCAGCCTTCAGAGAGAAGAACAGGATTACCCTCCGCTCAGCCAGGTCTGTGCTCGCAAAGGGAATTAAGATGGTGAAACGCGCCTACACGGAGAAAATCCAGGGACATTTCTGTGACACAGGGAACACCAAACGGATGTGGCAGGGAGTACGGGCGTTGACGGATTATAAGTTTAGGCAGGGGGTCGATGATGATGACGCTTTGCTTCCAGACAGGCTCAATAACTTCTTTGCACGTTTTGAAGCGTCAAACCTGACAATCAGAGGGAGGGCTGGCCCATCTTCACCATCTGTGGGGCCAGCTATCACCATCAACGCAGCGGACACACGGAGGACCCTAATCAGGGTTAACCCATGTAAAGCTGCAGGTCCAGACAACATCCCGGGACGTGTGCTCCGAGTCTGCACGATTGAGTTGGCGGATGTCTTGACTGACATATATAACATTTCCCTGAGTCAGGCCATCGTCCCCAGATGCTTTAAGACCTCTATCATAGTACCGGCAGCAGAGAAAGCGGTTGTGTCCTGTCTGAATGACTATCGTCCTGTCACACTGACACCAATTGTGATGAAGTGTTTTGAACGGCTTGTTAAACCACACATCACAGCCTGCCTCCCTGCATCACATGACCCGCTCCAGTTCGCGTATCGTTCAAATCGCTCCACAGAGGACGCTATAGTCCCCACCCTGCACTCTGTCATTACCCACCTGGATCAGAAAGACACCTATGCCAGACTCCTGTACATTGATTTCAGTTCAGCATTTAACACCATTATTCCCCAGAGACTGATGGAGAAATTACTCCTTCTCGGTCTGAACACTGCCACATGTCTCTGGATCCTGGATTTCCTGACCGACAGACCTCAGTCTGTCCGGGTTGGAAACAACATCTCCAACTCCATCACGCTGAGCACTGGATCCCCTCAAGGCTGTGTACTCAGTCCACTGTTGTTTACACTTTTAACACATGACTGTGTGTCCAGATACGAGGGGAACCAGATTATTAAGTTTGCAGATGACACCACAGTGGTGGGACTTATTCAGAGGGATGAGGAATCAATGTACAGGGAAGAAGTTAGAGACCTGGAGGGCTGGTGCAGGGAGAACAATCTGGTGCTCAACGTGGACAAAACGAAGGAGATGATTATCGACTTCCGGCGGTCACGGCCTGAACACGTCCCTCTCTGCATCAGTGGACGTTTGGTGGAGAGAGTGGAGAACATCAAGTTCCTCAGAGTGCAGATCTCGCAGGACCTGACCTGGAGCAAGAATTCCTTGGGGATCAGGAAGCGGGCCCAGCAGAGACTGCACTTCTTGAGGAAACTCAAACAGGCCTCTCTCCCCATCTTGCATCCTCAGGACCTTCTACAGAGGTGTGGTGGAGAGTGTTCTGACGTACTGCATTGCAACATGGTACTCTAGTTGCAGTATGTCAGACAAAAAAGCTCTGCAGAGGATAGTTAAGGGAGCTGAGAAGGTAATTGGTGTTTCCCTCCCCTCTGTTCAAGAACGTTTTCAGAGCCGTTGTAGGAGCAGGGCACTGAACATTGTTAAGGACCACTCTCACCCTCCGCATAAACACTTTGAACTGCTGCCATCTGGCAAACGATTCCGGATCATCAGAGGCAGAACCACCAGACTGATCAACAGCTTCCTTCCACAAGCTGTTAGGATGCTGAACAGTTGATCCGGAATCCTTTACACATATTACTGCATTTTATGGACATTATGTATATTATATTTATATTATAGTGTTAGTCAGTTTTAAGTATTTATTTCTCTTAGCTACTTAGATTCACTTAGCCATTTTAATTGTTTTATATATACATAGGCAGTTATCATTTTAACTGCAACTGTAATAAGTTAACATTACTGTAATATCCAAATGTGTCTCAGGGATGTGTGAATGGCCGTCGGGACGGGGGGTGTGAGTGTGTTTTTAAATTATGTTCTTTTTACAATACAGATGCCTAGAGAAACGCAATTTCATCTTTCTTGCGCTACAGTTGTATGCATAGCACAGTGGCGCAGGCGGTGCGGTGGCGCAGTGGTTAGCACTGCACCAGCACAGCAACTCACCTTTGGCCATGGGATCCCTAGTTCGATCCCAGCCTCTGACCAACAGTGATCTGTGTGGAGTTTGCATGTTCTCCCCGTATCTGCGTGGGTTTACTCCAGGATTTCTCCGGTTTCTTCCCACAGGCCAAAAACATGCAGGTTAGGTTAACTGGAGACTCTAAAGTGGCCCTAGGTGTGAATGTGTGTGTGAATGGTTAAGGGATAGCGCCGTACCATGGCTGCTTCATCCATCCAGGTGGATGCCCTCAATTTCCCCTCTGGGGATCAATAAAAGTATACAAATACAAATACAAATAGCATCATGACAATAAAGGTTGATTGATTGATTGATTGATTGATTGATTGATTGATTGGTTAAGGACAACAAAGTCAATGCTTTGGAGTGGCTATCACAAAGCCCTGAACTCAATCCCATAGAAAATTTGTGGGAAGAGCTCAAAAGATGTGTGCGAGAAAGGCAGCCTACAAACTTGGCTCAGTTACACCAGTTCTGTCAGGAGGAATGGGCCAAAATTCCAGGACACTAATGTGAGAAGCTTGTGGAAGGATGTCCAAAACATTTGACCCATGTCATAGTTTAAAGGCAATGCTGCCAAATATTAAGGAAATGGAACTTTTGACTTTGAAGAAAGTAATAAAAAATTATCTAAACAATATTTAGCAAATGTAAAAATTATTTAGTAAATAGAAATAATTTTGGCAATCCTAACTGACCTAAAACAGGGAAAGTTTAGTCTGATTTAATGTCAGACAGTGGAGAAAAAAAGGTTATGTCTTTTTATACAGTATATGTGGACTTTGGCATTCAGATCAAATGCAAAAGCCCAATTACATGCAAAGTCAATGCAATGATGCAAACAGATACAAATTCTCATCCAGGTGAATTGCAGAGGGGTGGGGTTGCCTTCATAACTTCTGAAGCTGCTTTCTACCTGCTGCAGAAATACCAAAAATGCCATCATGTTTATGTTTACAGTGTTATCCAGTGGGGCACACAGCTGGGAAAATGTCACTGCCTCTTGCAGAAACTGCACCTGGATGACAATTGTTTACAGTACTAGCCCACTAGCCCTCGTTTGCATGTCAATAGCAGGCATACGTGGGTGGATAAACTACAGACAGCTGCAGAGCTCCCGGTCCATATGTCTACAGGTTAGTGGCAGCCTCATTTTCAAACTAGTTTACTCTCCATTGTTGATACTTTTACTCTGGTGATGACAGAAACTCAAGGCTGATTAGCTAATGCGACCAACTCGCTCACACGCGAATTAGCATCTATTAGCGTCTTTACATTGAGTTTACATGTAATGTGCTGTGCAAAAAATTCACTTCATGTTTCATCTGAACACGCAGAGTGTGCCCTGATACCCTGGGGTACAGGAGGGCTCGTACTGGTGTAGGGAATAAAAAAAACCAGCCTCAACAACGGCTCTTCTCTTCAGCCTCAGCTGCTCTTTGGAGCAGAAAGCTCCCATGTTGTTATCTTCATCTTCGGAGCAGGAAGCTCCTGAGTTATTTTCAGAGCAAAAGGCTCCTGTGATACTTTCAGAGCAAAAGGTTTCTGTTATTTTCAGAGCAAAATGCTCCTGTGTTATTTTCAGAGCAAAAGGCTCCAGTGTTATTTTCAGAGCACAAGGCTCCTGTGTTATTTTCAGAGCAAAAGGCTCCTTTGTTGTCTTCAGAACAAAAGACCCCAGTGATGTTATTTTCTGAGCAGAATGATCCTATGTTTCCTCCCGTCTGGTGGCCCATGGACTTTGGTAGGCCACCCAACTCATCGTGTTCATTCGTCAGGTGGCTTTTGGACTTGGGTAGGCCTCCTGACCCACCTCGCTCCCCGGTCTGGTGGCCTTTGGACTCTAGTAGGCCACCTGATGCACCATGTTTCTCTGTCTGGTGGTCCATGGACTTTAGTAGGCCACCAGATGCACCATATTTCTCCTGTTGGTGGTCTTGGGTCTTTGGCTGACCACTTGATGAACATTTATCTGTTGTTTGTGTCCTTGTTTTGTGCCACCGTGCCTTTGGCCCCCTCCTCCCACCCATTTGGGGTGTCCTTTGGTTTGTTTTTGGGTGTCTGGAATCCATCCTTAAGGGGGAGAATGTTATGAGCTGGACATATTGTCCACGCTTTCTATTATTTTTTAAATGTTGCACAACTCTGTTATCATTAGTTTGCTGGGTTATTCTCAGTTTCTTAGTCAGTTATTGTTTTCTAGTCTCTCCCATCATCCTCCCATTCCTCTAGCCACTCACGTGTTTTCATTTTTCACTTGACCCTAATTAGTTACCCAGCTGTCCTATGTTAGTCCAATTATCTGTTCCCTGTCACAAACCGAGCCACTGTTGTCCTTTAGGCTCAATTCTGACTGTTCTCTATGGCTCAGGTTATCAGTACATTTGTGTATTGTGTTATCTTTTGAGTTTTTGTTGTTTCTTTGTCACTTGTTCCTTTTTCCGTACCTGTAGCCACTGTTCTGGCCGGCAGCTGTTAGGCAGCCTCCTTGACCTACATTCACGTGGGCGATGTCTGACACGTGCCAGTCTGACCACGCCCACTCTCTCTTGACAGCCAGCTGGTTCCACTCCGGTGATTGATTTTTTAGCACCTCGCCCAGGTGCACCCAATCTGTTATGCCAGCAATGCTTGTACTGAAGCGGCCTTTGCCAGTCAAGCATTGCTGGATCATTGATTTGTCTGTGAGGAATGTGTGGCCACCGTTCACTGTGGTCTACCCGCTGCACGTATTGTGTGAGTCTTGAAGTGAATCCTGTCATCCTTTTTGTAAGTCTGCCTATTTTGCATTATTTGTCTAGTGGCCATGGTACACTGTGGTCTGCCCACTGCATGCTCGTCGTGTGAGCAATTTAGTGTACCTTGTAACATTTTTGTAAGTCTTTATTTTTGGAACTGTCTGCCTTTTTGGTAATAAATGTGTTGTGGTGTAACCCTGCGCGTAGAGCCATCCTTACTCCTCACTCCTCGATGCGCTGCGTAAAGCGCATGAGGAGGGTTGTGACAGTTCCCTATTCATATGTCAGCCTTAGTTTGCGTGGTTGTGACATCATTACAGAACTTTCCCTCCGGGAGTGTTCATCGTCTGGTATTATTAACCCGCTCTTTTATTCCCAGCCCCCATGCTGAACTGTGTTATTTAGCTTGTTTATTTAATAAACCATTTTTGCACTTAAAGTCCTACCCACCTGAAGGAGTCATCCCTTCCTGCTCTGCCAACTGGAGGTTTGAATCTTACAGTAATAGAGTCAAGGCTGAGATGGTTTGGACATGTGCAGAGGAGGGATAGTGGATATACTGGACAGAGGATATTGAAGATGGAGCTGCCAGGCAGGAGGAAAAGAGGAAGGCCACAGAGAAGATTAATGGATGCGGTGAAGGAGGACATGGAGAGGGTTGGTGTTACAAAGGAAGATGCAAGGGATAGGGTGAGATGGAGGCAGATGATCCGCTGTGGCGACCCCTAAAGGGAGCAGCTGAAAGAAGAAGTTTAAATGCAGATAACTGACTATATCATCTACAAGAAGCAACATTTTCTCAAAACATCACTCTATCACTCTATTAAAGCAAGAAATCTGTGTGTGTGTGTGTGTGTGTCTGTCTGTCTGTCACATTTGTAGGACATCATAGGACGGCCTATGAACTCAAGGCATCATAGGACGACTCGCAACGCCTATATGACGGCACATAGACAAATGTGTCTTTATGACGTCATATAGATCAAGCCCATGGCACATAGAAAAATGTGACTTTATGATGTCATATACATCAAGCCTGCCTTCATGTCTTTATGATGTCATATACAGTGACATCAGGCAACATGATGTCATATACAAGGCTGCATTCATGTCTTTAAAGCACGTTTATAGGACATCATAGGACGACCTATTACGTCGTCCTATGATCAGGCAACATGTCTTTTTGATGTCATATACATCAAGGCTGCCTTCATGTCTTTATGATGTCCTATACAGTGAGTCCATGCTAGAAAGCCTCTTTTTGCTCAGATCTATTTTCATGATCCTGTGCATGAACTGGAATTACAACGCACCTATCCCTCAACCAGTGGTCTCAACAAAGAAGAAGAAGAAGACCCACCAGATGGAGAGCAATAGAATGACGACAACTGCTGCACGTCAGAAAAGATGCCATGAAGATGAAACACCTGAGGTTCCAGCAGTGCATTGCACCCGTCTGAGACAGGAGGACACCCTTCACCAGCATAGGATACGATAGACTTTAAAGCACGTTTCTAGGACATCATAGGATGGCCTATGATCTCTGCCTCATCATCATAGCACGTCCTATGAACATACATCCTGTGAACTCAGGCATCATAGGACGACTCGCCATGCCTACGTGACGGCAAATGTGCAACCTTGGCGAATGCCAGTCTACACTACAAATGTGTAAAATGCCAAGCAAAGCGTTCATTTTCTCCACATGCTCCGGTTTCTTGGTCTCTACAGGCATGCACAGGCCCTCCTGAACAGGGTCGAAAGCCACTTTTTCAGGATCGTGCCCATGAACTGAAATTACGACGCACCTATCCCTCAACCAGTGGTCTGAACGAAGAAGAAGAAGACCCACCAGATGGAGAGCAATAGAATGAGGAGAACTGCTGCACGTCAGAAAGGATGCTGTGAACATGAAACACCTCAGGTTCCACCAGTACGCCGCAGGCATGACTGTGAACAACACAGCCGTCTCAGACAGGAGGAGACCCTTCAGCAACAGGCATGCAGAAATACTTGCTTATACTTAGTTTCTACGGGCATGGACGGGTATGCACAGGTATGTACTAGTGAATTTAAAAATAAAATACCTCACATGCATGACAAACCAGCTCAATTATCCGTAATGGTTGTGGTTTGAAATAGCAGCAAATACCTTTCAGCTTTGACCTGTTTGACAGTGTCTGTTCACCTCTCTGTGACGACACATATTAAACTCTTCTGTATCCTCAGGTGATAACTAGCATTTACTTTACTGCTATATTTTATCATAAAACAGGAACAGTTAAAATGATTGTATCTCACTTCAGCTCTCAATAAAGGACAAAAAGAGACTTATTTTCACATTCTAAACCATAAGAAAATAATTCAGTTGGTACAGAATGACAGACTGACTGGAGAGATTTGACAAGTTTTTTACACTCTCTCTCTCAGAGAGAGATAGATAGATAGATAGATAGATAGATAGAGAGAGAGAGAGAGAGAGAGAGAGAGAGAGAGAGAGAGAGAGAGAGAGAGAGAGAGAGAGAGAGCACATCAGTCTATAATGTCAGCTTTTGGCACATTTCCGACCTTTAATTTAGAAAGGGTGTTTCACAGTCATGAAACCCTGGAGAGATAATGGTTGGTGAAAATATAGCTTACAGTAGTTGCATGTGTACAGGCAAAGAATATAATTAGCTTAATTTCAATGGAGCAAACCACTTGTCTGTGAGGTACAAAGGGGATCATACGCCACAGAGGGGCTTTATAATGTGTGCAGAGTGAAAGTGAAGGGCTTTGATTCCAAACTCATCACATTTTGGTTTTTAAATCTCTTATTTCAGCATGGGAAACAGAAAAACACAGGCTTTGAATTTACTGTTGTGTAACAACAGAACAAAAAACACAGGATTACGGACAACTTTTGCATTTGTGCATAATCCATCATGAAACATTTCTCTTTAACTTTCTGTGTCCTAGTTCAGTAAAATATATTTATCCCTACAGCAATCTTATTCTCCTTTTTCTTTCAGCTGCTCCCTTATTAGGTGTTATTACCGCCACGCCAATAAGGATATATGAATTTAAGAAAAATATATGAAGCAATGACTTTCAGCAAGCGCGCACACGAACAACGCGCATGGCCATCATCTGCGCAGAGTTTAGGAGCGCCCCGCCCACGCGAGCTTTCCAGTCAGTCAGCAGGCAGTGTCTTGCTAGTGGCAGCAGCATCTTCGTGGAAAAGGAGTGAAAACCGGGAAGTCAAACAGCAGAAATGGACTCTATTTGAAGAGAAACTTTGTGAAGAAGTCCGCCGTTTCTTCGTTGGTGAAAATCCTGGCGCGTCAGCACCTCGGCGCTACCTATCAGGCGGGAGTGAAACTGCAAATGAGGTTGTGTGCATGTGTCAACCACTTGGCCTGGGTAGATGAAAAAAGTGAGCATGTACAGCATCGCGTGAGTGCCAGGCTCATCCAAAGCGTACATGGACCAAGGCGGACTAGAGGGGAAGTGCAGCATAATAAGGCTTGATTGTCCGACAGAAACATGAGTTTATTAAAGTACTTTAAACGCGGAAAAAAAAATAAGAGGTATGTAAGCACTGGAGGCGTTTATCAAGGTTTTAACCTGCTGGAAACGGGAGCAATAATGGAAGAGTCGCTTAGCTAAGAGATGTGGTTACAATTCAAATGCAGCCGGCTTCATATGAAGGGAAAGGCAAGGGGGACTGATGAATTGCTGAGGATATATTTCACCAGCCACTACAATACTAAGTTATGTTCCCAATTATGTACGTGGCAAGTTAAGATGACCGAAATTCACAAAGTCAATGGCTTTAATCCTTCAGCAGCCTTCAGACAAACTAAACGTGCCAGCATTTGGATTTCAAAATAAAGGAGGTTTTTCTTGGCAGTGAGGAGATTTAAAAAAAAAAACTATAAATATATAGAAATATTATAACAGAAATAACGGCATCCTTGGTCAAGTTAATTATATTATTAAATACAACTTTATTAATATTTTTTTCTTTTTAATGAGAGTTAAATTATTGTTCTGTTCTGACTGCAAAATTATGGTCAAAAATATAAAATTGTGATAAGGAAAAAGTAAAAAAAAAAAAATACTACAGTCTGTTTCAAATTTATTTAAAAAAACAGTAATTTTATTTTAAAAAACCAGACAAAAATAAGCCATAAAATAATCCACAAATTTATAATAAAGTTTCAAATGCACAAGAAAAGTCCATTTTACAAGAAGAAATTACAAATTTGAGGAAAATGGTTTCAAATTTAGATAAGATAATTTAGATTTAGATGTTTTGTTTTGTTTTTGCCAGCAGGAGTAAGATGCACTAACTGTTCTGATGGCAACTGTAACATGCTATTATGTTATGCTGTGGCCACGATTGTGGTTTTACATCATAAATTGCCATTTTAAATCTAGAGGATATTTGTATTGCATGTGTTGAAAGGGGGTATGTTAGGGTATAGGGACATACTGTATTTCTGTATTTTGTGTCCTTAAGACTAGAGAAAAGTAGAAAACTATACGAAAATTGTTATAAATTTTTGAGAAAAACCTCAAACCTTCAAGACTGAAGTCATAACTCAAGTTTTAAGTGGGCACTCCTTTGTACCCTTAACTAGAAATTTTTGGTTGTCTCTTTTAATTTACATGGCACTTGATATTTTCTAACCTGTTTGTATACCACCATAGACAGAGAGAGAAGCTGAATTAGACAGAGCTCAGAGAGGGCAAGATTAGACAGAAGAGAGGAGCCAAGGAGAGGAAAGTGTTCAGGCAGAGGGTCCAGGAGAGGTGAGAGCAGAGGAAGGAGACAAGGATCACACCAGTAAAAAGTCCAAAAACAGGACGTGTGGGTGGGACCCCAAATGGCCCAATATTCCAATATTCAAGCCTTGGTTGTACAATTCTTCAAATTGTAAGTTCCATATGCATGGCAGTGGCTCAGGAGGTACAGCGGGTTGTCCAGTAACCGGATGGTTGGTGGTTTGAATCCTACTCTCCCCAGATATCCTGCTGTTGTGTCCCTTGGCAAGACACTTTACCCACGTTGCCTCCAGTGTCCATAACACTGGGTATGAATGTGTATAAATGTTTGGTGGTGGCCGGAGAGGCCGTTGGCCCAGATTGGCAGCCACGTTTCCATCAGCCTGCCCCAGGGCAGCTGTGGCTACAGTAGTAGCTTACCACTACCATTGTCTGTCTGGAGTGAATGAATAATGTATCTGTAAAAAGTGTCTATGATAAAGTGCTATATAAATCTGATTTATTATATGCAAAATTTAAAAAAAGAAATAAACAGTATAAAATTAACATATTCATACATATGTGTTTTCTGCCCCCCCCCCCGGAAAAATATGTTGCCACTGCGCCAAGGTCTTAAAGCCAGAGGAAACACTGTACACAGGTATATCAAAAAAATAAACTGCATGAGTGGAGCTTTGTACCATTTGAAGTTATGTTTAATGTACGTATAATTGAAAGTGTCTCCCTCCATTATCCCCTTAACGCTAACCTTAAGGACACAAAATACAGAAATACAGTATGTCCCTATACCCTAACATACCCCCCAACCCCACCCACCCATCCATCCATCCATCCATCCATCCATCCATCTTCTACCACTTTTCTAGGGGTCTAGATTGCAGAGGCAGCAGTCTAAGCAGAGAAGCCCAGACTTCCCTCTCCCCAGCTATAGGAGAGCTGAAGGCGGTATACCTCCTTCAGCTCATCTGAGAGGATACCAAGGTGTTCCCAGGCCAGCTGGGAGACATAGTCTCTCCAACATGTCCTGGGTCTCCTTCCAGTGGGACATGCCTAAAACACCTCAAGTGGGAGATGTCCAGGAGGCATCCTCATCAGATGCCCAAACCACTTCAACTGGCTCCTTTCAATGTGGAGGAGCAGCACTTCAACTCTGAGCCTCTCTCAGATAGATGGCCTATCTCTAAGGGTGAGTCCAGCAACCCTACAGAGAAAGCTCATTTCAGCTGCTTGTAACAGTGATCTCACTCTTTCAGTCATTACCCAAAGTTTATGACCACAGGTGAGGGTAAGAACATAGACTGAGCAGAAAATCAACAGTTTTGCTTTAGAGCTCAGCTCCCTCCTCACCACAACAGACCAGTACAATGTCTGCATCATTGCAGATGCTGCAAACCTACCCACCACAAAATACAGTAAAACATGAACCAAAAACAAAGGGTTTTTGACAAAAGGGCACAAACAGGATGCAAACTCACATCTCCTGCTCCAAAGCATGACTTTCATTGTCCACCCACCCCTGCCTATCTCCTTACGAGCACTTTTGCTCTCTAAAACAGTGACACCCAGTGACATCATGGTCATGTGACCATGCTGTGCAATATTAAAAAGGGTTGATTTTGCATCAAATTGCATAAAAAATGTTTATAATGCATGTACAAGACATGTGAATCACAAGATCCCAGGATCACAAAGATCCTTTGTCTCTCTGTGTCTACATGCAATATATACATACATAGGGCTGGGCAATTAACTGAAATAAAACCAAAACCAATATTTGGCATGTAAAACCATTGTAATCTTGCTCATATTGGTATTTTAAGTTTTCCTTTCTCCCTGTTGTGTACATGTATATATGAGAGCTTTCACATCCTGCCCCCTTAAAACGTGTCATGCGTGCCCAGTCACGTGACTCCACACCCCAGATGCTATGCAATCAGTGCTGTGTGGAAGAAGCAGAACACGGCAGAAAAATTAAAATGGCTTGTATCGAAAAGAAATGGGGTGTCTGTCCACTATAAAATGACTGACTCTTTATTTCATCCGAAGAGGCCAAGAAAAAGTCAGTGAAGTGCACTTAAACTAGCACGTAAAAGCCCCGAAGCTAAATCACTGTTAGCTGCTAACCGCTATCCGCATCAGCTCAACCGTTTTACAGCAGGAATGGATGACAAAATGGACAACATGAGGTTGGATTTAAGAAACCGATCAGAGACTCATAATCTCTGTGTGGTGATAACACAATCATGGCTGTGTAAAGGATTCCCTCAACACAGCTAACAGGCTACTTAGCCACTGCCACTAGTCACGAGACCCACACAACTTCAAGAGGTACAGTATCTATATAAACATTGACTTCTGCACTAGACAATATTTAATTTGGTTACATGTGTGTGAAATTATTATATTTTGCTTATTTACTACAGAATCACTGTAGTGATATATTCACGGATACCACACTCTTGTGCAATATTGCTTAGTTATGAGCCTTGTCAGTGAACTATAAGGAAGCAGAAAGAAGTGGGGGAAATGGAGACAAAAAACGAAACTGACGTGCAAGGTTCAATTAACCATGATGCTGATTTAAGGTCAAATTACCCAACTACAGTGGTGTGAAAAAGTGTTTGCCCCCTTTATGATTTCTCATTTTTTTGTGTTTGTCACACTTAAATGTTTCAGATGATCAAACAAATTTAAATATTAGTCAAAGATAATACAAGTAAACATAAAATGCAGTTTTTAAATGAAGGTGTTTATTATTAAGGGTAAAAAAAAAATCCAAACCTACATGGCCCTGTGTGAAAAAGTGATTGCATCCCCATGTCCAAACATAAATTAACGGTGGTTTATCACATCTTTGGAAAGCTGAGTTCAATTTCTCCAGCCACACCCAGGCCTAATTACTGTGACACCTGTTCTCAATCAAGAAATCACTTAAAGGCCAAATGTCACGTAACAGGGTACTTTAAATATCTTGAAACTAGATATAAAAGGGAACCGATCCGTTCGGGTCTTGGTGCATATGCTTCAGTAACAACGGAATATTCGTTAATTTAGAACTGCCGCGCTTGGCCTGACACGGCCCCTGGAATCGCCTGGGGAAGAAGACGGAAGTGACGAAATCGATTGTACCCTAGTTTGATGCTTGGGGTATTTCAATTGATTGTTTATATGGAGACTGGAAGGTTGAAGTGAGCAACAAGAAAGAAAAAATTGGATATTTCACCCATACCTTAAAACGGGACTATCAGGGACAGCTGGGTAATAAGGGACACTTCTCTGGGAAATGTTTTCATACCTGTCAAGTGAGACGTTTTTGCCGTACTTCAACACCGTAAAAAGCAGCTATAAGGAACGGCGGAGCAACAAGGGACACCTCTGTGAAATGCCCCAAATGCAACTCGTGTTGTTATTGTCAAATATTTTAAGGATTCATGGATATTTGACAATAACAAAACAACTGAGCGTCCGGCGCAAAATAAAAAAAAAAAGCAGAATTCTGTATTTGTCAGGCGATCTCTGTCTGTTCCGCAACCGCTGCACAGCTCAACGTGTTAAACCATTGTCCTAATGACTTCTCATGGTAGTGAGAATAGCTCAAGCTGAGCGATCAGCCCGCCCAGACAATTAAACTAATGATTGACTCCACACTTCGAACAGTAGTGAGAATAGCTCAAGCTGAGCGATCAGCCCGCCCCGACAATTAAACTAATTAGTGACTCCACACTTCTCATGGTAGTGCGAATAGCTTCCGCTGAGCGATCTGACAGCCCCAGCTGTGAGTGATCACACACAGGAGTCCTCAAGACACTCAGTTTTTTTTCCAGTATATTTTTTCTTTTGGGCGTACAGAAATGGCAATACGCCCGTTTTTGCTAAAATTGCATTTTCCCCGTATTTTCCTTAAAATATTTGACAATAACAACACGAACTACATTTAAAACATTTCCCAGAAAAGTGTCCCAAACCACTCCGCCATCTCCCACAGCCGCGCTTGGCACCAAAATACGGCGAAAACGTCTCTCTTGACAGGTATGCGCCTCCATTTTCATATTGATCTGGTCAATTTCTTGACAGCAGCGGCTCTCCTCCACTGTAATAATAATGGCTTCCGAAAAATCAATATTTATGGGGCGCCCTGGACAGACCCCCTTCGGCTTCGCAATTCTGGAGGCAATTAATGTCCAGTTCAATGACATTTTCCACTGGTTCTGCTCTCTGGTCATCGTTGGAACTGTTGTCATCAGACAAACCATCTGATTCCGTCTCGGACGGCTCAAACCTGTAAGGTTCTATGCCTCTGTCACTGTCTGAACCACTGACAAAAAAAAAGACAAAAAAAAAAAGACAAAACTAAACTAATTTGTTCACAATCGCTGTCACTTTCCGTCATGATTGTCCAATGTTGATAAGTGTGAATGTGGATAGGCAGGGCAGCCAGGGTACAACTGGTGATGTCAAAAACATGGGCGTGGTCTGGACTGGCTGTCACAAGCCAGCAAGCAAGGTGGGGCCTTCACCTGGTGTATTTTGTGCAATTATGTAAATACAGGTGGGTGATATGGTCTCCGGTATGAATATTTGGTTTAAGCTATGTGTATTTTATCTAAATTCGTTGTCATTTAGAAAAAAAAATTACGTGACATTTGGCCTTTAAGTAGGACCTGCCTGACAAAGTGAAGTAGACCAAAAGATCTTTAAAAGCTAGACATCATGCTGCAATCCAGAAAAATTCAGGAACAAACAAGAAACAAAGTAATTGAGATCTATCAGTCTGGAAAAAGTTATAAAGCCATTTCTAAAGCTTTGGGACTCCAGCGAACCACAGTGAGAGCCATTATCCACAAATGGCAAAAACATGGAACAGTGGTGAACCTTCCCAGGAGTGGCCGTGTTGTGTTGGGTTTTGGGGGACCTGTTATTGTGTGACACGGGTGGTGGCTCCACCTTTCCGGTTCCACCGCCACCCGGGGTATAAGAAGGCTGTGAGGGAGAGGGGCGGTCTCTTGGCGTCCTCTCTGCCTGACGGAAGGGGTGAGAGCATCACTATTAAACCTGTGTCCAGTTCAACACTCGGTCTTGTCCTTGGCTCTTATCACTGACATAACAGGCCGGCAGACCAAAAATACCCCAAGAGCGCAGTGATGACTCATCCAAGAGGTCACAAAAGACCCCACAACAACATCCAAAGAACTGCAGGCCTCACTGTAGACTCCACCATAAGAAAGAGACTCGGCAAAAATGGCCTGCATGGCAGAGTTTCAAGACGAAAACTACTGCTGAGCAAAAACAACATAAAGGATCATTTCAGTTTTGCCAGAAAACATCTTGATGATCCCCAAGACTTTTGGGAAAATACTCTGTGGACTGACGAAACAAAAGTTGAACTTTTTGGAAGTTGTGTGTCCCATTACACTCGGCGTAAAAGTAACACAGCATTTCAGAAAAGGAACATCATACCGACAGTAAAATATGGTGGTGGTAGTGTGATGGTCTGGGGCTGTTTTGCTGCTTCAGGACCTGGAAGACTTGCTGTGCTAAATGGAACCATGAATTCTGTTGTTTACCAAAAAATCCTGAAGGAGAATGTCCAGCCATCTGTTCGTGACCGCAAGCTGAAGCGCACTTGGGTTCTGCAGCAGGACAATGATCCAAAACACACCAGCAAGTCCACCTCTGAATGGCTTAAGAAAAACAAAATGAAAACTTTGGAGTGACCTAGTAAAAGTCCTGACCTGAATCCGATTGAGATGCAGTGGTATGACCTTAAAAAGGTGGTTCATGCTCGAAAACCCTCCAATGTGGCTGAATTACAACAATTCTGCAAACATAAGTGGGCCAAAATTCCTCCACAGCACTGTAAAAGACTCATTGCCAGTTATCGCAAATGCTTGATTGCAGTTGTTGCTGCTAAGGGTGGCCCAACCAGTTTTTAGGTTTAGGGGGCAATCACTTTTTCCACACAGGGCTATGTAGGTTTGGATTTTTTTCCCCCCTTAATAATAAACATCTTAATTTAAAAACTGCATTTTGTGTTTACTTGTGCTTTCTTTGTCTAATATTTAAATTTGTTTGATGATCTGAAACATTTAAGTGTGGCAAACAGACAAAAAAATGAGAAATCAGGAAGGGGGCAAACACTTTTTCACACCACTTTATAAATATACAGGCCTATTGAAAGTTGAACGGCATTTGCTCATAGCTGGTGCTCTTTAATCAGTCCAGTCTCACCTAAAAAAACATACAATTTTACGATTTTTCACTCTGGGAAAACGTGCATAGACACAGAAAAACAATTTTTCACATGGAGTGGATATGTGGCATTACACCTTTAAGAAACATATCTGCCGGCGCCATAATGTTTGTCTCCCACTTTCTCTTTCATTTTCTTTAACCATTAAAGGTGACACCTAATCAAAACATTTTTCCTAACCTTAACCATTAGAGAAGGTAACACCAAAACCTAAACTTTTCCTAACCGCAACCATTAGTGGAGTGAAAAACTCCCTCCCAAAAAAAACCTGAAAAAAAAACCCAATAATAATAATAATAATACATTTTATTTGTATAGCACGTTCCAACGCACTCAAAGACACTCAACATTGAAAAAAAAAAAAAACCCTGCACAATTAAAATTAAAGATGAAAAGCAAGTCTGAACAGGTGGGTTTTGAGTAATGATTTGAAGGAGTTTAACCTGTTGCACTTCGGTGTACCGCGGGTGGGCACGTCTCTGCGTCCTAGAGCGCACGAGGGCACCCTAGTATGCACACTGTGCGTCCTAGGGTGCACTGAAGAAAAAAAAAAGCTGCATTTCCGTTCTTCCACTACAGACACAGCCGCAAACAGAAAGCCAAAGGAGTGCTTTGATTGGTTTAGATGTGATTGACCTCTCATTCGACTAATAAGAGCCTTGAATTGGGTTTCTGAAACCTTGAAGAACCAATGGCTGAAAACCTAGCAAGAAGGACCCGCCTACCAACGGCTGCGAATACAGCCAGCCAATTGAAGCACAGAAGTTCGAAAGCTGTTTTGTGTAAGGCTGGGTGACACACAGGCGTTCGCCAGTCTTTTTTTCTTACTACTGTTTTTATTTGTTTTGAAAAATCGTTCGCCAAAACCGCAATCATGGAAGCGCAAAACCGCAATAATGGAATTATGGTTTGACCGGGTCGCGTGACCAGAACCACGAGTCTGTAACAAGCGGACCAGCTTCATGTTCGTCTGACAATGAGGAAGAGAAGATCGCCAGCTACGCTGCTGTTGTGGACAGGTAAGTGTTATAAGCTAAATTATTCTTTATCCCTGAAAATTGTAATCCAAATGACTTTTGACCGATCGGTAAATTACAACTGTCATGTTGCGAACGCACCCCCCCCTCCATATTGCAGATATTTTAGTCCAACTGTGCGTATTAGACCGCGGCGCACAGACCGTGTACCGCAGCGCACGGACTGGACACGGTTCGTGCGCTGCGTCGGGACCGTGAACACCCCCCCCGCTACTGTTCTGTAGCAGATTGCAGATATATTGCAGATATTTTAGTCCAACTGTGCGTATTAGACCGCGGCAAACAGACCGTGTACCGCAGCGCACGGACTGGACACGGTTCGTGCGCTGCGTCGGGACCGTGAACACCCCCCCCCCCCCCCCGCTACTGTTCTGTAGCAGATTGCAGATATATTGCAGATATTTTAGTCCAACTGTGCGTATTAGACCGCGGCGCACCGTCACCGCTTTCCGTCATGTAGCGATGGCCGATGTCCATCCTCTGTAGCGGGGGAGGGGTTGTTATCTTCTACATTACAAATATTCTAGTATAATTTTTAGTGCACTGTAGGTTATTTTTTCTTGTAAAAAAAAGCCACACATTTTTTACGTGGCATGCTTCTTTGTGTGTGGGGGTTTGTTTGTTCATTCATTCATTCATGAATGAATAAACAAACCCCCCCCCCACACACACACACACACACAGCCCTTCACTTTTCATTAGAGCCCAAGATGAAGCTTCTGTATTGAATCATTCAAAAGTTACAGACGTTTTTCCAAACTGTGCCATTTGGCACAATTTGGCACAGTTCAAAAAAGCCTGGGAACTACCTGAGGAAAAAGCTGTGTAATATATTCATTTTTTGTGGTATTGTTACAAAATTTTGACCTCAGCTGGATAACACTTGGTTCTACATTTCTGTTGCATTTTCCAGCCCGGATCTGAAGCTGTGTGTTATTTGCAAGCATTTGTATCCAAAAAAGCACCCAGGCGAAATTTATTTTCTTCAAGTTCAATGTGTTTAGATGACTGTTACTCAGTGGCAGGAGCACTTAGAGAGATTATGACTGTTTTGCCAAAAAATTCAAAGTGTTTTCTTTTAAATGAGACCAACCCCATGAAGATGCTGCAAAGGGTTGAAGAACAGCTTTTGATTTACTTTGGGCACGTTATTTTTTGGCGTTTTTAGGAAAATTGACCAGAGTGCAAGGGGTTAAGTCTGTGCAGTCACAGATGTGTGGAGAGAGCGTTCCAGAGGGAGGGGTGGCGATGGAAAAGGCTTTGTCCCCCCAGGTTCTGTGAGGTGGAGAGAGGAGGTTTGCATCAGAGGAATTATATCACTTACAGCTCAGTGTGGGACATAAATTCACAACTTGTTGGTTGAAACTGCAAGTAAGTACTGTAACCATCCCCCACTCACCAGTCAACCAAATGAGTATTGGAAGCCTGGCTAAAACAGGTGTTGTTTTGCTCATGTGCAGTGAGTACAGTGCGTTCTTGTTGTGTATGCATCCGTGCATATACAGTGAGTCAAGGCGTTACTCCATATGTACTCCGTTTGTAATACGTAGATAGGTACTTTTTTTTTTTTTTTTACATACATTTGCACTTTTTTTTGAGGGGGTGGAAAACGTTCATTTGGTATGTTTTTTCGTGAGACTGGGTTGCCTTTGATCTATCTGAGGACTATTTTGTGGGTCTAGAGAGAGTCTTTGTGATTGCAGTAGTGGCCTAGTTGGTACAGCATCCACCCCACGACCAGGAGGTTGTGAGTTCAAATCCCAGCCAGGTCATACCAAAGACCATATTAAAAAAAAATAAAATTGTATTTTCTAGCTTGGTGCTCAGCATAATAGAATGGGGAAAGAAAATTTAATGAACAGACCTATCAGAAGGACCAACCCCACTGTAGCTTTCACCACTTACAGTAGCTGTGTGGCCTAGGGTCAGTGAAACAAAGCTAGGCGCCACCCCGAACACCACATGTTGTGGAATGGGATCAACTTAACTTTGCAGTTACCTGGAGTAGTTATTCTCCAGAAATGTGGACAAAGGCACAATGCATGCAGTGCAATTTTGCCTTTGTCATAATGAGGGAAAACGGTGAAAAACAATCTAATGGTTAAAAATACAGTAACATGGCTCAGGGATTATTAATCACAAGAGTTTCCATCTTCACAAAAAATATTTGATTAAATGTACTGCCCCTTTATTAGAGACTCAGTCGAAAAGCCAGTACCATTTAAATAACACTGCAAGAGTTTCCAGAGACAGTCCACCTGTCTGTCTTGCATTAGAGTGGATTCAGGCTGCAGCTACTACCAGTTTTATTCAACCACAGGCTGTTGCAGTCTGTCCAGAAAGTGACTAGACCAATGTAAACATTGTAGCAGAAAAAGTGCAGCAGTATTAGGACTGTAATTCTCCCTTCTACAACCACATGACCTCAGACTTCCACTTTTAGAGATTTTGTTTGAAATGCAAAACTGTAAATGGAAAAGAAAAAACTACCAATCCAAAAAAAGTCTTTAAAGTCTTACATGCTAGCAGATCACCTTGTGCCATCCAGACTTGAATGTCCAGCTTCCCCTGCTAAGACGTATACTTACAGGGTTTTAAATGGGCCTTAAAAGCAAAGCCCAAACCTTGGAAAAATAGTATTTACAGTAGCAGCTTTATTCAGACAAAAAAAAGAGAGATTCGGTGCAGGAATTATAGAAGAGATTAACAGGAGCTCTTTGTCAGGAAAGAAGGTCAGAGACCCAAAATAGTCATCAGGCCTGTCCTAGAAAGATCTTCCAGCAAGCTGTCATTGCTGTTAAACCTATACATACTGCAATTGAAGGAGAGAGCTCTGGGAAGTGACATTATAATTATTACGTTAACAGGAAAGGAAAGTTTTACATGTGGACCAGGCGGGTTAACAGGTCTGCAGTCGCGGTCACTTGAGACAGCTGCAGTGTGCCCAAATTACAGAGCACAATGACTCATGCTCTTTCTGTGTTTAGGACCACTTGGCTTTGCCCGGGACTGAACAGGCCCTCATAGTCAGCTCTCTGCAGCAAAACCGTTGGCTCATCAAAATGACAAACTCTTTGTTCTGCTTTGCGACATTGGCCCTTCAGACCACCTAGAAGCATTTATTTTTTTCGGTCACTGTATCCAGATTTGAGTTTTTGAAGTTGTATGAAAGAATAAATGACCTGGACCCACCAAGAAGTTACCCTGATTTTCATTTTTAATGGATTTAATCTGCCATGTAGCATACAAAGCCCAGACGGTTGCATGTTAAGAGCAAGGAAATGTCAAATGGTCAATTTTTTTTGTCTACTTCCTGAAGTTACCTGCAAAAAAAAAATAAAAGGGGGGGGGGGGGTAACAGCTCATTTCATATAACTGCAAGTCTAATGGCTACTTAAAACTGTGTAGTTTTTCCACAAAAGAAGTTAAATTGCCTGTAATTTCACACCATCACGCATGACAGCAAGTTCAGCCATGCTGTCTCAAACATTTCTAAGTGTCAACCAAACATAACACAGTCAATTTTAGGGTATGAGCTTTCTTATATTTACACAGAATTGTTTTGTCTAAATGTCAGAGATGGTGTCATACCACCTGTGGTTAGACTGTTTTTAATCCTCTATGGGTTTTCTTCATGGTATAGGTGATCAAATGATAGACTAAAGGTAAGAAGTTCTTCAGGCCTACTGTATACTGTGTCAGACGCCTTTGGATTTTCACAATCACAGGCCATGAGAAGTTCTAGACAAACTCAGTCAATACCAATGTTTTGGCCTTCGGGATCCACATTTGGCATGGTGCTTAAAAAATATCCTGCAAATATGAAGTCTGGGCTAGTAAACCATTTAAACAAACACAATGCGACACCAACAACCAACATGAAAACCATATGGAATAAACCTCCAGTTTGTGTTTTCATCCTGGTTTATTCTGGGGTGTTCTTCTGGCTGTGGATTACTGACAACAAACTCCCAAAAAATCTGCAACGAGGTCTTTGTTTGTTTCCCACAGGAAATTCAATTCAAATTCTTCAGTCTATAGGATCTGAGTTTAACACAGTTTAACACACACATTGACCCCCAGGTTGGTCTGTATCCACATTGTGAATGAGCTAAAAGCATGCTGAAGTCTCAATCTTTTCCACTTCCTTCAGCTTAACCAGGACAAAACTGAAGTTTTAGTCATCAGTCCTTAAGCTCAGAGAGAGTAAATTTATCCATATTTATCCACATATTAAAAATATAACATGGACAGGATTCTATCACCTAAAGAATATAGCCAGAGTCCACCCACTTCCCTCTCGAACAAACATGGAGATACTGATGCATGCTTGGCTATGCATGCTTGGCTATGGCTGCACGGTGGCGCAGTGGTTAGCACTGTGGCAGCACAGTTTACCCTTGGCCGGGGGATCGTGAGATCGTGGGTTCGATCCCTGCCCCCGACCAACAGTGATCTGTGTGGAGTTTGCATGTTCTCCCCGTGTTGCGTGGGTTTACTCCGCGATTTCTCCGGTTTCCTCCCACATACCAAAAAACATGCAGGTTAGGGATACGGGGCGCTTGCGCACGCAGCGACCGGCAGCTGGTGGCTTGTCACCAGACTGCAAAACAAATCTACCAATGGGTACAAAATAAGTAATAAAAAAAAAATGCTTTTATCACCAGCCATATTGATTACCATAATGCCCTGCTCTCTGGTCTTCCCAAAAAGACAATTTCAAATCTGCAGTTATTACAGAATTCAACTGCACATGTTCTGGCGAAGACCAGACAGCAGGCTCACATCACACCGGTTTTAAAATCCTTGCATTGGCTCCCCATGTCCTTCAGGATCTATTTTAAGGTTCTTTTACTGGTTTATAAATGTCTACACAGTCTTGGGCATTCTTATTTATCAGAACTACTTTTGACATATGAACACCCACGTCCCATGAGGTCCTCTGGCACTGGTCTTTTAATTATTCATACTGTCATAACACACACCCACGGTGAAGCGGCTTTTAGTTACTATGGCCCAAGTCTGTGGAACAGCCTGCCGAAGAACATGAAGGCTGCCGAGAGTGTTCATGTTTTTAAAGCAGGCTCAAGACCTATTATTTTAACCTTGCTTTTGATTAGTTTCCTACTTTAATTTTCTTAATTTCTGATTTTAAATTTATTTTATGTTGTTCTTGTTATAATTATTCACTTTGTTATTAAATACTATTATATTTTAAACTGTTTGAGTTTAGGGCAGCGCGGTAGAGGAGTGGTTAGCACTGCAGCAGCACAGCAACTCACCCTTGGCCAGGGGATCCTGGGTTCAATCCCAGCCCCCAACCAACAGTGATCTGTGTGGAGTTTGCATGTTCTCCCCGTGTCTGCGTGGGTTTACTCTGGGATTTCTCCAGTTTCCTCCCACATGGCAAAAAAAACCATGCAAGTTAGGTTAATAGGCATCAAAACTAGGGATTCTAAATTGTCCTTAGGTATAACTGTGAGAGTGAATGGTTGTCTGTCTCTCTGTGTTGGCCCTGCGATGGACTGGCGATCTGTCCGGGGTGTACCCTGCCTCTCGCCCAAAGATGCTGGGATAGGCTCCAGCCCCCCCACGACCCAAAAAGGATTAAGCGGAAGAAGATGGATGGATGGATGTTTGAGCTTAGATGGGTGTGTGTGTTTATGATTATCTTTTTATAAACAAATTATGTATTTATTATTGATAGTTTTATTCATCTTATTATCCTGTCCTAACTCCCGTATTTCCTCATGGGGGGGAGGGGGGCTCCCACGGGGGATTGCCTGGTTCTGGCTGCAGGGTCCTGGCCTGTGACTGCTCTGGCCCACCCAATGACTGGTCTTGGGCAGTGGCGGAGGTGGTGTCCCTATAGCTGTGGACTTGGCGCTTCCCTCCTGTTGATAGCTCCCTAAGATGGTGCTTCTACACCTAGATCCTTGGCGCTTGGCCATGTCTCACATTGATGAGTGTGTGTGTGTGTGTGTGTGTGCGCACGCGTGCCTGTCTGTCTGTCTGTCTGTATGGGGTTGGTTGGGTGAAGGGGTGGGAAGGAGTGTAATTGTGTTATCTTTTTAATTTGTGAAGCACTTTGTGCTACAAATTTTCACATGAAAAGTGCTATATAAATAAAGTTTTGATTGATTGATTGATTTGACAAAGCAAGAGCTGATGTCACATGTCTATCATGTAACTTTTTAAAGTACGCATTTCAAGCTCTTAAATATAAACATGACTCACACAAACATGGAATTCAAACAATGGTTTTTGACATAATATCATCCATGCATTGTCATAACCCTTTATCTGATCAGTGTCTCAGTTGATAACAAGCAGAATATTTAGCAGCTGAACACTCCCATTCAAATGCAAAATTTATATCTTTTTACAAATCCAGAGGCTTTATTATTATTACTACCATTAGGTTATTTAGAGAGGAGACAGGATGACATTGCTTGTGTATGTTATATAATGTGGATTGATTCCCAGTTAGAAACTGTAAAGGCTACTGTTTCAGTCTCCAGTTCGGAGTATCAGCCCACACAGTGTCCATCAGCCAGCATAACAAACCTCCAAAACCACACCAGATCGAGCTCTGGCACTGCCATTGTTTTGCATGTGCTATACGTTAAACTCCAGCTGACTTCCTGTGGCCATGTCCTTATATACAAATGTCAAACATGTGAACTGTGTGGGCCTTAACAGGTTAGCTTTGATGCATATTTTAAGACAGACACGACTGGACTCATACAGTGTACAGAAACAACACTTGTCCTGTGTCCCCGCAGGTCATTATGGTGCACAGCTAACTATCAGCTCCAGCAAGCAAGGTGACACGGCGTAGAACAAACACTGTTTCTTGGTTGTCAGTTTGCATTTCAGGCGCAGAAAGTGTCATACCGAGTCACACATTCCAGCTGCAGTATGTGCCTGTAAGTCAGATGTAATTACAGTCAGAAAAGACAAATATAAATCTACCTTTGCACTTCCTGTCAAATACGAAACATGCTCACGGATGTGCACACACAAACACAAGGTTTTTTTTTTATTGTGAACTGACTGACACAGTGAAACCTGAAATTTTCACAGGCTTTATGTAGTGGATTACTCATTATCCATAAATACAGGACTCTGCCACCTATGCTTAAGAGATGAAAATCACATTAAGGTGGTTTTATTTCACTTTGATATCTTTTAATTATTCCAAAATAAGCAGATACTTCTTGCAGTTTGACTGTTTTTTTCACCTTCTAACTTTCATGAGAGTTGGAATGAGACAAGATGATCCAGACGAATTGTTATAATCCAACATACTACAAGCAAAGATTGCTTCCTTGCTTGAGGAAACAAGAGAACAAAAATATCTACATATGCTTTTTTTCTGACCTTTTTACCTTTGTAGTAAATTGCGTGCTTCGTAGCACCTCATAAACTGTCTGGCTGACTATGAACTCGTTAAATTAGTTTCTGGCTGCTGCACCTCTGAAAGGCTGATTTCCTCTGCTTAAAGACTCGCAAAGCTGCCCTTAAACCAACAGCTGAGTCAGACCTTTCCAGAAATAAACTTAGAGCACGCTGGACTGTTGAAACAGAAACAATCTGATACAGTCGCGCTCAACCTGGTTGACCGGCAGTAAGCGAGCCCTCACTTTTAAAGGTGTGTCTAGCAGCAGCTTTATGTGGCAGACAGCTGATAACATCACAATACACATCAAATGTGAAGTGATTGCAAATTTAAATACCGGAAACTTAAAAAATAATAGCATTAGCACATGATGCTGTGCCTTTGTGACACAGCTAGGTGCATTCACACCGAGGAGCTGAGGAATGACACCCAACTGCTGATTTACTATCCAGCCCCCAATCCTTAATTTTCTTGTCTTTTTTTATTTCAAATTGGCGGCCTCCCAGAAACCAGCACTCATCCCTACAGCTACCAATGACATTTTTTAGTTACTTTTACACTTCCGGCTCCATTTGGGCCCATGCTTGTTTTCAGAACCGTATAATTTCCCCACCAATCACTCACAAGGGCCCCTGTCAAGGCTGCCATTCATAAAGTTTAAAGTAGCTCTTAGTGGTCCATGAAGTTTATTGAAACATTAAATTTGTATCCCAGCAGTGATGGTGTATCTTTAGCCCTTAACTCACATGTTCAGTTGGGTCCCCTTGCATCAACCACCAATTATGTTCTTCTGTTGGGTGTGGGTTGAGCATCGGTCAGCATGGCGGAGAAACCAGAAACATCAATTCTTAGGCAGTGGAGCGAACAAAAACAGGCAAAATGCAACAACCTTTCTCTCAGACACTGTTATCATTGTAGAGTACATGCACAAACATCCCCTAACATTGCCAGTAATGCTGTCCAGTTGTGCTATGAGGATTCTAGTGAAATCCATGGACTGTTGTTATGGATGAAGGCTGTACAACAAGCTGGAACTCAAAATGCCAGCTTATGTCTTCTGGACAAGGTTAAAAGGAGAAACTTTGCCCAGTCACTGCTTCCCATGCTTGCTTTTCATCTCTTTTTCATCCAAGTCTATTTCTGTGGAGGATAGGAGGAATTTGAATTGAATTATGTTCCAGGAAAGTAACTTGCAATTGAAGAAAGCACACAAATGCTGTGTTTCCGTATTGTGGCAGTAGCCAAAAATTGCTGCATGATTCATAATTCAAAAACATATATACTGCTCAAAAAAATTAAAGGAACACTTTTTAATCTGAGTAAACTGGACTAGCCTGCCACAATTTCTTCACTTTAAGTTTTGGAGTGTTTTCATTTCCATCAAAAGACGTGGCATCTTTTCATTCTTAACACATTATCCAGTCCATATCAGTGTAGATATCCAGCTTATTTTTTCCCATTAAAATCTGATGTGTTTTCAAAGTGTTCCTTTAATTTTTTTGAGCAGTATGTATTTAACTTATGCTGGGTCTGAATACATACTCTCAGTTTGTTCTCTATTACTTCATCTCTCTATTTTTTATGATTGGTTTCAGCTTGCAGAACTGTGGATGAGTGGTTAGCACTGTGACTTCATACCTGGAGATTTTGTGGTTCAAATCCCCAGGTCAGCAGGGGCCATTCAGTGGGGAAATTGAATGTTCCTTCACTGAGAGCACAGTCACATAGACTGCTTCTATGAATACCTCTATACAGGTGGGATGCAGGTTGTATATGCATCCCAAGTGTTATACACTTGCATTTACATGTCATCATTTCATTTCTACCCACCTGCATCCACCATTCATTTACAGATGGATAGAGGCGTTTGTGGGTATTCATAGGAGCAGTCTACATAACTGAGCCCCAAGTCTGTGTGGTTTCTTCTGCATTCTGAAAACATGCTTAATAGGTAAATTAGAGATTAATTGCCAAAAGACATCTCTGTTTGAAAAGTGCTTATAGGTGCATTAAAAAAACAATAAGACTAAAGCCTGAATTGTCATGGCAGAAGCACAAGACCAGAGGTTGATGGAGAAAATTAGAGAAACTCTTTATCAACCAGCCCCAATGACTTTGCTAAATTTTGACCAAGTGACCCCAGCAATGCAGCTAGAAGCGTCAGATAAACAGATCTCTGAAGCAGAAGTCCAAGAAGTCATCAAGTCAATGAAGAGCAACAAGGCTACAGGGCTTGATGAAGTGTCAACTGAACTGCTGAAGCATGGTGGCAATAGACTGGTCATGCAACTAACAACCTGCTCAGATGCTGTTGAGAAAAGGAGAAAGTATCTTGGGAGTGGCAGGACGGCATCATTGTAAAGCTGCTAAAGAAAGGAGTCCTATCAAACTCCAGTAACTGGTGTGGAATTACGCTACTGTCCATCCCAGGCAAGGTGCTCTGTGCAGTGCTGTTGAAGAGACTCCACGAAGCAGTGGATTCCGGACTAAAGAGAACAACAAGCCGGATTTTGCAACAATCACTCCTGCACACAACAGCTCTTTACACTGCGAAACATCATAGAACAGTGTGTTGAACACCAAAGACCCTTCTGCCTCAATTTCATCGACTTTAAGAAAGCATTCAACAGCATTCACAGGGAATCCCTCTGGAACATCGTGTTGCCATATGGAGTGCCACAACGCTTTGTCAACATCTTCAAAAGCTTATATGCCAACTCGCAATGCTGAGTCAGAACAGAATCTGGAAGAACGGCATTTTTTGACATTATCACGGGCGTAAGACAGGGTTGCATCTTATCACCCCTACTGTTTCTGATGGCAGTGGACTTCACACTGAACAGAACAACAACCGAGCCCAGTGAAGGTATTGAAATGGGATGAAAGAGGCAGATTGAAAGATCTGGACTTTACTGACAACACTGTTCTACTAACCGAGGCCAGTGAGCATCTCCAAGCTCTTACTTCAAGACTGGAAGAAAATGCTGCCATTATTGGCCTGAGAATAACCACAGAAAAGACAAAGGCCATGAAGCTGGGAGAAAACAACAGCCTAACACCAGCTCTAAATATCAATCATACAGAAATCAAGACTGTTGACAAATTCACCTACCTTGGCAGCATTATTAGCAATGATGAAGCTTTAGAACCAGGTGTGAACTGCAGAATCAGAAAGGCAGCCACAGTTTTCCAACGAATGCACACTGTCTGGACTTCCACCACCATCACAACTCATACGAAGGTCCAGCTGTACTACAGCACTGTGATACCAACTGCCATCTATGCCAGCAAGACCTGGAACAGCAAGGCCAAGACTGTAAGAAAACTGAACGTATTCCATCAAAGGCGCCTGAGGAAGATTCTGAAAATCACCTGGGGAGACCAGGGGCCTCATGTACAAAGACTTGCATGGATTTCCTACTGAAAGATGACATACGTTTAAATCAAGAAAACACCAAAAGCAAAAAAAAATCCAGATGTATGAAACCGTCCGTACGCAGAAATCCAAGCACATTTCCTTTGTACATACCGATCTGCTTGAAATTGAACACACGTGAGGAAATACTAGACTCCTCCCTTGACACGCCTCCATTTGAATATGCAATTAGATGCAAATAGGTATGCAAATAGACATATACAAGCACTACACGTTTGATTCTCCTGTATCCACGATCAGAAATAATGGATTTAATTTAATTTAATGGACTGTGAGTAAGAGGTGCTGCTGAATGAGGCACAGGCACATAAAAACACTTTATTTGGCACACTGTCTGTTGCACTGTTGCATTTCAAACTTTACGCATGTGTTTATTGACATAACTACTGTACACACAGAGGCAATTAGGGTCTTGGTAGAATGTGGTGAAACTGTAGTTTAATCAGCAAAAAAAAGTAAGTCACTTACTCAAACCAGTTGAGTAAGTGACTTACTCAACTTGTAAAGGAGTTGCAATGAAGCCTTGAAGACAGGGTAATATTTGTGGGGTGCACAGGCGCGTTGCGCATGAGGTGGGTTATTATTAGGACAATTACATTAATTTACTCACCAAGAAGCCACCCATCCGCACAGTGCCAGCTTGCAGTTTGTTCCCAACAATGCTGTTCATTAGAATCATTAGGAAAACCGGCTCTCGCTGCGAATTTCACTTTGATGTTGGCTGGTTCAACTGCATTATATGGGAATATGATGTAACTGGGTGACAGCCAGATAATGCCATCCCACACAGCTGGTATAGCTCGGCTCAGGGTTGACTGGGAAATTCCCAATGGGTCTGCCAGCTCCCTCCGGAATGCCCGTTTCCAGAAACCCCAGAGTTGTCAACACCTGCACTGGGACAGACAGTGCATGGCTTCTCGCCGTGTCGTGCTCCAAGAGCGGCTGTAGCTTTGTTCAGCTCAGTTCCACAGGGATTGCCTGTGGAAACCTAAACCGGCTGACAAGCCAGTCATCATCCTGAGCCAGAAAATCTTCTGTCTCCAAATACCCTTTCTCTTCTCACTGCGCGATTTACAATATCCTCGAATCCTCTGTTGTTAGAGGCATTTTCTGCACTTCTTTGCGCTTGCTTTTATATCCACTCATCTAATTGTGCACACTTGGATGTTTGTTCATCATGTGTTTCTGGTGTGTACAGTCATTTTCACATCATTATCAGTCTCCCAACATCACTTCTAAGTGTCGCCAAAGGACCAATAACAATAGAAGCATACATACAGTATGCCAGCAATGAAGTTGGCATGGGGCTGCGCATATTTCCACGGTCATTTCATTCTTGATACATCTGAAATTTTCCATGGAAAAGGACGTACACCATGTTTTTGTGTGTAAGTACCTTTTGTACATGAGGCCCCAGCTCACCAGCAAGGAAGTGCTGAGTGGCGGAGAAACGTCTCAGATTGGCTGGACATATTCTTCAGCTGCCTGATAACCGGCATTCCAAAACCGCTATGAAGTGGACGCTAACAGGTGAAAAACATAAAAAGGTGCAACCAAAGATTACATGGTGCAGAACATTCAAAGACAACCTCAAGTTTATGAACATCAACTGGGAAGACAAGAAAGTGGCAATCAATCGAGTTGTATGGCAAAAGCTTGCTGCCCAATGTGCCAAAAGGCATGGGAGGAACTAAACTAAACTAAAGTGAACTGTCCAAAAATTGAAAACAAGGAAGCTATGCCAGTATCCTTGGAAATGCAAAAACAGTTTGACTGAATATCTTGGTCTTATTTATTCCAGACACGAAAGCATTTTAAATTTGGCCATGGATTAATTGAGAAATCATAAATACAATACTCACTTCAAGAGGCAGATAGTAAGGTAAATCACTTTCTTTTTGAGAAAAACTAGATATCATTATATGTGGATGATGTTCTATTTTATTTGACCAAGCCAGAAACAACAATCGAACACCAAAGGAATATATCCATATGTGACTACATGAATAAAAGCAGCCAAGGGGGTTAACCCACTAGGGGTTAGACTCCAACATATGAAGTTGTGTGTTTGATCTCTGTCAGTGCACATACACACACATATGGGTATTTCTCAAACTACAAAGTATATATTGAGAAAACAATGTCCATGAATAATTAAAGTCCAAAGCAAATTTAAATGACCTGCAAATGGCATCAAATCTCTAAAGTTGTAAGTATTGTTTGTAACAAAATGAAAATTAAAACATTTACTACCTCGAAAGTTTCAAAAAAGTTTCAACTGACATGAAACTGAAAGCATATGTGTGTTTTAGGGTGAAGGGGGTTACAACAATATAAGTGTGAAGCAACGTCACCGCCTTGATTCTGAGGGCTGTGAGCCTAATTCCAATTGGTTATTACAATGAACCCTGCCGCCCACATCAAGCTGCTGTGGTCCTGTAATGAACAGAGCAGAGACAGCGCTGCTATGTATTTTTCACAGCCTTCAATCCTGCCCCTGCAAGCACAAGGACACTGAGTCCTTTTCAAATGAGTGTGGTCGCGTGTCAAAAAAATAAAAAATAAGCTGCAAGATTATAAACAGCAACCAAATAACATTGTTAATTGAAGTATAGCTTGAGCCACAGTGCGCTCGAGTTTGAAGGCTCGGCATGAATGTTTCTGTCGCTTCACGTGCAGCATGCATGTTGTTTTTGTGCATAAATAGATGAATCACTGCTTTCAGAGCATCCAACTAAAAACAGGAGAACTCTTTTGCATTGGCTTTGCCTAGTTTGAAAAACAAACTGAAATGATTTGAAACTATAAACATCAAATCATAACTCCACCCTCGCTTGCTCTGTCATTTCATCTAAATCTGACTAAAGCTGGAAGGGCTGGGCCTGCTCATAAGGCACGCCATAAAGACATTTTAAAATAATGTAGCAAAATTAAAGTGTAAACTCGAAAGTAATTAAACTTAAATTACTGAATGGGATGAACACTGATTTCGCCATAGCTGATGAAGCAAGCTGAAATATGCAGTCAAAACTAAAAATGTAATTTGATTTTTGAAGCACTGTTTTGTGTCAAATGTCAGTGACTATAACACTACAACTTCCCATTACAGGTATAGTCAGGCTGCTCCCTTGCTGCACTATCACTCTTACCTTGGTTTTGAACAGAATTTCAAACATTCCGAAACGAAGATCACAAATTGTGTTGGGTTATTTATTTGACAGGAAGCGTTAACTTAAACAATGCTTGCCAAACATGATAAAGTGTTATAAGTCAGAGAAGGTAGCACTTTGGAAAATTGCAGATAATTTGGTCTAATTTACAAAAAAAGGGTTTCAAACAAGCCACAATGTTGAATCTTTAATTATATCTCCAGTGATAGATGTCTGTCACGGTCACGTGCAGCATAGACGCCTCATATGGCCTCACGGTGAAGCCTTCAATCAAGCACTTCGTCAACATTTCTGCAAATATACACACGTTGTCAGCAGCATGTATATACATTATGAGAACACAGGAAGAACATGTACCATAAATGGTGCTGTGTTCAGGAAGATTTTGGAAGGACTACCCTACACATCACTTATGGCTACTTGTGTGTTTGAGAACATGTGATTATTTGGGTGTATGCATTTCCTATGTGGCTGGGGTGAAATTGAGAAATTACAGTTGGAAGATCTCAAAGTAAGCAAGGCAAGGTGGAGGGTGAGTGTGAGGGAGGATAATACTGGAGGAAAGATTGAGGAAATACAACATCTTTAGAGAAGCCAGCTTTAATTGTAGGAATGGGGCTCTGATGAGGCACGGGGGGGAGGGGGGGCAAAAATAACAAATGACCACAGAGGCATGGCCCCTTCTCCGAGGAAGCAGTGCATCACTGGATGTAGTACTGGTGCTGTAATAGAGTAAAACCTGCCCTCAAGTGTCTGGAGACGAGCAGTGCAGATGAGTGGTGTCACACTGGATCACATTCACGAGACGGCACAGAAAAAAGCCAAATGTCTTTTCCAGTGGCTCCTTATATAGCTTTATTAGCTGTTTGAGGGTGAAACACTTTCAAAATACACAAGTTAAGAAAAGTATTCATCCTGAAATAGAGACCAAGATCAAAACCACTTTTTCCCCATTAGCCACATAACAAGATGACCAAATAATAGCTAGGAAATGTCCTCAACAAAATAAATAAATACCTAAATATGTGAAACAAATAAAAGCTTTACATCAGTCACAAACATAGTTGCTCTATTTCAGACTGAGGCAATTAAAGCAACTAAAGTCTCTAGCACCTCTCATCCATGGCAATCTTTCCTCACCATTTCCCTTGTTTATGTTATCATGGCAGCAGTGGAGGTGCCCAGACGGTCAGGAAAGGTAAAGTTCAGGTTTCCGCCAGTCGGCTGGACAAGATGTAAATTTGGAGATGAGTCCTGTACTGTCTGTGCATCCTCAATACCAGCTTTGTGAAGAAACAGGTATACCAGCAGATCTGGAGCTATGATATTTTTACAGGCCAATACTATTTCAGACACTTTTATATGTAAACAGAAATCTTTCAGCATACACAATGATGCCAATGAAAAACAAACAAAAATAAAAGATAAAAGTGAAATGGTGAGCCATGCAGGAGTTTCGTCTGTGGTCATCTATTTATTTATTTATTTTCCTTGAAGATGATTGTGCTACAGTTCAGAAGAAGTCTAAAATAAGTGATAATCATGTGTCTGGATGTTCAAGACATGGAGGAACCCTGATGTGACATGCCCGCTTTGGGCAGATCTGACTGCTAATTACAGCCTAGCTTTGAGGAGGGAGGTACTTGTGTGGTGGGGGCTTTTTTTAATGATGCGCGGGATAGATATAGTATAAATACCCAGCATCATTGTACCAGAAGGCAGCATATCCTCAGTTGTGCTCACACCCTAAGGATATACAGCAGCACCAGTTGCTCACTGGTGCTGAGGAGATTTGGGTTTCCCTCCTTTGGATGCTGGTATGTGTCATTACTCTTCCTCTGTATATGGTTCAGCCTCTGAAGGAGTGAAGTCAACATGTACGATTTTCTAGGCCTTGCCTCATTTCTACATCAAGTTGGGCAAACAAAAGTTCAGAAGACTGAAAATATTGTGTAAAATTCAGAGTGCTCTGTTTGGGGAAAAGCTAAGCATACAAGGTGATATTATAGTTGATATATAGTTGTGTTTTTTCCTGTTAAATGCATCACTCGAACATGTAGTACGGAATGCTTTAAATATCTTGAAGCTCACCTTGAGGCTAATGGTGCTGACTGCCACCATCTTCTCCCTGCAGGCTTGACTTTGCAAGATGGACATACGAGTAGCAACCATCCTTCTCCTCATGGTGGCCTCTGCAGCAGCCACCGGAAAGGGTTACGTGGTGAGGAGGGTGATGCCTATTAAGAGCCATGGTAAGAAAAACCCATTTACACCAAGGTGCCCTCCAAGTAAATTGTATTGTTTATCTTCACAAGCGTAGCCTAAAACGTCTGAATTTCCTCTCAAATTGTGACCTAAACTTCATGACAGTCATGGCTTACCTGTGAATGGGTGGATTCAGAGTTACTTGCAGTAGGAGCAGAGAAAGTAGCAGACACACGCTGCCCTGATGTCCACTTCTCTTGTGAGAACAAAACTCCACCTTGCTCTGGTGCAGTCCTGCCCTCTGATTGGCTGCAACAGACTGCATATAACTGCAGCAATATCAGTCTTATTTACATACACAGAGTAGAGCTTTTCAGTTTTTCCTGCAGCATTTTTACGATTGATATGCTTTCAGTTTTTATTGGAGGGGTTTTTATTTATGTGTTTATTTTATTCTGCTAAGGTAGTGGTGTAATAAGTGTTAGGATATGCTAGCAGCATATCCTAACACTTATTTTGTGGTAATCATAACATTTAGTTTAATCATTTTATTTAAATTGTGCTTTTATTCAGAGTGAAGTGCTTCTAAAGAATATCTTAGTGTAAGTTATATATGTGTTTCTGTGTGTTTTTAATGTCTGACATTCTGATATTCATTGTACAGTGTGTTAAATCAAACAGATAATGTTGTCTTATTTTAATTATGTTCAGTTTTGGTGTTGCCATCTCCATTGCTTTTCCTCATCTTGGTCATTGCATCTTTCATTATATTTTTAACTTCCTTATTTTTTATAGCCTCTTTCCAAACTAGAAGGCCTAAATTTTGTGTATTTAACATCCAACTAAAAGTAGTTTGCTGTCCTCCAAATGTATAACTTATGTGGCTTTGACTGTTTTATGAAATGCAGTAGATAGTATAAAATGTTGCTTTTGTGTGAATCAACTCACTTCTATTTTTATTTGGGAAAGTAGCTGTTAGTGGATTATTTTTACTTTGACACTGACAATTAGAGTCCAGTCACCCAGCAATGTGGTTTGTTTGGGTGTGCCTGCTTAACACAGAAGTAGAAACATCTGTTTGGCCTTATCCACACTAAGCTAGAGTTAGCTGAAGGGTGAGCATTTTACACTCAAACACATGTGACCACATTAAGGCAGCAAATAAAAAAAAAAATCTCCCTCTCATTTAGACTTACTATTTTACAAACAAGTCAAATCCTCTGATCTGTACTGTATACTAAAGGTTAAACAAGCTGATTAAAGTGAATTTTCAGTTATTTAGATATTACTGATATTACAATTAAATATATCACAAGCTTAAATTAAAAAGAAATCTGAGCTGATTTTCTACATTTTCAAAATAAAAGCTTAACTTTAGAAAATTAAGTGGTTAACAGTGCACTATATCTCACACATACAACATTATACATGAAAGTGCCAGAGACAATCAGCAGAAAATGTTTTATAATTATATTGTTTCTTAATATTCTTAAGCAGAACAGCAATAAGTGTATTAATTTTCTTACGAGCTGAAGTTCATATTGCATTTGTCTCCTAGCAGCTGTGTTTGTTGTTAACACTAAACAAGAGGAATTTTGTTAAAACAAACTAACTCATGTTCAAGCAAATTTAGTGCTGGTCACTATATTCATGCTCTTGCATTTGCCACTTGAATGGAATGCAGTAGATCACAGTAACGGTTTGATTTAAAGACTGAATTATGTTACTGTTCAGGAAGAAATTGGATGTTTAATCCACATATAATATACTGGATCCAAGCTATTATTCACTACATCACTCTGACATGCAATGCAGCAACAGTTATGACTCCCACATTGTTTGTTTGTTTGTACTAACAATGTCTCTTTTTTACCTTTCACAGTGACGTCAGTAGCAGGTGAGCCTGGTGCCCCAGGTGAGCCTGGCCCTGAGGGGCCCCCTGGCCCTCCTGGCCCACCAGGTGAGGATGGCGTAGGTGAGCCTGGACCTCAAGGACCTCCTGGAGACCCTGGAACTCCTGGTCGCTCCATTGCTGGCAAACCTGGAACTCCAGGTGGACCTGGCAAACCCGGCAGCCCTGGACATACTGGTCCAAAGGGAGAGACTGGAGCTACTGGTCCAATGGGGCCTAGGGGAGCTCCTGGATCCCCGGGAAGCCCTGGACCAGCTGGCCTTTCTGCTACTGGCAAACCCGGACCTGCAGGTCTTCCTGGACCAATGGGACCTAGAGGAGAGTCTGGTCTGAAAGGGCATCCAGGTATCCCTGGATTGCCAGGTCCTAAAGGTGATAGAGGGGTGGGAGCTCCAGGATCTCAAGGTGCAACAGGCCCTCAAGGACCTATGGGCCCAACTGGAGCACCAGGTGAATCTGCAGTTGGAAAGCCAGGAAAGCCAGGTGCACCAGGTGGACCAGGAAAGTCAGGCAGCCCAGGTAGAGATGGTGCCCCTGGTCCCATGGGACCACAGGGACCTAAGGGACACACTGGTGCCCCAGGTGTAGGTCTTCCAGGCAAAGCAGGTGAGAATGGTGCCCCAGGTCTGCCTGGTCCAGTTGGTCCTAAAGGCCACCAGGGTCCCGGTGGAGCTCCTGGTGCCCCTGGAGTGCCCGGATATGGAAAACCAGGTGCAAATGGTGAGAAGGGAGAGAGAGGTGCTACAGGAAGCCCAGGTGCCCCCGGTGCAAAGGGTGAGCAAGGTCCTACTGGATATACTGGTGCTACTGGTGCAACTGGCCCAATTGGTCCTACTGGACCTCAAGGTGCAAGGGGTTTCCCAGGTGAACCTGGTGCCGTTGGCTCTAAAGGTGACACAGGTCCATCTGGACCTCAGGGTCCAAAAGGTAATAAGGGAGATCAGGGAGCACAAGGATTCCAAGGTAAACAGGGTTATACAGGTCCAGCTGGTCCTCCTGGAGCCAGAGGAGCCACTGGACCCACAGGTGATAAAGGTAATGTAGGTGCCCCAGGTACTCCAGGTTCTCCAGGTATCCCAGGTCCTGCTGGCCCCAAAGGTCATTCTGGTCGTCCAGGTGAGCCTGGTTCTGCTGGAGCTGATGGTGCTGTAGGTCCCAGAGGACCAACTGGACCTCAAGGTCCTGCTGGTGCCCCTGGCCTTAAGGGACACCCAGGTCTTCCCGGTCCTCCCGGTCCCTCTGGTGTGACTGCTAAAGGTGTTCCCGGACCTCAAGGTCCACCTGGTATGCCTGGTGAGCCAGGAGCTGATGGAGAGTCTGGCCCAGCTGGTCCTCCTGGCCCCCCTGGTCCTCCAGGTGAGGTTGTGTTTGAGAAGGGCATGAGCGTGGGTATGAGTGAAGTTATGGTCAAGTCCCCCATGTCTGCTTTTACTGCCTCTCTGACCACCCCCTACCCTGAAGCTGGCAGCCCCATCAAGTTTGACCACATAGTGTACAATGCTGAAAATCACTATGACCCCGAGAGCGGTATTTTCACCTGCCAGGTTCCTGGAGTTTATTACTTCTCTTACAGCATCCATGTGAATGGAGCTCATGCCCTTGTGGCTCTGTACAAGAATGGCCAGCCTGTTATGTTCACTTATGATGAGTACAACAAGGGATTCCTGGACCAGATGTCTGGTAGTGCTGTCCTCTTGCTTGATGAGCAGGACACAGTCTACGTCCAGATCCCTGATGATGAGGCCAACGGTGTCTTTGCTGCAGAGAATGTCCACTGCTCTTTCTCTGGCTTCCTCATTGCTTCAACGTGATAGGTTGACTCAGTAGTTGCAAAAACCAACCAACTAAATTTGCAATCTGTTTCTCAAAGTAAACTTCCTGTTCATTTTTCCTCAATCAAACAGACAGGCAGTTCAACCTTTTTGAGGAATAGTAGCATCTCCACTTGAAAACTACAAGAAATAGGTGCTTAGAAGAAGGAAAACTAATTTATAAAAACAGGTGATCAGGGAAGGGGAGCAATTCACAAAGTGACCAGTGTGCTTTTGTAATGGAGACAGCATGTGAAATTGAGTTGTTATAACTGTGTTGTGTCCTGACTTCTTATTTTTCACTATCTTCCTTTTTACTGACTTCATCTGGTGAGTCACGTCTTAGTTCTTTTGTTTGTTTTTTTTTTGTACAACCTTGTTTTTGTTTTGTTTTTGTTTGGTGGGGAGGGGACTTTAATCTTATTGAAAGTATAATAACAGTCTTCTGTGCAACATGTTGTAACTAAATGTGACTTGAATATTTTGTGAAATGGTAATGGTCAAATTGACTGTTATAATAAGTCACCAGAATGCTGTCATGCAAACACAAACATTAAAATTTGTGTATCCCTGGACATGAGTTGTGTCATTAAAAGCATAATGACCAAAATAAATGATGTCTTAAGAAATGATTTGTCTCAATAGCATTTTTTGTACATCATTACTAACTTATTTTGAAAAGGTGGCTGAAGGTGGCTTGATTAACTAACTAACAAACTAACCTGCACTTATATAGCGCTTTTCTAGTCACAAAGACCACTCAAAGCGCTTTCACTAATTTCTAACCCTCTATTCTAAGGGCCTATAGGAAACTGATATCTAGGGACAATTTAGAACAGCCAGTTAACCTAACATGCATGTCTTTGGATTGTGGGAGGAAACCGGAGCCCCCGGAGTAAACCCACGCAGCAGAGGGAGAACATGCAAACTCCACACAGAAAGGTTCCAACCCTTGCCAACCTGGGGATTTGAACCAGGAATCTTCTAGCTGTAAGGCAACAGTGCTAACCACTGCACCACCGTGCCCCCCTTGATTACAATATTAATAAAAAAAAATATCAAAGATTTTAATTTCAGTCTGATTCCAAGTTCATTTAAGTTCTGGAAATGCAAAGCATATTCTCATATTAACTCATATACACAATTTCAGATCATTTATCAAACAAAAACAATATTTTATTGTAGTTATCTATGCACTTTTATCCTGCTTCAACTCTAGTGTCCCCTTAGCTTTCAGCTAACTAATAATCTGGAGACATATAAGCAAGTCAAACAGTGTTTTCAATGTAGAGTAGTTGGGTTATAGTAAAAAATTTACACATCCACTGTGGAGGACACGAATAAAGGTCACCAGTGTGGAGGCAAGGCTCAAATAAGTGCAGGTGGACACGGCAAACTGAAGGTTAAAAGGGTGCTTTATTCATCCTCCATCACGAGGCTCACTCAGCGCTGTGGCAGCGCACTGGAGTGAGCCCTGCGTCTCTAAGTCAGCAACAAGCACAAGAGTCGTCAAAGAGAGAGAGCACCAGTGAGGCATATACAGTCAGCTTATATACTCAGCCACAAACAATGCATGCATGGCATATTAGCATCACAGTACAGCAGGAATGCATGGGACATTTACATGAGAGTCACACATATCAATAGCGGGATTACAGGCACCGGAATTCCTCTCTGCTCTGGAGCTGTAGGACAAAAGAGGCTGCAAGGCACATCTACATATTGATGTCAGTCCATACATCTCATTGTTCTGTTAATTGCTCAAGCTGAGCGCTCTGCCTGTCCCGTAGGTTGTGGTGGGTCACCACACTGCCCCCCCCAGAGGGCTCAGCAGGGGGCCGAGGCTTCAATCGGCCGGCTTTGTAAACGAGCTGCGGGAAAAGCTCTGTGCAGGAGGAGGTGGAGGGGGGTTGGGGGTAGCAAGTGCTGGCCCGGGACAGCGAAGTTGTCCGGGCCGCACAAAAATTGCATGTGGATCCGCGATGCTGAGGGGCTTTTCCGTTAAACGTGGCGGAGATCCACAGCGGCAGTGAGAAGAAACATTTGTCTCTGACTCCTCTCATGGCTCAGTCCTGCGAGGATGCGTAGCGGCCATGAAGAAAAAACAAAAACTGGAGCTGTGTGAGGGACTTGGTGTGTTGGCTTTAGGTGTGGGCGCAGTCCTAAAGCCCTCGGGGACAGCAGACGGCTGAATTCCCATTGTGCGCCGTGGCTGAAACCCATACAAAGTCCTGTGTGCGGGCTGCGTGTCTGCTTCAGGTGCGTGGGCAGCCCTGAAGATTCCGAGGGTGGCGATCGGCCGTGTTCCCGGGCATGTGCAGTGGCGGAGGACGATGGCAGTCTGTGGAGCCGGTATTGTCCCGTGTGTGGCGCGCGCCTGGCGCAGTGACCACATAGCTGAAAGTTGTGCTGTCCTCGTAACCCCATGGTGTGCGTGCGGGGCTTCTGTGCATGGCAGGTCTGCTGTCGAGAGGTGAGTCAGGGTCAGGGAGCTTGCTGGAAATCAGCGTCGTCGGTGCCAATGGTCTTCCCTGTTCGGGCTGTTGCTGTCGTTCGCTCGTGCCGGGTCATGGTGCGTTCTGGTCCACTCGCTGCATTCTCCGTCCGGCCCTGGAGGTCGCCGTCGTGGAGAGAGGACGAGGTGCATGCGCTCTCGTGTGGATGCGGAGGATGTGAGCGATCCTCTGTCTCTGTAATCCACAGCGCGGTGAGAGGGAGCAGACGTTCTTTGTCCCTCGGCAGGTCCCAGCGTGGAGGTCCCAGATCTCAGGCGAGGGTCGCACCATGACGCTTTCTGTAGCTTTCCCGGTCATGGATGATCTCCGGGGAGTTCGCCTGGTGTTGGTTCTGCGTCAAGGTCTCCCATGTGGCAGAAGGGAGGACAGTCCATTCGCGTCAGGCAGCTGCGTTCTTTCGTTGTCGGAGTCACCGTCGGGGGCTGCGTTCGTTTGTCGTCGGTGTGTTCTTTTCTTCAGAGTCACCAGTGTGGAGGATACGAATAAGGGTCACCAGTGTGGAGGCAAGGATCAAATAAGTGCAGGTGGACACGGCAAACTGAAGGTTAAAAGTGTGCTTTATTCATCCTCCATCACAAGGCTCACTCAGCACTATGGCAGCGCGCTGGAGTGAGCCCTGCGTCTCTAAGTCAGCAACAAGCAAGTGAGAGAGCTCTAGTGAGGCATATACAGTCAGCGTATATACTCAGCCATAGAAAATGCATGCATGGCATATTAGCATCACAGTACAGCAGGAATGCATGGGACATTTACATGAGAGTCACACATATCAATAGCAGGATTACTGGTGCCGGAATTCCTCTCTGCTCTGGAGCTGTAGGACAAAAGAGGCTGCAAGGCACATCTACATATTGATATCAGTCCATACATCTCATTGTTCTGTTAACTGCTCAAGCTGAGCGCTCTGCCTGTTCCGTAGGTTGTGGTGGGTCACCACACCACCTATATTTCTTGCAGAACAATATGTGAAACCTTTAGCATATTAGCTTCAAATAAAAGCCTTCACCTTTTATGAGCTATTTTAAAGGTATACCTTAACAATAACATTTTAAGTAACCTGGTATCATGAGGCAATGGCAGAATGATTCAGAAAAGTAAAATTACTAAATGAGAAGTTATACCCTGGCAAAACAATAACATTATCACAAATGACAGCATGCCTTTAAAGGCAGCAGTGATATACAATTGCTCACTATAGTTTGTTATAATTATATTCAATATAATGTATGTAAATATGTATTTGTTTAATTAGTGCAATAACATAATCTAATATGCAACATTTTTCAGTTTTTTTACAGCAACAACATTCATATTTTAGCTGCTCATAATATGTTTTTTGAATAACTCTTAAAGACGCACTCCAGCAGCTCTAAAACCACCTCAAAAAACAATGTATATTTTCCAAAATAGTATATTGTGGCTTTTTATACACAAAAACACTTTCATTGCCTTAGAATTGCTTGGAACGAGCTTTTACATCTCCTGCCTACTTAAATATGCATTGATCTATGCATATTCTAATTAGCTCCACACATATTTCCACCTACCAGTAGCTGGAAGAAGATGAAGACATTGTACAAGGCTTCGAGAAGGCGATCCAACTTGAGGAAGTAAAAGTCATAACAAAGTTTCAATAGGTGAACCTGCAGAAGGATCACTCTTGGTGGAGCGGACAGTTGCTGCCCGGCCCCGCAAGGAGGCTGAAGGGCTCCCACCGGTCTCTGGTTGTCCACTCACCACGGATCTTCCTGGCTTGCTCCAGAGGAGTTGAGCCGGCGGGAGGGCGCACCGGACTGCCAGCCCCCAGCGAGCAGCTCGCCTCCTTCACTCCCACGTGGGAGAAACTCTGAGCGAGAATGAAGGTGGTGATGGTGGGTCGGTTTTGTGCGGCGCTATGCGTGTCAGGTGGAATCTCGGGGCGCCTGCAGTGGTCTGCTGATCAGTCGCTCGGGTGGGCGCTAGGGGTGGCGGTCTGCTTCTGTGGCCTGCACCGGGGGTCTCCCTGGCCGCTGCCGGGTGCTGGTGTGTGTTCAGGCTCACTGCATCTGCTTCGCAGCTGCCTTAAGAAACAACAGTGAATGAGGGGTGAGATTGAACAGGTACAGGAGTGAGAGAGAATGGGTGGGTCCGGGTGAGTGAGAGTGAGGGAGTGCATATGGGTGTGCATGGGAGCATGTGGGTGTGAAGGTGTGGGGAGGGGTGTGTCTGCGAGTCTGGAGGTGCTGGATTAAGGGGGGTAGTGCCTCTCGGCAATGTGGGCTTCCCTGGGCGGGGGGGACTTCTTTGGGCATGGGGATCCCCGGGGTGTGCGGTGGGTGAGGGGCGCAGGACGGTCTCCGGCCCGAGATGTGGGGTCACTGGCCTCCTGGAGCCTGGGGCCTGAGGCCCAGGGGGTAGGCGTTGGCCCCGCTGGAGGGGGGTAGGGAGCTGGCGGGTCTGGGGGTGTGGGCTCACTGCGCCGGCCGCCTGGTGACCTGGCCTCCCTCAATCGTCCCTCTGGGGGCGGATGCCTGGCTTTCCTGGGACTTGCTGACCTCGGACATTTGTGCCCTGTCAGGGTTGGTGGCGCTGCCTTGCCTCCTCAGGGTTCCCGAGGGGAGAGCTGCTGAGACCTGCCCCCCGCTTCGTATGTTTCCTGACAAACCACTCACATGCACACACTTACTTTGCGCACGCTCTCATATATACGCATGCAGACGCACACACACAAATGTCTCTCCTTTAACAGGTGCGGAAACCAGACTCGTGTTGAGACATCTTCGGTGGAAGAAGCAGTTTGTCTTCTGTTTGTTTTAGTTGTTGGTTTGTTTGTCTTTTTGTCTGTCCCCCTCCCTTTTCTTTCCCCCTCCACACACTTCCTTTCCCCCTTCCCCATCCTGTCGGGTCTTCCATGGGTAAAATAATTAAAATAAAGTATTAAAAGTTATTACAGGAGGAGTTTACAACAATATACAATACATAGTTAGGTACTGTATAAGCTCCTTTTGGCAAAGTAAATCTGTTTTGGCACAATAAGGGTGACAGATCCCTGTTCTGCTTGCCTGGCTGCCTGACAGGACAAGGGGGAAAAAAAGAAAAAAAAAAAAGAAAAAAAAAGAAAAGAAACTCTGTGCGAGCCGGGGAGATCCGCAGCGAGTGAGAAACCAGAGACTGGCGGAGAGCCCTCCAGCCTCCACGTGGGGCCAGGCAGCAACTCTCCGCTCCACTGAGAATGATCCTTCTGCAGGTTCACCTACGATGATACTTGCCTTGGCCATTGTGCCACGCACCCCAGGGCTATCTTCCCCAGCATAGAGGGTAAAATGCAGGCTGCAAACCCATATCCTCTCCAGTATTTTAGCAGGGACACTGAGGTTTTTTCCAAATAAAATTGATCATTGCTGTCGTATTTTCATGTCTGTGGGTAAGACATGTTCTTTATGTCTGTTCTTTTCGTCCTCTCTATCCCCTCACCCCCAGCCAGTCACAGCAGATGACTGCCCCTCCATGAACCTGGTTCTGCTAGAGGTTTCTTCCTGTTAAATGAGAGTTTTTCCTCTCCACCGTCGCTAAGTGCTTGCTCACAGGGGATCGTCTGATTGCTGGGTCTTTCTGAAATTGTGGGGTTTTCTCTGCATTTTGTAGTGCTATGAGATTACCTTTGTTGTGATGTGGCGCTATATAAATAAAGCTGAATTGAATTGAATTAAGACATGTAATTTAAAAGAAGAGGATTTCTTGCTCACAGCCAAAAACTGAACACGTATAATCTGCCATCTTTCCCAACTTGTAAAAGCTCCTTCTGCTCCTCCCTATCCCGCCAAGGCAGTGAACTCAGATCTGTAGCCATGCCCAGTGCTTAGCCTGATTGGTTAATGCTATAACCAATCAGGCTCAGCAGGAATACTTAATAATGCATCAGATATATATAGCACTTTTCATAGACACTCAAAGATGCTTTACAATGGATACATTATTCTGTAGAGACTGGGTTAATCATGTCAGACTGGATGCAGAGGGTAAAGACAGAAGAACAATAGCTAGGGAGATCATGGGGAGATCGCAGGAAGAAGAGGTTGGGGGGAGAAAGGATGAAGGTATTGTGATGTTAAATGTCATGCAATGTGATGTGAAATGTCATGCAAATGTGAGATGAGCGGTTGGGATAAAAGGGGAAACCATGGGTGTATTGAGACATGCTTTTTCTGTGTATGACTGTTGAGAGAGTGGAATAAAGTTGTCTGTTCATAAATCTGCCTCAGTTATTCACACTCTCCACACTGGTGACCTTGGCCGAATTATGGAACACGAGGCAAGAACCCCGGAGTTGGCCCGGACGGGAACCCCCAGCAACGCGTGCGCTGTTACGGTCAAACTACCGGACTTTTGGCAGCACAACCCGCGCTCTTGGTTCCACCACACCGAGGCTCAGTTCGCCCTCCGGGGAATAACGGCAGACGACACCAAGTATTACTACGTAGTTGCAGCGCTGGATGCTCGCACAGCTCAGCAAGTAGCGAGCCTGCTCGATCAGCCCCCAGCCCACAGCAAATATGAGGCTCTCAAGGCTGCGCTGACCTGGCGCTACACGCTCTCGGACTGTGAGAGAGCAGAGAGGCTCCTAAGGAGTTCCGAGTTAGGAGATGGTTCGGCGGTCAAACTGATGGAGAAGATGTTGGCGTTAATGGGCATGGATGACGGGCATTTTCTGTTTGCCCACCTTTTCCTCGGTGGAGCTTGTTTTTTCTCAGCCACTGCGGCTGCCCGGGGAATTTTTGCCAGATAATCCCATGCCGGACAACTGCCCATCTCAGCGTTTGCAGCATAGTGCAGACACAGGCATGCTGCCAGGCCCACCACTGTTTTCCACGCACTTTTGTACCAAAAGCTTTGAAGAACGCGGCGTTCGTGTTTGTCAGGCCCAATGCCCTCCGCCCTCCATTGCGCCCACCCTACGATGGCCCGTTCAGAGTGCTGGAAACAGGGGACAAACATTTTTTGTTAGTCTTGGCGGGTCGTCGGGAGAAAATATGCATAGACGGACTTAAGCCCGCCTTTGTAGTGGCGGACGAGCAAGGGCTGTTGGCTCAGGCCCCTCGGCGTGGAAGACCCCCACTGAGAACTCCCCAGGTAAACGATTCATCAGAGCAGCCACACGGGCAAGTCGAAGGTTTCCCTTCCTCGCCATTGCCCACCCGCAAACAGACACACCCCCAGGAGCCCCCCGCCAGCACAGCAGCGCCGCGGAGGCGATAAACCCCCATTACAGCAGATATGGGAGGAGACTGAAGCCAAAAGGACATGAGGACTGAAACTCTGTCTGAGATTCCGGGGGTGGGGGGGTGGGGGGGCGTGTAGAGACTGAGTTAATCATCTCAGACTGGATACAGAGGGTAAACAGAGAAGGACAGCAGGCATGGAGATTATGGAGATTATTAGCAACATCGACTAGTAACCCATGTGCACACAGAAAATCAGCTCCCAGGATTGGGAAACTCAATGCCACTATGACAAAAGTCCACTCGTACATACGGTCGTGTAGGGATAAAGTCAGTGTTCTCTCACCAAAGGTCTTAATGTCCGAGCCGTTTACTACTACCAGCCTGGGGCCGCTAGGTCCTGCCAGCCGGTCGGCGTAGGACGGCAGGATGATGCTCTTCTGGGCTTCGGTGTCTACGAGGAACCGTCTACCCGAGCGCGAGTCCGTCACAAAGAGCAGCTTGTTCTCTTCACCGGCGGTCACAGCTGCTACCGACTGCCGGCCTTGGCGTTTCCCGAACGCTTGAATTGGCACGGTGGCACACATCTGCGTGCGTTCTCTCCAAAGCGGCGGTGGTAGAAGCAGAGCGTGTCTCTCTGACGCTTCTTGGCCCCCGCTGCTGCTACTGTCGGCGGCTCCTTGCCTCCGCTGGTCGTCTCGCTGGGTTCCGACGCCGCCACGTTCACTGTGAGGGCTCTGGTGGTCAGGATGATCCGATCTGCCTCCTGTGCTAGCGCACGGTAGTCAAGCGCAGCCAGCAACGGTGAATTGGCAAGAACCGCTCTCGCCTCTGTTGGGAGGTTCTGGAGAGAAAAGTGGGCAAACAGAAAATGCCCGTCGTCCGTACCCATCAACACCAACATCTTCTCCATCAGTTCGACAGCTGACCCATCTCCTAACTCGGAGTGCCTCAGGAGCCTCGCCGCTCTCTCACAGTCCAAGAGTGTGTAGCGCCGGGTCAGCGTGGCCTTGAGAGCTCCGTATTTGTCGTGGGCTGGAGGCTGTTGGAGCAGGCTCGCTACCTGCTGAGACGTGTGAGCATCCAGCGCTGCGACCACATAGTAATATCTGGTGTCGTCTGCCGTTATTCCCCGGAGGGCGAACTGAGCCTCGGTGTGGTGAAACCAAGAGCGCGGGTCGTGCAACCAAAAGTCCGGTAGTTTGACCGAAACAGTGCACGCGTTGCTGGGGGTTCCCGTTCGGGCCGTCTCTGGGATGCTTGCCTCGTGTTCCATAATTCATCAAGGGGTCACCAGTGTGGAGAGTGTAAATAACGAAAACAGATTTATGCAGCAGACAACTTTATTCACTTTCACATCAGTCATACACAGAAAAAGCATGCTTCAATTCACCGGGGGTTCTCCTTTTATATCAACCGTCCATCTCACATCTGCATGACATCTCACATCACAATACATTCATCCCTTCTCCCCCAATTCCTTCTTCCTGCTACCTCACCATTATCTCCATGCCTATTGTCCTTCTCTGTTTACCCTCTGCATCCAGTCTGAGATGATTAACCCAGTCTCTACAATATCACCCATATAGAGTTACATGGTTTTTAGTGGATTTCAGCTATAACTTTCTCTTGGATAGCCAATACTGAGTCTGTACTGACCTTCATGTTTAAATAAAAATTAGAATTAATGGAAGCTCTCTCTACTTTGATTTATCTAAACAGATGTGGGTATTAACTGGTTACATTTACTCAAGCACATGCACTCAAGTAATCGTCATTTCCTTGTGGTAACGTATCGTCACTTCCTGTTTTGCGGTCTGCCTGTGTGGTTGCTCTCCAGCCACTAGCTATGGCTACTAGCTCTCTTTCCTCTCCTCCTCTGGTGTGCTCTCTCTGTCAGATGTTTAGCTACACCTCTGCCTCTTTTAGTGATAACGGTAAATGTAACAAATGTTGTCTTTTTGAGGCGCTCGAGGCAAGGTTGTCTGATTTGGAATCCCGGCTCCGCTGCATTGAAACACCGTCTGCGCCAGTTAATCTTGACAGACGCCCATTAGCTGCAGCGGAGCTAGCTAGCTTATGCCCCCCTGTCAGCGGTTCCCCGGCTCTCCTCAGCAGCGAGGAGACTGGGTGGGTGACGGTGAGAAGGAAGCCTAGTCGCAAAGCCCCGGTTCACCACCAACCTGTTCACGTCTCTAATCGTTTTTCTCCGCTCAGCGACACACCCGCTGAGGAAAAAACTCTGATCATTGGCGACTCTGTAGTCAGAAACGTGAACCTAGAGACTCCAGCGGCCATAGTCAAATGCATTCCTGGGGCCAGAGCAGGCGACATCGAGTCAAATTTGAAAATGCTGGCTAAAAGTAACTGTAAATATTCCACAATTGTTATTCACGCCGGCATTAATGACATCTGTCTCCGGCAGTCGGAAGTCACGAAACTTGATGTAGAATCGGTGTGTGACTTTGCAAAAACGATGTCTGCCACTGTAGTATTCTCTGGGCCCCTCCTCAATCTGACCAGTGATGACATGTTTAGTCGCTCGTCATCCTTGAACCGCTGGCTGTCTGTGTGGTGTCCTAAAAATGACGTGGGCTACATTGACAATTGGAGCTCTTTTTGGGGAAAACCTGGTCTTATGAGAAGAGACAGCATTCATCCCACTTTGGATGGTGCTTCTCATTTATCTAACAATCTGGCATCTTTTTTATCCAAATTTCCAAAACCATGACTACTCAGAGTTGGGACCAGGAAGCAGAGTCGCAGTCTTACACGCCTCTCTGCAGCTCCTCTTCATCCGCCACCCCTCAACTTAGCCCCTGACTTCCCCATCAGAGAATCGTTGTCTGCTCCCTCCAAAGTGAATAAAAATATAATGTATAAGCATCCCAAAGTGATAAAGCAAAATATTGGTAAAACTCAAATTAAACATAAAGCCTCTAAATTGAATGATTTGGCCTCTGTTCCTCCTCATAATTTAAAAATTAAATGTGGTTTATTAAATATTAGGTCTCTAACTCCCAAGTCTCTGCTCGTCCATGATCTGTTAATTGATCATCAGATTGATTTAATTTCCCTTATAGAGACTTGGTTAGGGCAAGAGGATTATGTTGGTTTAAATGAATCAACTCCCTCTGGTTATTTAAACTGTCAAAATCCCAGAAGTTCTGGTCGTGGAGGAGGAGTAGCAACAATTTACCATTCCAAATTACTAGTTAATGTAAAGCAAAAAACATGTTATAATTCCTTTGAGGGCCTGGTCCTCAGTATTGGGCACTTTAGCAATTTTAGGTTAAACCCAATTTTATTTGCCATAGTTTATCGTCCCCCATCAACCTACTCAGAATTTTTATCCGAATTTGCTGATTTCTTAGCTGATTTAGTGCTGAAATCTGATAGAATAATTATAGTAGGGGACTTTAATATACATGTGGATGTAGATAGTGACTGCCTTAATGTGGCTTTTAATTCAATATTAGACTCGATTGGGTTTTCTCAGAAAGTAGGAAATTCTACTCATTACCTCCACCATACATTGGACCTTGTTCTGACATATGGCATAGAAATAGAAAATCTTGTAGTGTCTCCTCATAACCCTGTACTGTCAGACCATTGTCTGTTAACCTTTGATTTTTTTTTTCCACAATATCTTTATTGAACCTTTTTTTTTTTTTTAACAAACATGATACAAACAATCAAACACTAACACTAAAGTACTACAAAAAAAAAAAAAATGCACTAAAAACACCAACAACCACCAACAAAATCAAGTCTTCAACAATGCTCCTCTGTTTAGTCTAGACAATCCAATACAAAAGTATACATATTATGTTCACCAGTTTGGAATTTACAAGGTCCACACACATCATTCACCTTCTTCTTCAAGAGTTATGTTTAAATTTTTTACATAATCAATAAAAGGTCTCCATATATTCTCAAACACAATTTCCTTTGATTTTAGTATATATGTTATTCTTTCTAATGGAAGGTTTGTTAACATCTGTCTTAACCACTGAGTCACATCTGGTCTATGAGTCTTTTTCCATAATAGTGCAATACATTTTTTGGCATTAAGCAAACTGAGGTCTATGAATGTTCTTTCACTTTTATTAAAATTATGCTTTTCTGGGTACAGACCCAACAAAAACAGTTTAGGATTCAATATGATTTGTTTTGAGATTATTTTTTCAATTGTTACCCTCACCTCTTCCCAAAACATTCTTATTAATCTACATTCCCATAAACAATGAAATAGGGTTCCTTTACTTTCCATGCATTTTGTGCATGTATCTGGTATATTTTTGTTATATCTATTTAACTCCTCCGGTGTAACATACATCCGCATTAACCATTTGAAATGTATCAATTTAAGGCGTGCATTTATTGATTTGGTTTGAGCTTCTGTACAAGCCAATTCCCATTGTTCCTCTGAAATTTCAATTTGCAGATCTTCTTTCCAGTAGTTTAATCTTTTCAGTGAATTTTCACTTGAAGATAGTGTCAGTGAGTTATAAAACTCTGAAATAATACCCTTTCTTTTACTATCTTTCATCATCATTTTTTCCAAGGATGAATAAATAGGTCGAGTGAGAGCTTTATTTTGATTTGATCGAATAAAGTTTCTAAGTTGAAGATATTTAAAAAAATGTGTTCTATTGAGATTAAATTTGATCCTCAGCTCTTCAAAAGACATTATGTTGTCTGCACATGGCAAATATAAATCCTGAATCTTTTGTATCCCTTTTAAATTCCATACTTTAAATACAGCGTCCGCTCTCCCTGGTTTAAAATATTGATTACCCCATATTGGACTAAATTGTGACAATAACTGTGGTTCTTTTATATAGTTTTTAGCTTCACACCATATTTTGATCATATGCTTTACAAATGGATTTTTAACTTGTTTTTGTAATTTTTTTGCCGAATCTGAGTATATGAATATGGGAAGAGGTAAAGGTAAATTGTATGATTCCATTTCAGTCCAGTGAGGGAGATCATTTGATGAAAAATAATATGTCATAGACCTCAGTTGTGCCGACCAATAATACAACATAAAATTTGGACATTTCAGACCTCCACGATCAAATGGTAAATATAATAAAGACAAACGTAATCTAGCCCTCCTGTTGTTCCATATAAATTCCACTAACTTTTTTTTTATTCTTGAGAATAGATCTAAAGGTGGTGATAAGGGAATGTATTGAAATAAATAAAGTATTTTAGGTAAAATATTACTTTTAAGTATATTGATTCTCCCGATCATCGACATTGGTAGTGACATCCATCTCTGAGTTAACTCATTGATATCTGACATTAAGGCTTCATAGTTGACACTGGCGACTGATTCTAGCTTAGGCATAATTTGGATTCCTAAATATTTAAACTGATTTACAACATTGAATTGATTTACCTCAGGGGCTGGGTAATTTCTCTGGGTCTCATTTAGCATTAATATTGAAGATTTAGTTTTATTTATTTTATATCCTGATATTTCCCCAAAATTCTTTATTAAATTCAACAAGGTTGGAATTGATTTTTTTAGATTCGACATAAACAAAATTATGTCATCGGCGTACAGGGAGATTTTATGTTCTGTTGGTCCAACTTTAATTCCATATATTTGTGAATGTAAACGTATCGCTATCGCTAAAGGTTCAATTGCCATAGTAAACAGTAAAGGTGAAAGTGGACAGCCTTGTCGACATCCTCTATTGATTTTTATTGGTTTTGAAATATTGTTATTTGTTAGGATTTCTGCTGTAGCATTATTGTATATTATTTGAACCCATTTTATGAAATTATTTCCAAGTCCAAACCTTTGTAGGACTTCAAAAAGAAAGGGCCATTCAACTCTATCAAAGGCCTTTTCGGCGTCCAATGATAGGAGAGCTGTATCCGGTGCTTCTTTATTAAAATAAATAATATTAAATAGTCTTCTTACATTATGGAAGCCTTGTCTACCCTTTATAAAGCCATTCTGATCTCGATTAATAATATTTGGTAAAATTTCTTGTATTCGTCTTGCTAAAATTTTACAGATTATCTTAAGGTCGGCGTTTAATAGGCTTATTGGTCTCATATTTTCACATTTATTAGAGGGCTTACCTGGTTTTGGCAGCAGTATAATTAAGGCATTATTTATGTATGATGGTAAATTATTATTTTGAAATGCTTCTAAAACCATTTCCAAAAAAGGTTTTATTAATTTATTCTTAAATTTTTTATAAAGGTCAACTGGAAGACCATCTGGTCCTGCACTTTTTCCTGATTTCATATTATCAATGGCTAGCCCAACTTCTTCTTGACTAATTTTAGAATCCAATATCTCCCTGTTTTCATTTGGAATACACGGTATAGATAGTTCGTTCAAAAACCCATTTAGTTTTGTTAAATCAGGTTCATTTTTGGTATCATATAATTTTTCATAGTAATCTCTAAAGGCTCTATTAATTTCTAAAGGATCTATAACTACCTGTCCATTACTTATAATACTGGTAATTGGTGTTTTAATTTCCAATTGTTTAATCTGCCATGCTAATAATTTTCCCGATTTTTCACCTTGTTCATAAAAAGATTGTTTCAATCTTAGAAGACTCGAGGCAGCTCTATTCGCTGATTTTTTGTCGTATTCAGCTCTCAAAATCAGTAATTCATTCTCCAACCTTGGGTCACTTCCTGCATACACTTTTTCCTGAAGATTTTTTATTTTATGTTCCAATTTAGCTCTCTCCTCTCGAGTCTTCTTAGATTTTGATCCTGTATAACTAATAATATGTCCCCTAATAAAAGCTTTGAAAGCCTCCCACTTTACACATGCTGATGTTTGTGTAGTATTGATGTCAAAGAACTCGTCTATCTGTTTTTCTATATACTTGACAAATTCCTCATCCTGAAGCCATTTATGCTGAAATTGCCATCTACCTGATTCCTTTGTCAATTTTTTATCTACATATATTAGACAACAGGGTGCATGATCAGAGATCACGATGTTATCATAAAAGCAGTTTTGAATCTTGGACCTTAATTCTGTGGAAATCAAAAAATAATCAATACGTGAGAATGTCTTGTAGGTACTGGAATAACAAGAATAGGCTTTAACTTGTGGTTTCATTTCTCTCCATATATCTAACAATCTCAATTCTTTCATAAAATGATTAATAGTCATCCTACATCCAATGTGCGTACAATCCAGTCCTGTTGATCTATCCACACCTGGATTCAATGTACAATTAAAATCCCCTGCTATTATATGTTGCCCTGTAAGTGATGATAAGATGAGAAATAAATTAGCAAAGAACTTCTGATCATCTATATTGGGACCATATAAGTTCACAAGATTTATATTTTCTAATAGCAAAGAACCTTGAATGATTACATATCTTCCAAATTTGTCTCCAATTACATTTTTCACTTGAAAAGGAACTGATTTATGTATGAGAGTCATAACTCCCCTGGCTCGGGATGAAAATGAAGAGGTGAATACACTTCCCTGCCATCTACTCCTAATTCTTTTAACATCCTCCTCTATCAGATGAGTTTCTTGTAAAAACACAATTCTTGAACCCATGTCCTTTATTTTATTCATAACCTGTTTAAGTTTTTTTAAATTTTGTAGACCTCTGCAATTCCATGAAGTTAAATTAAGGTTAACACTTTGGTCCATGATCAATAGAGAGTTTGGGATTACCTTGCAGTGTAAACATGCTCATACAGAGAAGCAAAAACATGAGTGGTTGAACATTCATCCTACAAACTACACACAAACAAATTTCCCCTTCCCACACTTGTGGCAAACCCCCCAAAATCAAAAGAAAAATTCTGTCTCCCGATATAGCCATCGACCGTTCCACACCCACGGGGAACAGCCTAAGCCACTCCTTCTTCATCCTCCCAATCACCCTAACTCTACTGCTTTTAATGACGTAACATTAACTCTCCTCTGTAGTTTTCCAACTTAACTCCAAAATTTTTAACAACTTTGTACATCATAGTTTTTTTTTTGTTTGTTTGTTTTGTTTTGGTTTTTTTAATATATAATACAATCTATATTTTGTAAACTTACTATTTACTTCAAGTCAGTCAGATGCCTGTGCAAATGCTTAATTATTCTACCTTATATTTTGTTCATGCTTAGCTCCCACCAGTCTCTTCTTCTTCTTTGATCTTCTTGATGAACTCCTGCGCCTCCTCTGGGGTCTTGAAGATGTGGGTTCTGCCCTCATACGTGGTCAGCAGTCTCGCAGGATAGATTACACCATGACGAATCCCAAGGTTGCGCAGCTCCTTACGTACGGGATCAAACTGCTTCCTCAATTGCTGGATTCCTGTGGCCAAATCTGGGTAGAACCGCACCTGCTGGTCCTGGTGTTTAATCTCTCCTTTAGCACGTGCAGCGTTGAAGATCTTCATCCTGTCTCTGTTGCTAAGAAACTTCATAATTAAGGTCCCCGGCGGTCCCTTATCTCTCCGTGGGCCAATACGATGTGCTTTTTCCAGAACCACTGCTGATTGCAACTCCTCGCTGCCCAGCACCTCCGGAATCCACTTTTCCAGAAAGGAACATACGTCCCGACCTTCTGATTCCTCTGGAAGACCCACCAGCCTCAAATTATTCTGTCTCGACCGAGATTCCAAATCCAAAATATTATCTTCCAGAGATTTATTTTTTTTTTCCAAAGTGCGCACCTTTAATTGAAGACGGGTGACGTCATCTTCAGCACTAGCGAGACGGAGCTCCATCTGCGCCGTTCGTTCTACACAGTCACCCAATTCCTTTCTTATTCCTTCCAACGCTGTCATAATCCCATCAAATCTAGAGGAAAAGTCCGCTCTCATTGAACTCATGGCAGCCATCAGCGCATCTGCGCCATTCCCCGCAGAAATCGCACCGCCGCCAGCCTCCTCCGCCATATATGGAGCCTTGTTTGCTGCGTCACAGACCTGAAAGTCCGTTAATTTGGACTGTTTCGGCGGCTCGCTTTTTCCTTTTCCTGGTTTTCCAGCCTTAGGCTTCGCCGACATATCCTCGCCCAAATGCTGGGATACGTTCTGTCCCAAATGAGAGAGTTATTTGCCGATTTTTTTTCTCCAGGAGCAGAGCAGAGCGAGACACGTCCGTCCTACGTGGCAGCCATAACCGGAAGTGGTTAACCTTTGATTTTACTATTTCTGACTATTTGGCTCCTAAAGAAAAATATTATTACAGTAGATGCCTCTCAGATGATGCTGTTTCCAAATTTATGCAGATTGTTTCCTCTATGCCATGTGTCAACACAACGGAAATAAGCTATAGACAGCTTGCTCCTTCTGTAATTGATAACATGGTGGATAGTGTTTCAGCTTCTCTGCATCAGGCTCTAGACTTGGTGGCCTCCTTAAAAAAGAAAAAGTCTAATCAGAGATTTCTAACTCCTTGGTTCAACACAGAAACTCGTAGCTTAAAACAGAAGACTCGTCAATTAGAAAGAAAATGGCGCTCTACTAATTTAGATGAAATCTATTTAGCTTGGAGAAATCATCTTTTAATTTATAAAAAATCTCTTAGAAAAGCTAGAACAAGTTATTACTCTGCATTAATAGAAGAGAACAAGAATAATCCCAGGTTTCTTTTCAGTACTGTAGCCAGGTTGACAAAGAGTCAGGACTCTGTCAATCCTAGCATTCCCTTAGAGCTTACTAGTCAGGACTTTATGAACTTTTTCAATAATAAAATTTCATCCATCAGAGATAAAATCAATCAGATTCTTCCCACAGTTAACTTAAATACTGTAACTACTACAACTCCTTCTTTTGATGTCTGTCTTGATGAGTTTACTCCAATCGACCTTTGTGAGTTAGACAAAATAGTTTCCTCATCTAAACCTTCAACTTGTCTTTTAGACCCTATTCCTACCAGGTTATTTAAAGAAGTCTTCCCACTTATTGGTAGCTTTATTCTTCATATAATCAATTCTTCATTAACTTTAGGCCATGTACCGCAGGCTTTTAAAACGGCTGTAATTAAACCCTTACTCACAAAGCCAACGCTAGATCCAGGAGCTTTAGCTAACTATAGACCAATCTCTAATCTCCCTTTCATTTCAAAAATCTTAGAAAGAGTTGTTGCTACGCAATTATTTGACCACCTGCAGGGAAATGGTTTACTTGAAGAGTTTCAGTCTGGGTTTAGAATCCATCATAGTACTGAAACAGCCTTAGCGAAGGTCACTAACGACCTCCTCTTTGCATCTGATAATGGACTAGTTTCTGTACTTGTCCTTTTAGACCTTAGTGCAGCTTTTGATACTATCGATCATAATATTCTATTTGATAGATTAGAACACTATGTTGGACTTAATGGAACTTTGTTGCAGTGGTTTAGATCTTATTTATCTGATAGGTTCCAGTTTGTTCATGTAAATAATGAGTTTTCTTTCAACTCAAAGCTTAGTCATGGAGTTCCACAGGGATCTGTGCTAGGCCCTACTCTTTTTAGTTTATATATGCTTCTGTTAGGCAACATCATTAGAAAGCACTGTATACATTTTCATTGTTATGCAGATGACACACAATTATACCTGTCAATGAAGCCAGATGATAGTAATCAATTAGCCAAGTTAGAAGCCTGTCTTAAGGAAATCAAAGCTTGGATGACTTGTAATTTCCTGCTATTAAATTCAGATAAGACTGAAGTCATTCTTGTTGGTCCAAAAAACCTTAGAAATTCCTTTCCAAATCAAACTTTCAGTTTGGATGCAGTTACTCTTTCTCTTAATAGCTCTGTGAGGAACCTTGGAGTTATTTTTGATCAGGATTTGTCCTTCAATTCACATATTAAATTTGTTTCTAAGACTGCCTTCTATCATTTGCGTAATATTGCCAAGATTAGGAGCATCTTGTCTCAGAGTGATGCTGAGAAGCTGATCCACGCTTTTGTTAGCTCGAGATTAGATTATTGTTATTCTTTATTATCAGGCTGTCCTAAAACATCTTTAAAAAGTCTTCAGCTGATCCAAAATGCTGCAGCAAGAGTTTTAACAGATACTAGAAAGAGAGATCATATCTCTCCGGTTCTGGCCTCCCTTCATTGGCTTCCCATAGAGTTTAGAATTAAGTTTAAAATCCTTCTTCTTACTTACAAAGCTCTAAACAATCAGGCTCCTTTTTATTTAAAAGATCTGATACTACCGTATTATCCTAACAGAGCACTACGCTCCCAAAATTGAGATTGAGATTCAACTTTATTGTCATTACACATGTATGAATACAAGGTAACGAAACGTGACTTGGCATTTGGGCACGCTCTGCAGAGCGCATCCAAGGCCGGGGCAGCTGCTAGGCGCCAGTCATAAAGAAGAAAGGAAAAAAAGAAAAGAAATGATATGACACAACAGGCGAGAGAAAAAAAACATGTTTTATCAAACTGACGCTTAATGAGTAAGCGAAATTTTGATTGCAGGCAAAAAAAAACCCTCAATGCATATTTAGCAGACATTTAGTGGACAAATCACACAGCAGAGGGAGAGCAGTGTGTGTATATATATGCATGTAGTGTTGTATGCATTGTGTAGTGTAAATGTAACAGTTGTTAGTGAGCAGCAGAGGGCGCCTCCTGGCAGTGGATAGATGTTATAATCATGTGACTTATAAACAAGTCCAGAGTCCAGAGTCTATCTCTCTCTCTCTCTTGCTTGCAGAAGGCACATGGGCATTGTCCTTGAGAGTCCAATCCGCTGACGACAAACAACTGATTGTTGATTGTATGGGTAGACATAAGAGCCGGTTCTTCCGCTAATCTCAGTCAGGAGGAATGTAAACACGGGGCAAACAAGGTCAAATCAAATCAAATCAGCACAGTGCACTCAGAGAGTAGAATTTTGTCCTCACCCGTGTAATTCTGTGCTTCCATTATATATGCAGGCTTAAACTGTTTTTCCATAGAGAGCACAGGGCTTCAGATGTATTCCTTCACTGAATCACTGTCATTCAGTTCACCGTTTGCCGCTACTCGTGCCCTCCCCAACTGGTCGAATTTAATGAAGGAGCTGGCCGGGTCCGCTTTGAACAGCTCTCTCACTTTCCTTCAATTTCTGATGCATCAGGGAACTCCACAGCCAAAAATAGAAGTCCTGAGATCATAACCAATAATGTTTCCATAGACGCATGGATTCCAATGTCCATGAGTCTCTCGTAGGTTCCAATTCTTGGGCTCCCCCTTGGCCCAATTCTTGTTGAAAAATAGTGACAATAGCACATTTAAGCCGCTTCCAAATCCATAATTTCCGTTTAGATTAAGATTCAGCAGAAGAAGAGCGACTAAACACAGACAAAAACGCAACATTGCAAAAGCTGGGAATAGATCAGGAAGGCAGGGGAGGAGGGAAGAAAAATGCGACTGCTCTCTCTCAAGGCAAGAAGGAAAAGGAAAATGCAGGATTACTTGTAATACCTAGAATCTCCAAAAGTACAATGGGAGGCAGAGCCTTCAGTTATCAAGCTCCTCTCCTGTGGAATCAGCTGCTAATCTGGATTCGAGAGTCAGACTCGATCTCTGTTTTTAAGAATAGGGCTAAAACCTACCTTTTTGATATAGCCTACAATTAAGGAGGGATCATGTGTTTCTGAACCCTCCCTTAGTTATGCTGCAAATAGGTTTAGTCAGCCGGGGGACCTCCAGTAATGCACTGGGCCTCACTCCTTTCCTCACTCTCTATGAAATATTTTTTTTTTGCTGGTCATTAACATTTGTTTATTCTCTCCCATAGATTGAGTCCCCATCGTGCTGTTTGCTCTCTACATGTCTGTTCTTTTCTTCTTCTCTATCCCCTCACCCCCCAGCCAGTCGCAGCAGATGACTGCCCCTCCCTGAGCCTGGTTCTGCTGGAGGTTTCTTCCTGTTAAAAGGGAGTTTTTCCTCTCCACCGTCGCCAAGTGCTTGCTCACAGGGGATCGCCTGATTGCTGGGGTCTTTCTGCAACTGTGGGGGTTCCCCCCTACAGTTGATAGTGCTATGAGATGACTGTTGTTGTGAAATGGCGCTATATAAATAAAGTTGAATTGAATTGAATTACCAAAACAGTACGTTTGAAAGTAGTTTTATTGCAAGATACTTTACTCTGATTTGAGTACATTTTTTTGAAAAAAAAAACTGATTTTTTTTTCTCAATTTGGTCTTACTCTGAGTTATGTTTCCTTTTACTGTTTTAGAATGAAAATCTTTTTTTTTTCTCTTGGCAGTGTTTCTTCCTCGGAAATCCTTGTTTTTTTCATGCTAAGGAAATATTTAGTTCATTACTCTTTCTTTCTATGAAACGGATTATATTAGATGACATGTGTGGCTAGTTTAGATTTGATTTTCCTCAGATAAACACATCTAATAGAAAACACAGAAGTAGAAACATCTGTTTGGCCTTATCCACACTAAGCTAGAGTTAGCTGAAGGGTGAGCATTTTACACTCAAACACATGACCACATTAAGGCAGCAAATAAAAAAATCTTCTCATTTAGACTTACTATTTTACAAACAAGTCAAATCCTCTGATCTGTACTGTATACTAAAGATTAAACAAGCTGATAAAAGTGAATTTTCCGTTATTTGTGTATTACTGATATTACAATTAAATACTGTATATCACAAGCTTAAATTAAAAAGAAATCTGAGCTGATTTTCTACATTTTCAAAATAAAAGCTTAACTTTAGAAAATTAAGTGGTTAACAGTGCACTATATCTCACACATACAGCATTATACATGAAAGTGCCAGAGACAATCAGCAGAAAATGTTTCATAATTATATTGTTTCTTAACATTCTTAAGCAGAACAGCAATAATTGTATTAATTTTCTTACGAGCTGAAGTTCATATTGCATTTGTCTCCTAGCAGCTGTGTTTATTGTTAACACTAAAGATGAATTTTGTTAAAACAAACTAACTCATGTTCAAGCAAATTTAGTGCTGGTCACTATATTCATGTTCTTGCATTTGCTACTTGAATGGGATGCAGTAGATCACAGTAACGGTTTGATTTAAAGACTGAATTATGTTACTGTTCAGGAAGAAATTGGATGTTTAATCCACATATAATATACTGGATCCAAGCTATTATTCACTACATCATTCTGACATGCAATGCAGCAACAGTTATGACTCCCACATTGTTTGTTTGTTTGTACTAACAATGTCTCTTTTTTACCTTTCACAGTGACGTCAGTAGCAGGTGAGCCTGGTGCCCCAGGTGAGCCTGGCCCTGAGGGGCCCCCTGGCCCTCCTGGCCCACCAGGTGAGGATGGCGTAGGTGCGCCTGGACCTCAAGGACCTCCTGGAGACCCTGGAACTCCTGGTCGTTCCATTACTGGCAAACCTGGAATTCCAGGTGGACCTGGCAAACCCAGCAGCCCTGGACACACTGGTCCAAAGGGAGAGACTGGAGCTACTGGTCCAACGGGGCCTAGGGGAGCTCCTGGATCCCTGGGAAGCCCTGGACCAGCTGGCCTTTCTGCTACTGGCAAACCCGGACCTGCAGGTCTTCCTGGACCAATGGGACCTAGAGGAGAGTCTGGTCTGAAAGGGCATCCAGGTATCCCTGGATTGCCAGGTCCTAAAGGTGATATAGGGGTGGGAGCTCCAGGATCTCAAGGTGCAACAGGCCCTCAAGGACCTATGGGCCCAACTGGAGCACCAGGAGAATCTGTAGTTGGAAAGCCAGGTGCACCAGGTGGACCAGGAAAGTCAGGCAGCCCAGGTAGAGATGGTGCCCCTGGTCCCATGGGACCACAGGGACCTAAGGGACACACTGGTGCCTCAGGTGTAGGTCTTCCAGGCAAAGCAGGTGAGAATGGTGCCCCAGGTCTGCCTGGCCCAGTTGGTCCTAAAGGCCACCAGGGTCCCGGTGGAGCTCCTGGTGCCCCTGGAGTGCCCGGATATGGAAAACCAGGTGCAAATGGTGAGAAGGGAGAGAGAGGTGCTACAGGAAGCCCAGGTGCCCCCGGTGCAAAGGGTGAGCAAGGTCCTACTGGATATACTGGTGCTACTGGTGCAACTAGCTCAATTGGTCCTACTGGACCTCAAGGTGCAAGGGGTTTCCCAGGTGAACCTGGTGCCGTTGGCTCTAAAGGTGACACAGGTCCATCTGGACCTCAGGGTCCAAAAGGTAATAAGGGAGATCAGGGAGTACAGGGATTCCAAGGTAAACAGGGTTATCCAGGTCCAGCTGGTCCTCCTGGAGCCAGAGGAGCCACTGGACCCACAGGTGATAAAGGTAATGTAGGTGCCCCAGGTACTCCAGGTTCTCCAGGTATCCCAGGTCCTGCTGGCCCCAAAGGTCATTTGGTCGTCCAGGCGAGCCTGGTTCTGCTGGAGCTGATGGCGCTGTACGTCCCAGAGGACCAGCTGGACCTCAAGGTCCTGCTGGTGCCCCTGGCCTTAAGGGACACCCAGGTCTTCCCGGTCCTCCCGGTCCCTCTGGTGTGACTGCTAAGGGTGTTCCTGGACCTCAAGGTCCACCTGGTATGCCTGGTGAGCCAGGAGCTGATGGAGAGTCTGGCCCAGCTGGTCCTCCTGGCCCCCCTGGTCCTCCAGGTGAGGTTGTGTTTGAGAAGGGCATGAGCGTGGGCATGAGTGAAGTTATGGTCAAGTCCCCCACGTCTGCTTTTACTGCCTCTCTGACCACCCCCTACCCTGAAGCTGGCAGCCCCATCAAGTTTGACCACATAGAACATAAAAAACATGAAAAATAAACATAAAAAATGTCTTTATAAAAAACGTCATAAAAAATGTCATAAAAAAATGTCATAAAAGATGTGTTTGACCACATAAAAAATCTACACATCCACTTATATTTCTTGCAGAACAATATGTGAAACCTTTAGCATATTAGCTTCAAATAAAAGCCTTCACCTTTTATGAGCTATTTTAAAGGTATACCTTAACAATATCATTTTAAGTAACCTGGTATCATGAGGCAATGGCAGAATGATTCAGAAAAGTAAAATTACTAAGTGAGAAGTTATACCCTGGCAAAACAATAACATTATCACAAATAATCGCATGCCTTTAAAGGCAGCAATGGTATACAATTGCTCACTATAGTTTGTTATAATTATATTCAATATAATGTATGTAAATATGTATTTGTTTAATTAGTGCAATAACATAATCTAATATGCAACATTTTTCAGGTTTTTTTACAGCAGCAACATTCATATTTTAGATGCTCATCATATGTTTTTTTAATAACTCTTAAAGACGCACTCCAGCAGCTCTAAAACCACCTCAAAAAACAATGTATATTTTCCAAAATAGTATATTGTGGCTTTTTATACACAAAAATACTTTCATTGCCTTAGAATTGCTTGGAACGAGCTTTTACATCTCCTACCTACTTAAATATGCATTGATCTATGCATATTCTAATTAGCTCCACACATATTTCCACCTACCAGTAGCTGGAAGAAGATGAAGACATTGTACAAGGCTTTGAGAAGGCGATCCAACTTGAGGAAGTAAAAGTCATAACAAAATTTCCATAGGTGAACCTGCAGAAGGATCACTCAGTGGAGCGGACAGTTGCTGCCCGGCCCCGCAAGGAGGCTGAAGGGCTCCCCACCGGTCTCTGGTTGTCCACTCACCACGGATCTTCCTGGCTTGCTCCCGGGGAGTTGAGCCGGCGGGAGGGTGCACCGGACTGCCAGCCCCCAGCGAGCAGCTCGCCTCCTTCACTCCCACATGGGAGAAACTCTGAGCAAGAATGGAGGTGGTGATGGTGGGTCGGTTTTGTGCGGCGCTTTGCATGTCGGGTGGAATCTCGGGGCGCCTGCGGCGGTCTGCTGATCAGTCACTCGGGTGGGCGCTGGGGGTGGCGGTCTGCTTCTGTGGCCTGCACCGGGGGTCTCCCTGGCCGCTGCCGGGCGCTGGTGTGTGTTCAGGCTCACTGCATCTGCTTCGCAGCTGCCTTAAGAAACAACAGTGAATGAGGGGTGAGATTGATCAGGTACAGGAGTGAGAGAGAATGGGTGGGTCCGGGTGAGTGAGAGTGAGGGAGTGCATATGGGTGTGCATGGGAGCATGTGGGTGTGAAGGTGTGGGGAGGGGTGTGTCTGCGAGTCTGGAGGTGCTGGATTAAGGGGGGTAGTGCCTCTCGGCAATGTGGGCTCCCCTGGGCGGGGGGGACTTCTTTGGGCATGGGGATCCCCGGGGTGTGCGGCGGTGACACTGGTGGGGGGGGGGGGGGGGGGGGCTCGCGCCGGGGAGCGCAGGATGGTCTCCGGCCTGGGAGGTGGGGTCACTGGCCTCCTGGAGCCTGGGGCCTGGGGTCCAGGGGGTAGGCGTTGGCCCCGCTGGAGGGGAGTAGAGGGCTGGTGGGTCTGGGGGTGTGGGCTCGCTGCGCCGGCCGCCTGGTGACCTGGCCTCTCTCAATCGTCCCTCTGGGGGCGGATGCCTGGCTTTCCTGGGACTTGCTGACCTCGAACATTTGTGCCCTGTCGGGGTTGATGGCGTTGCCTTGCCTCCTCGGGATTCCCGAGGGGAGAGCTGCTGCGACTTGCCCCCCGCTTCGTATGTTTCCTGACAAACCACTCACATGCACACACTTACTTTGCACACGCTCTCATATATATGCATGCAGACGCACACACACAAATGTCTCTCCTTTAAGAAGTGCGGAAACCAGACTCGTGTTGAGACATCTTCGGTGGAAGAAGCAGTTTGTCTTCTGTTTGTTTTAGTTGTTGGTTTGTTTGTCTTTTTGTCTGTCCCCCTCCCTTTTCTTTCCCCCTCCACACACTTCCTTTCCCCCTTCCCCATCCTGTCGGGTCTTCCATGGGTAAAATAATTAAAATAAAGTATTAAAAGTTATTACAGGAGGAGTTTACAACAATATACTATACATAGTTAGGTACTGTATAAGCTCCTTTTGGCAAAGTAAATCTGTTTTGGCATAATAAGGGTGACAGATCCCTGTTCTGCTTGCCTAGCTGCCTGACAGGACAAGGGGGGAAAAAGAAAAAAAAAAAAGAAAAGAAACTCTGAGCGAGCCGGGGAGATCCGCAGAGAGTGAGAAACCAGAGAATGGCGGAGAGCCCTCCAGCCTCCACATGGGACCAGGCAGCAACTCTCCGCTCCACTGAGAATGATCCTTCTGCAGGTTCACCTACGACAATACTTGCCTTGGCCATTGTGCCACGCACCCCAGGGCTATCTTCCCCAGCATAGAGGGTAAAATGCAGGCTGCAAACCCATATCCTCTTCAGTATTTTAGCAGGGACACTGAGGTTTTTTCCAAATAAAATTGATCATTGCTGTCGTATTTTCATGTCTGTGGGTAAGACATGTTCTTTATGTCTGTTCTTTTCGTCCTCTCTATCCCCTCACCCCCAGCCAGTCGCAGCAGATGACTGCCCCTCCATGAACCTGGTTCTGCTAGAGGTTTCTTCCTGTTAAATGAGAGTTTTTCCTCTCCACCGTCGCTAAGTGCTTGCTCACAGGGGATCGTCTGATTGCTGGGTCTTTCTGAAATTGTGGGGTTTTCTCTGCATTTTGTAGTGCTATGAGATGACCTTTGTTGTGATGTGGCGCTATATAAATAAAGTTGAATTGAATTGAATTAAGACATGTAATTTAAAAGAAGAGGATTTCTTGCTCACAGCCAAAAACTGAACACGTATAATCTGTCATCTTTCCCAACTTGTAAAAGCTCCTTCTGCTCCTCCCTATCTCACCAAGGCAGTGAACTCCAAAAGGCAGTGAACACCAAAAACATGTAGGTTTAGGGCGCTCGCGCACGCAGCGACCAGCAGCCGGTGGCTTGTCACCAGACTGCAAACCAAGTCTACCTACGGGTACAAATAAGTAACAAAAAAAAAAAAACTCAGATCTGTAGCCATGCCCAGTGCTTAGCCTGATTGGTTAATGCTATAACCAATCAGGCTCAGCAGGAATACTTAATAATAATAATGCATCAGATATATATAGCACTTTTCATAGACACTCAAAGACGCTTTACAATGGATACATTATTCATTCACTCCACAGACAATGGTAAGCTACTAGTGTAGCTGCAGCTGCCCTGGAGCAGACTGATGGAAATGTGGCTGCCAATCCACGCCAACAGCCTCTCCTACCACCACCGAACATTTATACACATTCATGCCCAGTGTCATGGACACTGGTGGCAAGGTGGGTAAAGTGTCTTGCCCAGGGACACAACGGCAGGATGCCTGAGGAGAGCGGGATTAGAACCCCCAACCCTCCAGTTATTAGATAACCCGCTCTACCTCCTGAGCCACTGCCACCCACATTTCCCTCCTCCGTTCCATTTTTGCTGAGCACCAAGCTGGACGGCAGGCAGTTCCACTTTTATGTGGTCTTTGTCATGACCCGGCCGGGACTTGAACCCTGACCTACTGGTTGTGGGGCGGATGCTCTACCTCTATCCCACGATTCCAGTTTCTACATAGCTAGAAATGCTCTGTCAAAACTCCCATTTGGGGGGGGGGGGTGCTTAAGTGAAACTTTACAGCAAAAAACAGAGATACTGTATGAGACATTTGAATGATTTCACTGTTGATACAGTATGTCTTGTAAGTCACAAAAAACACATTACAGACATATTAACAGAAAAAAAAAACTTGATTTTTGGCAGAGTGTCACTTTAATATGTAATTGTCGCTAACTCAGAATGAAATGTGCAATATCACCCATATAGAGTTACATGGTTTTTAGTGGATTTCAGCTATAACTTTCTCTTGGATGGCTAATACTGAGACTGTACTGATCTTCATGTTTAAATAAAAATTAGAATTAATGGAAGCTCCGTCTACTTTGATTTATAAGATAAGATAAGATAAGATAAGAGCAGAGCAGTCTCTCCAGGGTCTTCATCAAGTGGGACGTCAAGGCCACCGGTCTGTAGCTGTTCAGGTCTTTGGGGTGGGAAGTTTTTGGTACAGGTACCACACAAGATGTTTTCCACAGCTGTGGTACCCTCCCCAGTTTCAGGCTCATGTTGAAGATATACGTCACATCCCACACAGCTGGTCTGCACAGGACTTGAGGAGCTTTGCGCTGATGCCGTCCGGTCCCGACGCCTTCCTCGCCTTGATCTTCCTCAGCTCCGTCCTCACCTGGGTCTTGGTCAGGGTCAGGATGGGGGGCTGTGTGTTGGGAGTGGGGGGGGTGTCGGTGGAGTGGGGAGTGGGCAGCAGGACTTGATTTCTTAGAGGCAGCAGTGGTTGTTGTGCAGACAGGGGGGAGGGCGGTTGGTCAAATCTATTGAAAAACAGATTCAGGTTGTTCGCCCACTCCCTGCCCCCCGTGGCCTGGGGGGAGGTATTCTGGAGCCCCGAGATGGTTTTGAGGTTTCTCCAGACCCCGCTGATGTCGCTCTGTTGCAGCTTGTCCTCCATCTTCTTCCTGAAGTTGTCCTTGCCTTCTCTGATCTTTCTCCTCAGCTCCCTCTGTACGGACTTCAGCATCTCCCTGTTCCCCGACCTGAAGATCCTCTTCTTCTCTCTCAGAAGTGTTTTTATCTCAGGGTTAATCCAGGGTTTGTTGTTTGAGTGACGCCGTATGGTCTTGGTGGGAACGGATTTGTCCACACAGAAGCTGAGGTAGCCCGTGAAGGTGTGAATGAGGCCATCGATGTCCTCACCATGTGGATCGCAGAGCTGCTTCCAGGCAGTGGCTTCAAAACAGTCCTTTAGAGTGTCCATTGTCTCCTCAGACCATAACTCCACAGTGTGCATGGCCGGAGGTTGTCTGTGCACTAGGGGTTTGTACACCGGCCGGAGATGAACCAAGTTGTGATCCGATCTCCCAAGTGGGGGGAGTTGTGATGAGGTGTACGCCTCCTTACTGTTTGCGTAGAACAAATCCAATGTTTTATTGTCTCTAGTGTGGCATGTGACATACTGGGTGAAAGTGGGCAGAATGGGAGACAGTGAAACGTGGTTGAAATCGCCTGAGATGAGGAGAAGAGCATCTGGGTGTTCTGTCTGCAGCCTGCTGGTTACTGAATGGATGACGTCACGCGCTGTCCCAGCGTTCGCCGTCGGATTTGCATAAACAACAATGCAGATCACGTGTGAGTGTTCTCTCGGGAGATATGTAGGCCTCATGCTAACAGCTAGCAACTCAATGTCTTTGCTGCAGTGTCGTTGTTTAACAGTGATATGTCCCGGTCTGCACCAGTTGTTGTTAACATACATTATCACTCCACCGCCCCTTGCTTTGCCACTCTCTGGTGTTCGGTCAGCTCATATCATGTGAAAACCCTCCAGCTCAATGTTAGCATCTGCTGCTAGTTCAGTTAGCCACGTCTCAGTAAACAAAAGGAGAGAGCACTCCCGGTATGTGCTATCATAACGGGAGATAGCCGCTAGCTCATCTAACTTTCCCAGTATCGACCGTACATTTCCCATGACAACAGATGGAAGGGAGGGTCTGTACCTTATATTTTTTGTCCTCCGCCTTACTCCAGCCCGGCAGCCGCGACGCTTTCGCCTCAATTCTCTTGGTATGTCGAGTTTTTCCAGTGGGACCGGGTGGCGGTTAAATGCTAGCAGCTCTTCCCTGTTGTATCATATCCTGCTATAAACAGTGGCTCCGTCCACCGGCTCAGGAGACATTTGGGACGATCTGTGTGTCTGTGATATAAGTGGGGTGAAAAAAAAAGTGATCAAAAGAGAGAGGAAGGGAAAAAAAACTCGGAATCGAGCCGCTGTTGCAAAAGGCAGCCTACTGGTGTGGCGCCGAGAGGACACATCTAAACAGATGTGGGTATTAACTGGTTACATTTACTCAAGCACATGCACTCATTCATTCATTCATTCATCTTCTTCCACTTAATCCCTTTTGGGTCGCGGGGGGGCTGGAGCCTATCCCAGCATCTTTGGGCGAGAGGCAGGGTACACCCCGGACAGATCGCCAGTCCATCACAGCACCAACACAGAGAGAGAGACAACCATTCACTCTCACAGTCATACCTGACACAGAATGAGGAAACTCAAACTCAAACTCTGAAAATATACCATTATGCTGAACATAAACCACAAGAGATGGAGAATGATATTGATCCTGATAACCACTTTTTCAATAATATTCATAACCACTGTGAGTGAATATTACACAGAAAAACAATTCAAAAGTCAAGTGCAATTAGATGGTAAACTGTCAATAATACACTTCAATAGCAGAAGTCTTAACAAAAACTTTCCACAGATTCAGGACTATTTAAAACAGCTAGACAGAAAATTCACAGCTATTGCAGTCTCTGAAACCTGGCTTAATGAAGATCAGGCTCCCCTGATGGCAATAGAGGGATATCAGATGTTCTATATTAACAGATCTCAAAAAAAGGGTGGTGGTGTTGCACTATATATTGATGACCTGTACAGGTGTAAGCTTGTAAATGAAATGTCCTCTGCACTACCAGGGATCTTGGAATGTGTTACTGTTGAGATTGACCTAGACAAAACAAAAAATCTAATCATAAGCTGCATATATAGAACGCCGGGAACTTGCATTGAGACATTCAGAGATAAATTAGTCGAGCTGTACAATAATATTACTAGTAAGAAAATGGTAGCAATTTGTGGAGATTTCAATATTGATTTACTGAATCCACATCAACAAAATGTAATTACAGAGTTCATGAACTCTATGTACAGCATGAGTCTATATCCCACAATAACACATCCCAGTAGAATCACAGTTCACTCTGCTACACTTATTGACAACCTGTTTGTCAATGTTTTCGATAAGAAAATAGAAAGTGGATTATTGATAAATGATATAAGTGACCACTTGCCAACCTTTGCACTTATCCATGGCCACACGGGGCCCAACGCAGAAATAATTTCAAAATCGTTCAGACACAAATCACCAAATGCAATCAGTTCTCTTAAAGAGGACTTGCTGAAGCAAGACTGGACAGAAGTCTATGTATCAGATGTAAATGAAGCCTATGACACATTTATAAACATTGTAACCACTCTTTATGAAAAAAACTGCCCATTAGTAAAAAAAAAAAAGCTTAAACACAAATTTGTTGATAAGCCATGGTTAACCAAAGGACTACAAAAGGTGTGTAAAAAGAAAAATTTATTATATAAAGCTTTCCTAAAGAAAAGAACAAAAGAAGCAGAGCAGCGGTATAAAACATACAAAAATAAGTTAACATATATAATAAGATGTAGTAAAAGAGACTATTACAGTAAAGAACTGGAGAAAAACAAAGACAATATTAAAAATACATGGACAATACTCAACAGTATCCTTGGAAATAAAAGCATAAATACAAGCTACCCAACTAATATTCCAAAAAATAATAAAATGACTCAGAGTCTCAATATAGCTTCACCTGCAGATGAATTTAATAATTTTTTTGTTAACATTGGACCTAAACTGGCCCGAGAAATACCCACTACGGTGCCTACAGGTAATACAATATGCAATAACACTGCTGTAAAAGACTCCATCTTCATAAAGAACACAGACGAAAGAGAGGTCATTGAAATTGTTAAATCGTTCAAAAGTAAAACATCTACTGACTGTGATGGTATTGACATGCTACTAGTCAAAACTGTTATCGAATGCATAGTAAAACCACTGACGTATATCTGTAACCTGTCTCTCCAATCAGGTATATTTCCCAATACAATGAAAATAGCTAAAGTAATTCCGATATACAAGACGGGCGACAGAGGGGAACTTTCAAACTATAGACCAATTTCACTATTACCGCAATTTTCCAAGATACTTGAAAAAATATTCTATGAGAGAATTGACAACTTCATACTGAAGAATATTTATTATGTGAGCAGCAATATGGGTTCAGACACAAGAGGACAACTGCATATGCCCTAATGGAATTTACAGAAAAAATATCAACAGCCATTGAAAATAAAGAATATTCAGTTGGAGTATTCCTAGATCTTAAAAAAGCATTTGATACAGTAGATCATAATTTATTATTAAAGAAACTACAAAATTGTGGTATTAGAGGGGTAGCACTATCCTGGTTAAGTAGTTACTTAAAGAATAGATATCAGTATGTATGTGTTAGCAACAAAAACTCAGCGTTGCTGAAGGTCACCTGTGGAGTCCCACAGGGTTCAGTTTTGGGACCATTATTATTCAATATGTATATAAACAATATATGTAAAGTTTCAGAAAAAATGGACTTAATATCGTTTGCCGATGACACTAATCTGCTATGCGGTGGAAACAATTTGGAACAACTTCTGGATACACTCGGAAAGGAATTAGGAAAGCTTAAACTGTGGTTTGATTCAAACAAATTAACGCTCAATTTAAGTAAGACAAAATTTATAGTCTTTAACAACCATCACAACAACCCAGTACCCAAACTCAATGTAAATGGTGTAGAGATTGAAAGGGTATCTGAAACTAAATTCCTTGGAGTAATAATTGATAACAAACTGTGTTGGAAGTCACATATTAATTATATTAAAGGTAAAGTATCCAAATCAATTGCAATATTACACAGAGTGAAATATTTGCTGAATCAACCCACACTATACACCTTGTATCATTCATTAATACTCCCATACATGACATATTGTAATGAAGTATGGGGAAATACATATAAAACAAACATATATCCACTCTTTATGCTTCAAAAGAGAGCTATTAGAATAATAAACAAAGCAGCTTACAGGGAACCAACAAACCCACTTTTTCTCAAACAAAAAACTCTCAAGTTGAAAGATCTGGTTGACTTTAAAACCGCAATAATAATGTTCAAAGTGAAGAATTTATCACTGCCCACAAATATCCAAAAGTTGTTCCAAACAAGGGAGAAACGATATCACTTCAGAGGAACATGTATATTTCAAAAGCCTACAGTGAGAACAACCACCAAGCAACACTGTATTTTAGTGCAAGGAGTCAGATTATGGAACGATTTTGGACCTGAATTAAAATCATGTACAAAGCTTGGACAATTTAAACAAAAACTAAAGGAAGAAATACTCCAAACATATTCACAAGACGACATGTAAACTCACATAAGGATTGACATATCCAGCCTGTATTGTGTTGTAGCTTAGTTTTTTTTTTGTTTTTTTTTTCGTTTTTTCTCTGTGACATTTTGTCTTAGATTTGTTTTGAATAGTAACCGCTTAACTTAGCTTAGTTTTCTTTTTTTCTCTCAGTCACATTTTGTCTTAGCTTTGTTTTAAATTGTAATCACTCTTGTCTTGTTTTCTCTTTTTTCTCTTTTGAATTCTTGGATGGAATATGGGTGGGCAATATAAGCTGCAGCTTCAGCCATCACCCATTTCGGATAACTCACGTGGAATTGTATAGAAGAAGGAGTCTTTGTCTAATTTGACCTTGTTGTTATATTATACAGTTTCTTTTAACCTGTACTGTACTATCCGAAATAAATAAAATAAATAAATAAATTCATTCATACCTAAGGACGATTTAGAATCCCCAGTTTGATGCCAATTAACCTAACTTGCATGTTTTTGGCATGTGGGAGGAAACCGGAGAAATCCCGGAGTAAACCCACGCAGACACGGGGAGAACACACTCCACACAGATCACTGTTGGTCGGGGGCTGGGATCGAACCCAGGATCCCCGGCCAAGGGTGAGTTGCTGTGTTGCCGCAGTGCTAACCACTGCCCCACCACGCCGCCCCACATGCACTCAAGTAACTTTTTTCTTACCAAAACAGTACATTTGAAAGTAGTTTTATTGCAAGATACTTTACTCTGATTTGAGTACATTTTTTTGAAAAAAAAAAAAAAGATTTTTTTTCTCAATTTGGTCTTACTCTGAGTTATGTTTCATTTTACTGTTTTAGAATGAAAGTCTTTTTTTTTTCTCTTGGCAGTGTTTCTTCCTCAGAAATCCTTGTTTTTTCATGCTAAGGAAATATTTAGTTTATTACTCTTTCTTTCTATGAAACAGATTATATTAGATGACATGTGTGGCTAGTTTAGATTTGATTTTCCTCAGATTAACACATCTAATAGAAAATCCTCACAAACTAGTAAGAGTAAAGTTGCAAATTCATAAGAAAAGAACCTTGTAAATTTTGGAGAAAAACATAAAAAAAAAGTTGAAAATTTCTAAGGAAAAAAGTTAGTGGGAAAAAATAAACAAATTTATGAGAAAAAAAAGTAATACATTTACAATAAATGAATGACACTTTTGAGAGAAAAAATAATAATTTATGGCCAAAGTGTAACAATTTTAAGAGATTAAGAAATTTGTGAGAGAAAAATTATTTATTGCTCAAGTAACTACTTTAAAAGACCCTTTCTTGCTCTTACTCAAATAATTTCTTTCTTGAATAACTATCATAACAATGCTGCTTTCACTTGAGTACAGTTTCTTAATACTCCTCTGGTAGATTGGGCTTTCAAAATTCTAGGTGCACATCTCCCTCATGCAACTGTTGCCAGTTTTAGCAGCAAAAAAATCAAACCATTAAAGGCTGCAATTTTTAATGTCAAACCAATCTACTTTGCACTCTGCAGATGATGAGCCTACAGAAACTTAGACCCATGTAGTGCCTTTGGGCCACAGTAGCTTGGTCCAGGAGAGGCTGACACTAGCCGCTGGTCCTCCACATAGAGAGAAGCTAGTTGAGGTGGTTTGGGTTTTGTCTCTTGGATGACTCCTTGGTGAGGCGTTTCAGGTATGTATCACGAGGAGGAGATGTTGTGTATGGGAATATGTGTGTCTGTGATGCCGTGCCCACCCACAAGGTGTCGTCAGGTGGGCACGGCCCACTGTGTATGTAGTTGTGTGTTCTCTGTAATAAAGGTTCAGTTGGCTGCATGAAGACAAAACTCCTGTCCACTCATTTTAAAGACATAACATTTGGCGACAAGGAGACTAATGGGAGCGTGCTGGTTGCCTCCGACACTGCCTCCGTTTCTGGAGTGGGCGGGAGAGCCGATGATCCTGTGGCCCAGCTGGAGGTCCATGTTTGAGGATTATATTAGAGCGCTGGGCTTCCATAGACTTGGCGGGAGACGATGGCGGGCACTCCTGGCCCACAACCTTGGTGCGAAGGGCCGAAGAATTCTCGATACGCTGGGCGGAGCAGAAGGCTACGAGGACACTGTCGAGCGACTGGGCAAGTATTTTGGCGAGCAGACGAAGTCCATAAGACTGTGAGCGTTGGAGCTGTGGGCGCCAGACATGGCTGAGCTAGTTCGCTCCAGGATGCTAATGGCCCATTCTAAGCCTATGGACAGGCTAGCTGATGAGCTAACTGCGTGCCAAAATCAGGCTACGAGCAGCCAGCGAGACCTTGAGGCAGAACCGGGACCACGAGTAGACGAGTCCCCAGTCACTGAGAACAGCGGGCCAGCCATGGAGCTCAGCACAGCGCAGGACCATAAAGCCGACGAGAACAATGCAGAGAGCCCAGAGGGAGAGCAGGTGCAACCGGACAGGGAGTCAACGCAGCAGAACGCTTGGAACGAGGGGGCTGAGAGCAGTGACGAGGTGCCCGGGTCGGAGGATATAGCCGACAGGAGTGACACCAAGAGCCCCGAGGGACAGCTGTTGCAGCTGGACGGGGATGACAGCACAATTCGGGACACGGACTGGTCTGGCAAGCTGGGAGGTGATGCCGACTGGAACTGTGATGACCCAGCGAGGGCGGACCCTGATGCCAACATCCCTGTTGTCCTAGGTGTGGAAGCTGGATGGCACAGCATGGTCCCCAGGAAGACAGCTGCTGGGTCTAAAAGAAAAGGGAGCGGAGCGGAACCAATTGGCGTGGTTCTGCGGTGCGCCAAACACCATTGTCGTGGTGAGCATGGGAGGCCGGGTTGTGTTCCCCTGTGGGTCAGGGGCGAAGTCCGGCCCAGAGTAAAGAAACAGGTTATGGCGGGAAGGGACAATTTCGCCATGGAGGGGGGCTTCGACACTGGGGGCAGGCAGCGGCCAGGGGCACATATGCCAAGGGGCTGCCAGGGGCCTCCAAGGCAGTTTAGTGAATGGTAGTTGCCTAGGGACATTGATTTTTTTTTTTTTTTAATTTTGTATACTTAATTGATCCCCAGAGGGGAAATTGAGGGCATCCACCGGGATGGATAAAGCAGCCACATTGGGGGTGACTTAATACATTCATCTTCTTCCGCTTAATCCTTTTTGGGTCGCAGGGGGGCTGGAGCCTATCCCAGCGTCTTTGGGCGAGAGGCAGGGTACACCCTGGACAGATCGCCAGACCATCGCAGGGCCAACACAGAGAGACAGACAACCATTCACTCTCACAGTCATTATTAAGTCACATGACTGTGACTTAATAATTTTGTGTAAATATCTGTGCACATATATATGATGCTGGTGTGCATGTGAGTAAGTGTGTGTAATATGGGATTAATTTTACATTTTAAGAGACGTGGTCCAATTTTGGTTGTTTTTGTGTGAATGTGATAGGTTGTGGGGAGTCAGGTTATGTAGCATCTCAGACAGAGACAGTGAATAAACATGGGGAGAACAATGCCTAGGGGGTTCCTGGGGATATAGCAGGAAGGAGTCAGGGACAGAGGGGGTTGAAGGCAGTGTAATGTAAATGCCATGCTGTGTGATGAGAAATGCCATGTAAACGTGTGAAGAGTGAGTTGGGGAAAAAGTGGAGACCATGCTGAAATGATTCATTCTGTTCTGTGCTTGAGAGATCCACCCATCCATCCATCTTCTACCGCTTTTCCGGAGGTCCGGGTCGCGGAGGCAGCAGTTCAAGCAGAGAAGCCCAGACTTCCCTCTCCCCAGCCACCTGCTCCAGCTCTTCAGAGAGGATACCAAGGCGTTCCCAGACCAGCTGGGAGACATAGTTTCTCCACCGAGTCCTGGGTCTGCCCCGGGGTCTCCTCCCAGTGGGATGTGCCTGAAACACCTCAAGAGGGAGGCGTCCAGGAGGCATCCTAATCAGATGCCCATACCACCTCAACTGACTCCTTTCAATGTGGAGGAGCAGCGGTTCTACTCTGAGCCTCTCTCGGATGACTGAGCTCCTCACCCTATCTCTGAGGGTGAGTCCAGCAATCCTACGGAGAAAGCTCATTTCAGCTGCTTGTATCCACGATCTCGTTCTTTCGGTCATTACCCAAAGCTCGTGACCATAGGTGAGAGTAGGAACGTAGATTGACTGGTAAATCGGCAGCTTTGCCTTAGAACTAAGTCCCTCTTCACCACAACAGACCGGTACAACGTCCGCATCACTGCAGATGCTGCTCCAATCCGTCTGTCGATCTCTCGCTCCATTTTCCCCTCACTCGTGAACAAGACCCCAAGATATTTAAACTCCTCCACTTGGGGCAGGAGCCTGTCCCCAACCCGGAGAGGACAATCCACCTTTTTCCGGCTGAGGACCATGGACTCGGACTTGGAGGTGCTGATTCTCATCCCAGCCGCTTCACACTCAGCGGTAAACCGTCCCAGCAAGAGCTGTAGGTCATTGCTGGATGAAGCCAACAGGACAACATCATCTGCAAACAACAGAGATGAGATCCTATGGTCACCAAGCATGATGCCCTCCATTCCCTGGCTGCGCCTAGAAATCCTGTCCATAAAAATTATGAACAGGATCAGTGACAAAGGGCAGTCCTGGCGGAGTCCAACTCTCACTGGGAATGACTCCGACCGAGTGTTGGCAATACGAACCAAACTCTCACAATAGTCGTACAGAGACCGAATAGCTTGTAACAACAAGCCCGATACCCCATACTCCCGAAGCACCCCCCACAAAAATCCACGAGGGACGCGGTCAAATGCCTTCTCCAAGTCCACAAAACACATGTAAACTGGTTGGGCAAACTCCCACGAACCCTCAAGAATTCTCGAGAGGGTAAAGAGCTGGTCCGATGTGCCACGGCCAGGACGAAAACCACATTGCTCCTCCTGAATCCGAGGTTCGACCAACGGCCGGACTCTCCTCTCCAGTACCTTGGCATAGACCTTTCCAGGGAGGCTGAGGAGTGTGATCCCTCTAAAGTTGGAGCACACCCTCCGGTCCCCTTTTTTGAAGAGAGGAACCACCACCCCGGTTTGCCATGCCAAAGGCACTGCCCCCGACCTCCACGCAATGTTGCAGAGGCGTGTCAACCATGACAACCCAACAACATCCAGGGCCTTGAGGTACTCAGGGCGAATCTCGTCCACCCCCAGGGCCCGGCCACCAAGGAGATTTTTAACCACCTTGGCGACCTCAGCCCCTGTGATAGGCGAGTCATCCCCCTCGTCCCCAAACCCTGCTTCCTCTGTGGAAGGCGTATCAGTGGGATTGAGGAGATCCTCGAAGTATTCCTTCCACCGCCCGACGACATCCCCAGTCGAAGTCAACAGTGTCCCATCCGCACCATACACAGTGTGGATGGGGAGCTGCTTTCCCCTCCTGAGCCGCTGGACAGTTTGCCAGAATCTCTTTGAGGCAGACCGAAAGTCTTGTTCCATGGCCTCACCGAACTCCTCCCATACCCGGGTTTTTGCTTCAGCAACCACCCGAGCTGCACTCCGCTTGGCCTGCCGGTACACCTCAGCTGCTTCGGGAGTCCCACAAGCCAACCAAGCTTGATAGGACTCCTTCTTCAGCTTAATGGCCCCCCTCAACACTGGTGTCCACCACTTTGTTCGGGGGTTGCCACCACGAGATGCACCGACCACCTTGCGGCCGCAGCTCTGGGCCGCCGCTTCAACAACAGAGGTGGAGAACATGGCCCATTCAGACTCCATGTCTCCAGACTCCCTCGGAATGTGGTTGAAGTTCTTCCAGAGGTGGGAGTTGAAGACCTCCCGGACAGGGGCCTCAGCCAGACGCTCCCAGCACACCCTCACTATACGTTTGGGTCTACCAGGTCTGAATGGCTTCCTCCCCTGCCATCGGATCCAACTCACCACCAAGTGGTGATCAGTTGACAGCTCTGCACCTCGCTTTACTCGGGTGTCCAAGACATATGGTCGCAGGTCTGATGATACGATAACAAAATCGATCATCGACCTGCGACCTAGGGTGTCCTGGTGCCAGGTGCACATATGGACACCCTTATGCTTGAACATGGTGTTCGTTATGGACAGACTGTGGTTAGCACAGAAGTCCAATAACTGAACACCACTCAGATTCAGATCGGGCAGGCCGTTCCTCCCAATCACCCCCCTCCAGGTTTCACTGTCGTTGCCCACGTGCGCATTGAAGTCCCCCAGTAGGACAATGGAGTCTCCAAGAGGAGCACCCTCCAGCACCCCAGTCACAGACTCCAAAAAGGGTGGGTACTCTGAAACATCATTTGGTGCATAGGCACAAATGATGGTCAGGACCCGTTTCCCAACCCGAAGGCGCAGGGAAGCAACCCTTTCGTCCACCGGGGAAAACTCCAATATAGAGGCAGCAAGGTGGGGCGATACAAGAATACCCACCCCTGCTTGTCGTCTCTCGCCCGGGGCAACTCCAGAAAAGGCCAAGCTCCAGCCCCTCTCCAGGAGACTGGTTCCGGAACCGGAGCTGTGTGTTGAGGTGAGGCCGACTATATCTAGCTGGTATCTCTCAACCTCGTACACCAGCTCAGGCTCCTTCCCCACCAGAGAGGTGACATTCCACGTACCAAAAGCCAGTTTAGAAAGCTTGGGATCAGTCCGCCAAGGTCTCCGCCTTTGACCGCCACCTAATCCACATAGCACCGGACCCCCATGATCCCTCCTGCAGGTGGTGAGCCCACTGGAGGGTGGACCCATGTAACTCCTTCGGGCTGAGCCCGGCCGGGTCCCATGGGTGGAAACCCGGCCACCAGACGCTAGCCTTCGAGCCCCTCCCCCAGGCCTGGCTCCAGGGTGGGGCCCCGGTAACCCCATACCGGGCGGGGTACACTGAATCCTTGATATACAATTTATCATGAGAGTCTGTTGGATCGTTCTTAGTCTGGCCCTGGGGGCAATGGATCAGCGTTCTCGTCGTGCCCTCCGTCAGTACCCGGGCTCGCCTGGGGAAGCTAATGATCCTACCAGCAGACTAAATTCGAAGAGACGACGCCTCTGTGCCAAGTCAAAGAAGAATCCTAGTCACACTCCTAAAGCCGAAAGCAAACAGCCCCAAGAGCACTTTGTGGTAGGATCTGCCCTTCGCATATTACAACTAAACGTTGAAGGCCTATCTGCAGCCAAGCGAAGCCTTATCGAAGTCCTCGCCTTCCAACATTCGATTGATGTAATCTGCCTCCAAGAGACTCATATTGGCACAGAGGAAGCTGGCCGCTTCACCATCAAAGGCTTTGACCTCCTGTGCTATGTTCTACATGCTAAACATGGACGTGCCACCTATGTGCGTTCTGACATAGTTGAAGCAAATCACCTGATAACAACACATTTCTCAGACACCATAATCATTGGTGGCTTCCATATTGTCAATGTGTACAAGCCCCCTAATGCCAACTGGGATCTGCAGGTCTTACCCACCCTACCCCACCCTGCCATCTATGCGGGGGACTTTAACAGCCATCACCCTGACTGGGGGTACCCAGCAGTGGACAGTGATGGGGAGGCACTTTCAGACTGGGCATCCAGAAATGACCTCGCTTTGATATACGACCCCAAACAAAGAGGAACCTTCCACTCTGCTAGGTGGAAGAAGGACTATTCTCCTGACCTGTGTTGGGCCAGCTCTTTGAATGGGGAGCCATATCCTACACAGATCCTCATTCTTGATGATTTTCCACACAGCCAACACCGGCCCCTGCTTGTACACATTGGCCTACAACTTCCAGTCATATACAGCCCAAGGAAGATGCGCTGGAACTTCCACAAAGCCAACTGGAAGAAATTCAGTGAAACTCTGGACCGGAGCGTTGTTACCATCCCACTCCACACCATCACTGTAGATGAAGCATACAACCGCTTCTGCAGCGCAATCTTCAAGGCTGCCCATACTGCAATCCCACGAGGCTACCGACCCCTCTATGTCCCATGTTTGGACGGAGAAAGTGCTGCCCTCCTACAATCCTATCAAACATCAGGGGACCCAGAGATAGCAGATCATCTCATTGAATCGCTAAATACAGCCCAGCAAAAGAAATGGGAGGAGACAGTTGCTGACTGGAGCTTTACCCACTCTAGCAGGAAATGTTGGAGCCTCATCCGTCGCCTAGGAGCTGCACAGAAGCCCCCTAGCCAAAGCCGAGCATCCGTCACACCCAACCAAGTTGCATCCCACCTACTGACTATCGCCAAAGCACCCCAAGACAAAGACACCAGAAGAGCAGTTACAACTGAGCTAAAAAAAACACCAAAAAATGCCTGTAGAGGAAACGAACCCTGAACCCTTCAAGGCTGCTGAACTGGAGAAAGTCCTACAGGGCCTGAAATGTGGAAAGGCAGCAGGATACGATAACATCTTCCCAGAAATTGCATTCGCTAAATAAATAGTCTGGCCCTTCACCCAGGACCAGTTTGTCTTGGGAGACCCTATCAGAGGCAAATTGCCCCGGACAACATAGCTCCTGGGATCACTGGGGCACGCAACCCCCCCACCACCACCATGATAAGGTGACGATCCATGAGGGGGTGAGAGATGTGAGTGTGTAATAAATCTGTCTGTTCATAAACCTGCCTCTTTATTCACACACTCCACAAGGTTATTTTATTACAGTATATTATCCCCATGTTCTTAGTGCATGATTCGGGTCCTTCAGGAAACACGGTTGGCTGACGCAGGTACACTGAGAGAGAAGGACTACACATTCTACTGGCAGGGAAAGGGCAGTGACGAACACAGGGAACACGCAGTGGGATTCGCAGTGAAGAACACCTTGCTGAAGATGGTGGAACCGGGCAGCACTGGCTCTGCACGACTCCTCACCCTCCGCCTGAACACCACTCAAGACCCAGTCACCCTCGTCAGTGTGTATGCCCCAACACAGACAGCCACACCAGAGGCAAAAGACGAGTTCTACGAGAATCTCGCAACAACTGTCAGGATCATCCCCAACTCTGAACAACTCATTCTCCTTGGAGACCTCAATGCCAGAGTGGGTGCTGACCACGACTCCTGGCCCTCCTGTCTTGGACCTTTTGGCGTGGGCAGAATAAACGACAACGGACAGCGGCTGCTCGAGTTCTGCACATATCACGATCTGTGCATCACAAACTCATTCTTCAAAACCAAGCCCCAACACAAGGTTTCCTGGCAACATCTGTGCTCAAAGCACTGGCACCAGCTGGACTTGATCCTGACCAGGTGCACCTCACTGAAGAACGTGCTAATCATCCGTTCGTTCCAGAGTGCAGATTGTGACACAGACCATTCATTGGTGTGTTGCAAGGTCAAGCTGCAGCTGAAGAAATTCCATCATGCTAGACAGCCTGGAAAGGCACAGATTGACACCAGCAAGATGGCTCAACCAGAACTTGTTGAGCAGTTTGCCTCCACCTTTGAGAAGGAACTTGGTGTACCACAAGAAGGAGAATCTGCAAAGCAGAAGTGGGAAGAGCTGTGAAACACCATCCACCGCACAGCCTTGGCTACCTTTGGGAGGAAGACCTCGAAGTCACAGGACTGGTTTGATGCCAAGTTGACCGAGATGACCCCCGTCATTGAAGCCAAGCGCTCAGCACTTGCTGAGAACAAGAAGTACCCAAACGAGAAGAATCTCCAGATTCTCAGGGCTGCGAGAAGCAAAGTTCAGCAGACTGCTCGGCGCTGTGCCAACGAGTACTGGACTCAGCTCAGCCAAGACATTCAAACCGCTGCCATAACAGGGAACATCCGTGGTATGTACGATGGCATCAAGAAAGCACTTGGTCTGGCTCAGAGCAAGACGGCCCCCCTCAAATCCTCCACTGGGGAGATGATCACAGAAAAGAACAAGCAGATGGAGAGATGGGTGGAACACTACTCCGACCTCTACTCCAGACAGAACACCGTGACACCGTCAGCCCTTGATGCCATCGACTGCCTGCCATCCATGGACGAACTTGACACCAAGCCAACCATCGACGAACTCAGCAAGGCCATTGATAGCTTGGCCGCTGGCAAGGCACCCGGCAACGACGGCATACCCCCTGACCTGATCAAGCACTGCAAGACCGCCCTACTGCTGCCATTGCATGACGTCCTCTGCCAGTGTTGGAAGGAAGGTGCCGTACCACAGGACATGAGGGACACCAAGATCATCACCTTCTACAAAAACAAAGGGGAGAGAAGCGACTGCAACAACTACAGGGGCATCTCCCTCCTCAGCGTTGTTGGCAAAGTCTACGCACGAGTTGTTCTCGTTCGTCTACAGAAGCTTGCCAAACGTGTCTACCCCGAGTCTCAGTGTGGCTTCCGCGCTGAGCGATCGACGGTAGACATGATGTTCTCCATCCGCCAACTCCAGGAGAAATGCAGAGAACAGAACATGCCCCTGTACGTCGCCTTCATCGACCTCACCAAAGCGTTCGATCTGGTCAGCAGAGAGGGCCTTTTCAAGATCCTGCCAAAGATAGGATGCCCACCAAAGTTGCAAAGCCTCATCGAATCGTTTCACACCAACATGCAGGGGATAGTGCAGCACGATGGCAACGTCTCAGAGCCATTCAACATACGCAGCAGAGTGAAACAGGGCTGTGTACTTGTGCCAACCCTCTTTGGGATTTTCTTTGCTATGCTCCTGAGGCATGCCTTCAGCACAGCAACAGAGGGAATCTACCTGCACACAAGATCTGACGGCAGGCTTTTCAACCTCGCCCGCCTGAATGCCAGAACCAAAGTATGCGAGGCTCTAATCAGAGACATGCTGTTCGCAGACGACGCTGCAGTCGCAACCCACACACAGCAGGAGCTTCAGACCCTGATGGACCGCTTCTCCCAGGCATGCAAGGACTTCGGGCTTACCATCAGCCTGAAGAAGACTAACGTCTTGGCGCAAGGCACGGAAGCACCACCAACCATCACCATCGACAACTACGAGCTGGAGGTCGTGAATCAGTTCACGTACCTGGGGTCCACGATCAGCAACAACCTCTTCCTTGATACAGAGATCAACAAGAGGATTGGAAAATCAGCCTTCACACTCGCTCGCCTCACCACACGAGTGTGGGAGAATCCCAAACTCTCTGTCAAGACGAAGATGGCAGTGTACAACGCCTGCGTCATCAGCACACTGCTCTATGGGAGTGAGACGTAGACAACATACGCCCGGCAGGAAAAGAGACTGAACTCCTTCCACTTGCGCTGCATTCGCCACATCCTGGACATATCCTGGCAGGACAAAGTGCCCAACACAGAAGTTCTGTCCCGCGCCGGCCTTCCCTCCATGTTCACTCTACTCAGGCAGCGCAGGCTCCGCTGGCTAGGCCACGTTCACCGTATGGAGGATGGCAGAATCCCCAAAGACGTCCTCTACGGAGAGCTGGCAACTGGCAGGAGAGACGTTGGCCGCCCACAGCTGTGCTTTACAGACGTCTGCAAGAGAGACATGAAAGCCCTGGAGATCAACACAGAGCGCTGGGAGGACCTTGCAACGGACCACTCCAAATGGAGAAGCACCCTGACCAGACAGCTCAAGGCGGGTGAAGAGAGACTGACTGCTGCAGCAGATGAAAAAAGGACCCGCAGGAAGAACCGCCACAGACCCAGCAGCACGGAGACCACCCACAAGTGCAACCTGTGTGACAGGGACTGCCATTCGCACATCGGCCTATTCAGCCACAGGCGGTGCTGTTCCGCCAGAGTAGACGTTTAGGATTCTCTTCCATGGTCATCATAGACCGATGGAGACCGACGGAGACCGACGGAGACCGACGGAGGCCGACGGAGGCCGACGAGCCGACGATTATCCCCATGTTCTTAGTGCATGATTCGGGTCCTTCAGGTTTTCAATTGTGCGTGTGGTTTTGCATTTTTCTAAAGCGGGGGGGGGGGGGTTGTGTATGGGAATATGTGGTGTCTGTGATGCCATGCCCACCCACAAGGTGACGTCAGGCGGGCACGGCCCACTGTGTATATAGTTGTGTGTTCTCTGTAATAAAAGTTCAGTTGGCTGCATGAAGACAAGACTCCTGTCCACTCATTTTACAGACATAACAGGAGACCCCAGAGTAAATCCAGGACAGAGAGACAATGTCACTTACCTGGCCTGGGAATTTCTCAGTATCAGCTTGGGTGAGCTGGTGGTAGTGGTTGGAGAGAGGGAAGTCTGGGTGGATGGATGGATGGATGGATGATAAGACTAATCATCACTTAGCGGAGCTTAGAGCAGTTCGTTATCAATTTACAATTAAGTGACAAAGATGGTCAATTAATTCTGAATGTCTTCTCAAATCCAAACCGGTTGCCTGTTTGGCACCCCTAAGTTAACACAGGCTACTCTGACATGCCAGTCTGAATATGAGTCTGCTGAAAATGCTTTGGGTGTGGGATGAGGGACAGGGATGGTCCTTTGGCAGGGCATCAACTGTTTGATCTTCCCTGGGTGAAAGAAGGAGCTAGTGGTTAGCTAAGGGGCCAAAGGGACAGAAGAAAGAGGAAGCTGACTGAATGAAATGACTGACGATTGCCATCTGAGGTCACTGCCATTCAGAGAAAGCCTGCGGCGGGTGAGTGAGGTGGGACAGACAGGAGCACAGCTGGAGAGCTGGCTTTGGCTGACTCCACAAACCGCACTCCAAAATTATCTGCTGCTTTTTACAGGAATAATTAAATCAAAATATATTTGTATTTAGTCTCACCTACACTTCTATGAATGCATACAAAAGCCCCAGTATGAACAATAAGCAAAGAAAAGGGGAAGCATTTCTCTCTGGTTGCAAGGTTCATGGCATTATGGAATACTTTGTGAGCAGCATGTGAGGCACACCAGCAGCCAAAATGGCAGCAAATCCCTCAACAACCTGACCGCAATGGACAAGCAGAAATAGAAATATTATGTGTAAAACACACCCTTGCTGTGGGGTTAAACTGGGCCTAAAGGAAGTAGGTGGTTTGATTTGTGCACAAGTACAGCTATGTGCTGCTAAAAACACAGTGGCGTTTGCTGCAATTCTTTCAACTCCTTAAAAGATTCTAGTCTTTTCATATGGTTTCATGGAAGGAATAATTTAGGTTTGCAGAGCAGCTGCTTGCTTTAGATAGCTTCTAAACCCCAGATGTGTTAAAAATGTTTGTTTCAAACTCTGTGATTTATGGTGGAAAACCAGAAGCTCTGTGAAAGATTATAACACAATTCACTCTGAATCTTGTGACACAGTTATGCTGTGGGTGATTCCAAAGTCCATCATTTAAAAAGAATGCTGCTGGGCAGCAGGTAAAGGCTTTGGAGTTTTACTTCCAGCCACCACTTTAGTGCTGACAATGACCTTTATCACTTCTCTCCATAATTTGACAAAAATCTCTTTAGCCAATACAAATACAATAACAGACTTGTTTTCATTGATGGCAAGTTGAAAATTTGAGAAAGGATACATATTTTTATGGAAAACTACTGCATTATAAAGGTGAGTCAAAGGATGTTAGACTAATTATCATAAGCTACAGTGGGGCAAAAAAGTATTTAGTCAGCCACCAATTGTGCAAGTTCTCCCACTTAAAAGATGAGAGAGGTCTCCAATTTTCATCATAGGTATACCTCAACTATGAGAGACAAAATGAGAAAAAAAAATCCAGAAAATCACACTGAAGGATTTTTAATGAATTAATTGGTAATTCCTCGGTAAAATAAGTATTTGGTCACCTACAAACAAGCAAGATTTCTGGCTCTCACAGACCTGTAACTTCTTCTTTAAGAGGCTCCTCTGTCCTCCACTCGTTACCTGTATTAATGGCACCTGTTTGAACTCGTTATCAGTATAAAAGACACCTGTCCACAACCTCAAACAGTCAGACTCCAAACTCCACTATGGCCAAGACCAAAGAGCTCTCAAAGGACACCAGAAACAAAATTGTAGACCTGCACCAGGCTGGGAAGACTGAATCTGCAATAGGTAAGCAGCTTGGTGTGAAGAAATCAACTGTGGGAGCAATTATTAGAAAATGGAAGACAAACAAGACCACTGATAATCTCCCTTGATCTGGGGCTCCACGCAAGATCTCACCCTCTAGGGTCAAAATGATCACGAGAACGGTGAGCAAAAATCCCAGAACCACATGGGGGGACCTAGTGAATGACCTGCAGAGAGCTGGGACCAAAGTAACAAAGGCTACCATCAGTAACACACTACGCCGCCAGGGACTCAAATCCTGCAGTGCCAGACGTGTCCCCCTGCTTAAGCCAGTACATGTCCAGGCCCGTCTGAAGTTTGCTAGAGAGCATTTGGATGATCCAGAAGAGGATTGGGAGAATGTCATATGGTCAGATGAAACCAAAATAGAACTTTTTGGTAAAAACTCAGCTTGTCGTGTTTGGAGGAGAAAGAACACCATACCTACTGTGAAGCATGGGGGTGGAAACATCATGCTTTGGGGCTGTTTTTCTGCAAAGGGACCAAGACGACTGATCCGTGTAAAGGAAAGAATGAATGGGGCCATGTATCGTGAGATTTTGAGTGAAAACCTCCTTCCATCAGCAAGGGCACTGAAGATGAAACGTGGCTGGGTCTTTCAGCATGACAATGATCCCAAACACATCGCCCGGGTAATGAAGGAGTGGCTTCATAAGAAGCATTTCAAGGTCCTGGAGTGGCCTAGCCAGTCTCCAGATCTCAACCCCATAGAAAATCTTTGGAGGGAGTTGAAAGTCCGTGTTGCCCAGCGACAGCCCCAAAACTTCACTGCTCTAGAGGAGATCTGCATGGAGGAATGGGCCAAAATACCAGCAACAGTGTGTGAAAACCTTGTGAAGACTTACAGAAAATGTTTGACCTCTGTCATTGCCAACAAAGGGTATATAACAAAGTACTGAGATGAACTTTTGTTATTGACCAAATACTTATTTTATCGAGGAATTTACCAATTAATTCATTAAAAATCCTTCATTGTGATTTTCTGGATTTTTTTTTCCTCATTTTGTCTCTCATAGTTGAGGTATACCTATGATGAAAATTGGAGACCTCTCTCATCTTTTAAGTGGGAGAACTTGCACAATTGGTGGCTGACTAAATACTTTTTTGCCCCACTGTAACTAACCACATCAGCTAATAGCTAGCATAGTCATAGGTTTGGTGTAGCTATAGGTATTATATTGGAATGGATTTCCTTCACGAGGTGAAGAATCTGTAAAATGTTGTTGATACTCTAACATTTCCCCTTTTATATGCATTGTCAGAAATACTGAATGGAGAGATGGCAATTTGCCATCAGTCCCCTGCAGAGAGCTCCTTGCAAACAGTGAACCAAAGCGTCAGGCCTTAGTAGATAAGCCTTTATTAGTCCCACAATGGGGAAATTCCAGGATTGCAACAGCACAGGGATAGCAACACTCAGAGCAATAGTTAAGAAGATACGGAAGATATAAATAAGAGCAGTGGATATACATACATCCACATAAATATATAAATATATATACACAGTGCGGAGCATTGTATAAAGATGGAATAAACAGCATAACCGTCTACTTAGTTATCCTACATAGTATGAATATGTACCCATACATATTGTCACCCTCCATAGCGACCAATATTGTCCTAGTTGTATATACTGGAGGGGACCATTGTGTAAGTCTATTGCGTCTTTTGCATTCAATACTATTAGGTCGTCACATTTTTTATGCTATCTCTGCGAGCAGACCTGCTTAGGTTATACAGTCTGACAGCCGTAGGTAGGAAGGACCTGCGAAACCTCTCGGTTGCGCACCTAGGATGATGTAGTCTGCTGCTAAATGAGCTCCTCAGTGCGTTCAGTATGTCCTGCATAGGGTGGGACTCAGACTCCAGCAAAGATGACAGTTCAGCCACCATCCTTCTCTCTCCTATCTCCTCCACTGTGTCAGGGCACTGCCCCAGGACAAAACTAGCTTTCTTGGTCAGTTTGTTCAGTCTCTTCCTATCGGCTGCTGTAATGCCACTGCCCCAGCAGACCACTCCAAAAGTGAAGGCTGATGCCACCACCGTGTCGTAGAATGTCTTCAGCAGTGCCCCTTGTACACCAAAAGACCTGAGTCTCCTCAGTAGGAACAGCCTGCGCTGTCCCTTCTTGTAGAGTGCGTCGGTATTGTGTGACCTGTCTAGTTTATTGTTCAAATGAACACCCAGGTACTTATAGGATGTCACCATCTCGATGTCTGTTCCCTGCATGTTTACTGGTGCTGAGAGGGGGTGTCCTTGCCTGCGGCAGTCCACCACCAGCTCCTTAGTTTTCCTCGCGTTGATCTGGAGGCAGTTCTGATGGCGCCAGTCCACGAAGTCCTGGGTAAGTCCTCTGTACTCAGCTTCATCTCCGTTAGAAATGAGGCCGACGATCGCAGAGTCATCAGAGAACTTCTGTAGATGGCAGTGTGTTGTGTTGTGTGAAAAGTCCGCAGTATAAAGGGTGAACAGGAAGGGAGCCAAAACCGTTCCCTGGGGGGCCCCCGTGCTACCGATGATCGTGTCAGACGCACAGTCCCGGGTTCTCACAAACTGTGGCCGGTTAGTGAGGTAGTCCAGGATCCATGATGACAGGTGCTGGTCCACCTCTGCGCACAGCAGCTTGTCCTTCAGGATCATCGGTTGGATGGTGTTGAAAGCACTGGAGAAGTCAAAGAACATGATCCTCATCGCATTCCCGGGCTTCTCCAAGTGGAACAGAGAACGGTGAAGGAGGAAGATCACTGCATACTCCACCCCAATGTCATGCTGGTAGGCGAACTGGAGTAGATCCATCGCTAGTCCCACCAGGGGGCGGAGGTGAGCAAGGAGCAGTCTCTCCAGGGTCTTCATCATGTGGGACGTCAGGGCCACTGGTCTGTAGCTGTTCAGGTCTTTGGGGTGGGAAGTCTTTGGTACAGGTACCACACAAGATGTTTTCCACAACTATGGTACCCTCCCCAGCTTCAGGCTCAGGTTGAAGATGAGCGCCACAATCCCACACAGCTGATCTGCACAGGACTTGAGGAGCTTTGCGCTGATGCCGTCTGGTCCCGACGCCTTCCTCGCCTTGATCTTCCTCAGCTCTGTCCTCACCTGGGTCTTAGTGAGGGTCATGTTGGGGGGTTGTGTGTTGGGAGTGGGGGGGGGGTGTTGGTGGAGTCGGGTGTGGGCAGCAGGACTCAATGTCTTTAGAGGCAGCAGTGGTTGTTGTGCAGTCGGGGGGAGAGGGCGGTTGGTCAAACCTATTAAAAAAACAGGTTCAGATTGTTCGCCCACTCCCTGCCCCCCGTGGCCTGGGGGGAGGTATTCTGGAGCCCAGAGATGGTTTTAAGGTTTCTCCAGACCCCACCGATGTCGCTCTGTTGCAGCTTGTCCTCCATCTTCTTCCTGAAGCTGTCCTTGCCTTCTCTGATCTTCCTCCTCAGCTCCCTCTGTACGGACTTCAGCATCTCCCTGTTCCCCGACCTGAAGATCCTCTTCTTCTCTCTCAGGAGTGTTTTTATCTCAGGGAAGTAGTTAGTTAGTAGTAGTAATCTAACTAGTAGTTAGATTACGTGTCGTTAAAGCAACACTGTACATTTTCAGCCCTTCCTCAAGGGCTCCACAGTAGGGTTAAGGAGGGCGGAGCAAACATTGCTATGTCATCTGTCCCACCCAGATCTGCTCCTCCCAGTCCAGGAGTTGAACCAGCTACCCTCCACTCACCAGTCCACATCCCTAATCATTAGGCCACCACTAAGCTGGATTTGAGCACTATGTTGAGCACCAAGCTAGAAGGCAGGCAGTGCCATTTTATATGGTTTTTGGTATAGCCTGGCTGGGACTTGAACCCACAACCTCCTGGTTGTTGGGGCAAATACTCTACCAATAGGACAGCACTCTGGTTATTCTTTGAGACTGGTTAAAAAAAGAAATTTGGTGGACACAGTCCAGCTAAAATTTGATCAGTCCCCAGTTGATTAATATACAGGTGGATTTCAATAAACCACCTCAACTGACTCCTTTCAATGTGGAGGAGCAGCGGTTCTACTCTGAGCATCTCCCGGATGACTGAGCTCCTCACCCTATCTCTAATGGTGAGTCCAGCCATCCTACAGAAATCCTGCATCGAAAGGAGCCAGTTGAGGTGGTTTGGGCATCCGATCAGGATGCCTCCGGGACACCTCCCACTTGAGGAGTTTTAGGCATGTCCCACTGGGAGGAGACCCCAGGGCAGACCCAGGACACGCTGGAGAGACTACGTCTCCCTGCTGGCCTGAGAAAGTCTTGCTATCATCTCTGAAGAGCTGGAGCAGGTGGCCGGGGAGAGGGAAGTCTGGGCTTCTCTGTTTGAGCTGCTGCCTCCGTGACCCGGACCTCAGGAAAAGCTGTAGAAGATGGATGAATGGATGGATGGATGCATCTCAATAAATTAGAATATCATCAAAAAGTTCATTTATTTCAGTAATTCAATTATATTATATAGATTCATTAATTTTGATTATTATGGCTTACAGCTAATGAAAACACAAAATTCAATTTCTCAAAAAATTAGAATATTACATAAGGTCAACTTTTTCAAAGTGGATTTTTAATAGAAATGTTGGCTGACTGAAAAGTATGTCCATGTACATACTGAATACTTAGTCGGAGCTTCTTTTGCATGAATGACTGCATCAATGCAGCGTGGCATGGAGATGATCAGCCTGTGGCACTGCAAAGATGTTATTGAGGCCCAGGTTGCTTTGATAGTGGCCTTCAGCTCATCTGCATTGTTGTGTCTGGTGTCTCTCGTCTTCATTTTGACAATGCCCCATAGATTCTTTTTGGAGTTTAGGTCAGGAGTGACATGATTGGTTGACCCGGAAGCAGACTCGGACCCAAGATAGACACAATTATCTTTTATTATAAACCGTGAGAGTGTGAATGTGTGCGTGTGTGCAGGAGTGCGGCACCTGGGCAAGCAGAGCACTGTTCAGACTGGCAACCCTAGGAGAGAGCACAGACAGGCGGATGAGTGAATGGAGGTTGGAGGAATGAGCCAGTGAATGTACAGTCTTACGATTTGGCTGGAGAACTGCAGCGCTGAAGAACTCCCAAAGGCTCCGGGCCAGCTGCTCCATGTCAAAGCTGCCGCTGCTGGCGAAGTGAAGCGGTGCAGGTGAGTACAGTGCTGGTGAAGTGCAGGTTGCGCTCAGCTCCACCACCAGGAAGCTTCCACCTGTGCACAGGGGAGAAGGAGCAGAGCATAGGAGTGAAGGAATAATGAAGGCTTACTTGTCGATGGGGAGCTCAGACTCCCAGGAGATTTGATGGGCAGGAATGAGTAGAGGAGACGGAACTCCTGAGCAGGAATAGCTGAAAGGACGAGGAGGTCTACCAGACCATTGGAGCATTGATGTCTCTGTGCAAACCAGAGGGCAGCGCGGCTTAAGTAGGCTGCTTGATGAGGTGATCAGGTGTGTGCGCAGCTGTGGAGGTAATTAGGGCAGCAGGCATGCAGAGCGGATCATTACAAGGAGAGTTTGCTGGCCAGTCAAGCAGAGTGATACCATGGTCATTAAACCAGGTATTGGTACTTTTGACAGTGTGGACAGATGACAAGTCCTGCTGGAAAATGAAATCAGCATCTCCAGCTTGTCAGCAGAGGGAAGCATGAAGTGCTCTAAAATTTCCTGGTAGACTGCTGCACTGACTTTGGACTTTATAAAACACAGTGGACAAAAACTAGCAGATGACATGGCTCCCCAAATCAGGTGCCAAATCCTGTCATTTGGAAATCACGGTCCCAGAGTCTGGAAGAGACTGTGGGACTCGAGCACAGAATCCAAGTTCTTTGAGGTCCAGTGTGAAGTTCCCATAGTTACTGATGATTTGGGGAGCAACGTCATCTGCTGGTGTTGGTCCACTGTGTTTTATCAAGTCCAAAGTCAGCATAGTCGTCTACCAGGAAATTTTAGAGCACTTCATGCTTCCTTCTGCTGACAAGCTTTATGGAAATGCTGATTTCATTTTCCAACAGGACTTGGCACCTGCCCACACTGCCAAAAGTACCAAAGCCTGGATTAATGATCATGGCATCACTGTGCTTGTATTGTACTGAGTGTGTAGATGGACATACTTTTCATTAGGCCAACATTTCCGTTAATAATACACTTTTTAAAATTGATCTTATGTAATATTGTGGTTGTTTCAGAAACTAAATTGTGAGTTATCATTAGCTGTATGCCATAATCATCCAGATTAAAAGAAACAAATGCTTGAAATATATCATTGTTTGTGTAATGAATCAATAAAATATGAGTTTCACTTTTTTACTGAAATAAATTAACTTTTCAATTATATTCTAATCTATTGAGATGCACCTGTAAAATGAATCAAATAAATAGTTTTCCACAAAAATACAAAACCTGTATCCATTGTCAAGTTTTGAACTTGCCTTTAATGAAAACAAGTCTGCTATTCTGTTCACATCTATGACAGATTGTGGAGAGACTTGGTGAAGATTATTGTCAGCACCACAATGACAGCTGAAAAAAAAAGAGTCCCTGCAAAAGATCAAATAAGAAAGATTTCAAATCATCCATGCAAGGGTATTCAGTAGCATCTGTTGATAAATGTGAAACTTGACATAATATTAAATCTAATCATGAAAACAGAGTTCATAAAGCACAAGTTCACAGGCTATTTTCTTATTAATTTTAGTTAAATTCTGTCTTAGTCTGCATAGAAATGGAAGAGAAATATTGTGTTCACTTTATACAGAGGGGGGAAGCTGTATCTCCTCACTAATATCAATGTAAAAGAAAAATTTGCCAAAGCACAAGTCATTTTTTATGTCACTGCACTGAATCCCGGTAGGCTTCACTAGATTCTTTTCCTAATCCTCTATAGATGGAATTTTTTTTTTCTTGTGTGCCACATGAGGGTGCTGTGAAGCAAAGACTTTTAGTTGCTGAACTGAGCCACAACACACAAAAATCTCACTATTCTTGAATAAATACAATTCATTTATGTACAGTGGGGTCGTTTAGTGGCTTTATGAATAGATGAGCTCACAGTACCAATCCACTTTTATTCTATAGCAGGACTTGCAATCGGCTGAACACTGCAACACAAGAGCTCAGTGGAGCAGTGGTTAGCACTGTGGCAGCACAGCAAGAAGGTCAAGGGATCGATCCCACCCCCTGACCATCGGCGACCCTTCTGTGTGGAGTTTACATGTTCTCCCCGGGTCTCTCCGGTCTCCTCCCACAGGCCAAAAACATGCAAGTTAGGTTAATTGGAGACTCTAAAGTGGCCATACATGTGAATGGTGAAGGGATTAATGCCACATCATCCATCCAGGTGGATACCCTGTAATTTCCCTCTGGGATTAATTAAGTATACTAAAAAAAATGATGAGCAAGTATATGGATATCTTTATCTAAAGGGTCAGGCATGCAAAAAAAAAGGGACAGCTAGGTGGTGCAGTAGATGGCACCGTTACCTCATAACAAGAAGGTCCTGGGTTTGAACCCAAGAGCTGTGCAGCTGGGACCAAACGGTGTGGGGGCTGCATGTTCTCTCTACGCTTGGTTTCATCCCACAGTCTAAGGACATGCACGTTAGGTTAACTGGCATTCTGAGTACATTGGTAGGAATGTGAGTGGTTGTCTATGTGTTGGCACTGCAATTGACAGGCCAGGGTGTACCCTGGATCTCATTCAAAGATGCTGGGCTCAGCTCCAGCCACCAACCACCCACAACCCAAAAGGATTAAGCACTTAAGAGAATGAATGGGGGGAAAAATAGAAGACTGACCCTGTGATCTTGACCTTTGACCTCAAAGTCTGGATGTCAAGAACTTCGCATGCACCATTTCCTGGGACAGGTTTGATGATACCTGCAATTTTTGTTTGAGTAGGAAAACAAGATGGATGGAAAAAGCCTTTAACAACAAAAAGAATTTGCACAAGTATCTATGGGGAAAAACCCTAACAAATTAAGAAAAAAGCCCCCCCCCCCTTTACAATAAAAGCTGCAAATTATTAAGAAGCATATTTATGAATAATATACAAGTCAGAGACCAGTGTAATACTTTGCCACACTTTCAGTTTTACTTTAATTTTAATGGCTACGTGCACATTTTTTTGTCCAAAAATTCCTCAGAAACAGCTCTTTCTGTACAGGATCCCAGTTTCAGCTGGAACCACTCGTTTGTTTTGTGTTGTAAAAACCAGAGCTCGACACCAACGTCTGCTTAAAACATCTCCCAATTTTATTCAATCTTACAAATGGTGAAAAACAAGAAAACTTCATTTACAATGGGTAATCTGTTTAAAAACTTCAGTCATTTAGGTACATCTCAGTCATAAAACCAGTAATATCAAAGTCTATACAACGTGCATTACTACAGAGTTGGAACAGTGGATTCTAATGGAAAGTGATGAGCACCTATTGTTTCAACAGTTAACTAAATCTAGTTAATTCAGGAATGATTTGTGTCCACAGGAGCATTGAGCTTTAAGAGTTGTAAACAACTGTGCACTGCAAAGACAACATTTAAGACTCCAATTTCCCTTTAAATATCACAATGTGTTAGATCTTGCAGACACAGCTTTAGCTGCTACATCCAATTGCCCAGCACCAAACACTTGGATTAAATATGTGTCAAATTCAGCAATGTGTTGACAGTCATGGTTTCATGTACAAGAAAGAAAAAAATAAATCCCACTCACAGTCACACTTTCACACTCACCCATGACATAAATGCAAGCACCAATGAGCAGTGAGGAAGCAGCAGCGCTCTCCACCACATCTCCTGTCCGTCACTGCCAGGGACATTGCAGTCATTATGGATGAGATGGTAGCAGAATAGTAAACAAACACAAGGAAAATTAAGAAAGAAAAAGGAACTCCCCCCCCCCTTAAAAAAAAAAGAAAAGAAAAAAAATCCCTGGTTTTAGACAAAGTCCTCAAATTCCTTCAGACACGCTACATCATCTCCATTCCGGGGTCTCGTTCAGCAGGATTACTCGGCAGCAGCCGTGGCCTCTGGACTGGCTGCCGTCTCTGGCTCAGTAGGTTCAGCGGGCTTCTCCTCTCCGGCTGGTGCCGCCGCTTCTTCGGCCTTTACCTCCTCCGCCTTTGGCTCCTCGGCTGCAGCTGCCTCAGCTGGCTTGGCCTCTTCAGCAGCCACCGCCTCCTCCTCCGCGGCTGCCTTTTCTCCCTCTGCTGCTGCTGCAGCTGTTGTTCCCTCCTCTGTGGCCTCTTCAGACTCCTTCTTGGTTTTCTTGAAAGAGAAGCCACTGAGCTTAAATGAGGGTTTCTTGAAGGAGAAGCGCTTTTTCTTCTGTTTGCCATCCTCGCTGGTGGACGAAGCGCCTTCCTCCGGCTTGGCAGAGGTCTCTCCATTTGTGGCAGCAGCCTCCTTGTCTCCACCAGCCTCGGCACCCTCCACCTTCTCCCCTTCTTCCTTCGGAGCCTCCTCAGTGGGAGTGCTTCCATTGGCCTGCACGTCAGCTTTGTTGGCTTCCTCCGCAGCAGGAGAGGCATCGCCGTTGGTTTTGGCATGGCCGTTCTCCTGAAAAAAAAAAGACATCATCATGCAATCAAAGTCAAAAGTTTAACACTATTAATAAGCAGCCATGGAATTGAAACTTATACACAAACACATATAGAAGACAACCTCTGCAAAAGACTGAGTACAGTGAAATTAAAATACATTCATAGACCAGTGACAACCAATAGGAAATAGCCCCAAAACTGCAGCTACATCTGTTACTAGGAGAGTGACGACAGATCAGCGGCTTTCAGCAGTAGGCTACTGCTAGGCTGCAGTAACGTAGAGATCCACTAGGGGGCGATCAGAGTCATTACAAACGACGTAGGAATTTGCTTTTTCCACCATTCTTTAAATGACCCACGTTGTCAATCAATGAGCATTTTATTAGTTTGAGGAATACCGCCCAGATCACTACTTTTTTTTTTTTTATTTAATCTTTACTGATTTAGTGACTGTTCTCCGTGCAATAAACGCTGCTCCATTCTCGAGCCTTGCAACAAAGGCGTGGTACCGTTTAAAAAAAAAAAAAAAAAAAAATGGCCATGCCGCTAGCAGCCAGTGGCCACAAACCTCTGCTGCACCCATTCCAACCAAACCAACACAAACACGGTGAGCACACCAGAGCCCGAGGAGCAGCTGGGAAATGTTTCAAGGCAGTCATTTAAAACCCATTTCTGTGATTGAATCAGCTTTTGAGCAGATGTGCAAACGAAATCCTCCAATTTACAAATGAAATATATATATATGACCCACGCACCAGCGTTAAGTTTTTCAGTTAAAAGTTTAGACTGAGGCAAATGTAGCATTAGAATACAAGGAAATGTAAAAAGACGGGCCTACATGTGGCCACTTTCCCTGACTGCCGGCGAGCGTGGGGACGCGCGACGGGCAACATGGAGCACGCCGTCGACGCTCCACACTGCTGAACCGAGACCAAACTCCGCGCGAGCAGTTATGATTTAAATAATTCAAAATGCTCAACCTACCTGTCCGTTCGTCTTCGCTGCGACAGCCGCGCCTTCTGCGGGCTTCTCCACGGCAGCCTCCTCTTTCCCAGCGGTTTTGGAGATTTGCGCTCCCATGCTTTTGTTCCAACAAAGGAACCCAACCGATCAAATGAATGGACAAAGACCGCAGAGCTTCCTCCCCAGAATCCAAGTCAAGCGCCGACGCCTCCGTGCGTAGCCGAAGCCGAGGTCTCAGCCCGAAGTCGGAGTGACCACAAAGAACTGCGAGCGCTTGGGGGAAAAAAAAAAACCGAGCAGCGAAGGTGGGAAGAAACGCGAAATTTCGTCGTGTTGTGTTTTTTTTTTTTTTTTTTCCCCCCTCTCTCGAGCGGAGTTTCTAAACGGGAGAAATTGGCCCCGCCGCAAATGAGATGCGGAGTACAACGCCCAAGTCCGCTGATGAATGGGTGATGGAGGCGATGACGACACAGCAGGCCCGTCTCCTCCAATCACAAGTCCCGAATTAGACGAGTGGGGAGGTCACAGAGTAGGGGGCCACGGACAATAGAGGAGACACAACAACATGGCCTACAACTTGTTTTTATGGGGTTTTATCCCCCACTTTATAGCCGAGAAACCTGATGTTTTTTTAATCCATAGAGATACACAGAGGCAAGGAGATTTAGTTTGATCATTTAGAAGAAGGAACGCAAGAGAAAAATGTAATAATCGAACAATGGATTTTGCATATAGATAATTAATGTTAGTGCTGACACTGATATTCAATATGAATTGTAAACATTCACAATTATCTAACATGCAGTTATATATTAATATTTTTGCAGATTTTTAATATAGCTTCATATTTTAAAACTAGAGGGCACCCAAAGAGTGCATACCTCCACCAAGGTCTGCCTCTCTGTTTGTTTGTAAAACAGGATTACACAAAACTATTGGATGGATTTTGATTAAATTTTCAGCCAAGGTGGCCCTTGGGGTACGGATGACCCCTTTAAACTGGGTTTATGCTCCACCTCGGTCTGCACATCTGCTCAAGCACGACGATCCTGTGATGAAAATTATGTTATCGTCTCCAGTCCGCTAGACTCTGCAGGCGGGGAACGTCCAAATTTTGTGACTGCATTGCCCGTGTGTGTTAACTATGAATGCCCAAATCCAACCTCCCATTCATGAGGCGACACTACCGACCAGCATACCAAGTCAAAGTGGAAGAAGAAGACGACAAGGAAAATGAAAATACACAGAAGCGAAAGCACACTATTATACCTTCTTCTGTTTCTTTTTTTAGCCTCTTCTTCCACTAAAGGTAGTAAACACAGGAGCTCCTCTTGTCACCTGTATGCAGTCACCATTGTTGTTGATATTGTGTCTGGCTCTTGCTCTTCTTCTGTTTTGTATAGCTGATGAACAAACTGGCACGGCAGCACATTTGCACTGCCTGCATCTCAGCGTACCAGAGTGGAGATGGAGCATAAACAAGGCTTTAGATTTTGGAGGTTATCCAGGTCAGGATGCAGATTCTGGATCACTTTTCGACTTTATTTAACAGATAGGGCTTTGGCGGAAGTATGCACTCTGGGATCGCCTCCAATATCTAATTGACTCATCCGTAGTCCAAGGGCCACCGCTGTAAAAATTTCATCAAAATCCATCTAGTAGTTTTTATGTAATGCTGCACATAAACAAAAAAACAAACAAACAAATAAACAGGCTCTGGTGGAGGTATGCACTCTAGTATCACCTCCAAAATCTAATGGGGTCATCCGTAGTCCAAGGGCCACCTGTGGTGAAAGTGCAATCAAAATCCGTCCAGTAATTTGTGCCTAATCCGGCTAACAAACAAACAGACCGGTGCACATTGTCACCGTTAAATAAAGTTGAATTGAAATAGAAGTTGGTTTACAACAACTTTCAGTCCAGAACAACAAGAATGTTTGTACTGCTGGTTGACTAAAAGCACAGCTCAGCTGGCTTCACCTTATGTCACCATGGCACCCTACTGACATATGCCCCACTCAGTAAACAGACGCCCCCTGTAACTACAGCCTCTGTGCCCACAACTTCCCTTATCTCTGCTCTTGCATAATAGCATCTTGTCTTCTTGTTGCAGCTGGAGCATCCCAGTGACCCAGATATAATGAGGGTTTATTGCTGCTGCTGTCTGCTCCAACAGCCTGTAGTGCTGTAACTCCACCACCAGCCACAAGTCTCCTCTCTGTGCTATCAGCTGCATGACCCACATCTCCATGGTTACTGGATTCCAAAATGGCTGAAAAAAAAGAGGAGAGGCTGCAGTTTGCTGATGAGGGCTTTAGCAGTCGTGACTCCTGCCAGCGGACAGAGTGAGCCGACGACTAAGCAGCAGAACACACAACAGTTTAAGGATTAGGGCGATTTCTTTCACCCACACTGACAGGCTAAATAGGCCACACTCATTGTTGTGATATTCTGATTATATGCAAAGCTGCAGCCTAATTATTATGGAGAGCCTCCATGAATATGGATACATGGGCACAAAGCCAATAGGGCAGTAAAGGGTGTTTTCAAACACTTCTTTGTTGGGTTGTTTTTGTTTACAACACAGCATTTAAATTAGCACTCAAACAATTAAAACGTCCATGTGTTACTGCTGCACATTTCTACACAACAAAGATGAATTTAAAAGAAAAGCACCTTTAAAAATTTGGCACTTATTTCTTTTCTGATTAAGTTAAACATTAATGAGTAATCTCTTTTCATGGACAATACAAATGTTAAACTGGGACAATTAAAGACTTTACATGCGATCATAAAGCAGAACTTGTTTTACAGTTAATCATAAATTTGGTTTGGAAATATGTACCACGTGTCCTCTGAAATAAATAAATAAATAAATAATAATAATAATAATAATAATAATAATAATAATAATAATAATAATAAATATTTTATTTCTAGGTGCCTTTCAACCCCCAAGGTCACTGTTATGTCTGGAAACAGGGACCAGTGGATATGTTGTCTGTGTGTTGAAGGTTAGCTTTAATCAGTCCCTTCAGGATTTCATGATGTTGCGATTGCATCAATTCACGCAAAATCAGCCAATCAGCGCAACTATTGTGCTACCTTGCAACTTTGTCCAATCACCACAACTTTCCCGCAATTTTGGCCAATGCTCATTGTGATATCCTACCGTGTAGCAATGATCACACTTGAGTTATTTCTTTGGCTAACTCTGCCGTTTATTCTGCAACACACATAATATGACTGAACATGGATTCTGCGCGGGGTTTTCACACTCTTGTTCTAATGTGTCCCCTTAATAGTAGTGCTGAACAATACAGGTAGTTCCCCCTAGAGGCATGTGCCAGTAATGTTTTAAATTAGACTTGCAGTCTACCACATCCCTCCCCTCTAGATTAAACTACTTTTAATTACACTAGCCAATTATGCTGGACATCCTGGAACTCCCATTTAACCCTAAACAATCACAGTTACTTTTAACTTCTTAAACACATGTGCCATACACATAATTTCTTTCTCTTTTTTTTTTTTTTTTTTTTTTTTACATGTATAACACACATAACAGTCTAACTGGGGATTTGGTTTGACTACCGCATCCCAGTGAGGTTCCAGGACGCATTCTTGTCCTGTGGCTGGGGAACTCACTACTGACTAAGTATAGTCCTTCAAGTAGTCTGGAGCTTTCCTAGCTCGCTGAGATCTTCTCACGGCGGGTGAGCCAACTGCAGGTGAAGACTCCGACTGCTCCACTGTTTCGGCTGCTGCAGTGCTGCCCGTAGAATCTGCAGAGACGGTTACCTCAGGTTTCACCTGAAGTGGTGGTTCGTTGATGCTCTCCTCAGGATGGGTGTCAGACAACACCTCTGGTGCCATCGGCAGGGGAATGGAGCTCCTACCACGAACTTGGTCGATGTGTCGCCTCACCACTTGTCCATGACCTAATGTCACCTTGAATGACACAGGGCCTGTCTTTTCTGTTATTTCTCCTGGTACCCAGGCTGGTCCTGAGCCAAAGTTGCGGGTGTAGACCACGTCTCCTTCTCTCAGTATTCTCTCTCTAGCATGCATGTCATGATAACCTTTTTGTTTCTCTTGTTTATCATGCACTTTGTTTCTGAAGTCTGGATGTATTAAGTCAAATGTTGACCTCAACTTCCTTCCACACAACAGCTCAGCTGGTGACTTGCCAGTTGTAGATTGGGGTGTTATTCGATAGCTGAACAGAGCTCTCGACATTCGGGTTTCAATAGAGTCTCCTGTCATCTTTTTCATGAGTGACTTGAATGTCTGCACGGCCCTCTCGGCTAAGCCGTTAGAAGAAGGATGGTATGGCGCAGTCATGATGTGACGTATGCCATTCTTTTCAGAAAACTCTTGGAACTGTTCACTCGTAAAACATGTACCGTTATCTGATACTATGATTTCAGGTAGCCCATGTTGACTGAAACTCTTTCTAAGACATTCAATGGTAACAGTAGAAGTAGAGCTACTCACAGAATATGCATCGATCCACTTTGAGTATGCGTCAACTATGATCAGGAACATTCTTCCCATCCATGGACCTGCGTAGTCAATGTGAATTCTTCTCCATGGTTTATCTGGAATTTCCCAGGGATGTAGTGGGGCTGCTGGAGGACTGTTCCTGTTCTCCTGGCATGCCGCACATGACTTCACAAGCGCCTCCACCTCTGCATCCATGTTGGGCCACCACATGTAACTCCTCGCCAACGCTTTCATGCGAGTGATGCCAGGGTGTGCTTGGTGTAGTTGTTGCAGTAAGGCATTCCTACCAGGTGGTGGAACAACCACGCGTCCTCCCCACAGGATACAACCTTCCTGGGTGCTGAGCTCATCCTGTCGTCGGGCATAGGGAATGAACTCAGGACTGTTCATCTTCGGCCATCCTCGCAAGATGTATTCTCGCACTCTTGCTAGAACCGGGTCTTTGTCTGTCCACTTCTTTATTTGTTGTGCGTTCACCAGGGGCACGCCGATATCTTCAAACAATAGCACTCTCTCCTCCTCCTCAGGCGTGCTGTCTCTTCCTCCATCCAAGGGTAGCCTACTCATCGCGTCAGCATTCGTATGGTCCCGTCCGGCTTTGTAAACGATGGTGTACTCATACGCTGCTAATGTAACGGCCCATCTCTGAATTCTCTGAGATGTCATCTGGGGTATGGCTCTCATTTCACTGAACAGTGAAATTAGTGGCTTGTGGTCAGTCACTATAGCGAACTGTCTCCCGTACAGGTATTTGTGGAATTTTTTTACACCAAATACTACTGCAAGGCCCTCCTTGTCTAGCTGGGAGTAGTTTTTCTCAGCTGCACTAAGAGTTCTTGAGACGAACCCTATGGGTCTCTCTGAGCCATCCTCCATACGATGAGAGAGTACAGCACCCACACCGTAGGGTGATGCGTCACACGCCAGGATGAGTGGTTTGTTTGAATCATAGTGCACTAACACACTACAGGACTGAAGTAGCGCTTTGGACTCTTCAAACGCCTTCTGCTGCTTGACCCCCCATGACCATTTTTCTTCCTTCTTAAGTAAGGTATGTAGTGGTGCCAGCAGCGTGGAGAGCTTTGGGAGGAACCTATGGTAATAGTTCAACAAGCCCAGGTAGGCTTTTAACTCAGTAACATTTTGTGGCTCAGGCGCCTCCGCAATGGCTTCCACTTTGTCTGTTAGAGGGTGTAGACCACTGGCGTTGATCTTGTGGCCTAGGAACACCACCTCTTTTCCCATGAACTCACACTTGCTTCTTTTCAACCTCAGACCGCTTTTCTCCAACCGTTGAAGCACTTCCTCCAGCGTTTTCAGATGTTCTTGTTCATTTGGTCCTGTACAAAGGATGTCATCCAAATAAATGGCAACATTCGGAATTCCACCTAGGATGCCCTCCATAGTTCTCTGGAATATAGCAGGACTGGAAGCTACTCCAAATGGTAAGCGTGTGTAGGTATATAAGCCTTTGTGTGTATTGATGGTTACATACTTTCTTGATTCTTCTTCCAGGACTACTTGTTGGTAGGCGTGACTCATGTCTAATTTCGTGAAGTGTCGGCCGCCATTCAGCTGTGCGAAGAGGTCCTCCACTTTAGGAATTGGATACTGATCCACCCGTGATGCTCGATTGACAGTGAGTTTGTAATCTCCACATATTCTAATGGAGCCATCCGGCTTTCTCACTGGGACTATGGGCGCCGCCCATTCTGCAACCTGCACTGGCTCAATGATCTTGTCATCCAGCAGCCTCTGTAGCTCGCTTTCAACCAGTGGCTTGACTGCATAGGGTACCGGTCGGGGTTTGCAGAATCGTGGTTGGGCCTCCTTGTCCACATTAATCTTTGCAGTGACACCTTTTAGCTGTCCTAAGCCTTCTTTGAACACCTCAGCGTGTCTTTCGAGGATCTCCTCCAGCTGCAATTTGGGCTGAGATTCCACTTTATTCACCAACTGATCAATCATGGCCAGTTCTTGTAGCCAACTTCGCCCTAGTAGATTTGGTCCTTCGCTCCCAACTACTACTACAGGTAAGTCCTTTTCTTTGTTTTCGTGCTGCACCTTCACTTGTGCCATGCCTAGCACGTCTAGCTTCTCTCCTGTGTATGTTTTTAATTTTAATGAACAGGGATTTAATTCTGCTGTGTCTGTTTTCTTCCACAGTTGTGTATATTGCGGTTTACTTAATATGGTTACTCCACAGCCTGTATCAACTTCAAATGTTACTTTCATTCCATTAACATTCATGGTACGCGTGATGGGCGCTACCTTGGTCAGCTCCTCTGACGTGTTGTAAATTGTGTGAAAACCCATGTCTTCTGTATCACTTTCTCCCTCCCCTCTCAGTTGATTCGCTCGCTGTTCCTTTCCTGGGCCCTTGTTTTCATACTTTTGCCCATTAACTGTCGCTTTCAGCACCTGTGCGCTGTCCACCTTTATTCTACATGCTTTCTTAATGTGCCCTCGCTTGCCACAATTATGACACAGCTCAGTGGCAAATTTGCACTCGGCGGCATTGTGCTGGCCTTTGCAGCGATAACAACTGGGGAATTTGTGCTGAGTTTTGTCAGTCAACACTTTGTGGACACCTACTTGGGTCTTAGGCACACGAACATGCGTTGCTGTGTCCTCTGTTAGCTTCCCTTGCATCTCTCTCACATCTTTAGATGCTGTTTCCATCGCTTGGCATAATTCCAAAGCCTTCGCAAAAGTGAGTTTTGTTTCAGATAAAAGTCGCCGTTGCATTCGGTCATCATTCACTCCACACACAAGTCTGTCTCTTAACATTTCTTCCAATGAGTCTTTGTAATCACAGTGCAGTGCTAATTTCCTCAATTCTGCCACATACTCTGCTATGGACTCAGTGTTCCTCCTTATGCGTGAATTAAATTTGAATCGTTGCACGATTTCACTCGGTTTGGGGCTGAAGTGCTTCTGAAGCTCAGCAGTAAGCTGGTCGTATGTTTTATCTTTCGGTAATGCAGGGCTTATTAAATTTCTCAACAAACTGTAAGTAGTTGCACCAACTCCACTCAACAGTACAGCCTTCCTTTTGTCTGGCTCCTCAATGTCATTAGCTTGGAAGAAAAAGTCCAACATTTCACTATATTCTTCCCATGACTGAGTCGAGTTATCAAAAGGGGTTACCGTTCCGATTACAGCCGCCATTGCTCGTCGTGGTGGGGAAACCTCGTTTTTCCTCCTCTGAACTTGCACTCGAACTACTGGAGTCACTTGAGTTCGCCACACTTGCAATGTTCTCTGTTTCTCGCCGCTGATTTTTTTCTTTTAATCCTCGTCGCCAATTGTGTGATATCCTACCGTGTAGCAATGATCACACTTGAGTTATTTCTTTGGCTAACTCTGCCGTTTATTCTGCAACACACATAATATGACTGAACATGGATTCTGCGCGGGGTTTTCACACTCTTGTTCTAATGTGTCCCCTTAATAGTAGTGCTGAACAATACAGGTAGTTCCCCCTAGAGGCATGTGCCAGTAATGTTTTAAATTAGACTTGCAGTCTACCACACTCATCAACTTCCGCCAATTTCACCAATCAAATTTGTCTGACTGGCACTCAAACGCTCAGTCTAACCAATCAAATGCATCACTGCACCGCGTTCTCTTCCGTGTTTACAATGAGTATTAAGATAAGAAAAGATAAGATAAGATAAGATAAGATAAGCCTTTATTAGTCCCACAATGGGGAAATTCCAGGATTGCAACAGCACAGGGATAGCAACACTCAGAGCAACAATCAGAAGGCAAGAAAAAAAACAAGAGCAGTGAATATACAGTATATATGTACATATAAACATAAATATACTGTATAGACACACAGTGCAGAGCATTGTAGCTAGATGGAATAAATATATACAGTACCGTTCAAAAGTTTGGGGTTACTTAGAAATTTCCTTATTTTTGAAAGAAAAGCACTTTTTTTCAATGAAGATAACTTTAAACTAATCAGAAATACCCTCTATACATTGCTAATGTGGTAAATGACTATTCTAGCTGCAAATGCCTGGTTTTTGGTGCAGTATCTACATAGGTGTATAGAGGCCCATTTCCAGCAACTATCACTCTAGTGTTCTAATGGTACAATGTGTTTGCTCATCGCCTCAGAAGGCTAATGGATGATTAGAAAACCCTTGTGCAATCATGTTAGGTCTGCAATGCTGTAATTGCTGCAAATGGAGGATTCTTTGACGAAAGCAAAGTTTGAAGGAAAAAATTATTATTTCAAATACAAATCATTATTTCTAACCTTGTCAATGTCTTGACTATATTTTCTATTCATTTTACAACTCATGGTGGTAAATAAGTGTGACTTTTCATGGAAAACACAAAATAATTGTCTGGGTGACCCCAAACTTTTGAACGGTAGTGTAAATATATAAACTCCCAGTGCGGAGCATTGTAGCTAGATGGAATAAATATGTGAATATATAAACACACATACAGTGTGGAGCATTGAAGCTAGATGGAATAAATATATGAATATATAAACCCACACAGTGCAGAGCACTGTAGCTAGATGGAATAAATATGTAAATATATAAACACACACAGTGCAGAGCACTGTAGCTAGATGGAATGAAACAGCAGCATAACCGTCTACTTAGTTATCCTACATGGTATGATTATGTACCCATACATATTGTCACACTCCATAGCTACCGGTCTTTTCCTAGTTGTATACTGGAGAGGACCATTGTGTAAGTCTATTGCATCTTTTGCATTCAACACTAATAGGTTGTCACGTCTTTTTGCTATCTCTGCGAGCAGCCCTGCTTAGGTTGTACAGTCTAACAGCCGTAGGTAGGAAGGACCTGTGAAACCTTTCGGTTGTGCACCTAGGATGATGTAGTCTGCTGCTAAATGAGCTCCTTAGTACATTCAGTGTGTCCTGCATAGGGTGGAACTCGGACTCCAGCAGAGGTGACAGTTTAGCCACCATCCTTCTCTCTCCCATCTCCTCCACTGGATCAAGGCGCTGCCCGAGGACAGAGCTAGCTTTCTTGATCAGTTTGTTCAGTCTCTTCCTATCAGCTGCTGTAATGCCACTGCCCCAGCAGACCACTCCAAAAGCGATGGCTGATGCCACCACCGTGTCGTAGAATGTCTTCAGCAGCGCCCCTTGTACACCAAAAGACCTGAGTCTCCTCAGTAGGAACAGCCTGCGCTGTCCCTTCTTGTAGAGTGCGTCAGTATTGTGTGACCAGTCTAGTTTATTGTTCAGATGAACACCCAGGTACTTGTAAGATGTCACCTTCTCGATGTCTGTTCCCTGTATATTTACTGGTGCTGTGAAGGGTTTTCCTTGCCTGCGGCAGTCCACCACCAGCTCCTTAGTTTTCCTCGCGTTGATCTGGAGGCAGTTTCGATGGCACCAGTCCACAAAGTCCTGGATAAGTCCTCTGTACTCAGCTTCATCTCCGTTGGAGATGAGGCCAACAATCGCAGAGTCATCAGAGAACTTCTGTAGATGGCAGTGTGTTGCATTGTGTGAGAAGTCCGCAGTATAAAGGGTGAACAGGAAGGGAGCCAAAACCGTTCCCTGGGGGGCCCCTGTGTTACCGATGATCGTGCTGGACACACAGTCCCGGGTTCTCACAAACTGTGGCCGGTTTGTGAGGTAGTCCAGGATCCATGATGACAGGTGCTGGTCCACCCCTGCGCACAGCAGCTTGTCCTTCAGGATCATCGGTTGGATGGTGTTGAAAGCACTGGAGAAGTCAAAGAACATAATCCTCACCGCATTCCCGGGCTTCTCCAAGTGGAACAGAGAACGGTGAAGGAGGAAGATGACCGCATCCTCCACCCCAATGCCATGCTGGTAGGCGAACTGGAGTGGATCCATCACTGGTCCCACCAGGGGGCGGAGGTGAGCAAGGAGCAGTCTCTCCAGGGTCTTCATCATGTGGGACGTCAGGGCCACTGGTCTGTAGCTGTTCAGATCTTTGGGGTGGGAAGTCTTTGGTACAGGTACCACACAAGTTTTCCACAGCTGTGGTACCCTCCCCAGCTTCAGGCTCAGGTTGAAGATGTACTCCACAATCCCACACAGCTGGTCTGCACAGGACTTGAGGAGCTTTGCACTGATGCCGTCCAGTCCCGACGCCTTCCTCGCCTTCATCTTCCTCAGCTCCGTCCTCACCTGGGTCTTAGTGAGGGTCAGGTTGGGGGTCTGTGTGTTGGGAGTGGGGGGGGTGATGGTGGAGTGGGGAGTGGGCAGCAGGACTTGATGTCTTCAGAGGCAGCAGTGGTTGTTGTGCAGTCGGGGGGAGGGCGGTTGGTCAAACCTATTGAAAAACAGATTCAGATTGTTCGCCCACTCCCTGCCCCCCGTAGCCTGGGGGGAGGTATTCTGGAGCCCAGAGATGGTTTTAAGGTTTCTCCAGACCCCACCAATGTCGCTCTGTTGCAGCTTGTCCTCCATCTTCTTCCTGAAGCTGTCCTTGCCTTCTCTGATCTTCCTCCTTAGCTCCCTCTGTACGGACTTCAGCATCTCCCTGTTCCCCGACCTGAAGATCCTCTTCTTCTCCCTCAGAAGTGTTTTTATCTCAGGGTTGATCCAGGGTTTGTTGTTTGAGCAACACCGTATGGTCTTGGTGGGTATGGTGTTGTCCACACAGAAGCTGATGTAGTCCGTGATGGTGTGAGTGAGGCCATCGATGTCCTCACCATGTGGATCGCAAAGCTGCTCCCAGGCAGTGGTTTCAAAGCAGTCCTTTAGAGCGTCCATTGCCTCCTCAGACCATAACTTCACTGTGCGCATAACCAGAGGTTGTCTGTGCACTAGGGGTTTGTACACCGGCCGGAGATGAACCAAGTTGTGATCCGATCTCCCGAGTGGGGGGAGTGGAGATGAGGTGTACACCTCCTTAGTGTTTGCATAGAATAAGTCCAGTGTTTTATTGTCTCTAGTGTGGCATGTGACATACTGGGTGAACGTGGGTAGAATGGGAGACAGTGAAACATGGTTGAAATCGCCTGAGATGAGGAGAAGAGCATCTGGGTGTTCTGTCTGCAGCCTGCCAGTTACTGAGTGGATGACGTCACGCGCTGTCCCAGCATTCGCCGTCGGATTTGCATAAATAACAATGCAGATCACGTGTGAGTATTCCCTCGGGAGATAGGTAAGCCGCATGCTAACAGCTAGCAACTCGATGTCTTTGCTGCAGTGTTGTTGTTTAACAGTGATATGTCCCGGTATTAACGGAACACATCAGCAAAAACAGAGTATGTGATTTAAAAAAAACACTCACCCACGAAGTTTCCAACACTGTCCCTTCATCCATCTCTCCCAGCCTGCCGGTGGACGTCTCGCCACGTTTCCATCCTGACTGCATATACGAAGCGCTGGGTTTGTGTTGAAAAACATCTGCCTGCCTCAAAAGCACCTTATCGTGTGAGGACAAATGCCATAAAACCATAAATAAAACAAGCAAATCTAACACTACAGCCAGTGTTTGATCATTTTATACATCTTTAGAGGTAAAATCATTACTACATTTTGTCAATGAGCTTTAAAGCTGCAAATCTCCGTCCTGGACGGATACCCCCCTCCCTCCCTGCTGTAATTTTTTTTTTTTTTTTTTTTTTTAGATTTAGTATACTTTATTGATCCCCAGAGGGGAAATTGAGGGTCATCCACCACCTGGATGGATGAAACAGCCACGATACGGCGCTATCCCTTAACCATTCACACACACATACACACATAGGGCCACTTTAGAGTCTCCAATTAACCTAACCTGCATGTTTTTGGCATGTGGGAGGAAACCGGAGAAATCCCGGAGTAAACCCATGCAAACACGGGGAGAACATGCAAACTCCACACAGATCACTGTTGGTCGGGGGCTGGGATCGAACCCACGATCCCCATGATCCCCCGGCCAAGGGTAAACTGTGCTGCCGCAGTGCTAACCACTGCGCCACCGTGCAGCCCAAATGAAAGATATGTCTGAAAAGACAAGTGTATGTGTCAAGACTGACATGCAGCAGATAGACAGGTAGGAGTTAGGCACGGAAAGAAAGAGAATATTGTCTGTAATTTTTTTTTTAGAAAAACACAGACTCCGATAGACAATACAGACTAATAGAATAAATTATTTTTTCTTCTTCGCTCAGTACTGAGTGATTGGGGACCGTAGGGAGTTTTCAAATGAAGGTGCTGCTCATAATTTCAAAATCTATACTCTTTAACATGCATTCAATGCAATTTAGCTGCTGTAATGGATATTGTGTTAAAGTCTGTATTTGCTGTTGCACAGAAAAGTTTTTCTGTATAGCAGAAGTTTCTGCTTAATTTACAAATCACTGTAATAGAAATTTTTGACAATCCTGTGCTTTTCTTGTATTGTTATATAGAATATCATTGCAGTAAACTGGAAAAAAAACATCTGCTTTAAAATTTGTAATTTTTCCCACAACTTTTAGTGCAAAAAAACACTCTAAAAACATTGCAACTTTTATCGCAACTTTTTAAAAAAGCACTCGTGAATTCAGGCTTTTTGGGTCGCAACAATCATAAAAACATCCTGCAAAATCCTGGGGGGACTATTTAATGAACATAAGCTAGCAACACGTGAAACATGTACAAGCTAATAGTGCAGGGGTACAGGCTGTGTAGCAGGCTAGAGGGCGGAGCACCAAAGACCTAGGACTCCCGCCGTTAGTCACTTAACCACTTGCACTCCGGGCAATTTTCCTAAAAATGCCAAAAAATAACGTGCCCAAAGTAAATCGAAAGCTGTTATTCAACCCTTTGCAGCATCTTCATGGGGTTGGTCTCATTTAAAAGAAAACACTTTGAATTTTTTGGCAAAAAAAAAACATAATCTCTCTACGTGCTCCGGCCACTGAGTTACAGTCATCTAAACATACTGAACTTGAAGAAAAAAAAATTGGACACAGTGTTTTTTTGGATACAAATGCTTGTAAATAACACACAGCTGTCCGATCCGGCTGGAAAATGCAACAGAAATGTAGAACCAAGTGTTATCCAGCTGAGATCCAAATTTGGTAACAATACCACAAAAAATGAATATTTTACACAGCTTTGTTCTCAGGCTGTTCCCAGGCGTTTTGGAACTGTGCCAAATTGTGCCAAATGGCACAGTTTGGAAAAACGTCTGTAACTTTTGAATAATTCAATGTAGAATCTTCATTTTAGGCTCTAATGAAAGGTCACACTCAGGGCTGTGTCTGTGTGTGTGTGTGTGGGCGGGGGGTCGTTCCACCCCCCCCCCGCTACCAAGGACCGACTTCAGCCCTCGCTACAGATGGATTACACTCCTTGCATGTTTTCACAGTGGCTCCCCCCCCCCTCGCTACTGTGTGTGTGGCGGGGGGGGAACCGTGAACGGACCGTGAACGCCCCCCCCCCCCCCTCGCTACAGAAGAGGGCCATCGCTACATGATGGAATAGACTGATATGCTTCCCCCCGCGGACCGGGGGGCGTTCGGACCGTGAACGCCCCCCCCCCGCTCCTCTTCTGCAGCGGGGGGGGGGGGCGTTCACGGTCCGAACACGGCAAATGAACCGTTTATCGCGGCGCACGCACTTCGTACTTTGTGTGCAGTACAGTTGTAATTTACCGATCGGTCAAAAGTCATTTTTGGATTACAGTTTTCAGGGATAAATAATAATTTAGCTTATAACACCTTACCTCTTCAAAGCAGCAGAGTCGTGGCGAACATCTCTTCCCACGCGTCAGACGAATGCGACGCTGCTCCGCTCGTGGATCTCGATCAACATAATTCCATTATTGCCGTTTTGGCGAATGATTTACGACTTTTGTCGTCGGCCTCCGTCTATTCTGCTGGAATGAGTGCAGGTCCCACTTGTGGGTGTTCTCCATGCTGCTGGGTCTGTATTAGATTCGTCCAGCGTCCTTTGTTTTCATCTGTGGCAACAGTAAATCTCTCTTCACCCTGCCTGAATTTCTGTGCTTCAATTGGCTCCTGCGTTCACAGTAGGCGGGTCCTCCTTCCTAGATTTTCATTCATTGGCTCCTCAAGGTTTCAGAAACCCAATTCAAGGCTCTTATTAGTCGAATGAGAGGTCAATCAGATAAACTAATCTGTTCGCGGCTGTCTCTGCAGTTTTTTTTTGAGTGGCGCTTGGACGCTACTACATCACCATCACCACCATCATGTGTCATGCGTCCAAGCGCGCACGAGGGCGCTCTCGTGCGCCCTCGTGCGTCATAGGACGCAGAGACTTGCCCGCCCGCGGAACAACGGAGCGCAAGTGGTTAATATAGTCACGGCGCGGTGACATCTGTGGCACTTAAGGTGGTATTAGCGGTATGCCACATTTACCTCCCCCTTGGAAAAAACAGAACAACTGGTGATGGTTTCACCTTAGCTGGGTATGGCGATGCAGTGGCATACAGTTAGCACAGCATAAACATAACCAAAATCATTTCACATAATGTAGCCCAGAGCTAGCTAACAAACATGCATGGCCTGGCTATCAGCAGGTGATATAAGCGAGTGTTGTACACATGTGTATAGCAGTATACTGTCACCAATGCTGTGGCTAACATAAGCATGATGGTAAGCACATTACTGTATGATGTTAAGGCACACTAGGTTGCCGATGATATGGTACACATATTTGCTTAATGTTAAGGCACAATATGGTAGTATTAGCTTCTAAACCCAAACCACTGATTACTTAAGGTTCCATACACCATAACCATTACTTTTAAACCATTATATAAACCTGAGCAACCAGGTAGACTGCTGGTAGAGCCCTGCTTGGTTAAGTGGATTATTCTGCCACTGTATCAATCATGCTCTGTTTAAACATTTCAAAAACACAGAGTCATTTTCTTATTGCCCAACCTCAGGGGCCTCAGGCGAGCCCGCTGTGGGCGCATCCCTGGAGGTGCCGGCCGTAGCGGACCTGGGTACCATCTCATTGGAATTATGGCTCGCTCATCAGCAAAGTCCCAGCCCGGGTCCCACACTAGTTGGGTTGGCTCCAACGTTGCATCTTGAACCGGGGCAGCTGTTGATCTTACCTTCCGCAGACGGCTGGCGAGCCATCTCGAACCATTGGGCATGTGGAAGGTAGCTGGCCCCAATTGCGCGGTGATCTGCAGGTCGTCTGGGCGTTCGGATTGGCAGACCTGAATCCACTCGAGCACTGTGAGTCCGGACCTAGTTGACTTCATGTGGCGCTACTGCTGCTCTCTCGTCCCTGGTGTTGGTTGTCGTTGTGGTGGCTGAATATTCTCGCCAGTGACAGGACACACTCCAGGTTGACATTGTTCTGTGGGATCCTGCTCAGCCACGGACTCTCTGTCCTACAGCTGTACAGCAGCTCCATGAGGCTTATGCCAGGCAAGGATCTGAGTCGAGTCCAGATTATGCTCTCTCTCTCCTGCAATGAGGTGGCAGCTTGAGAATGCTCGTGCTGCGTGAGGTGCTTCTGTCATTCTTCTGTCCCACTGCCGGGGAAAAGCGCCGCTACCTGGGGTATCGTCTGGTGGGTCGTCCGGTGGCGGACATGGAGGCAGATTGTTCTTTTCAATGATGGGGCACATCCTACCCTCCTCCCGGTCCAGTATGACTGTAGACCAGATCTCCTACAATGAGCCAGCAGCTCGAGAACGCTCGTACTGCATGAGGACCAGCTCTGGGTCCTGTGTGGGTGCGGTCTGGAGCTCCTGTGGCAGCTCTGGGTCCTGCATGGATGTGGTCTGGAGCTCCTAAAGCTGCTATGGTTCTACTGGGTTCTACTCAGCATGTGGTGCAAGGCAGGGAGTGGCTGCATCCAAGTCTGAGTGCACTGGATTCGAGCCGTCGTTGTCCAAACTGTTTACCGCTGGGTCGGTGCACTGTGGTGCCCTGCTGTCCTGTGGCGTCTACCTCAGGGCCATCCTGAGAAGACGTGGGGTCGACGGGCTCAGCAGCCGGGGCAACCGTCTGTACAGGCGGAGCTGACTGTGGGAAACACAGGCCAGGGCCCATTAGCTGCGATACTAACTGGGCAGCCTCTTCTAGCGCTTACTGGGACGCTATGTCCAGTGCTTCGGTCAGCATCAGGCCATTCGGCGCTGTCATCAGCTTCTCCCGCAGCTTTGTATTTATAGTGTGCTCCGCCAACTTATCACGTACCCTCTCTTTGTCTTTGTCGCAGAAGGCGCACATGCTAGCCAGGACACAGAGCTCGGTGACATACTGGTGGGCCATCTCATCCTCACGCTGGCTGAACTTGACTCATCTGGCACCACACCCTTGGGGTTCACAAAACGTATGGCTAGCAACGCGATACATTTGTCGTAGGTATCTGCTGGTCCCAATGTTCTGAAGACACGTCGTCCTTCTCTGCCAAGGCTGCAAATCAGCATGGTACGCAGCTCTGCCTAGTATTAGGAAAACTATTAATTTTCCTACGAAAGTCCAATTTTTCTCCTCATCCCCAGTGTTACTGTGGGGAAAATAAGTATTGAACACATCAACATTTTTCTCATTAAACATATTTCTGATGGAGACCTTGACCTGAGATTTTCACCAGATGTCATTAACAACTCAAGTAATCCCTACATACAAAGAAATCAAGGCAACTGTGTTCACAAAACAAGTTATATTTAATAAAATGGAATGACACAGGGAATAAATATTGAACATGCTTGGTGAAATTCATTTAATATTTAGTAGAAAAGCCTTTGTTGGTAATAACAGCTTCCAGATGCCTCCTGTATGGAGAAACTAGGTGCAGGCATTGCTCACGAGTGATTTTAACCCATTCTTCCGCACAAACTGTCAAATTTTGAAGGTTCTGTGGGTGTCTTCTATGAACTCTGATCTTCAGTTCGCTCCATAGATTTTCACTTGGATTCAGGTCAGGTGACTGACTAGGCCATTCTAGCAGCTTTATTTTCCTCCTCTGGAGGCAGTTGAGAGTTTCCTTGGCTGTGTGTTTGGGGTCATTGTCTTGCTGAAATGTCCACCCTCGTTTCATCTTCAGCATCTTGGCAGATGGCAACAGATTGTTATCAGGGATGTCTCTGTACATTTGTCTGTTTTTCTTTCTTTCAGTTATATGAAGTCTGCCTGTACCATGTACTGAAAAATACCCCCACACCATGATGAGATGTGCAGTGCCATTTCTCGTCCAAACATGCTGTGTGTTGTGACATCAAAAAAGTTCAATTTTGGTCTCATCTGACCAGACTATATTCTTCCAGTATTTTACTGGCTTGCCTAAATGTTGTGCAGCAAACTAACGAGCTTCAACATGGTTTTTCTTCAGCAATGGAGCCTTTCGAGGTGAACAGGCATAGAGCCCATGTCAGTTCAGTGCATTACTTATTGTTTTCTTTGAAACAGCAGTACCTGCTAACTACAGATCTTTCTGGAGCTCTCCACGAGTGGTCTTTGGCTCTTGGATAACTCTTCTAATAATTTGTTTGATTCCTCTGTCAGAAGTCTTGCAAGGGGATCTTGACCGTGGCCAATTTATGGTAAAATTTTAGGCTCTTTTCCATGAGCCCCGCTCAGCCTCGATCTGAGAACATGACTCGGGTCGGCGCAACTCCATTGTCCCTTGATTGCTTTTCAACATTACTGCAGACAGGCCGCGGGTGGGTGGGATTTCTTAAACAGCAAGGCGGCGCCACACTCTCGTGACGTGAAGCGCGCGACCCAAGCAAACATAACATGGCTGCTCTACAAGGCGACTCCTCTGTCTGTGCCTTTTTTCGCCGTAAATACCAAAAAGGACCGCCAGATAAGGGTACAGGCAGCGAGACGAAACACTCTGGAATAGTTCTGCAGCTTCTTGGAGAGCCGAAGACATGAGGATACAAACTAGGTCATATATGACGGTAAGCTAATGGTTGCTAATGCTAGTTTGCTGTAAGTACGTCGTGCTACATTGTAATGTCTGCAATTTAGGTACTAAAATATGTATGCTGTGTTAGTGTGTTTCAGATGGCTCTGTTGTTGAGAAATTACCTCTTCAAACGGTTGGTCTGGCTCAGCGCAGCCTCTCGTCATCTGCCTGTCACTGACTTCATCAGCCTGTCACTAATGTCAGCACAGCTTCACCAACGATCAGCGGTTATAGAGCTTAAGAATGTCTGTAGAAACGTTTATTTCCTGTACAACAAATTGCTCTGATCTGCGTGAAAATCATGGAGAGACTGTTCAGATATCATGGACGTACCTGCTTCTGCAGCAGTCTGAGGTGTGGTCATAGAAAAAAATGATCAGCTGACACAACTTGATCGCCAGTTTAATAACTATATTAGGCACAAAATATGTATTCAAAAAGTAAACAGTACTGAGTTATGTATAATAAGATATATTTTATAGTCAGGATGTATTTTGGGCCAAAACAAACTTGATCTAGGATTAAAGGAAATTAAAATAGGTATGGTTATTGCCTTCCCTCACTGATATCCTTGCTTTGTAATCACCCACATATACAGTATATGTATACATATATATATTTTTTTTTTCCCTATTTATTTACCCTTTTTGGAGACTGATGTGATACTTGGAAGATCAGTATGTGTAGTACCATCTTGTATAAAGTCAATAAAAACTTTAATTACAAAAAAGCAATTAAAATAATGCAGTCATAAGGTTACATGGAAAATAATTAAATTACTAGATACATGTACTGTAGAAATATATATTCTCTGCATCAACAATGTACTATACATGCATTCATGTAGTATTGCACTGGGAATTGCACTGACAATAAACCTGTGAAGTTTTAGCAGATGTCTCTTTTTTATATATGTGAAGGTTACCACCATGTGGCACAAATTAAATACTGAAAGATTGGAAAAGCTGTCTAAGAACAATCCAGCAGTTTGAGAAATCACTTTTGGTTTGGTGTAAGTCTGTCAACAAAATTATGAACCATAAAGCAGTTTGTGTTAAAATGTTAAATCCCATTAAACTTAATCCGGGGGCTTCCAATCAGTTGTCATGGGGGGCCAAGACCCTGCAGGTTCTCTCTTCTACCCAGTCTCTTCAGCAGGTGTTCTCACTGATCAGTCAGTGGAAGAAGTTCAGTGGAATCTGCTGTTGAAGACACTGGTTGGAGGTAAAGCCTGCAGGGTCTTGGCCCTCCATGGCACATGATTAGACACCCCTGCCCAAACCCATTATGATGAAGAGCAGATGCTAATATGACCCAGAATTCCTCCATATACATCCAACAATACAGTCTTCAGTTAATGAAATAATTGTGTTGGTTACTTTTTTCTTAAAAATTAGCCATTATTTTCAAGGTCACTTATAAATCCTTTGTACAGTTTACTCTTTTCCCACCGCTGTCTTAACAGACAAAATGGAAAATCATGATGCAAACACTTACGTCACTAAATTCTTTATTACAATCAGCAGCAAATTCCAGATTATTCAGAATGTGCAAAATTCAAACTGTAAAAAAGAATGAAACTGGAATGGGTCACACACGGCTGCCACGCTCCCTCACTGAGAAGCAACTGGATCGGCCCCTGGTCCTGGTCCTGGTCCAGCAGATCGTCAGCCTGCATCTCTGTAAATAGTGAGGCAAGGTCCAGTTGGGGTGGACATTTTCCGTCTTGCCTAGACAAAAGACAAATGGGTGGTGGTTAGTTAAAGCAAGTTTAACACATATTTGGGAAATACACTTGTTGCTAAAAGCCAGTGGTGGAATGTGAATTAATGAATGAATCTTTATTTCGGATTGATTAAAGGTAAAGACTAAAAGAAAATAGAATAATATAACAAAGGGGAAAAAATCTAACAAGGTCAAATTAAACAATAACTCCTCTGATTATACAGTTCAACATAGGTTATCTGAAATGGGTGATGGCTGAAGCTGCAGCTTATATTGCCCACCATATTTCATCCAAGAATTCAAAAGAAAAACAAAACAGGAGGGATTACAATTTGAATGTGACAATAAAGTACTTCGTTGTTGTATTTAACCACAATTTTCATGTAGCTGCGCTTTGGTAGATTTTACAAGGGCTGCGTTACATTAAAAATCATCTGCTTTTACTGTGGCTTCAGCAATCAGAATGAATTAATACATTCACTTGAATGGAAGCTAGTACTTTAGTCACTCAGTCAAAATATGAAGTTTTTATCAAAAAACACAAACCAGGACTTTAACCAGGATTAACATATTTCATCGTTTTGCTCTCACAAGCGAATATTTAGGAGAAAACAAGCACGATTCAGCAGTTAGCACTAGCAAAAAAAAACGTTAGCTAAAACGTTAGCTTAAAAACGTTAGCCAGCACAGAACAGCACTGTAATGGCTCAAAAATAGTGAGCTTACCACCAACAGGATAAATAAGCAAACAGATGCACATTATTACAAATCACTCACCACTGATGGTTCTCTCACGTACGTGTACAGCTTGTCCATAGTCTGGTTCTATGCTGTGCAGCCATAGGTCCGGGTCACTCCTCACTGTGGATCTGCCACAAAGCAGAGAAAACTCCGCACCTCTTCGTTGGACCACGGTGTAGAGTGCCGCAAAACCTACAACGCTGTCTGTATTAATATCATATTTACTCCGTGACCGAGTTAGTCCATGACAATATTGCAAATGGCGGTTATCAGAAGATGGGGAAGACGGTCACTTTCGTGACGTTACAACCAGACCAATCAGCGGCGAGCAGTCAGTTGACGTCACTTCGCGGCCGAGTCGGGCCCTGGATGGACCCTGCCCTAGATCAGGTACGAAAATAGCGCCTGCTAACCGGTGCTGGGGCTAATGGAAAGTGCACAAACGCGGGGACACTGGTGCGGTGTTGGGGAAAGCGGGGCTAGTGGAAAAGTGCCTATAATGTCACAAACCGAGCCGGTGTTTTCCTGTAGGTTCGGTTCTGACCATTCTCTGTGGCTCAGGCATCGGGGTTTATGTATTGTTACCTTTTGAGTTCTTGTTGTTTTTATGTCTGTGTTCTTTTTCTTTTCCATACCTGTAGCCACTGCTCTGGCCAGCGGTTGTCAGGCAGCCTCTTTTGACCCACTTTCTGGTGGGCGCTAACATTTGCCAATCCAACCACGCCCCCTCTCTCTTTGACAGCCAGCTGATTCGCCCCGGTAATTATCTTTTCCGCGCCTCATCCAGGTGTGTCCAATTTGTCATTCCAGCAGTGTTTGTACTTAGGCAGTTCTTGCCAGTCAAACACTGCTGGACCATTGTGCTTCGACATGCGGACGTTAATCGCCACACGGTTGAACTGTCTTTGAGGGAAGCTGCACTGTCGTCATTCCCCTCAGTGTAGCTGTTATTGGTGTATGTTCTTCGGTGACTTGGACTTTTTGGACTGCTCCTGGCCGTGAGTACGAACTGTTTAGCTTAGCCCAGTTCCCTTCTCCAGCTACAGTAGAGCGTCCTGGTGTACTCTTAGTCAACCCTGAGCTATCCATGTTTTGTTTGCATCATCTGCCATGTTGTCAGCCAGCATTTGTTGTCAACACTATCACAACGTGTTAGCCACTCCACACAGCCGTGGTTCTGTTGCACCCTTGAAGCAATGTCGGCTCTGGGGCGCAACCATGGTTAACACGTCTCCTCTCCATATATTCGCTGGGCGATGTCAGCCCCGAACGCCAACTGTAACTGTTTCTGTTTATTTTTGTAAGTCTTCACCTTTTTGGGAACTCTTGTCATCTATCTTTATGTTCAGTAAATGTGCTGTAGTGAATCCTGCGCATAAATCCATTCATCCTTCCCCTCCTCCATGTGCTGCGTAAAAGCACACAAGGAGTCTTATGACAGAATGGTCCAGCCAGCCAGGATTTAGCAGATTCACCCTCACATCTGTTTTTTTTTTTCTTTTTGAACTGTTTTTTCTTTTTTCTACCTGTCTGTGCTGTGGTGGTCATGGAGGCCGCGAACCGAAGATATCCTTTGAGTTTGGGGTGGGTATGCTTTCGAGCCTTGATGAACATTGATGGGCTCATCTCCTCGGCTAGCAAATACTCTACCCCGGAGGACATTTTGTGGTACATGGGTCTGGCGGAGGCAGAGATCTGGCAATGCCCACAGCTTTCTGAACACGCTGAGGGTATTGAGAGGATCAGCCTGTTGGCAGCATTACGGCGTGAGAAGGGCAGGAGGGAGAGGAAGTCCCCAAGTAAGACCAGGCTCACGCCGAAAGGGAAGCTCTCCTGGGCCCCCGGCATTCCTGCTTCACACCAGAGAACTGCGCTCACTCCCGCTCCAGCCAAACCAGCTCCAACATCCGGCAGACAGCGTCGTCCAGTGGGCAGACGCCGGGAGAAGCCCCCCTTGTCCTCGGCAGCCATTTCCACTCCAGCTGCCGTGAGAACTGCCAGGGGTATCCCGCCTACGGCCACCTCCACATCATCTGGGCCGGCTTCTCCATCACCCTCTGAAGTGTCCGGGAGCACCATAGACACGGAGAGGGATGACTGTCAGCCTTCTGCAGCTATCACCAATAAGCACCAGGATGACAGGCAAGTGTTTTTTTCATTCTAATCAATTAAATTGTGATAAACCTTGTCTGTCTCCCGAGGGGGAGGCCCAGTCTTTGTAGTCCGCTGGGTCCTCTCCTCCAGCTGCAATCAGTAACTCTTTTTCTATGCTCTCCGTGTCTCCTTCAATTTTTCTTGAGTGTCTGCCAGCCTTGGAACTTAGCCGCCAGACGATGGAGGAGCCTCAGGCCCTGGAGGATCCTGTTCCAGAGCCTGCACGGAGCCAGCCCTTAGTCCCCTCGCTAGATCCATCTCCAGCAGGGGTTACTTCACCTGAGGACGTAAGGACTGTTCCAACCATCTTGCCAGCTGCAGAGAGAGTTGCAGTGGAATGGGAGCCGGACTTGGACCTCTTGGAGGCGGGGCCTGAGTCTTCATCGTCTGGATCGATGGAGTCCTGGGCGGCGGTGGAGCTCGATCTCAGGCAAGTTATCGCTCTTGTTTTTCTAATGTCAGTTTTGGAGAGATCTTGCCTGGCTATGGGGGGGAGAGTCGGATGCAGCCCTCGGCTACATCTGAACTCACTTCGCAGGGCTCCGCCACTGCTGGTGACCCTAACCACTTTTCTTCTCCTGCTATCTCTGACCCTTCATCTAGGGTCGCCGGAGTGGGTGTGCCATCACCAGAGGTCGTTGTGGGTCCGGTCCAACCAGGAGAGGACACCGCTGTTCCAGCTCCTCTGGCCAGGGTCGTCAGGGCTCCCCCCCATCGATCGCCTCCTTAGCTTGGTGCTCCGGCGGGTTGGCCCGCTCACCGTGGCTGCAGCATTGGCCTGGTTGGGGTCCACCGTGGGAGCTGCTGAACTCCAGCTGGAGTCCACCGCATGTGCTGCAGAGCTCCAGCCGGGAGTCACCACAGGTGCTGCAGAGCTCCAGCTGGGAGTCACCGTGGGTGCAGCATTGGCCCACTCGGGGTCCATCGCGGGTGCAGCAGAGCTCCAGCCAGGAGCCACTGTGGGTGCAGCGTTGGCCCAGTCCGGATCCACTGCGGGTGCAGTGTTGACCCGGTCAGGGTCCACTGTGGGTGCAGCATTGGCCAGGTCGGGGTCCACCGTGGGTGCAGCTGTGTCCCAAGCTGGGACCACCGAGGCTGCTGTGGACCAGCCTGAAGACGCCGCAGCCTTCTTCTCCTCCCTGTCCGACACTGTGGGGGTTCCCTCCCTTTGGTCTGGTCACCCACCAGCAAGCCTCCTGGTGAGCAGGCCACCTCCTGCGTCATCCCGCCGGTCCTGGTGGCTGAACAGCACTGGCCGACCGCCGGAGGAACTGAGTCTCTGGGCCATATGGCCCGTGTTTTCCGGCAGGCTACCGGACTTTGTTCATCGGACTGCCTGCTGGGCCTGGGACTCTGTGTAGCCTCCCAAGCCTCCACGTCTTTGGACTTGGTGGGGGGTAATTGTGGGCCCTGGGCGGGGTATGGTGTTCCCTCCTTTCCTGTTCCCCCTACCTCCCACCCAGGTTAGTGTTGTCATTCCTGTTAGGGTTGGTGGGGAGTCGGGGCGGGGGGTTTCTTTTCTTGTGATGTTACCGTGGGTGTCTAGAATCCATCCCTAGAAGGGGGGGCTCTGTCACAAACTGAGCCGGTGTTTTCCTGTAGGCTCGGTTCTGACCGTTCTCTGTGGCTCAGGCATTGGGGTTTATGTATTGTTACCTTTTGAGTTCTTGTTGTTTTTATGTCTGTGTTCTTTTTCTTTTCCATGCCTGTAGCCGCCGCTCTGGCCGGCGGTTGTCAGCCAGCCTCTCTTGACCCACTTTCTGGTGGGCGCTGTCTAACATTCGCCGGTCTGACCACACCCCCTCTCTCTTTGACAGCCACCTGATTTGCCCCGGTAATTATCTTTCCCGTGCCTTGCCCAGGTGTGTTCAATTTGTCATTCCAGCAGTGTTTGTACTTAGGCGGCTCTTGCCAGTCAAACACTGCTGGACCACTGTGCTTCGACATGCGTATGTTAATTGCCGCACGGTTGAACTGTCTTTGAGGGAAGCTGCACTGTCGCCATTCCCCTCAGTGTAGCTGTTATTGGTGTATGTTCGTCGGTGACTTGGACTTTTTGGACTGCTCCTGGCCGTGAGTACAAACTGTGTAGCTTAGCCCAGTTCCCTTCTCCAACTACAGTAGAGCGTCCTGGTGTACTCTAAGTCAACCCCAAGCTATCCATGTTTTGTTTGCATCATCTGCCGTGCTGTCAGCCAGCATTTATTGTCAACACTATCACGACGTGTTAGCCACTCCACACAGCCGTGGTTCTGTTGCGCCCTTGAAGCGATGTCAGCTCTGGGGCGCAACCGTGGTTAACACATCTCCCCTCCATGTGTTCGCTGGGCGATGTCGGCCCCGAACACCAACTGTAAGTGTTTCTGTATATTTTTGTAAGTAGTCACCTTTTTGGGAACTCTTGTCATCTATCTTTATGTTCAATAAATGTACTGTGGTGAATCCTGTGCGTAAATCCATTCATCCTTCCCCTCCTCCGTGTGCTGCATCAAAGCGCATGAGGAGGCTTATGACAAAATGATGTTCTTTCCACTTCCGGAGGATGGCTCCAACAGTGCTCACTGGAACATTCAGCAGTTTTGAAATGCACCTGTAACCAATGCCATCATTATGTTTTGCAACAATAAGGTTGCAAAGGTCTTTGCTTCTACCCATTATGAGTTCTTTGTGGTGTGACAATCTGATATTCACAGACCTTTTTAAAGGCATCAAACAGGACTTAACCAGATGAAATTAATTTCCACTGATGGGGGACAGGATGGCTTCCTAAATTCTGATGAATTTCAGCTGGTTTCTTGGCTTTCTATGTCTTTTGCCCCTCTTTTTCTTCATGTGTTCAATACTTATTTCCTGTGACATTCCACTTTATTAAATATAACTTGTTTTGTGAACACAGTCGCCTTGATTTCTTTGTATGTATGGATTACTTGGGTTGTTGCTGATATCTGGTTGAAATCTCAGGTCACTGGCTTCATCAGAAATATGTTTAATGAGAAAAATGTTGATGTGGGAATCCCTCTCAGTATATTCACACTCAGACTTAAGACAAAAGGGAATTGTCATGGGGGGTTTGTGTGTGGATGTGGGGGTGGTGTGTTGATGTGAACAGTGACAAAGAGAACGGGAATTACAAAGGCTTTGATGTTAAGGCAGCACACAGAAGGCTGACCGAGTGGTTGGATTTAAGAGCAAAGGTGCATGAGATCTGTTACTCTTTTGCTGCTTGGGTTTCTAGAGAAATGTAGAGAGAGAGAGAGTGAATAAAGCCTGATATGATCTAGACCTCTCTGCCTGATTATTTCTCTCTCCACACTGGCGACCCTTGACGCACAATGGAACGCGAGGCGAACACCCCGGAGATGACCCGGACGGGTACCAGCAACGCATGCGCCATTTCGGTCAAACTCCCAGACTTTTGGCTACACGACCCGAAGTCTTGGTTCCTCCACACCGAGGCCCAGTTCGCACTCCAGGGAATAACGGCAAATGACACCAGATACTACTACGTGGTTGCAGCGCTGGATGCACGCACAACTCAGCAGGTGGCGAACCTGCTCCAACTGCCCCCAGCCCGTGACAAATACGGCGCTCTCAAAACCGCGCTGACCCGGCGCTACACGCTCTCGGACTGTGAGAGAGCGGAGAGGCACCTGACGCGCTCCAAGTTAGGAGACGGGTCGGCGGTTGAATTGATGGAGAAGGTGTTGGCGTTGATGGGCACAGATGATGGGCATTTTTGCTTTGCCCACCTTTTCCTCCGGAACCTCCCGACAGCGGCCAGAGCAGTCCTTGCCAATTCGCCGCTGCTGGCCGTGCGCAACTACCGGGCGCTAGCCCAGGAGGCAGATCGGATTATCCTCACCACCAGAGCCCTCATAGTGAACGCAGCGGCGTCGGACCCCAGCGAGACGGCCAGCGGAGGCGAGGAGCCAGTGATGGTGGCTGCAGCAGGGGCCAAGAAGCACTGGAGAGATACGCTTTGTTTCTACCACCGCCGTTTTGGAGAGAACGCACACCGATGCATGCCACCGTGCCAATTCAAGCATTTGGGAAACGACAGGACCGGCAGTCGGTAGCAGCTGCGACCACCGGTGAAGCAAGTAAGCTGCTCTATGTGACAGATTCACGCTCGGGGAGACGGTTCCTCATGGACTCCAGCTCCCAAAAGAGCCTCATCCTGCCGTCCTACGCTGACCGGTTGGCGGGAACTAGCGGCTCCGAGCTGACAGCCGCAAACGGCTCAGACATTGAGACTTTTGGTGAAAGGACGCTGACTGTATCCTTGCACGGCTGTACATACCAATGGACATTCATCATAGCAACATGCAGCTTCCCCATCTTAGGCGCTGATTTTTTGTGTGCACATGGACTACTAGTCGATGTTGCTAACAGATGCCTGATTAACGCTATGTCTTTTGATTCTCTCCCCTGTACAGCTCGAGGAGCCAGGCCAACAACACTAGCCAACATCACAGCTCCAGGGGGTAAGTTCCACACACTACTCACCCAGTTACCAGCACTCACGGTCCCGACATTTTTGGCGGCCGTCACTAAAAACGGGGTGGAGCACTTCATTACCACCACGGGGCCACCTGTTTTCGCAAGACCTCGGCGCCTGGACGCAGCTAAACTGGCCATAGCACGTGAGGAGTTTGCCAACTTGAAAAGGTTGGGCATCATCAGGCACTCAAACAGCCCATGGGCATCCCCGCTACATATGGTTCCTAAGGCCGAGGGATCGTGGCGACCGTGCGGAGATTTCCGCAGATTAAACAACGCCACAGTGCACGACCGCTACCCAATCCCTCATATTCAGGATTTTTCCATTCACCTCACTGGGGCATGCATTTTTTCCAAGATAGACCTGGTCCACGGTTACCACCAGGTCCCGGTGTGCGCTGAGGACATACCTAAAACAGCAGTAATAACCCCGTTTGGCCTGTTTGAGTTTTTACGCATGCCTTTTGGGTTAAAAGGCGCGGTACAGACATTCCAATGCATGATGGATGCAGTGTTGCACGATCTGCCATTTGTGTTCATCTACCTGGACGACATCCTCGTGGCCAGCGCGTCCGAGGACGAACACGTAACCCACCTCAGGACAGTTTTCCACGCGGCGCACCCGGCGCACCCGGACCCGGTGGCTCGGCTAGTGCTCACTACCGCCGCCTCGGACGTGGCCATAGGGGCCGTCATGGAGCAGCACGTCGCTGGTTCTTGGCAGTCACTCGCCTTTTTTAGCAGGTCTTTGCGCGACAGTGAACGTAAATACAGCGCCTTTGACAGAGAGTTACTGGCTGTCAACCTAGCCATACGCCACTTCCAGTTCTGGCTGGAAGGGCGCACCGTCACTGCATTCGTAGACCACAAGCCACTAACGTATGCGATGGCCAAGGTTTCGGAACCACGGTTGGGCCGGCAGCAGAGACAGCTGGCCGCTATCTCGGAGTTTACGACCAACATTCAGCATGTGGCCTGTAAACTCAATGTCACATGCTCATACATGGCTTTCTGTAAAAATAAGATTGTTCCACGTAAACGTGTCAAAATATATCCCAACAACAAGCCATGGGTTACAAAATCAGTTAAATCCTGCTTACAGAGGAAAGCACTTGCCTTTAAACAGGGGTCTGTTTCTGAGCTACAGGTTGCCACAAAAGAGCTGAAGTCCGAAATTTTAAGAGCAAAACAGAATTATAAATCAGAATTGGAAAGCAAGATGGCAACAAAGAAACTTGGTTCGGCCTGGGCCAGTATGAAAACTATTGCAGGCCTTCAGAGCACAGAGCGCAGTAATCGTGTGTTTTTAGATGGTTTTAATTCAGACACAGAGCTGGCTAATGCTCTTAATTATTTTTATGGTCGTTTTGATTCCTTTGATTTTAGCACAGAAACCCAAGATTTGAAACAGAAACTCAAAGACAATCAGCACTTTAATATTGAGGTGCAGGATGTTAAAAGGGAGGTCTGCGCTGTAAAAGTGAACAAAAGTCAGGGCCCTGATAATATATGTGGGCGCTTGGTAAAGTCCTGTGCACATGAACTGAGTCCTATATTTCATTACATTTTCAATAAGTCCTTACAGACACAACATGTGCCTAAGATCTGGAAAGAAGCCGTGGTTGTTCCCGTTCCAAAATCCAGCTGTCCTAAAATGGTAAACGACTTTAGACCAGTTGCTTTGACTTCAATTTTAATGAAAATTTTTGAAAAACTGGTCAGATGTGAGGTCCTAAAGCAGACTGAGCATGCATTGGATCCTCTGCAGTTTGCCTATAGGCCTCACAGAGGAGTGGAGGATGCCACTGTCACTCTGTCACATGCTTTTTAAACATCTGGATTTTAATGGGACACGCGCCAGGCTTTTATTTGTGGACTTTTCCTCTGCCTTTAATACAATCCAACCTCATATCTTAGTTGAAAGGCTCCTGCAACAATTTGATTTGAGCAATAATCTGGTGGGTTGGATTCTGGATTTCTTAACCAACAGGACGCAGAGAGTGAGGGTCAATAGTACATTGTCTGACCTAAAGTGCTCTTCTACTGGCTCTCCTCAGGGGTGTGTGTTGTCACCACTACTCTTCATCCTGTACACAAACATGTGTCGGAGCAGACATGACAACAGACACATTATAAGGTATGCTGATGATTCAGTTATTGCCAGTCTCCTCCAGGATGGTGAGAGTGGCCACAGCCCAGTAGTTGATGATTTTGTTCGCTGGTGTGAGGATTCCTACCTGCAGCTGAATACTGTCACGCCGCGCCATTCATCAGCGGCGCCACCTGCTCACGCACCTGCTACTCGTCAGCGGCGAAGGATAAAAGCCGCCTCGCCCTGAGCGTCGGCCTGAAGCCGTAGACTTCATTTCCTTGTATGGACTTCTACCACATTCTCTTCAGCATCCTCATCTCCGGTAAGAAGTTCACTTACCTCATCTCTCCAGTCTGCTCCCCTGTGCACAGGTGGATTCCTCGGCGGCGGACAATCCCGTCCCTCGTCTCTCCTCGCTGCTGCACCGAGCCCTGCAGGTGGCTGTCTCCCGGGCTTCCATCCTTGAAGCGCCAGTCATCTGCCAAAACAAGTAAGCTTCTCTCCCTCGCCTATTCTCCTCCCGTGTTGGTGTGTGCTCATCACCCTGTGTCTGATTTCTCCCATAGGGTTGCCGGCTGAACGGTCTCCTGCCTCTGGGTCCGAAGCAGACGCCACCACCAACACATTAACATTCCGCAGACACGCACCCAAACATCCCTGTTGTTAATAAACAGTTTGAACTACTCTGAGCCTGTGTGTGTGTGCGTCTCCTGAGCCGAACGTTATGTCAGTACGGCTTCAGCAGAGCGGCTCGGCGGACGGCGGGCTCGCACACCGGTTTACCATCCTCGAGGCTCGGGTGGATCAGATTGTTTATCAGCAACAGGTGGTTCTTCATCAATTATTAGAACTGACTAACCGATTGAACCGCTTGGACCCCCAACAGCCGTTCCTCCCGACTCACCAGGGTGGCGCGGCTCCTGCTGTTCCAGCGGCCGTCCAGCCGGCTCCAGTGGCACCGGTTCGGCTCACGCCGATTCCGACCCCCGCCCGCTTTAGCGGTAAGCTCGGCGGAGCGCGGGGGTTTATTATGCAGTGTGAGTCCGTGTTCCACCGTGTGCCCGGAGATTTTCCCTCGGATCACAGCCGAATTGGTTACATAGGGAATCTTCTGGAGGGGCGTGTGTTAACCTGGACCTACGCCGTAATGGCGAGGCCCAGTTATGCCACCCTCACCTATGACCAATTCGTGAGGCGCTTTCTGGAGGTCTTTGACCACTCACAAACCGAAACGGTCCAGGTCGATCGGCTTCTCGCTCTCCAGCAGGGAAGCCGGTCGGCAGCGGACCACTCGGTCGACTTCCGGGTAGCGGCGGAGGAATTGGGCTGGGAGGAACGCTCCCTCTGTGGCCTGTTCCTCCACAGCCTCAATAGTGATCTGAGGGATGAACTGGCTGGTCGGGATATCCCTGGGACGCTAGCGGAGCTGACATCCTTTGCGATAAGTTTGGATAACAGGCTGCGCGAGCGCTCCTCGGGGTGGAGGTCTTCTTCTTCTCGCCCTCGTGGAGCCTCGCCGCACCTGTTCCAAGCTCGCCCCCTGGCGGCGCCGCCAGCATCGCGCCCCGAGGAGTCGGAGCCGATGGTGACGGGCTGGACAAAACTTTCCCCTGTGGAGAAACAACGCCGCCGTGAGTTGGGCCTCTGCATGTATTGCGGAGGCGACCAACACACCGTGGAGCGTTGTCCACGGAAAGCCAGTCGGTGGGGTCCGCGAGTCACTGTTGGAAGCCTCGCGGATGTCAATCGGTTAGGATCACCTTCTCAATTGAAGCTGCCCATCCGTTTCTGCCATAACCCTACTGGGCACCTCACCCACGCACTGGTGGATTCGGGCGCAGAAGGCAGCTTCATTTCACAAAGCCTGGCAACCCGATTGGGCATCCGCTGCCAGGCACTCAACACTCCCATCTCCCTAATCCACCTCTCCCGTGCCACCCTCGGGAGAGTGACGCATCAAACTGTTCCCCTACCGGTCATCATCTCGGGAAACCACCGGGAGGAAATGACCTTTTACGTCCTTCCCAACTCTGTGTCGCCCGTCATCCTGGGGTATCCCTGGCTCCGCCTTCACAATCCGGTCCTGGATTGGAAATCAGCTGGGATCTCGGCATGGAGTACGTTCTGTATGGGCACCTGCCTTCAGTCCGCTGCCTGCTCTCCGTCCGCTCCTCCCCCTGCTACGGACGCTGCACCCCCGGACCTGTCTCTGGTGCCCCCAGAATTTCACGACCTGGGTATAGTGTTCAGCAAAGCGAAAGCTATGTCTCTTCCCCCTCATCGGCCCTATGACTGCGCCATCAACCTCCGCCAGGGGGCTCCCTTACCTTCTGGTCGCCTTTACAGCCTGTCTGCGCCGGAGAAGGAGACGATGAACGCCTACCTGAAGGAATCATTAAGTGCTGGGATTATCCGCCCATCATCGTCACCCGTGGGGGCAGGGTTCTTCTTCGTGGGGAAAAAGGATGGGTCCCTCCGCCCTTGTATCGACTACCGGGCCCTCAACAATATCACGGAGAGGGACCGTTACACCCTGCCTCTCATGGACACTGCCTTCCACTCCCTCCAGGGGGCGACCTGGTTCACCAAGCTGGACCTACGCAGCGCTTACCACCTCGTCCGGATCCGGGAGGGAGATGAGTGGAAAACGGCCTTCCGTACCCCGAACGGCCACTTTGAATATCTGGTGATGCCGTTCGGGTTGACCAACGCTCCTGCAGTCTTCCAGCGCCTCATTAATGACGTCCTCCGGGACTTCATTGGCCTTTTCGTGTTCGTCTACCTGGACGATATTCTCATCTTCTCCAAGTCCAGGGATGAGCACCAGGTCCACGTGAGGCGGGTCCTCCAAAGGCTGCTGGAGAATCGTCTGTACGTTAAGGCGGAAAAGTGTGAATTTTACGCCAGGAGTACATCCTTCCTGGGGTTCATCATCGCCCACGATAAGGTGCTCCCCGACCCAGAGAAGGTAAAGGCGGTGGTGGAATGGCCTACACCTGCATCTCGGAAACAGGTGCAGCAATTTGTTGGCTTCGCCAATTTCTACCGCCGCTTTGTCCCCAACTTCAGTGCCATCGTGGGACCACTGACCCGCCTCACGTCCCCGAAGGTCCCGTTCCGGTGGACCGAAGAGGTCGCTGCCGCCTTTGAGGCGCTGAAGGCGGAATTCTCCTCCTCCCGGGTCCTTCGCCAGGTCGACCCCGCGCTGCAGTGCATTGTAGAGGTAGACGCCTCGGACACGGGAGTGGGAGCAGTGCTGTCCCAGCGGTCACCGGACGATGGCGCCAAGCGACCGTGCGCCTTCTTCTCCCGGCGCTTGTCCCCGGCGGAGAGAAACTACGATGTGGGGGACAGAGAGCTCTTGGCCATCAAGCTCGCCCTGCAGGAGTGGCGCCACTGGTTGGAGGGGGCAAGCCTGCCGTTTGTGGTCCTCACGGACCACAAGAACCTGGAATACTTACGGTCTGCCAAGCGCCTGAACGCCCGCCAGGCGCGCTGGTCCCTGTTCTTCGCCAGGTTCCAATTTTCCATCACCTTCAGGCCTGGCTCTAAGAACGTCCTGCCTGACGCCCTCTCCAGGCAGTTCGCCCCCGTGGAGTCGGAGGAGGCGCCCCACTCCATCCTGCCCAGGTCGTGCGTCGTGGGAGCCATCTCGTGGGACATTGAGAGCAAGATCCGGAAGGCACAGGAGGTGGAACCTGACCCTGGCGGCGGACCGGAGGGGAGGCTGTTCGTGCCATCCGCGGTCCGAGGAGAGGTCATCCACTGGCTCCACACCTCCAAGCTCACCTGTCACCCTGGCACCTCCCGGATGATAGATCTCCTCCAACGGTCCTTTTGGTGGCCAGGCCTGCGGAGGGATGCAGCCCGCTACGCCCGGGCTTGCCCAATCTGTGCCACCTGCAAGTCGGGAAATGCCCCTCCAGCGGGTCTGCTCCAGCCCCTGCCCGTCCCTGGCAGGCCCTGGTCGCACATCGCTCTGGATTTCGTCACCGGACTCCCCATCTCCAACTCCTATGACACCATCCTGACCATCGTGGACCGCTTCTCCAAGGCCGTGCACTTCGTCCCCCTGCGAGGCCTCCCTACTGCCCTGGAGACGGCGGACCTCCTCGTCCAACACGTGGTCAGGCTGCATGGGATTCCGGTGGACGTGGTCTCGGACCGGGGCCCCCAGTTTTCATCTGAGGTTTGGAGGTCTTTCTGCAACGCCATCGGAGCCAAGGTGAGCCTCTCCTCTGGCCATCACCCCCAATCCAACGGGCAGTGTGAGAGGACCAACCAGGAGCTGGAGGCTGCGCTCCGCTGTGTGTCCAGATCCAAACCCGCGTCCTGGAGCAACCATCTTGCCTGGGTTGAATATGCCCACAACACCGCTCGCTCTTCTGCTACAGGGATGTCCCCCTTCAAAGCGTCCCTGGGTTACGACCCCCCGCTGTTTCCGGAGCAGGAGAGTGAGGTAACTGTCCCGTCAGTTAGGGCCCATCTCAGGCAGTTCCGCTCCACCTGGGCTGCCGCGCGCCATGCGCTATTGCGCACAGCGGAGCGCAACAGGACTGTGGCGGACCGGCGTAGGAGACCTGCCCCGGCGTACAGAGTTGGGCAGCTTGTTTACATTTCCACCCAGGACGTCACTCTAAAAGGCGAGAGGAGAAAGCTGGCACAGCGCTTCATGGGTCCCTACCCCATCACCCGGATCATCAACCCGGTGGCTGTGCGCGTGGCTATTCCCCCCTCCCTCCGCATTCATCCTACTTTCCACGTGTCGAAGGTGAAACTGGCGGTTACTGACCCCCTTTGCCCTCCTCCTGCAGCGCAACCCGCGCCCCGGATGATTGGTGGCCATCCGGCCTGGTCCGCCTCCTCCATCCTGGACTCCCGGCGCCGGGGTCGTGGGTTGCAATACTTGGTGGACTGGGAGGGCTATGGGCCCGAGCATCGACAGTGGGTGCCCCCGTCGTTTGTGTTGGACCCATCGCTCATCGCGGACTTCCACCGAGCGCACCCGGATAAGCCATCGCCAGGAGGCGCTGCTAGAGGGGGGAGTACTGTCACGCCGCGCCATTCATCAGCGGCGCCACCTGCTCACGCACCTGCTACTCGTCAGCGGCGAAGGATAAAAGCCGCCTCGCCCTGAGCGTCGGCCTGAAGCCGTAGACTTCATTTCCTTGTATGGACTTCTACCACATTCTCTTCAGCATCCTCATCTCCGGTAAGAAGTTCACTTACCTCATCTCTCCAGTCTGCTCCCCTGTGCACAGGTGGATTCCTCGGCGGCGGACAATCCCGTCCCTCGTCTCTCCTCGCTGCTGCACCGAGCCCTGCAGGTGGCTGTCTCCCGGGCTTCCATCCTTGAAGCGCCAGTCATCTGCCAAAACAAGTAAGCTTCTCTCCCTCGCCTATTCTCCTCCCATGTTGGTGTGTGCTCATCACCCTGTGTCTGATTTCTCCCATAGGGTTGCCGGCTGAACGGTCTCCTGCCTCTGGGTCCGAAGCAGACGCCACCACCAACACATTAACATTCCGCAGACACGCACCCAAACATCCCTGTTGTTAATAAACAGTTTGAACTACTCTGAGCCTGTGTGTGTGTGCGTCTCCTGAGCCGAACGTTATGTCAAATACGACAAAAACTAAAGACATGATTATTGACTTTAGGAGGAAAACTCCCAGGCACAAAGTCACCGTACTAAAAGGCCAGACCACCGAATGTGTACAATCCTACAAATATCTTGGGACGATTATTGATAGTAATTTAAACTTTGAAGAGAACTGTGAAAGGGTGTGCAAAAAGGGTCAGCAACATTTGCATTGCTTGAGAAAACTTGCACGCTTCCAAATTGACCAAACCATAATGACAATGTTTTATCGGGCTTTTATTGAATCTGTTTTATCCTTTTCTTTAGTGTCATGGTTTGATCAGATAAAACTGAAACAGAGGAAATCCTTGGATCAGGTAGTTAGATGGTCCAGTCGTTTGCTTGGTGAGTCACAGCTGAGCCTGACATCCCTGTACACCAGACAAGTACAGAGGATGGCTACCTCCATTTTAAATGATGACTCCCACCCTTTGCACTGCAACTTTCAGCTTCTTCCCTCAAGACGGAGGTTTGCTGTCCCAAAAAGTAAAACCCAGCGCTACAAAAACAGCTTTGTTCCTGCTGCTGTCAAAGAGTTGAATAAGCTGTAACAATATATTGCACATAATTTAGGTACCTATTTATTAACTCCATTTTATATTTACTTATTTTTGTAGGATGTTACTTGGGTTCTAAATATTTTATTGGGTTTTAGACCTTTGAGTTTTTAACCTCTTTGACTAGTTTTTAACATTTAATATGACTCTTCTCTCTTACCTCTGATTTTTCTCCCATCTCTTTGTCTTTTTATACCCTGATTGATGGAGCCTTGAGTATTTTTTATCATGTTTATAGTCAATTTCATGTGTGCCTGCTTTTGTGTCTATGTTGAATGTAATTTGTGGCTTGTAAATATTGGATGTCACCAGACTGCAAAACAAATCTACCTACGGGTACAAATAAAGTAACCTGAACCTGAACCTGAACCTGGAGGACTGCCTCTCGCGCGCATTAGTGGCCCCAGTCTATATGGAGATAGATTTCTTGGCCATGGCCGCTGCGCAGAGCGGCGATGCGGACGTTTGTGCGCTCGAGTCTGGACCAACAGGGTTAAGGCTGGAGAGCAGAGTACTGCAGGACGGGGGGCCCCCCCTAATCTGTGACGTCTCCACGGGCCGCCTGCGCCCAGTGGTCCCAAGCGCTTGGCGCCGCCGAGCTTTTGAGTTGGTTCACTCCCTGGCGCACCCAGGAGTGCGCGCGTCAGTCAAAATGGTGGGAGCAAAGTTTGTCTGGCCGAGCCTGCACAAACAGGTGAAAGAGTGGGCTGCAGCCTGCATAGCGTGCCAGTGAGCTAAAGTGCACAGACACACAAAGGCCCCCTTGGAGCCGTTCCATATCCCGGCTAAGCGGATCGACCACGTTCATGTGGACCTCGTGGGCCCCCTCCCGCCATCGCAAGGGTTCACGCACCTCCTGACAGTGGTGGACCACACCATGCACTGGCCCGAATTAGTCCCGCTAGCTTCCACCGCGTCCGCAGAAGCTGCACGCGCTTTTTTGACGACATGGGTGGCACGTTTCTGTGCCCCTTCGGATATCACGTCCGATTGGGGCCCACAATTTGTTTCCGACCTCTGGTCTACCATGACCCGGAGCCTGGGCGTCTCACTTCATCGCACGACCGCGTATAACCCACAGGCCAATGGGTTATGTGAGCATTTCCATAGATCACTTAAAGAAGCGCTCAGGGCTTCGCTTACGGATGCAAATTGGGTGGACCGGTTGCCGTGGGTTCTATTAGGGTTGCATTCAGCACCGAAGGAGGATTTGGCAGCCTCACCAGCAGAGCTGTTTTTTTCCCAGCCGCTGCGGCTCCCAGGGGAATTTTTGCCGGACAGCCCCGCGCCGAACATTGATCCATCCCCACTTTCACCGCGTAACGCAGTGGCAGGGACAGTACCCGGTCCGATCCACCACTGTTTTCCACGCGCTTTTGTATCAAGGGCCTTGAAGGACGCGGCGTTCGTATTTGTCAGACACGATGCCCACTGGACCCCCTTGCGCCCGCCCTACAATGGCCCATTCAGAGTGCTGGAACCCAGGGCGAAACATTTTGTGTTAGACTTGGGGGGATGCAGAGAAACAGTCTGTATAGACAGGCTTAAGCCCGCTTTCGTGTTATCAGACGAACAAGTGGTGCTGGCCTGAACTTCTCGGCGCGGACGACCCCCACTGAGAACTCCCCAGGTAAATGACTCGTCAGATCAGTCACAAGGGCATGCTAATGATGTTTTCCTCCCTCCCAATGCCCCCCCACAGACGGACGCACCCCCAACCTCGAAGCTGCAGACCCTACATTACAGCCGCTACGGACAAAAGCTGAAGCCCAAAGGACATGAGGGTCAAGGCTCAGTCAGAGTCTGGGGGTCGGGGGGGAGCGGTGTGGGAATCCCTCTCAGTATATTCACACTCAGACTTAAGACAAAAGGGAATTGTCATGGGGGGTTTGTGTGTGGATGTGGGGGTGGTGTGTTGATGTGAACAGTGACAGAGAGTGGGAATTACAAAGGCTTTGATGTTAAGGCAGCACACAGTGGTTGGATTTAAGAGCAGAGGTGCATGAGATCTGTTACTCTTTTGCTGCTTGTATTTCTAGAGAAATGTAGAGATGGAGAGTGAATAAAGCCTGATATGATCTGGACCTCTCTGCCTGATTATTTCTCTCTCCACAATAGAATAGAATAGAATAAAATAGAATAGAATAGAATAGACTTTATTTGTCATTATAACAAGTACAACGAAATAAAAATGCAAACCAATCAGTGAATGAGGAGTAAAAAGAAGCTTAAAAAAATTATATAAATTACTAATTTTAAATATCACACACACTCAATTTCACAGTTTCAAACCTCATGTTCTACCAGAATTCAGACAGGTAATTGCGGTCGGATAAAAATGTTTTTGAATCTGTCCTTGTTTTGATTGCTCTAAACCGCCTTCCAGATGGTAGTAGTTGGAAGAGAGAGTGACCGGGATGGAAGGGGTCCTTCAGGATTTTTTGTGCCTTTTTAAGGCAACGGGCGTGGTGCAGTTCTTCAAGGCTGAGGAGAGGGCAACCAATAATTTTTTGGGCTGTGTTGATGACAGTCTGAAGAGCTTCCTTCTGAGCTACCATGCAGCTGCTGAACCAAATACAAATACAATAAGTTAAAATGCTCTCAATAGAGCAACGATAAAAAGACAACAGCAGTCTCTGACAGATGTTATTTCCTCTCAGCACCCTAAGGAAATGTAGTCTCTGCTGGGCCTTTTTCAGCAGCTCAGTTGTGTTCACCCCCCATGTCATGTCCTCCTGAATGTGGACCCCCAGGAAGTGGAAATCCTCGCCCCTCTCCACAGTCAGAGGTTGAAGGTCTGTTTTATTTCTTCTGAAGTCTATGATGACCTCCTTTGTTTTTGTGACATTTAGAAGAGGGATAAGGAAGAAGAATAAGATAAGATAAGATAAGATAAACTTTATTGTCCCTCAAGGGGAAATTTGTCTTGGGCTTGTCACCCGTGCTGCAACCACACAATCCACACATACACAATGGATGTAGTACATAATAAATGAAATAAAACCCAATAAATAATACAAGTACATACATACGTAAATATATAACAGCAGTCATTAAGAACAGGAGTTATAAATGTCCCTGACCTATGTATCTGAGTTTAAAAGTTTTACTGACGTCGGGATAAATGAGTTCTTGTATCTATTGAACCTGCACTTGGGGACTCTGTATCTCCTCCCTGAGGGCAGCCGCACATATTCATTGTTTAGTACATGGCTCATGTCACCGATTATTTTTTGAGCTTGTCTACAGGCTGCCTGGTCGTATAAGATCTGCATGGGTAAATACTCTTTAACTCCAATAATTTTCCATGCTGTATGAATTAAACGCAACACTCTGTTATTTAGTTTCACAGAGAGGTTGCCAAACCAAGCTGTAATGCTGTATCTAATACAGCTCTCCAACACAGCCTAGTAAAATATTAACATAATCCTTTTATCAACGCTGTAGAGGAGCTGGAAATGATGAGGCGATTTTGTATTAAAAACAGAGTCTTTAATGAACAACTCTCCTATCTTGTCTCATCTGGTGCAGAGCTTGGCAGAAGGCAAAGAGGAGATTTCTGCGCAGCTCGCTGGTTAAATACAGGCACACATCAAAGACATGCAAAACACAAGCCGACATCCCCCGTTATCTTAATCCCCCCATTGTCCTGTTAACTCCTCCCCACGTCTTGGGAGGTGATGGGAAAACCTCTCCTCGCCTTAGGGGGTGAAGGTGTCAAGTCTGTCGCCGCCGCGTCCTGTGAAGTCATTGATCTTCACACGGCGGTGAGATTCCTTTGTCCTTTCGGAGGTGTGAAGTTCCTTTGCATATGTTGTCCCAAACATTTCCACATGCTCTAACATATGCAGGTATGGGATATATGAGTAATATATACCACAGGCCCCCCAAACAACTAGGAAAGGACACAGAAAGGTTCACAGTCTAGGGTAATTACTATGACATACTACGTGTTACAGCTGTTGCCACAGAAGAAACTTTCAAGCAGCCATGCTCCTAAGAGAGTTCAGTGGTAAACATAACAGCATAGTACAATCATAAGTCAGTCCTAAACTGTTGTAGCACAATTAATGAATAATTGCGGAGTGGTTAATATCAGTCCCTGTGCTGTCTGGGTTTTAATCTTCTCCCAAAACTGCTGTAGGTTGGTTTAGGCGTCCTGCTGGGACCTTCTTGTGAGGAATCTGCAGTGTGGGAAGGAGAGAGATTATTTGTTCCCTGCCTGGGGGCTGAGACTTTTCCCTTGGGGGGTCTACCTCGCCGAGGTGCTCGAGCCAGCTGTGCAGGTTCGTCTCTCAACAAGAAGGCAGGTTTGAGTCTGTCAATGCTGACCGTTTCATTTCTATCCCCATAATCAAGCACAAAGTGTTTGTCACCATTTTCCAGCACTCTGTACGGGCCATCGTATACTGGACGTAACGTTGGTTTTAGAGCTTCATGCTTAACAAAAACAAACTCAGCGTTTTTTAAAGTTTGAGGAACAAAAACTCGTGGAAAGGAGTGATGAGCTGGACCGTGGAGAGAGTCCGGTCCGTTACTGCCTAAAAACCTTGGGACTGGGAGGTGCCCTGGTTCCGGGTTTTCTGGTAAAAATTCACCTGGTAGTCTGATAGGCTGAGCAAAGACTAATTCTGCAGGGAAAGCGTCTAAATCCTCTTTAGGTGCCGCACGCAACCCCAATAAAACCCAGGGAAGTTTATTTACCCAATTTGTGTCCGTTAATGAGGCTCTGAGGGCGGCCTTTAAGGACCTGTGAAAACGCTTGCATAACCCATTAGCTTGAGGGTGATAAGCGGTGGTACGGTGAATTGTTGCCCCTAAACTGTTGGACATGGCTGACCAGAGCTCTGAGACAAATTGAGGCCCCCTATCTGACGTGATGTCTGATGGGACGCCGAAACGTGCCACCCAATTTGTTAGAAAAACGCGAGCGACTTCCTCCGCTGTAGTTGCCGCTAGAGGGACTGCCTCTGGCCAGCGCGTGGTGCGGTCTATCATTGTTAGCAGGTGTGTGAAACCCTGGGAGGAAGGTAGTGGCCCCACGAGGTCGACATGAATGTGGTTGAACCTTCTAGCAGGGATTGGAAAAGGCTCCAGAGGGGCTTTTGTGTGTCTGTGTATTTTGGCGCGTTGACAAGGAATGCAAGTTTTTGCCCATTCTTTTACGTTTTTGCGCAGGCCTGGCCACACAAACTTTTCGGCAACCATTTTGACCGAGGCGCGCACACCTGGGTGCGCGAGGGAGTGAATTGCGTCGAAAATGCGGCGGCGCCAAGCAGCTGGTACTAACGGGCGAGGTCGGCCGGTTGAAACATCGCATATTAGGGGGGGCACGCCGTCGCGCAACCCTTTTTTCTCCAGCCTTAACCCTGTTGGTCCGGACAGGAGCGCGCACACGTCTGCATCACTGCTTTGTTCTTCCGCCATGGCTGCATAATCTATCCCTTCATGGATAGGTGCTGCGTATGTGTCTGCGTTAGTGAAGAGTTCCGCTGCTGAGGCAGTGTAATCTGTCTCCTCGCGCTCTGCCGGTGCCACAGCGCGAGAGAGACAGTCCGCTACTACGTTAAGTTTGCCTGCTACGTGTCAAATGTCTGTGGTGAACTCTGAAATCGCAGCTAGCTGTCTTTGTTGTCTGCCCGACCATGGTTCTGAAATTTTAGCCATAGCAAAAGTGAGCGGCTTATGGTCCACAAAAGCCGTGAAACTCCGCCCTTCTAACCAAAACTGGAAGTGGCGGATGGACAAATGAAGCGCCAGCAGCTCTCTGTCAAAAGTGCTGTATTTGCGTTCAGTTGGGTTTAGCGATTTGCTAAAGAATGCTAAAGGTTGCCAGACCCCGCTGACAAGTTGTTCTACAACTGCCCCTATGGCCAGGTCTGAAGCATCTGTGGTTAGTGCAATGCGGGCTGCGGGATCTGGGTGGACTAACATTGTGGCGTTAGCTAGGGCATTTTTTACTTCCGCGAAAGTGCGTTTGCGCTCCGGGGTCCATTCGACCGCGTTGGAAGCTTTCTTTTTTTTAAGCGCGTCATATAGGGGCTGCATGAGCTGAGCTGCGTGGGGGAGGAAGCAGTTGTAAAAATTAACCATCCCCCAAAATTCCTGTAGCGATTTGACCGTTTGGGACCGTGGAAAACCTACTATCGCATGAACTTTGTCTGGAAGCGGAACTGCCCCCTTCGGGGAGACTTTATGTCCCAAAAAATCAATTTGCGATACGCCGAATGTGCATTTGGCTGGATTGATTATTAGTCCATGCTCTTCCAGCCTCTGAAAAACGGTAGTGAGGTGCTGCTCGTGCTCTTCCTCGGACGGGCTGGCTACCAGCATGTCGTCGAGGTAGACGAAAACAAAGGGGAGGTCGCGTAGGACTGCGTCCATCATACGTTGAAAAGTTTGGGCAGCGCCTTTGAGGCCGAAAGGCATTCGCAGGAATTCAAAAAGGCCAAAAGGGGTTATAACTGCTGTTTTAGGAATGTCTTCAGCTCGGACTGGGACTTGGTGATAACCGCGGACTAAGTCTATCTTTGAAAAAATGTGCGCACCCGCTAGATGCAGTGAAAAGTCCTGAATGTGAGGGATTGGGTAGCGGTCATGCGCTGTAGCGTTGTTTAATCTACGGTAATCTTCGCACGGTCTCCAAGAACCGTCGGATTTCGGAACCATGTGAAGTGGTGAAGCCCAGGGGCTTTTCGAACGTCTAACAATGCCTAATTTTTCGAGAGTTGTAAACTCGTCCCGTGCTATGTTGAGCTTGGCCGCGTCTAAGCGGCGAGCTTTGGCAAAAACGGGAGGTCCCGTTGTTGGAATGAAGTGTTTAACTCCGTGTTTAGCCACAGTGGCTGAGAATTTGGGGGTTGTGAGTGCTGGAAATTGGGTGAGGAGTTGCTCAAACTTACCTCCTGCCGTGGTGACGTTGGCCTGCACAGGTGGTGGAGAAACTCGAGCTGAGCATGGAATAGAAGCAAAAGATAGTGCATTAACCAGGCGCCTATTTGCTAGATCCACTAATAACCCGTGTGCACACAGAAAATCTGCGCCTAACAAGTTAAAACTCACCGCCGCTACAACAAATGTCCATCTGTAGCTGCAGCCGTGAATGAGGAGGTGCAGGCTCTTTTCCCCGAACGTGTCGATGTCAGAGCCGTTGGCTGCCACTGCTCCGTTGCCCCGGGTGCCCATGGCTCGATCTGCATGGGAGGGCATGACGAAACTCAGCTGAGCTCCCGTGTCGATGAGGAACTGCTTGCCTGTGTGTCCATCCGTCACGTATAACAGCTTATTTTTCTCGCCGAGAACCGCTGCTGTTAACGGCCCTTGGCTTTGGCGTTTTCCCGACATCGTGAACTTGCAGGGGGGAACGTATTTGTGGGCTTTCTCGGCGAAGTGGTGGTGATAATAACAGACGTCGATCTGTTTGTTACGCTTGGGCCGCGCCGCTGTCACCGTGGGCTGGGTCTGCTCCGTGGGTTGTGGCTCTCCATGGCTCGGGGCGTCAGTTTTGAGGTCTGCGGATGCCGCCGCTGTAGGTGTCCGCTCCTTGCAGGCGTTGACGAGCCGATAAGCCTCGCTGGCCAGTGTGCGGAAGTCTTGGTGGGTGTTGCACTTCGTATTGGCGAGTGTCCCTCTCATGTGTGGTGGAAGCGTGCTGAGGAAAATAAACTGGAAAAGGAAATTGTCGTTGTCCTCCTCTTTAAGCTGCAGCAAATCCTCCATGAGGGCCTTCGGATTGCCCCCTCTGTGGCCGTAGACCGCCAGGATCCTCTCGGCTCTTTCCTCCGCTGGTAGGACATAGTTCGCCACGATGGTCGCCTTGAGCGTCTCATACTTGTCCCGGGCCGGTGGTCGCTGGATCAAGCTCCGCACACACTTCGAAGTGGCGGAGTCGAGTTTGGAGACGATATGGTAGAATTTTGTATCGTCTGCTGTGATGCCCGCCAGTATGAACTGGGCTTCAGCTTGTAGAAACCAAGAGTCGGGGTCTTCTTGCCAGAAGTCTGGCAGCAGGACAGCGACGGCGTTCGTGCACACCATCACTGTTGTGCCCGCCGGGTGAGAGTGCCTTGCCTCGGCTCTCACGGCGGTGCTGGAGCTCGGTTGAGCCCTCTCAATTCCTTCTGCCGGAGGGGACAGCTGTCTGTCTGCTCCCTCGTCTGTGTCGTTGCTGGCGTATGTCAGAGTCGCCACGGATGAGTCGCTTGAAGCACGCCTCCGGTCCATACTCGCGTCAAGGTCACCAGTGTAGAGGAGCTGGAAATGATGAGGCGATTTTGTATTAGAAACAGAGTCTTTAATGAACAGCTCTCCTATCTTGTCTCATCTGGTGCAGAGCTTGGCAGAAGGCAAAGAGGAGATTTCTGCCCAGCTCGCTGGTTAAATACAGGCACACATCAAAGACATGCAAAACACAAGCCGACATCCCCCGTTATCTTAATCCCCCCATTGTCCTGTTAACTCCTCCCCACGTCTTGGGAGGTGATGGGAAAACCTCTCCTCGCCTTAGGGGGTGAAGGTGTCAAGTCTGTCGCCGCCGCGTCCTGTGACGTCATTGATCTTCACACGGCGGTGAGATTCCTTTGTCCTTTCGGAGGTGTGAAGTTCCTTTGCATATGTTGTCCCAAACATTTCCACATGCTCTAACATATGCAGGTATGGGATATATGAGTAATATATACCACAAACGCCATGTATTCTTAATCTACGCAAGAAATGCAGCCACTGTTGTAGTCTACTACAGAGGTAATCAATATGTGTGCTCCAGGTTAATGAATTGTCAATAAATACTCCCAAATATTTATAGGAACTAGCCTGTGTTATAGTGTGGTTGTGGATGACCACAGGCCTGTGGTCACCAACTCCCCGAGGGTCAAACACCATCTCCTTTGTTTTATCAGTATTCAAAATGAGATGACTGTCATCACACCAATTGACAAACCTCTGAATTTCTATAAAATAGCTTGACAGATCATGAGTCTTTTGAAGTAGTGATAAAATAGCAGTGTCATCAGAAAATTTAATAATTTGATTGCCTGGATAGACACTTCTGCACTCATCAGTGTACAAGGTGAACAAAAATGGTGAACTAACACAGCCTTGGGGAGCCCCTGTGCTGAGGGTTCTAAATTTAGATAAAGTTCCATTTACACTAACTTGCTGTTTACGATAAGTTAAAAATGAGTGGTACCATTTAATAATGACAGGATGCACTTTAAAATCATTTAACCTCTTAATTAAAAGGTGTGGCTGCAGTGTGTTAAAAGCTGAACTAAAATCAACCAATAAAAGACGTGCATATGAGGTTGTCTCCTCCAAATGTTTAAACACAGAATGAGTTAAGGTTAAAATGGCATCCTCTGCACTTCTATTATTTTTATAAGCAAACTGCAGAGGATCCAAAAGTCCTCCAAAATCAGTTTTCAGAATGTCAATGACAATCTTCTCGAGGCACTTCATTACCAGTGAGGTCAGTGCAACAGGACGATAGTCATTATTCTCTTTGCAGCTTGCTTTTTTTGGTACAGAAATTATAATAGAGCTTTTCCAAATTACTGGGACAGAACACATATCTAAAGACTTCTGGTAGATGGGACTCCAGGCTTCTGCTAGCTCCTCACTACATGACTTCAGTAAGCGCCCAGAGATCCCGTCTGGTCCAGATGCCTTCCTGGGGCACATACGTGAGAAAAATCTTTCCACAACATGCTGGTCAACTATAATTTTTGCAGAGCCTGAAACTGATATAGCATTCAGAGCAGCTTTTTGTTCATGAGAAAAATCTCTAGTCTCAAATATGCAAAAGAAATTATTCAACTCGTTTGCCTTTTCTTCCTCATTCATTACATTAATGCAGCTTTTGGATGGAGTCATCCAGTGTGTTCAATACTTATTTTCCCTGCTGTATGTCTGGAAACAGGGACCAGTTGTCTGTGTGTTGAAGGATAGCTTTAATGAACATAAGCTAGCTACACGTGGAACATGTACAAGCTAACAGTGCAGGGGTACAGGCTGTGTAGCTGTCTAGATGCACAGCGCCAAAGACCTAGGATTCCCGCCATTAATCCCTTAATATAGTCATGGTGCAGTGATGTCATTACGTGAATGCGTCCCCACATCCGTGGCACTTAAGCTGCATTCATGCTGCACCTCCACTGTCTGCATACGTGCAACCAAAAACCTCATGCGACAAAATTTACGACATTGTCTCCAGTCCGCTAGTGTCAGCAGGGCTCTTCTGCTGACGACTGTGTGCAGCCCCAATTTTATGACCACACGGCCTGCCCACGACCTGAATGCATTGACTGCGCGTGCAAGACTGAACGTCCCATTCACAAGGTGGTGCTACAAACACAGCATACAAAGACAAAGTAGACGAGGAAGACGAGAATAAACATACATGAGTCCTTTTGCAGCAGCAGCAGCTTGAGCGGAGAAGATCACTGGAAAATGGTAATTCCTCCTTTTCCTTGAAACAATCCCATTGCTGTTGCTACAAAAAAAAGTGTGTCACTCTCGTGTTTATAGCCGTTGAACAAACTGGCGTGTTAGCGCATTTGTGCTAACCATAGGGCTGAGGCAAAACTATAAATAACAGTTGTGCACATGCGTCAACCGCTTGGCCTGGTAGACTAAAAAAGTGTGCATGTACAACGCCGTGTGTGCGCTTGCGTCTAAAGCGAATGTACACAAAAGCGGACCAGAGGGGAAATGCAGCATGAATAAGGCATTAAGGTGGTATTGGCGGTATGCCACAGTCACCTTATAAAAAGAGCATCAAAACATTAAAAGCAGATTTAAAATGTAAAAACAAAACTTGGTTAACAAACCAGAAACAGTGAATTAAAAAGTAAATTATCAAAGAGAGTAAGTTTGTTTCAACAGATGAGTTTTGAGTCTGTATTTAAATAATGGGAGAATCAATGTTGCTGATGTCAGGTCGGAGTGAGTTCCAGACCTGGAGAGCAGAGCGATTGAAGGCTGTATTCACCATAGTGGTGAGGTGGGCAGAACGGACAGGGAGGTGAGGAAAGAGGAGGACCTGAGATTGCGGCTAGGGGTGACAATGTGGAGGAGTTGAGATAAATATGAAGGGGCCAGACTGTGGAGGGCTTTGATACTGAGGAGCAGTATCTTGAAGTTTATTCTGTCCTTTATTGGGAGCCAGTGAAGTTGTTGGAGGATGGGGTTATTGGTGGCGTGGATTGGCAGCCATGTTTTCATCAGTCTGTCCCAGGGCAGCTGTGGCTACAGTAGTAGCTTACCGCTACTATTTGTCTGTCTGTGGAGTGAATGAATAATGGATTTTCATTGTAATGCGCTTTGGGTTTCATGAAAGGTGCTACATAAATGCAAACCATTATTATTATTATTGACGAGAACAGCTGTACAGTAGTCTGACAAGCTGAACTTTTTTCAGCCCTGAGCGCCACAACAAAAAGCGGCCACCACTCAAAGCGTCTCAGCACCAAGGGCGCTCAGTGCTGTAAACGCTGGACTACATAGAGAATGAATAGAAAATAGTTGCCTACAGCAGGAAAAATGAGTTTGGTGGACACACACCTTAATACTTTTTCTGCAGTGTTTGGCTTCCGGGTCACTGAGGTACGTGGCCCTATGGTGTGGCCACCCACATAACTCAGTGGATACGTCTTAAAGGGGCAGTACAAGAAAAGCACCATATTAATATATTGTGGAGCGTGTAGATAATGAGGCGGATTTGGCTCAGACGATTTATTACACATCTCACACAAGAAGCATAGACAGAATGACATCTCAGCAAAGATTCTTCTCTTAAATACTATGGCATTCCTCTAGAAGCTTCTAACACACAAAAGGTCACATTGCATTCACTTCCTTAATCCTTTACCATTCCTCTAGAAGTTTCTAACACACAAAAGGTCACACTGCATTCATCCTTCACACCTCCCTGTTATCTCACCAGGGAACCTCTGCTCTTTGTTCTTGTCTAAGATGTTACACAATTATGCTTTCCCCATGTGCCGCCATAATATATAAAATAATATTCAAAAAATTCCTGCATCTAGATTGTGATCCGAATCACCACCAAAATCTAATCATCTGTTCCCCATGCCATTACACAACTTTCCTGAAAATTTCATCAAAAGCCATTCATAACTTTTAGAGTTATGTTGCTAACAGTAAGACAAACCAACCAACAGACAAACCAACCAACGCCAATAAAAACATTACCTTGGCGGTGGTAATGATTTTCCACAAAAAAATTCCTGGATCCACATCATGATCCGGATCACCCCCCAAAATCTAATCATCTGTTTCCCGTGCCATTACACACATTTCCTGAAAATTTAATCAAAATTCGTTCATAACTTTTGGAGTAATGTTGCTTATGGCTGTGTTGTGAGACATGTATATGTTGGACACTGCATATGTGATTTAACCACGATGAAGGAGAGCCAGCCCCCTGCGGTGCGGAGCCACAGAGCCTGGACCCCCTGCGGAGGACAGGGGACAGAAGACTTCCTGACCACTGAGGCTCGGGAAGAGAGAAGGGGGAGTTATGTAAATAAAAGGCTAATGAATGTGAATAAAGAGACTTTGATATAGATGTGTGATTTCCCCCGCGAGGGAAATGGTTTGATGTGAGAAGGTTTAAATGAGAGAACTTTGGTGTGTTCACTCTCTTTGTTCGCTGCTCAAGAATAAGAGCAGACAGTGGAATGATTTCTTGAATAAACTGAAATGAAAGACAATTCGGTTTCGTTATTCAAGTCTCCCCACATTGGTGACTGACGACGTTGAGAATGAACGAAGAAATTCTCAGGGTCCCGGACTCACAGCGCTCAGAGCTGGCGAGCGCAGTGGCCGTTAAGCTGCCTGATTTCTGGCAGGATAACCCACGGTCGTGGTTTCTGCAAGCAGAGTCGCAGTTCGCGCTCGCAGGAGTAACGGTGGATGACACTAAGTTCCACCATGTCATCGCTAAACTGGACAACAGCACAGCTCGGTGCGTGCAAAGCTTGGTGGAGCAGCCACCCGCGACCGACAGGTACAGCAAGCTGAAATCCACCCTCATCAAGTTTTTCACCCCCTCGGCTGAAGTGAGGGCGAGGAGGATCCTGTCTTTGCTAGACCAAGGTGGACACAGGCCGAGCGCCCTGATGGAGGAGATGATACAGCTGAGAGGGTTGGACAACGATGATTTCATTTTTCAGTTCATCTTCCTCTCCAACCTCCCGGCGCATGCGAGAAGCACGCTGGCCGGCAAAAAGTGTCACACCCTGGAGGAGTTCCGGGACCTGGCCCAGGAGGCAGACGGGATCCTGGACGCCTGCGGCGGGCAAGCAACCACAGCAGCGACCCGAGACAGCGGGGAGCCAGAGGCGGCAGAACCAGACTGGCCGACGATGGCGGCAACACGGCCGCGACGAGGGGGAGCCAATAGCCCGGCGACAGAGGCGCGGGCACGACACAGCGGAGGAGAAGATCTCTGCTTTTACCATCGGAGGTTCGCAGAGAAGGCACGCAGGTGTGTGCCGCCCTGCATCTTCAGGAGTTCGGGAAACGGCAAGACCGGGGGTCGCTAGCAGCTTCGACCCCCGGAGAACGCAACAAGCTGCTCTACATCACGGATGCGCGCTCCGGACGAGTGTTCCTCATTGACACCGGAGCACAAGTGAGCTTCATCACCCCAACATACGCGGACCGGGTAGCTGGACCCCACGGTGACGGAGCTACAGCGGCAAATGGCTCGAACATCAACACCTACGGGAGAAGGACCTTGCCTTTATGCTTACATGGCCGCACATATGAATGGACTTTTGTAGTAGCGGCGGTGAGTTTCAACATGTTGGGCGCGGATTTTTTGTGTTCACACAATCTGTTAGTTGATCTTGCTAATAGACGGCTGGTAAATGCACTCTCTTTTTACTCTCTCCCCTGTTCAGCTCGAGTGTCCCCGCCACCAGTACAGACCCACGTCGCTACAGCAGGTGGTAAGTTTCACACACTCCTCACCCAATTTCCAGCGCTCACTGTGCCCACTTTTTCAGCGACGGTCGCGAAGCACGGGGTGAAACACTTCATCCCCACTTCTGGTCCTCCCGTGTTTGCAAAAGCTCGGCGCTTGGATGCAGTTAAGCTCGCCATTGCGCGCGAGGAGTTCGCCAGCCTGGAGAGGCTGGGCATCGTTCGTAGGTCGAAGAGCCCGTGGGCTTCGCCGCTGCACATGGTACCGAAAGCCGATGGCTCCTGGAGACCGTGCGGGGATTACCGCAGGCTAAACAACGCTACGGCACACGATCGTTATCCCATCCCGCACATTCAGGATTTTTCGGTGCACCTGGCGGGGGCGCGCATTTTTTCAAAGATTGATCTAGTTCGCGGCTATCACCAAGTCCCGGTCCAACCGGAGGACATTCCTAAAACAGCGGTAATAACCCCGTTCGGACTTTTCGAATTTTTACGCATGCCGTTTGGTCTCAAAGGGGCGGCGCAAACATTTCAGCGGATGATGGATGCCGTGTTACGCGATCTCCCTTTCGTGTTTGTGTACCTCGACGACATTTTGGTCGCGAGTACTTCAGAGGACGAACACGAAACGCACCTCACAGCAGTTTTTAGGAGGCTGGGAGAGCACGGCTTAATAGTTAACCCAGCCAAGTGCCAGTTCGGCGTTGAGCGGATTGATTTTTTGGGTCACCGCGTCTCCCCGGAGGGAGCGGTTCCGTTACCAGAGAAAGTACGCGCGGTAGCGGATTTTCCCCGTCCACAAACGGTCAAATCACTACAGGAATTCTTGGGGATGGTGAATTTTTATAACCGGTTCCTGCCCCACGCAGCTCAAATCATGCAACCGTTATACGCCGCGCTCAAAAAACAAAAGCCGACCCAGGCGGTCGAATGGTCCCCGGAGCGGGAGCGCGCGTTCACAGAGGTTAAAAAAGCCTTGGCTGACGCTGCGCTCCTGGCCCACCCAGACCCTGCAGCACGTATCGCGCTGACGACAGACGCTTCAGATTTAGCCATAGGGGCCGTTATTGAGCAACAGGTAGCCGGAGTTTGGCAGCCTTTGGCTTTCTTTAGCAAATCTTTAAGCGCGGCTGAGCGAAAATACAGCGCGTTTGACAGAGAACTGTTGGCGCTGCATTTGGCTATTCGTCATTTCCAGTTCTGGCTGGAAGACGGTGCTTCACCGCTTATGTGGACCACAAGCCGCTCACATACGCCATGGCCAAAATTTCAGATCCGTGGTCCGGCAGGCAGCAGAGGCAGCTGGCCGCAATCTCGGAATTTACCACTGACATTAGGCACGTCGCGGGCAAATTCAATGTAGTAGCGGATTGTCTCTCACGCGCGTTCACGACCCCGACACGCGCAGAGGCAGAACGGGCCACCGTGACCGCGCCGCAGGAGAGCGGCACGGTGGCGCGCGCAGCCCCGGTGCACGTGGGTATAGATTACGCAGCCATGGCAGCGGACCAGGGGGCGGACGCAGACGTGCGCGCGCTCCAGTCTGGACCAACAGGGTTGAGGCTGGAGAGCAAGTGTTTACAAACCGGTATGCCCCCCCTGATCTGCGACATGTCGACGGGGCGCCCGCGTCCGGTGGTTCCGGCCACGTGGCGCCGCCGTGTTTTTGACTCGGTCCACTCACTGGCGCACCCGGGGGTGCGCGCGTCGGTGAAACTAGTGGCGGAAAAGTTTGTTTGGCCGTGCCTGCGCAAGCACGTGAAGGAATGGGCAAAAACCTGCATTTCCTGTCAACGGGCCAAAATTCACAGGCACACAAGAGCCCCGTTAGAACCGTTCCGCATTCCGGCCAGAAGGTTCGACCATGTGCACGTCGACCTTGTGGGCCCCCTACCGGCATCGCAGGGGTTCACGTATCTTTTGACAATGGTGGACCGCACCACACGTTGGCCGGAAGTGGTCCCACTTGCGACGACCACGGCCGCGGAGGTGGCTCGCGTTTTTTTAACGGCTTGGGTGGCGCGCTTCGGGGTTCCGTCGGACATTACGTCCGATAGAGGACCGCAATTCATCTCTGAGCTGTGGTCAGCGATGGCCAACGGCTTAGGAGCCAAAATTCACCGCACTACGGCTTACCACCCTCAGGCTAATGGTTTATGCGAGCGTTTTCATAGGTCTTTGAAGGCAGCACTCAGAGCGTCGCTCACGGATGCAGATTGGGTAAATAAACTCCCATGGGTTTTATTAGGGTTGCGTTCTGCGCCTAAAGAGGACTTAGACGCCTCCCCAGCGGAGCTGGTATTCGCACAAACTCTGAGGCTGCCGGGCGAGTTTTTACCAGAGCACCCAGAGCCCCCACCTCTCTCTGCTCTGGGACCGTTAGTTGGCACGGGGGCAGACACGCTCCCGGGTCCGGTTCATCACGCTTTTCCACGAGTTTTCGTCCCCAAGGCTTTGAAAAATGCCGATTTCGTTTTTGTCAGGCGCGAAGCCCTTAAAGCAACGCTCAAACCACCTTACGAAGGGCCATTTCGAGTGCTGGAGGCAGGTGATAAGCAATTTGTGCTAGATTTTGGGGACAGAAAAGAGACAATCAGTATTGACAGACTAAAACCTGCTTTTGTCATGAAGGACGTGTCTGTACCGGTCGCGGTGGCGCCTCGACGAGGCAGGCCCCCGCAGAGGGCAATTAACCACTCTCTTCCTCAGTCAACAGACCCGAAGCAGAACAGCACCGCAGGCAAGGCGGGGCCAACGCACAGCAGATTCGGCAGACGGCTGAAGCCCAAGCGGCGCACAGACTGAATGTTGGTGTTGATTATTCAGTAGTGAGTAAGGTGCTATTAAATTTTGGGAATTAGTCTGTTCTTCATCGTTTGGGGGGGGGTTATATGGCTGTGTTGTGAGACATGTATATGTTGGACACTGCATATGTGATTTAACCACGATGAAGGAGAGCCAGCCCCCTGCGGTGCGGAGCCACAGAGCCTGGACCCCCTGCGGAGGACAGGGGACAGAAGACTTCCTGACCACTGAGGCTCGGGAAGAGAGAAGGGGGAGTTATGTAAATAAAAGGCTAATGAATGTGAATAAAGAGACTTTGATATAGATGTGTGATTTCCCCCGCGAGGGAAATGGTTTGATGTGAGAAGGTTTAAATGAGAGAACTTTGGTGTGTTCACTCTCTTTGTTCGCTGCTCAAGAATAAGAGCAGACAGTGGAATGATTTCTTGAATAAACTGAAATGAAAGACAATTCGGTTTCGTTATTCAAGTCTCCCCACATTGCTAACAGACATACAAACCAACCAATGCTGCCCAAAACATTACCTCCTTCCCTTGGCGGAGGTAATTAAACAATGTCCAATGCTGTGTGTTTACATAATGTGTGGGTAACATGGCAGCTGCTGGTACAAGTCCTCCAACCCCGTGTAACGCTGACTGTGTCTCAATTCAGGTGTTGCGGCCTCATAGACCGCAGCCTCCTATGGGCCATTTTTAAGATCAGCATAATAAAAAAATTATTACAGATGTCCTGTCCCTCTTCAGCTTCATAAAGTGCTCCATTTTCTCTAAAAATAAACTTAGTTTTGTTTTTGTTTTTTACAGCACCACATAAGCAGACTAGAGGGTATTCAGAGAGCGCATACCTCCGACAAGGCTCTGCCCCTTTGTCCTCCCCTCCGTCCCTTTGTCCACCCATATCGCCTGTAAGTGTTGTTATAAAATTATATATTTTCTGTACGTTACATGTTGGTTGTTGCAACTGTATATTTTGTTGAAATTTATTGTTTCCTGACCGGAACTGATGTTTCCGTCTGGAGTGCCGCTGGGATTGTTTTTATTGTAGCACATAGCGGAAATGAGAAGAACGCTGTGCCACGTTATTCAGCTATCTGGCACTTAAGTTTGATTGAAGATCGAAGCCAAGCAGTTTGTTTTACCTTCAAAACTCTTTTCATGACAAGCGGCCAACGAGGTATTTGTTTTGTAACTTGTTTATATTATTTCGCTCTGTACTGTATATATGGTTATGCGTTACGTTTCCCCATACAGTTCTCACGGCGTGACGATGAGGGAGGTGCATAAGTCCCAATAAACGCCCGTTTAAAGGAACCAACCTGTGTCTGTTGTCGTGAAGAGAGCTACAGTGAGAACTCGCCTGCTCAACACGGGTAACAAGGACTCCGAGATCACGGCGGGTAGCGAGGAGAGGAAGATCCAGGTCGTCAATTAAGCAAGTCCATACCGCACTGTCGTCATAGCAACCGCAAGTAACGGCCGTTAGACTGTGTTAAAGCGCAATTTTACAAGTTAAAGCCAAAAGGCGCTCCACCTCAAGTTTCAAGTTAAGGTGGTGTGTGTCATATAATGTGATATTTATATGTGGTGTGTCTTTAAGACTGTGGTGACGTCACAGGTCAGAGTTGACCTTCACCGAGTGATATATGTATGAAAATGGCGATGTGTTGATGTTGCCGCCTGTTAATGTTCCCGCTCCTAGTTGTTAAAAGAGAACTTTGTTGAAACCACTATTCGTGTGGACCTCAGTTCTTTACATGGTGTCAGAAGTGCTTGACGGATGCTCTGCTTCAGTAAGATGGCCAAGTTTAATCCCCCGGAAAGTTTTCCCTTTCATCGTCCAAATGAATGGGCGGGCTGGAAAGAGCGCTTTCTGCGTTTCCGGACGGCTACAAAACTGAATAAAGAGGACGGCGAAATTCAGGTCAGTTCACTGATTTACGCCATGGGCCCCGAAGCTGAAAACATCTTCAAATCATTCTCATTTACTGAGGAAACGGATCAAAAGAAGTTTGACGTTGTGTTAGGAAAATACAACGAGTACTTCTGTCCTAAACGGAACGTGATCCATGAGCGCGCTTGTTTTCACCAGAGGCTGCAGCGGCCCGGTGAGAAAGTGGAAATGTTTATCAGAGCCCTTTTTGAGATGTCAGAACACTGTGACTTTGGTGTAAAGAGAGATGAACATATCCGTGACCGAATTGTTGTGGGCATCCTTGATAAAGAGCTGTCACGTAAACTGCAGATGATGGCTGATCTAACGCTTGCCCAAACCATTCAAACAGTTCGCCAGTACGAGGAGGTTGTCCTCCAGGTTCACCAGCAGGGGGAGGCACACGCCACGGTGCAGGAGGTCCAGGGAAAAACAGCAGGCAGAGGAAGATCTCCATTTAAACCAAGGAAAGGAAAAAGTGGAGAGCAAAAAGACTCATGGTGTGGAAGATGTGGAAAATTAAAACACAGAGATCCTGAAAAGTGCCCAGCCATGAAGTCAACATGCAACAAGTGTAAAAAGGTGGGTCACTGGGAAAAGAAATGTCACAGTAAATCAGTCAGAGAAGTCACTGAAGAGACAGTTTCCCAGACACCATTTTTTTTGGGCGCAGTCATAAAAACAGACAGAAATGATGACCCATGGACCATACAGCTTACAATTGGAACACCAGCAGTCAATTTTAAAATTGATACGGGTGCAGATGCAAACATTATGGGACAAAAGACATTTAACAAACTAGTTCCTAAGAAGGAATTAGAGCCATCTAATGTCACACTGTGCAGCCCGGGTGGTCAGTTGGACTGTATAGGGAAATTTCAAGCCTTCACAGAATACAAAGAAAAACCATATACTTTTCCTGTGTATGTCATCAGTGGCAATAATGCAAACAATTTGCTGGGCAGAGACACAGCAATGTCGATGGGGCTTGTGAAACGTGTTGAAGAAGTTCACAAAGCATTTGGTGAGCATGGAACACTTAAAACAGAACCAGTTAAAATCCTGTTAAAAGAGAATGCTCAGCCATACACAGTGCACACTGCCCGTCGTGTCCCTTTGCCACTTTTGCAGAAGGTTAAAGAGGAATTGCAGCGTATGGAGGAGAATAATGTGATTGAAGCTGTGATTGATCCTACAGATTGGTGCGCGCCAATGGTACCAGTCCCAAGGAAAAATGGAAAAGTGCGGATCTGTGTCGATTTAAAGAGGTTAAATGAAGCTGTACGAAGAGAGAGGTATGCTCTTCCTACTGCAGAGGAAATCACTGCAAAACTTAGTGGAGCAACCACATTCACATCATTGGATGCTGCCTCCGGGTTTTGGCAGATTCCTCTCCATCCAGAAAGCAGTAAATTAACAACCTTTATCACACCCTTTGGGAGATATGCATTCAAACGTCTTCCATTTGGGATCACAAGCACTCCTGAAATTTTTCAGCGCAAAATGACAGAAACCCTCAACGGCCTGGAAGGCGTGGCTATCTACATGGATGACATACTGGTGTACGGCGACACTCCTGAACAGCACGACCAGCGTCTCAGCAAGGTACTGGAAAGGATCGAGTCAGCCGGACTTAAACTGAACAGAGAAAAATGTAAGTTTAGACAAAACAAGCTTCACTTCTTGGGCCAAGAAATTGACAAATCAGGCGTGAGACCCGACCCTGATAAAGTCAAGGCAATCCGCGAGCTCCCTCCACCACAGAACGTGCATGACCTCAAGCGTGTCCTGGGCATGTTTAACTATCTACGGAAAATAGACACCATAAAGACTGCTACAGCAGCTGACTGTAACCTACAGTTGGTGTTGCGGTACATCAAGTCAGGATGGCCAGAATACATAGGCAATGTCCCAGCAGCTATCAGAGACTATTTTCCCATTAAAAATGAACTGTCTGAATGCGATGGAATTATCACCAGAGGAAGCCGCATGTTGATTCCGGATGTGCTCAGAGCAGATATCTTGGATCGAATACATGATGGACATCAAGGTCTGACAAAATGCAGAGAGCGGGCCTGCACATCTGTGTGGTGGCCTGGCATCTCATCTGAAATCAAACGCAAAGTCCAGTCCTGTCAGGTGTGTCGTGAGATGAGACCAGCTCAGCGAAAAGAGCCTCTCTTGTCAACCCCTCTACCTGATCGACCCTGGAAGAGACTTGCTGTTGACCTGTGTGAGCATAACAAGCACACTTACCTTGTTGTGTCAGACTATTTCTCTCGGTTCCTCGAGATACTACATCTGCCAGTAACCACTGCTTCTCAGATGATCTTAAAGCTGAAGGCAGTGTTCGCGAGGTTTGGTTGTCCAGATGTGGTTGTATCTGACAATGGGCCTCAATTCTCATGCCAAGAATTTAAAAAGTTTGCAAGGGAGTTTGACTTTTTGCACATCACCTCAAGTCCACACAACCCCCAAGGAAACGGACATGCAGAGAGGGGAGTTCAAACAGCAAAAAGAATCTTAAAGCAGCAAGATCCTTTGCTCGCCCTCATGTGCTTTCGATCAACGCCCTGCACCACCACAGGCGTGAGTCCTGCAGAGCTACTTATGGGTCGAAAGATCAAAACAACTCTTCCTACACTCGAAGTGAATCTTCAGCCCCGATGGCCTGATCTGGAAGTCGTCAGGAATAAGGATGCAATGGAGAAACAGAAACAAGCATTCTACTTCAATCAGCGCCATGGAGCTAAACCCCTACCTTCGTTGAAGCCAGGAGATTCAGTCCTCACAAAGCTGGACCATCAGAAATCCTGGAAAACACCCGCTGTTGTCACAGGAGAGAGCAGCACACCTCGCTCCTTTTTTATTGAAACACCCCAGGGAGCAACTTTGCGACGCAACCGCCGTCACTTGCAACATGATCCTGAATCAGCCAGAGAGATACACTCTTCAGCTCCAAATGACCTGCAGCCAGAGATTGTCGATCAGCAGCCTGAAACTGCAGCTGCCGCTGACACTATTTTACCAGAATCCAGTGTCAAACCGCCAGACCCAAAGCAAGGACTGTTGTTTACCCGGTCTGGTAGAATGATTAAACCTGTGCAAAGACTAGATTTGTAGAGAAAAAAAAAAAGAAAAATGAAAAGAGAGAAATTCACGTGTTCACTGTGATAAGTGTGGTTATATGTGGTTCAATAATTAAGCCATGGGCTGTGGGGAAGGGTGAAATGGAAATGGAAAATGTTTGAATTGAAAATTGTTTTGTTCTGAAAAAAAAAAAAGCTAAAAAAAGGGGGAGATGTCATATAATGTGATATTTATATGTGGTGTGTCTTTAAGACTGTGGTGACGTCACAGGTCAGAGTTGACCTTCACCGAGTGATATATGTATGAAAATGGCGATGTGTTGATGTTGCCGCCTGTTAATGTTCCCGCTCCTAGTTGTTAAAAGAGAACTTTGTTGAAACCACTATTCGTGTGGACCTCAGTTCTTTACAGTGTGAGAAGTGGTTTAACTTGGACATTGCAATAAGGACTCAGATCTATCAGCTTGTGTGCTATTTAGCTGTTGTGGTTGGAGATTATCAGATGTCCTGATTTTCACAGTTGCTTCATGTTACAAGGTTAAAGTCGATGTTAAATTTATATGTAAATTAACAATCTTTGATGAACGTTAAAAAATGGCATTTTAATCTGAAACTAAGATTTATGCAAGCTTTGTGTCTATAAAATTTCAACAAGCTTAAAGGGCATTTTCAGTGAAGTTAAAGGGCACTTAACCCAACTCTGTTTTTTCCTATTTTGTAAAATAAGCAATTTAATGCATTTCTAAACATATTATCTCATCTGTTAAAGTTCATATTTACATATTGTGTTAAGGTAATTTCACTGTTTTTATTCTTGCTTTGAAATTGAAGTTAGCTGAAAAGTGGCTAAGTTTAAATGTTTATACAGTTATCTTAATGCAGTATTGAAGTCAGTATAATTACAAACTAGACATCATCCAGTTGTTTCACTGTTGTTCAAGTTATCTCAAAATGTCTGACACAAACACTGAGACCTGCCACAAGATGGCTGACTCATCTGCCCAACCTGAAGTTACCAAATCTGCAGAAGCAGAAGGGCTGCGAAGAGGCGAAAGAATTCGAACCCTCACAGAGAAGGGGAGAGAACTTCAAGAAGACAAGATGAAAAGTATCCAACGACGGTACAGAATCATTTATGAGAAATGGAGGTACCATGCTAGAATAGGCAAGGAAATACTGACCAATGAAGCCTCAGAGGATGAATTGAGTGAGCTGATTGAAAATATAAGCAGCACTTGCTCCGAGGTAAAAGCCATATATGAAACATTACGCAAAATACAAACTCCTGAGCCAGATCTGCGACGCAGAGTAGACACTTGCATTTCACTCTCAGAGTTAATTATTCAAAAGGCAAAAGGGCAGCTTAAGGAGCCTAAAACAGAAGAAGAGGATGAACCTTGGCCCGATGTTGGATCAGTTCTAAACTCAACTTGCTCCTTATCAAGGCCACCATCTCATCAATCAAAATGTTCTATTCGTTCTAGTACTAACTCAGCCAAAAGATGTGAGGCTGCAGCGGAGGCTGCCGCATCCCAGGAAGTTTTAGCAGTATTGGATGAACAAGAAAGAGAAGAGGCTGAACTCCAAAGGCTAGAGGCTGAAGATAAACAACGGCTTGCACAATTTGAATCTGAAACCTTTGCCAGACAACAAGAAATGCAAGACAAACGTAGAAGGCTTAAACGCTTGGAAGAAGTGAAGAAGTTAAATGCTGCAAGAGCACGAGTAATGGTCTATGATCAAGTTGAAGAAAATTTTAAAACAGCTGAATTGCTGTATGATGTTGAATTTGGAGAAACACAAGCCCTCAATGCCTCAAGTCCCTCCTTCATCCCTCAGTCTCTGCCAGTCACCACACAAGCCCTCAATGCTTCAAGTCCCTCCTTCATCCCTCTGTCTCTGCCAGTCACCACACAAGCCCTCAATGCCTCAAGTCCCTCCTTCATTCCTCAGTCCCTGCCAGTCACAGCTCAAGCTCCACCCATTCCTACAGTACAGAACACCTCAGATTTGGTCCGCATGCTAACGGAAGCTATAAATGCGAATCGTCTTCCAACACCAGAGCCTGCATTATTCACTGGAGACCCCTTGAGATTCAAGTACTGGCGACTCTCTTTTGAAACATTGATTGACAGGAAAAACATCCCAAAGAATGAAAAACTGTATTACCTAAGGAAGTATTTAGGTGGTGCTGCAAAAAAGGCCGTTGAAGGATTCTTCTTATTGGGCACTGAAGCTGCATATGACTCGGCCTGGCAGCTTTTGGAAAAACGTTTTGGAGACCCATTTATAATTGGGAAATCCTTCAGGGACAAACTACATGGATGGCCAAAAATAAGCACAAAAGATGGTTGTGAATTAAGGGAATTTGCAGACTTCCTTAAGAGCTGTGAGGCTGCAATGCCCCACATGAAGACATTAGAAATTCTTAATGACTGTAATGAAAGCCAAAAAATTCTGCTGAAGTTACCAGATTGGCTGGTATCCAGATGGAACCGTAAAGTGATGGAAGTCAGACAAGCGAACGCTGATTATCCACCATTTAAAGAGTTTGTAGACTTCCTGTCTAAGGAAGCAGACCTTGCTTGTGATCCCATATCCTCAATTCAAGCGCTCAAAAGTGTGGAAGGTGAGAAAACAAAACACACCCGAAGCCAAACTATTCAAGCAAAGACACTGGCCACAGATACAAAACAGAGCAGCATTCCATCATGTGTTTTCTGCAAAAGAGCAGGACATGACCTTGCTAAGTGCAGAAAGTTCAGTGAAAAGACAGTTCAAGATCGTGTCAAGTTTGTGCAAGCAGAGAAGCTTTGTTTTGGATGGCTGAATGTAGGACATCACTCAAAGGAGTGTGACAACAGAAGTACATGCCAGAGGTGCCAAAGAAGACATCCGACATGTTTGCATGAGGAGAAGTTTAAAGACCGTCAAAGGCTGACTGCTCCAAAAGGAGAAGATAACTCAAAGGACAAAGCAGAGATCAAAGAAGTAGCTGCGACAGCAACTACCAACAGAGTCATACAAGAGGGCCCAAACACACAAACATCCTCAATCGTACCAGTCTGGATCTCGTCTACAAAGCACCCAGACCACGAAGTTCTTGTGTATGCACTCTTAGACACTCAAAGCGATACAACTTTCATCCTAGACGAAATAGCCCAAGACCTCGATACAAGCAAAGAGAATATCAGCTTGCGGCTGTCCACAATGACTACAAAATCAGTAGTCACAACCTCTCAGAAACTGACAAACTTGCAAGTGAGAGGATACAACTTAGAGAGAAGAATTCCATTGCCAGCACTTTTCACACGAGAGTTCATCCCAGCAGATAGGTCACACATTCCAACCTCTGAAACAGCACTAAAGTGGCCTCATCTTGAACAACTGGCAGACAAGATTCCACCACCACTAGATTGTGAAGTAGGACTACTAATCGGCTACAACTGCCAACAAGCCCTTCTTCCAAGAGAAATTCTGTTTGGGAAAGACAATCATCCATATGCATAGCGAACTGATCTTGGCTGGAGTATTGTCGGCTGTGCAAATCCCGAAGCTAACTACAATGATGCAAAGAGATTCCACACATTCGTAGCCAACCGGATCCAATGCATAAGATCTAGCACAGATCCCGCACAATGGCGACATGTCAGCACTGAAAACAACCCAGCTGACTGCGCTTCAAGAGGACTGAGTGCAGCTCAGTTAAAAGAGTCTAATTGGCTGACAGGACCTGATTTTCTTTGGCACCAGAATCTTCCACGTGAAGAGGAAATGGTGGGAGATGTTGAAAGAACTGACCCTGAACTTCGCAAAGCCCATGTCCATACAGTCATGATGAAAGGAATAGAGTCAGTGGCGAAACGCCTCGCCAAATTCTCTGACTGGTCCAGGGCAGTTAGAGCCATTGCTAGGCTCAAGAGATTTGCCAAAGAAATCAAAGGACTTCAGCCAAGAACAAATGAAGCAACCAGTCTTGAAGAAAGAAAGGAAGCAGAAAGCTTTATCATCAGGCTAGTGCAAGAAGATGCCTTTGCTGCGGACATACAAAAAATCAAAGCTCAGAAGGGAGACACCTTGAACAAGTACAGCAAGTTATATAAGTTGAACGCCTTCTTGGACAAGAACAATGTCCTAAGGGTAGGAGGACGATTGTCCCAGTCAGCCTTGCACCATGATGTAAAACATCCGGCGATCCTTCCAAAGAAATCCCATGTTTCAACACTGCTTGTCAAGCATCATCATGAGCGTGTATACCACCAAGTAAGAGATATAACCTAGACTGGTTTACCTTCAAAGGCCCATTCACAAGGTGGTTACCTTGCTTGAGGCAAGTTAAGTAGAAATTAAACAAAGTGAGTCACATTCTTTTAGAGTTCAAACAACCCAAGCCATTGATTCCATTTATAATCTGTGTTTAAAGGAAATCCCGCATTTAAATCAATGAGTGATTTGGTGGGAGTGTAAGTGTTGTTATAAAATTATATATTTTCTGTACGTTACATGTTGGTTGTTGCAACTGTATATTTTGTTGAAATTTATTGTTTCCTGACCGGAACTGATGTTTCCGTCTGGAGTGCCGCTGGGATTGTTTTTATTGTAGCACATAGCGGAAATGAGAAGAACGCTGTGCCACGTTATTCAGCTATCTGGCACTTAAGTTTGATTGAAGATCGAAGCCAAGCAGTTTGTTTTACCTTCAGAACTCTTTTCATGTCAAGCGGCCAACGAGGTATTTGTTTTGTAACTTGTTTATATTATTTCGCTCTGTACTGTATATATGGTTATGCGTTACGTTTCCCCATACAGTTCTCACGGCGTGACGATGAGGGAGGTGCATAAGTCCCAATAAACGCCCGTTTAAAGGAACCAACCTGTGTCTGTTGTCGTGAAGAGAGCTACATCGCCATTCATCTGTACATTGCAAGATAGGGCCTTGGCGGAGGTATGCACTCACGGATCACCTCCAGCATCTAATGAGTTCATGTTTGGGCCAAAGGCCACCTCTGGTGCAAATTTCATCCAAATCCATCCAGTAGTTTTGGAGAATTGTTGCTAATGCTCTGTGAGAAGATAAGAGCCTTGCCAGAGGTATGCATTTTGAGATCATCACCAAAATCTAATCATGTGCTCAGTGTGCCATTACACACCATCTCCATTACAGTTTACTGACAAGGTTCATAATTATTAAGCAATATTACACAACAGTGCGGTATCATACCATTTTTTTTGCACTTATCAACTACAAATTCACATAGTATCCATATTATCTACCATAACAAACTTGTAAGAAATGTGACCATGACAAAGGCGCAAACGCTCACCTGGCACGCCAACAGATGCGGACATGTTCCTCCAAGTGTTTGCTTTCAAATTTTGATTATGATGTTCTTTCAGTGTCTTTCCGGGTTGTTTGATGCAACAAAGTTCAGCCTCCACCTCCTTCACGTCACCTCCCGTTCTCGTCTTCCTGTACCGCCATCCTATGTCCCACCCTTCCTTAATTCTGATTAGCTGCTTAGAAAGGTCTAACAATGACAAGCGCAGCTGTACAGTAGTCTGACAAGTTGAACTTTTTTCAGCCCTGAGCGCCACCACAAAAAGTGGCCACCGCTCAAACCGTTTCAGTGCCAAGGGCGCTCAGCGCTGGAAACGTTGGACTACATAGAGAATGAGTAGAAAATAGTCGCCCACAGCAGGAAAAAGGAGTTTGATGGACACGCCCCCTAATACTTTTTCTACAGTGTTTGGCTTCCAGGTTGCCGAGGCACATGGCCCTATGGCATGGCCACGCACATAACTCAGTGGACACGTCTTAAAGAGGCAGTACATGAAAAGCGCCAGATTAATATATAAAATGATATTCAAAAAATTCCTGCATCCAGATCGTGATCCGAATCATCAACAAAATCTAAACATCTGTTCCATGTGCCATTACACACCGTTCCTGAAAATTTAATCAAAATCCATTCATAACTTTTTGAGTTATGTTGCTAACAGGCAAACCAACCAACCAACCAACAGACAAACCAGCACCACTAAAAACATGACCTCTGTCCTTCCTTGGCGGAGGTAATAATGGTGGTAATCAAAGGAGCCAGTGAAGGAAGGCAGGCTTTAACAAGGACAGTAGGGAGGGGGTCAGGCTGACAAGTGGATGATTTGGATATTAGCTGGGATATGTCGGTTATGGAGGAGAGTGTAAAACTTGAGAAGGGATGAATAACGGAAAAAAAAAAAGAAATTGGGGAATCCACTCCAGAATCTATAGCTCCATCAGACATAAGCTGTTGATGGATATTGGAGATTTTTAAAGTAAAGAATGACATAAGAGAGTTGCAGAAGCCAGGTGAGTGCATATGAAAGGGGAGTGAGTCCGGGGGCCTTGTGGCATTACTGAGGAGAGAAAAGAGTGCCTTTGAGTTGCCTTTATTGGAGGAGATTAGATCACAGTAGTATGTAGATTTGGCTGATGTCATGGAATCCTTGTAGAGCAAGATATGATTATTGTACATTTCTTTGTAAATGGTTAGTCCAGTTTTCTTGAAAAGGCATTCCATTTGACGTCCTTTGACCTTGAGTTCACGTAGGGAGGGAGTATACCAGGGTGGAGAGCAGGAAAAAGAGACAGTTCTCTGTTTCAGTAGAGCAAAAGTGTTGAGAAGATTATGTAGATTATTTTTGTAGTGGGAGACTACTTGATCAGGGGTGGAGTGGCTAGGTGAACTGGGGAGGCAATTTATTGCAGATGAAAAGGTGTCAAGATTAATATCCCTAATTTTCCTGCCGGTAATGTAACGGGGAGGGTTGGTTTTGAAAATTGGTAAATTTATATTAAAGGAGATGAGCATATGGTCGGAGAAGGGGATAAAATGAGATTTACAGTCAGTGGGAGTGACACCTGAACAGCAAACCAAGTCCAGCATATGACCTTTACACTGGGTGGGAAAATTATGGATACCCTCAGTATCCAGGGTCAGGCTATTGCGCAAGTTCAAGTTTTTAAATATCTGGGAATAGAGATGGACTGCAGCCTGTCTTTTGCACACTATGTTGACTCTGTTTATAAAAAAGCACAACAATGCCTCCTCCACCTATTGAGGAAACTGAGGACTTTTAATGTCAGCAGACACATTTTAACTCTGGTTTACACTTTATCAATTGAATCTATCGTCACTTTTAACATTTCATCCTGGTACAGCTCCCTCTTCATCAAGCACAAAACAAAGCTTTCCCATATAGTTAATCAGGCTAGAAAAATCATTGGCTCACCACAGACACCATTGTCTGAACTGTATCAGGAAAGCCACCCTGATCACAGAGGACCCATCTCACCCCCTTCATCACTCTTTTCAGTTACTGCCATCAGGCAGACGATATAAAGTTCCATTGGCCCATAAAAACATTTACAAGAAATCATTTATTCCTTCTGCAGTAACAATCCTGAACAAAATCAAATAGTTATCATACTTCAGTTAGCTATCGATATTAGTTATCAGCATTTATCTAATAATCACTATTAATTTTTAATAGTTATTAATATTTTCTGCATCATGATTTTATTTGCTGTTTCCTTTTTAACCATGTTTACTTTTTTAAACTGTTTTTATCCTGTGAGTTTGAACATGTCTTTGAGAATGTTGAATGTGTTATGTTGTAGCCGTGCCGAAGAAGAATTTCTGTCATTGACTGGGACAGACAATAAAGTTATCTATCTATTAATATACTGATGGAGTCCAAAACTGTCCAAGCAAGATGTAAAATCTTTGACAAGGGTGTGATTATCATTGTCTAAGTGAATATTAAAATCACCAAATGATTACCAAGTTAGGAGATATGGAAAGATGAGTAATGAGAGCTGCAAAGTCATTTAAAAAGTCCTTGTTAGGCCTGGGTGGCCTGTAAACAGTACAAATAATGGTGGGAATAGCACCAGTGAGTTGTGATGCTGAATATTCAAATGAATGGTAAGTTGGTGTAGACACCGGCAAGACCTTCCACCTCTCACGGTGAATCATAGCGACACCCCCGCCACAGCTGGAGCCACGGGGCTGGCAAGTGTAAACAAGTCCCGGCAGAGTGCAGTCACTGAGAGAAGCGAAGTCATTGGGCTGTTGTCACATTTCACATAAACAGAAAAAAATTCAACTTACGGTCTGAGAAGAGGTCCTGGACGAGATGTTCCTTGCTCATGAGTGAGCGGCTGTTGAGCAGACTGAAGTTGAGACTGGTGTTACCTTGCTTGACGGTAGGGTTTGCCAAGCTAGCTAGGCAGGTTAACACCCTCTAGTTAACAGCTTGGCCGGTGTTACAGGGAGGACAAGTTGTGGACCAAATGGACTTTATGGGATGACTGTTGTTGTAATTGAAGTTCCGACGGGATCCTCGGTGTATGTCTCTGCGGTGAGGCTGAGCAGCGATGTTCATGTGTTCACCTGAGCCATGGGTGTTTTGTGAATGAGATCAGATAAAGATTGTGCTTCAAATGAATAATTTGCAATCCAAGAGCGGCAATAATTTAAAGTACCCTGAAATGATATCATGTCTCTTTTGTGGTGGGTTTTGGTGCTGACAAAATAGCTCATTTTCGAGCTGGATCAACATGTCTGCACCTCTTTTTTCCACAACTGTAATTTTTCCTTATTGACTTTGCGACCTTGTTCTGCTAGAACTCGCAGTAAGGCAATGGTGTCTTGTTCGCATGTTTCTTCATCAGGTGATGTCAGCAAGATGTTGTCAACGTAAAGGAGCAACTGGCTCCCATTAGGAGGAGTAAACTGTGCCAAATTTGCTGACACTACCTGTGAAAAAATAGTTGGTGACTCACAGTAACCTTTTGGTAAACTGGTGAATGTGTACCTTTTGTTTTCAAGTGCGAATGCAAACCAAAACTGATGATCTAGATGTATTGGGATGCTGAAAAAGGCATTGCTGATGTCTATCACTGTGAAATAACGCATGTGTAGTTGTAGGTCATTTAACAAAGTGTGTGGGTCAGGGACAGAAACGGCTCTTGGGATGACTGCTTTGTTTATCTCTTGAAGGTCCTGCACCGTCCTCCAGCCAGAAAATGGTTCAGCCTTCTTTACAGGAAACAAAGGTGTGTGACATGGAGAATTTGGGCATGGTACAATGACACCTGCTGCTTTTAGTTCCTCTATTACTGGTTTAATGCCCTCTTGGGCCTCAGGACATAGAGGATACCATCTTTTATATGGTCTATAATGTGATTTTGCATTTATTTTGACTAACTCTGCATTTTTTATTAACCCTATATCAGCCTTCCCTGTTGACCACAGTGAATTTGGAATTTGTGAGAGTATATGTTCCTCTTCTTGTGTTAATGTAAAAAGTGATCACATGGATGAGCTGGGAACATCAGTGTGGACCTCTTTTTCCACTGTGGTCACCCAGTTTAAAGGCAGTGAGTAGGTATCAAGTTTTGAGGAACATTGAATCTTTGGGCTGGCAGTTTGCTTCCAAGACTGACCACATTCCTCTGCTGTGGTCACAAACCGCCCTACATCCTTCCAGTCCATGTGTTTGGGTTTGACCAATGACATATAGGGAGCCTCCCAGTGTTTAAAATATTGGCTGTCCTCATCAGACAACACAACAGATGCCCCCACATATCCCCTTGGTGACCAATACAGATTTTTAATGACCAGACTGGAGGATGGATTTGCAAGGAATGTTTTTTCATAATTTGGGTCTGGGGTACTCAAATGTCTGTTGTACATGCAGAAATGGTATTGATCTGTGGCCCGATGTGTAATAGGGGTTTTGGGCTTGAAATATTGCATAGCTTTTGTGTGCAGGTCTGATGTCACTGAGTGTGGTCCAGCCAAAACGTTGGGATTATGGCAATATTGAGGGTTGTGAGCAAATCCTGTCCAAAAAGGTTGATGGGGCATACTTGTGATAATATGAAAGAACCTTCTGCAATGTCACCTGTGACAGGATCTTTTACCTTAACAGTTTCAGAGAGGTGCTCTGTTTTCAGCTTACTGTTTGCGGATCTGACAGTTACTGTTTGGTCTGATTTTGTGAAACCCTAACTATCTGTCCCTGCAATTACTGATCTGCGTGCTCCTGTGTCACAGAGAAACTTTATTGGGAGGTCTTGAACCTCCAATATCAACTCAGGTAAACACTGCATTGTCAACATCAAGCACACCAATCGACCTTCAGCACCTTTCTGTAGGCACGTTCACTCTCATGGCCATTTAATTTGAAGCTGTCAAGGAGATTTGCCAACCCATCAAAAATCTCTGTGGGCTTATCTTTTGGACACGGAATTTCTCTAACAGCCTCAGAGAAATCAGCATCCAGCCATGGTCTATAAACTAAAACTGTGGGTTGAAACTGTGGGGCGTCTGGGTGTTCCTCATTCTTGTCTGGAGGCCCTATATAACCTGGATTTGAGAGTTCAATCATGGGAAATTGTTCAGTTATTGCATGCACACCATTGTCTCCTAATGTGACAGAACATGAGTGTGGCTGAGCAGTGTTGCCATATTTACTTAACTCTTTGGCACCTCTGTGTTGCTGCCCCTGGTACCTCAGTCCTTGTTCCACTTCACTTTGGGCCTGCCATCAGTGGGTAGAGGAGGATGAGGAGGCTCTTCAGTAGAGGGCACGTCCGCCATCGCCATCTTGATGAGGTCAGGGTATAGCTGAGGAGAAGCAGCGGGTATGGGCAGGTGGGGGGAGGGATGGGGAGGAGCATGACCCTGCACCGCATCGTCACACTCATCCCCACGGAGACAAGAGGAGACAGGACACAGGTTAGACAAATGTCTTTTCTTACCATTGTCAGAATGCTGAGAGTCTTGAATTTAGATTTTTACCGTTACAAGATCTAAATCAGCCTGTCGTTTTTTCCCTGTCTCAAGCCATTTCTGTGCTTACACCAGGCCATATTTCTCTTGATTTCATCTGCTGTATGTTTTACGTCATCAACAAGATTCTGGTATTCATTCACTTTTAACTTGCCCAAAAACCTGAACCTTTTCCTCTACTTTGCTAAAAACCGTGTACTGTTCCTGTCTTTCCTACGCATGAATTTGCCATCGCCTGACAGCACAAAAATATCATTAACATCCTCTTGCGCTTCACAACAACCACAAGGAAAACAACCTCAGCTTCTGCCACACTGTTTGGCTTCCGCTTTATCGCGGTCTGTCCCTCTGCTGTGACAATTCCCCATCAAAGTAAACTGTAGAGACCTTTTTTATTAAAGCACACATATACACACACATACACGTGAACGATCTGACAAACAAACTCCAGTTATTTATTTAATGTATTTATTTTATTATATTATAGTTAGAGGTGACTACAATAAAGTTACAGATGGGCAGCACGGTGGCGGAGTGGTTAGCACTGCGGCAGCACAGCAACTCGCCCTTGGCCGGAGGATCCTGGGTTCGATCCCAGCCCCCGACCAACAGTGATCTGTGTGGAGTTTGCATGTTCTCCCCGTGTCTGCATGGGTTTACTCTGGGATTTCTCCAGTTTCCTCCCACATGCCAAAAACATGCAAGTTAGGAACTGGCATCAACCTGGGGATTCTAACTTGTCCTTAGGTATGACTGTGAGAGTGAATGGTTGTCTGTCTCTCTGTGTTGGCGCTGTGATGGACTGGTGATCTATCCAGGGTGTACCCTGCCTCTCGTCCAAACATGCTGAGATAGGCTCCAGCCCCCCCATGACCCAAAAAGGATTGCTGAAGAAGATGGATGGATGGATGGATGGATAGTTAGAGGTGATTTTATTTTATTTTAAACTTACTTTGAATTATACCTTAAGGTATTTTGGTCATTGTTATCACATTAAGGTTAATCCTTATTATATTAGAGCTATTTCTCTGTATTTTAAGGTTATTTCTTTCTATAACCTGTATTTTCTCTATTTTTTCCTCTCGGCCATTAATATCACTCCACGGTATCCTGCCACTGTATTTTTCCGGGGTATTCTTCCACGATATCCCTCTGCGTGCTCTTTACCCATTTACTCAGTAGAAATGCATTTCACTGACGCACTCAAGCTGGAGCACCGTTAAGCTTTACCAAACCGGCTTGGACCTATGGTATTTTAACACTTAATTCTTAATTCTCAACTCTTAACATGTATTTTCAGACTGACCGCAGACTCGAACCGGGACGAAATGTTGTTTAAATCATTAGTAATTAATAATTAAATTTACTCACTTCAGTCTGCCTTCAGTTCAGCTCCGTTACCCTCTGGTCCACTCCCAGCATCTCCGGACCTTGTCTCATTTCCACAAAGCCGACCCTTTGGAATCGGTGGGGGAGGTCTTCTCCGCAGCTGTGCACTAGCTGTCTTGGTCCAAAAATGCCGGAACCAGGAGGAGAGGGATATCTGGAGTCCCTTGTTCAGTGTGCCAAGTGTGTTGGAAAACTTCTCTTTAACCTTCATTCAAAGAATCAGGCAGGATCAAAGTTTCAGCAAATTTAATTACACTGGCCAGTGGAGAACAATACAGTAACAGTCTCAGAGCCTATTCACGTATCATTCTGATTCAAACACATATCACTCAGTCCTTTAAGCTCTCTGTTATCCGAGAGGTGGAGGAGAAAATGTCCATGGTGACTGGATCAGTACATCTGGCCAAAACTTGGTGTACAGATTATCTCTCTCTCAGCAACAGTCAGACTTTCTCAGCACCAGTCACACCAGTACAATACATGCAAACTAAAACAAAACAATAACACATACAACTGCATCAGTGTCTTTAGCACTTTCACACAGACTCTGAGACAAAACAAATTACAAATATGAAATTTTTCCATCAACACTCAAAGCTTTCCCCACAATGTATGACTTCTGAAAATATAATATCTTCATACCTAAGGCCAAATAAATTTCACTGAACCTTGCACCATGTTTGTTGATGGATGTGACCAAAGGGTGTGTAAGATAAACTCTGCACAATAAAATGTACATTTACGGATGTAAACACGGTTTTATGAATGAAAGTGACTCTGTAACCATGTGGCATCTGATCCTCGGGACAGGAGCATTATACCAAATTAGTCACACCTGTGGATGCACACTTTATATATACCCCTTGCATCCACCCATTCTTCCTCTTTCTAATGACTGGGAGGAGCCTGTCTCCACTGGACAAAGGGCAATGAATGGTTACAGATTCACTTTCATTCATAAAACTGTGTTTACATCTATAAATGTACATTTTATTTCATTTCAGTGAACCTGTAACCACATGGCAACTGTATACCAAATGAGTCCTGAGGAGAATGGAGGTGGCGTCACCCACAGGTCAAAGGAGCACAATGCCCCAATCATGCCATTAAGCACAAACACAGTCAGATGAGTTTGACTTCTTATTGTACTTAAGTGTATGCATACAAGTTAAGCCAGTTCCTCCAGGTAACCAGAGCTGAACAAAAAAACATTCCGAGCACAAGGCACATCTGCCTGCTCAAATGAGGGAAAAACTAAGATACAACTTAAGAATCTGCTGCAACCCCCAGAAAAGATGAGGGGATGACTGATAAGGCCAGATTGAGCCTATAGAAGTGGGTGAACATTGAGGAAGAAGCCCAGCCAGCGGCTGCACATACATCCTCCAGGGGTGCACCCCTAAACAACACCCACATAGTGGCCATTCCCGGAGTCGAGAGAGCCACCAGCCTATCTGGTGGTTCCACTCCAACCTGTACATATGCAAAAGCAATCAGGTCAACTATCCAATGGGACAGGCACTGCTTAGAGATAGGCCTGTCCATCGTGGATTCCCCATAGGACACAAAAAGCTTGTCTGAAGAATGGACAGACCTCGTAAGGTCAACATAAAGCTTAAGGGCCTTTACTGGGCACAAACTTTGGAGCCTCTCAACCTCTGAAGTGGTGTGCGGGGGAGGGCAGAAGGCCTCAAGCAGAAGAGGGTGAGAGATGAACCACTAGCCAGCACCAACTGAAAAGCTGGGTTGGGCCGCAGGTGAACCACCTGATCACCATCAAACCTAAGGCATGCTGCGTCCAGAGAGAACGCATTCAGTTCACCAACCCTCTTGGCTGAGACAATTGTCAAGAGAAAGCAGTCTTCCAAGAGAGCAGACGAAGGTCAGCACTGGGGAGTGGCTCAAAAAGGGGTAAGCATAGAGACTGTGGCACTGATCATGTTATGCTGAGATCTAGATTAAGGATTTGCAGATGAAAACAGCACTGCAGGACGGGTGCAAAGCCACCACGGAAGCTAAACACTAGTGCACTGAAAGGCCAAAAGAAGCAGGAAGAACTTACACAGGAAATGGATGAAAACTTGAAAGACTGGGACAGCAACAACTCAGAGAATGACATAGAAGAGAAATGGGCAACACTGAAGGATACAGTGTATCAGACTGCAAGTGATGTATTAGGCTACCCTGAGAGGAAACATCAAGATTGGTTTGATGAGCATGATGAACACCTGAAGAAACTACTAGAAGCGAGGAATACTAGCTAGGCAGGAAAACCTACAGTGTAACACAAGGTCGAAGAAGAAGAAATACTCAAAGGCTCAGAGTGAGCTACAGAAGTACACCAGAGAGATGAAGTCCAACTGGTGGGATGAAAAAGCGGAGAAACTTCAAACTGCAGCAGACAGGAAGGACATGGAAACATTCTTCACAGATTTGAGAGAAATCTATGGCCCTAAATCAAGAGGATTGATCCAACTAAAGGCTATGGATGGTGAAACGGTTTTGCAGGAGAAAGACAAGATCCTGGACAGATTTGCAGACCACTTTGACCAACTACTAAACAACCCTGCAGATCTCACTGAAGAGGCTAAAGAAGCTCTAGTGCAGCGACCAGCTGTATCAAGTCTGGATGAACCACCAAATTTTGATGAACTAATGGCAGCTATCAGGACAACACAGGATGGTAAAGCTCCAGGAAGGGATGGAATTCCAGCAGAAGTGTGGAAATTTGGTGGTGTTCAGCTGACCAACTGCCTGCACAAGCTCATCCAAGAGATATGGGATGCCCAGAAAGTACCTCAAGACTGGAAGGATGCAAGTATTGTGCCTTTGTTCAAGAAAGGTGACAGGAAGGATTGTGGAAATTACCGAGGTATATCACCACTAGCCACTGATGGTAAGATTCTCTCACGTGTACTACTTAACAGACTCAGTGAATACATCTCGCAGAATGTACTACCGGAAACCCAGTGCGGCTTTAGAAGTAGAAGAAGCACAATGGACATGATTTTCTGCTTTAAACAGGTTCAAGAAAAGTGTATCGAACAGAACATGCCGCTTTATGTAGTCTTCATCGACTTCAGTAAAGCCTTCGAAACTGTTTCACGACAAGGACTTTGGCAGGTACTCAAGAAATATGGTTGTACAGAGAAGTCTGTCAGCCTGATCGAGGCACTCCATACAGGTATGCAAGCAAACGTGGCAATGAGTAGTTCAGTATCTAAAGACTTTTCAGTAAGCAACGGGGTGAAACAAGGGTGTGTGCTGGCACCTATACTCTTCTCGCTATATCTGGCAGCCATGCTTGAAGTGGCCTTCAAAGACACTTCAGAAGGAGTATTCATTCAAACAAGGAAAGAAGCAGACTTGTTCAGTGTGGCACAGTTTAAAGCCAAGAGTAAGACATCGATAAAGATAGTAAGAGAAATGCTCTTTGCCGACGACAGTGCTGTAGTTGCACACAGCGGGGAAGATATGCAATCTTTAGCGGAGAAATTTGCAAGAGCAGCTAGCCAATTCAGCCTCCAAATCAACATCAAGAAGACAGAGTGCCTTTATCAACCACCAAAGTTCCAATTATCAACATCACTACCAGAAGAGATCAGCATTGGTACAGAGCCACTAGTCAAGTGCAAGACTTTCAAGTACCTAGGGAGTACTGTTTCAGAGAATGCTAGGCTGGAGGACGAACTCTCTCTCAGAATGGGAAAAGCGAGCGCTGTGTTTGGAAACTTGAAGGAGAGACTGTGGAACAATTGACATGTGTCAATTGTTCACTGGTCAATTGTCAATTGTTCACTGGTCAACGGACCAGTGAAGCTGAGGAGAAGCTGGAAACGTGCATGGAAATATCTGACTGGGGCATGTTTAAAGGAGCCACGCATGATCTGGATGAGTACACGGACACTGTGAACTCATATATCCACTTTTGTGAAGAGGTCATTCTTCCATCACGCACCAGGGTGAGTTACTCTAATGATAAACCCTGGTTCACAGCTAAGCTCAGACATTTATCCTTTTTTTTTTTTTTCCTTTGAAAGACAAAAGTAAAATAGAAAGATGTCTTTACCTTCTTTACATGTTTCAACTGCACTGCAGCCTTCATCAGAAGAGTCAGCTGATTGCTGCCAGGTGACATTTATCAGCTGATTTTTGTAGGCGGGGCCAGCTCAGCAGATCTGTCAGATCCGCCGAGCCGGCCCCGCCTCCCGCCATCAGATGGTCTCTGGAGAATGTGGTCCCAGGTGTGAGAAAGCATAAAGGCCCCCTCATCTCGGTTCATGGTGTCTTTTCCCCGCTTTCTGATCTCTATTGCCTCCTTGATCCAACGTTTGTGTCTGTTGCTCTCCGATCCAATAATTTTTGTGTTGTCCCAGTCCATGATGTGATTATTTCTTTTGCAGTGGTCCGATATAGCTGATTTTAATGTTTCTTGTTCTGCTTTTTCTTTTTGTGATCTTGTGAGTCGTCCTTGCGTTTCCTTCTCACATTCCTTTTGGTGTTCTTTTTTTCTTGTGGTGAATAATCTTCCGGTTTCTCCAATGTAGGTTTTGTTACATGATCTGCATGATATTTCATATAATACATTGCATTTATTGTCTTGTTCTATTCTGTCCTTGGGGTGTACTAATAACTGTCTTAATTTTTTGTGTGGTTTGACTGCTGTGTTTATTTTGTATTTTTTCATGATCCTTTGAATTGGTTCCGTGATCCCTCGTATGTATGGTATAGTTATGGTGTCCTTGTTTTTGATTTCAGCTTTTGTTCTGTGTCTTGTGTCCTGTTTATTTTCTTTGTTTTTGACTTGCTGTTTCCCTTTGTTTATGGCCCATACTGGATATTGGCAGCGTATAAGTGCATGTTTTATGTGGTTTTCCTCTTCCTGTCTGTCTTCTTGTTCCGTGATGATGGTGGCTCGTTCATATAATGTCCTGACGACTGATAGCTTGTGTGCTGTGGGGTGTTCCGATGTCCAAAGTAGGTATTGATCTGTGTGGGTTGGTTTCCTGTAGACTGTGATTTTTATGCTGCCATCCTCGTTGTGGTGGATTTTCATGTCCAGAAAGGCTATGGTGCCATTTTCCTCCTCTTCGTGTGTGAATTTTATGTTCCCCGTACTGTCTGTACTGTTCAGATGGTCAGTGAGTTCTTGTGTATGTCCTTTCCTTATTTTTTCCAGAATGTCATCTACGTATCTCTTCCAAAGGGTGGGTTTGCATATTGTGGGTGCTGTGTTGATGGCTTTATTTTCCAGATCCTCCATAAAAAAACTGCTCATGATGGCTGATAGTGGGTCTCCCATTGCAAATCCTTCTTTTTGTTTGTAGATTTTTCCTCTGAATTGAAAATAAGTGGATTTTGCAACAAACTGTAGTAATTTGGATATGTCATGGACTGTGAGGTTGGTGCGTCTTTTTAGGGTACTGTCCTTGTTGAGGCGTTCTTGCACTATATGTAGTGTGACGTCAATAGGAGTCTTTGTGAATAAAGAGATGACGTCATGTGAGATGAGGATCTCGTCTGATTCTATTTTTATGTCTTTGAGTTCTTGTGCCAGCTCTTTTGAATTTTTACAGTGAAAGTCATTCTCCAGAGACCATCTGACGGCGGGAGGCGGGGCCGGCTCGGCGGATCTGACAGATCTGCTGAGCTGGCCCCGCCTACGAAAATCAGCTGATAAATGTCACCTGGCAGCAATCAGCTGACTCTTCTGATGAAGGCTGCAGTGCAGTTGAAACATGTAAAGAAGGTAAAGACATCTTTCTATTTTACTTTTGTCTTTCAAAGGAAAAAAAAAAGGATAAATAATTGAAAGAAGACAAAATGAACCTGTTTGACGTATTACGTGGAAGTTATGGACAAGTTTGCATTAAAGACTTCCGCCGGCTGGAGAAATTGGAGAAAACACGGGCACGCTTCAGAAACCACCTACGGTTCAACCTCCGTTGCAGAGATGAGGAGGTCACACCCCAAAGCCTCAATATAAGAAATCCAATCCCGACCAAGAACGCAGAAAAAAATCATCAACAAAGCACGGAAAGACCTTATAAAAGAACGTATAAGAATAACGGCAAATAAAGTAGACAAAATAAACAACCAAATCAAAGAGGAAACGGACATGTTTAAGCAACGCTACCCGACGGACCAGAAAACGCAGGAGCAGATAAAAGCACAACTGAAACACGCACACGAACAAGAATTCATCACAACGAAAAACCGCCAATTGAAAAAATTAAAAAAACTCACAGAAAGAAAGAACGGACGAAGACAAACACACACGGAAAAGAACGATAAGTGGGTCAAAAACCTATCACAACGCACACTCACGGACACGGAGAAAACAGTGCTGAACAGAGGACTGAACTTCGCCATCACACCAGCCAGAATCCCCCATGAAGAATACATCCTCGCAACAGAACTGGCATGCGAAAAAATCCAGGACCAAGGAGAAAAAGCAGCACTCCGGAACGCAGTCGCAGGAATCCTCAAAACGGCCAAATTACCACAAAGCAACGTTACAAGAAAAGAAGAAAAAGCATTAAACTCACTCAAGACAGATAAAACGATCACAATACTCCCAGCAGATAAAGGCAGAACAACAGTAATTTTGGACACGGAAACATACGAGAAACAGATGGAAACCATGTTGGCAGACAGTAACACATACGAAATCATTAAAACAAACCCGACAGAAGAAAAGAAAAAAATGCTCAAAGCCCTTCTAAAACCTCTATTAGAAAGCAATAAAATCACAAAGGACGCATATGATCACCTGATCCCCACAGCCAGCATCACCCCTCGGATTTATGGAACACCGAAAATACATAAAAAGGATATCCCACTGCGGCCAATAATAGACAGCATTGGATCAGTCACATACAACTTATCAAAAGCCCTAGCTGAAATCATCAAACCCCTCCTTGGACTATCAGACTTTCACTGTAAAAATTCAAAAGAGCTGGCACAAGAACTCAAAGACATAAAAATAGAATCAGACGAGATCCTCATCTCACATGACGTCATCTCTTTATTCACAAAGACTCCTATTGACGTCACACTACATATAGTGCAAGAACGCCTCAACAAGGACAGTACCCTAAAAAGACGCACCAACCTCACAGTCCATGACATATCCAAATTACTACAGTTTGTTGCAAAATCCACTTATTTTCAATTCAGAGGAAAAATCTACAAACAAAAAGAAGGATTTGCAATGGGAGACCCACTATCAGCCATCATGAGCAGTTTTTTTATGGAGGATCTGGAAAATAAAGCCATCAACACAGCACCCACAATATGCAAACCCACCCTTTGGAAGAGATACGTAGATGACATTCTGGAAAAAATAAGGAAAGGACATACACAAGAACTCACTGACCATCTGAACAGTACAGACAGTACGGGGAACATAAAATTCACACACGAAGAGGAGGAAAATGGCACCATAGCCTTTCTGGACATGAAAATCCACCACAACGAGGATGGCAGCATAAAAATCACAGTCTACAGGAAACCAACCCACACAGATCAATACCTACTTTGGACATCGGAACACCCCACAGCACACAAGCTATCAGTCGTCAGGACATTATATGAACGAGCCACCATCATCACGGAACAAGAAGACAGACAGGAAGAGGAAAACCACATAAAACATGCACTTATACGCTGCCAATATCCAGTATGGGCCATAAACAAAGGGAAACAGCAAGTCAAAAACAAAGAAAATAAACAGGACACAAGACACAGAACAAAAGCTGAAATCAAAAACAAGGACACCATAACTATACCATACATACGAGGGATCACGGAACCAATTCAAAGGATCATGAAAAAATACAAAATAAACACAGCAGTCAAACCACACAAAAAATTAAGACAGTTATTAGTACACCCCAAGGACAGAATAGAACAAGACAATAAATGCAATGTATTATATGAAATATCATGCAGATCATGTAACAAAACCTACATTGGAGAAACCGGAAGATTATTCACCACAAGAAAAAAAGAACACCAAAAGGAATGTGAGAAGGAAACGCAAGGACGACTCACAAGATCACAAAAAGAAAAAGCAGAACAAGAAACATTAAAATCAGCTATATCGGACCACTGCAAAAGAAATAATCACATCATGGACTGGGACAACACAAAAATTATTGGATCGGAGAGCAACAGACACAAACGTTGGATCAAGGAGGCAATAGAGATCAGAAAGCGGGGAAAAGACACCATGAACCGAGATGAGGGGGCCTTTATGCTTTCTCACACCTGGGACCACATTCTCCAGAGACCATCTGACGGCGGGAGGCGGGGCCGGCTCGGCGGATCTGACAGATCTGCTGAGCTGGCCCCGCCTACGAAAATCAGCTGATAAATGTCACCTGGCAGCAATCAGCTGACTCTTCTGATGAAGGCTGCAGTGCAGTTGAAACATGTAAAGAAGGTAAAGACATCTTTCTATTTTACTTTTGTCTTTCAAAGGGGAAAAAAAAAAAAAAGGATAAATAATTGAAAGAAGACAAAATGAACCTGTTTGACGTATTAAGCTCAGACAGATCAGGAAGGAGAAGGAAGCAGCGCTTAAAAGTGGAGACAGGGACTGCTACAGGGAGGTTAAATACCGGTTTAACAGAGAGCTGAAGAGGGCTAAATCTGTGTATTCAGAGAGACTCCAGCAGCAGTTCACTGCTAATGATTCGGCTTCCATGTGGAGAGGACTGAGGCAAATCACCAACTATCGGCCTCAGGCTCCTAAAGGTCAGGATGACAAAGCCCTTTGTCAAAGACTGTCCCAACACTATGCCCGTTTTGACACCTCGTCATCTGTGTCCAACTCCCGCCCTCCCTCCAGCTCCACAGCCTCCACAATCCCTACTTCATTAAAGGCACCCCCCTCCTCCTCCCCCCCTGCCCTTATCATCAGTGAGCAGGATGTGCTCAAACAGTTCTCCAGACTGAACCCGCGCAAGGCCCCCGGCCCGGACGGCGTGTCTCCCTCCACCTTGAGACACTGTGCGAAACAGCTGGCTCCTGTCTTCACAGACATTTTTAACATCTCCCTTAAGTTATGCCACGTGCCATCCTGCCTCAAATCCTCCACCATCATCCCTGTCCCCAAGAAGCCACGGATCACTGGACTTAATGACTACAGACCTGTAGCGCTCACCTCTGTAGTCATGAAGTCCTTTTAGCGCCTGGTCCTGCCCCACCTCAAGTCCATCACCACCCCTCTCCTGGACCCGCTGTAGTTTGCCTACCGAGCCAACAGGTCTGTAGACGACGCAGTCAACCTGGCCCTCCACTCCATCCTGCAGCACCTGGACTCCCCGGGAACCTACGCCAGGATCCTGTTTGTGGACTTCAGCTCTGCATTCAACACCATCCGCCCCGCTCTGCTCCGGGACAAGCTGTCCCTGCTCAACGTGCCTGACTCCCTCTGCAGGTGGATCACCGACTTCCTGACGGACCGGAGGCAGCATGTGCGGCTGGGAAAGACTGTCTCAGACTCTGCTAGCATCAGCACCGGATCACCCCAGGGCTGTGTACTTTCCCCCCTACTCTTCTCCCTTTACACCAACTCCTGCACCTCCAGCCACCAGTCTGTCAAGTTGATCAAGTTTGCGGACGACACCACCCTCATCGGGCTCATCTCCAACGGCGACGAGTCCGCCTACAGGAGAGAGGTGGCCCAGCTGGCGTCCTGGTGCAACAATAACAACCTGCAGCTGAACGCTCTGAAGACAGTGGAGATGATTGTAGACTTCAGGAAAGTCACTACCCCTCTGCCCCCCCTCACCCTCTCAGGCTCTCCCATCACCACTGCTGATTCCTTCCACTTCCTAGGCACTACCATCACCAGGGACCTCAAATGGGAGCCGACCATCAGCTCACTCATCAAAAAAGCCCAGCAGAGGATGTTCTTCCTGCGGCAGCTGAGGAAGCTCAAGCTACCCACCAAGATGTTAGTGCAGTTCTACACAGCCATCATCGAGTCCATCCTCACCACCTCCATAACCGTGTGGTACGCAGGAGCCACTGCCAGGGACAGACTAAGGCTGCAGCGCGTCGTGCGCACTGCTGAGAAGGTGATCGGCTGCAAGCTCCCATCTCTCCAGGATCTGTACATCTCCAGGGCCCGGAGGCGTGCTGGCCGGATCATAGCCGATCCCTCACACCCTGGTCACGTACTGTTTGCCCCCCTTCCCTCTGGTAGAAGACTTCGGTCCATCCAGACTAAAACCTCCCGTCACATGAACAGCTTCTTCCCCTCTGCCATCAGACTGCTGAACACTAAGTGACTTATTGACTCTCGTGCACTATGTACAGCAGCTCAACCAGACTCATGTCAATCATCACTGTTTTCTTCCTGCATTACCGACTGCACTATATAGTTCTCCACAGTATCTGCTGCTCGCTAATATATTTTAACTGCTGACCAGTATCACTTACTCTTATTCTACACTTTATTGCATGTATAGTTTATTTCTTTTATTTTATCATGTTTAATGTTGCAGCATTGCACCGAGACAAAATCCTAGTTTGTGTACTACATGAACAATGGCAATAAACCTGATTCTGATTCTGATGTGTCAATCCATGGGAAATGCAAAGTGTACAGAGCGACAGTACTGGCTACTCTATTGTATGGTGCTGAAACTTGGACTGTCTACAGAGTGCAGGTGAAGAAACTCCACGCGTACATGATGAGACACCTTCGAGCCATAATGAACATCTCATGGAAAGACAAGATAACCAACATAGAAGTGTTGAAACATGCTGGTCTACCATCAATGGAGGACATGCTAATACAGATGAACCTGAGATGGCTTGGACATGTTGAAAGGATGGACCACCAGCGTCTCCCTCGGCAGTTACTCTATTCACAGTTATGCGAGGGCAAATGCAATCAGGGTAGACCAAGGCTCAGATTTAAAGACACTGTAAAAAGAAACTTGAAGAAGTTGGACATAGACAGGAGTTCCTGGCAGATCAGACCTAAATGAAACGGTCATTGTTGCCCACGACAGACTGCTACGATGATGCTTCCGTTAGGCAACATTATTAGAAAGCACTGTATACATTTTCATTGTTATGCAGATGACACACAATTATACCTGTCAATGAAGCCAGATGATAGTAATCAATTAGCCAAGTTAGAAGCCTGTCTTAAGGAAATCAAAGCTTGGATGACTTGCAATTTCCTGCTATTAAATTCAGATAAGACTGAAGTCAATCTTGTTGGTCCAAAAAACCTTAGAAATACCTTTCCAAATCAAACTTTTAGTTTGGATGCGGTTACTCTTTCTCTTAATAGCTCTGTGAGGAACCTTGGAGTTATTTTTGCTCAAGATCTGTTTTTCAGTTCACATATTAAATTTGTTTCTAAGACTGGCTTCTATCATTTGTGTAATATTGCCAAGATTAGGAGCATCTTGTCTCAGGGTGATGCTGAGAAACTGATCCACACTTTTGTTAGCTCGAGATTAGATTATTGTAACTCTTTATTATCAGGTTGTCCTAAAACATCTCTAAAAAGTCTTCAGTTGATCCAAAATGCTGCAGCAAGAGTTTTAACAGGTACTAGAAAGAGAGATCATATCTCTCCGGTTCTGGCCTCCCTTCATTGGCTTCCCATAGAGTTTAGAATTAAGTTTAAAATCCTTCTTCTCACTTTCAAAGCTCTAAACAATCAGGCCCCTTTTTATTTAAAAGATCTGAATCTACCCTATTATCCTAACAGAGCACTATGCTCCCAAAATGCTGGATTACTTGTAATACCTAGAATCTCCAAAAGTACAATGGGGGGCAGAGCCTTCAGTTATCAAGCTCCTCTCTTGTGAAACCAGCTGCCAATTGGGATTCGGGAGTCAGACTCGATCTCTGTTTTTAAGAATAGGGTTAAAACCTTCCTTTTTGATATAGCCTACAATTAGGGAGGGATCATGTGTTTCTGAACCCTCCCTTAGTTATGCTGCTATTAGGTTTAGACAGCCAGGGGACCTCCACTAATTGCACTGGGCTTCACTCCTTTCTTCAGTCTCAATGGAATATTTTTTTCCTGGTCATTAACATCTGTTTGTTCTCTCCCATAGATTGAGTCCCCATCGTGCTGTTTACTCTCTACATGTTTGTTCTTTTCTTCTTCTTTATCCCCTCACCTCCCAGCCAGTCGCAGCAGATGACTGCCCCTCCCTGAGCCTGGTTCTGCTGGAGGTTTCTTCCTGTTAAAAGGGAGTTTTTCCTCTCCACCGTCGCCAAGCGCTTGCTCACAGGGGATCGCCTGATTGCTGGGGTCTTTCTGCAATTGTGGGGGTTTCCCCTACAGTTGAAAGTGCTATGAGATGACTGTTGTTGTGAAATGGCACTATATAAATAAAGGTGAATTGAATTGAAAGCCAACATTTTCAGTTACCAGATTTTTTTTCCTTATTTTGGGTTTTTAATTTTTGGAACGCCTGAGGGCAGATGAACAACATTGCGCTATTTTTATTCAATTTTTTGCAGTATTACTGTAATTTTTATTAACTCAGTTGCATTACCTCCCTGACCGAGGGATAACAGTGAATTTTACAGGGAAAAAGGATGACAGACTAAGGGTCTGACATGACAACGCCTGGGTTCCTCCATCCACCTGCAGCGCTCTTTTGCTGCTCAGCCGTGACCCTGCCCCAGAAGCCTAGCCAACAATGTCACCTCGCCCCTGCTCACCCCACTCCTCCCGTCAACAACCAAGTCATGCCGGATAAGCCAGTAAGTTAAGTTAAATTGCATGCATATTAATCACTGCAACCAGCATCACAATGACAAATTAAATTGAAAATTATGGAATAATGCTGTCACTTAATAATGCCCAATGACTAGAAGCTTGCAATACAGCTTATATTACATGATTCAAAGCACAGAACAAGGTGATGGTGACAATGTTTGTGCATATGATTTACCTGAAGCTACTAAATATCAAACAGAGGTCTCTCTAACCTACTGAAAATGAATCACCAAAATTAAAAAACAAAAAAACAAGAACAGATTTCATCATAATCCTTGAGTAGCAATGCTTATAATTTTATCTGGAAAAGGACCAGGATTAGACTTAAGGATTCTAATAAATGACACTGTTCTATTCCAGAGTGATCTTAAAGTAATGCTAACCCATGCATATTGGTAAAATATTTATTGATTCACTGAATATGTAGCAAGAAGTTGTTGGAATTAGAAAATCACATTATTCATATAATGGAAGCTTTAGATGTAATTTAAACTCATTGTGTTATTCTGTGTTCATGTTCATGTTTTTGTTTTTCAACAGAAAAAGGAAAGCATTAACAAACTATCTTTCACCAAGATTTAGAATTGGAAAGTCAAAAAGGTGAAAAATTAAACTCACAAGATCACCATTTGCTTTAATTCTAACTAATCCCTGGTGACCAAGATACACAAAAACAATTCACTTGTGTTTCTTAGCATTAACAATTATAATCAACAGTGGAATAAGCACTGTAAAAACTTTAAAGGACATAAGCTGAATGACTATAACAGTAACATTTGCAAAAACAATTTATGGGGAGACAAAAATTTCCACTCCTGTTGTTGTGAATTCTGATGCATGGATAGGGGGTAGCCTCGGGCTTCCCCCAATTTCTTTTTACAGGATGGCCCCGCCATTGGACCTTTGTCGTATACGGGAGGATGGGCAGCAGTGTGGGGCAGGCTGGCTCTGGTGAGGGGAACATCACATTTGTCATCAATCTGGTCATCAGGCTCATTGGCTGGGGGGCAGTGGCAGCATGAGTGGGGGAGAACCTCACAGAGGACCATAAAAACAGCATGTCAAGCAGACCGGAAGCTAAGTAAAACAAATGACATTGACAATGACATAACGCATATGAATTTAAATGACTTTGACTTTGAAAATGCAGTGTTTACATAACTTTACATTGCAGGACACATCTGACACATTGCAATGATGCCTCTCACCAGATAATGGTATGACAGTATCACATTTCAGAAATGTGACAGGAATAAGGGATAATTGTATTGTATGATAATGATGTGCTAAATTGCTGGCCTGTGCTCCCGGTGCTTGGCCTCGGCCGAGCCGGGCCTCTGGACTACAGACCACACCACAATTTAGGAAGAAACATAGAAAATAAATCATTTCTTGTGCAAAATGAAACCATATTCGGGTTAAGCAATATGTCCATCTTTCCATTAAAAGAAGGAGTGGGACATAGCCTTTCACATAGATGCACTTACACAAATTCAAACTGTCTGTGTTCAACAGGACAGACAGATGTGGCCTTAATGATTAACTCAGAATTGGTTAAAATAAATGCTAAATCACAATACATCTGCACAGACAGCTGGATTAATTGTCCTAGTTGAAATTTGTATACTGGTCAAGGGATGACACTCGCAAAAGAAGCCATGATTACAGAAAACCTCATTTTGGGGGTGTTATATTACTCATAAACTTTCATCTAAATTAACCATGTGTAACACATATAAATGGCACAAAACATTTCCTTCTTCTAGTAAAAAGGACACTACCCATCACGCAAGTACGCTGTAACTTTGATGCATGTGCGTCTCCATGCATCGGGGGGTACCACAACAATTAATTAGCAAGAAATAATTAGCAAAAATCCTCAGAAAAATAGATAATAAATAAAAATGATCAATCAATGATCAATAATGTAGGAGAGAAAAATACAGATGAAACCGCTCGGTAATGAAATCACAACATTCAATAGGAGAAGTTAAATTTACATCAATAGATTTACAGACTATTGTAAAGAAAAAAATATCATGTTTAAAAGAAATAAGGTAAACTGATAAGGAAGCAGAAAACCATGCAAATTTATGAGAAAAGTTCTCTGCATAAACTTAGTCTTTTCAAAACCTTTGCATGGATCTCATTGAGCTAAATAAGTGTGAAGGTAAAAATGTTTAGAAATTATTGACGTACTTACCAAATACACAAAGGCTTTCCCCTGCACTAATCCAAATAGTGCTATGGATTGCAATAATCTAAATACTGCTATGGTAACACTGAAACCCTAAACCAAAACAATATCAAGATTTGGAAAAGCTGAAATGATTCACTTAGATAATGGAATACATTTAGTGGAATACACTTTGTAAATCAAATCATATCACATTTAGGTACAGTACCCCAGTTATTAGTACCTAACATTTACCTAGGAAACCATTTAGCTTACCATCAACAATCTACAGGATCAGCATAATACACAAATATGATTATGAAAGATGGATTAGGAAAATAGTGACAAAGAAAATAGGGAAATTGTGAATGGCAAACCCTACTATTGAAACCATTTAACTTAGGTGATGAGGAAGGGTTTCTGGTTGACTACATGCAAAGAATGACAACTGACAGAGATGTTATCCATACTGCCCTTCCCAGGAGGGCCCATGTGATGAAGGAACCGTGGGAGGTGCACCCATCTTTTGGCCGAACCAGGGGATCTGGTCATCAAAGAAAACTGGACCAAAACTCCCTGGCAGGGACAACACAAAGGTTATCCTGGTGGCGCCAACAGCTGTGAAAAACGAAGGACGTGACACTTGGGTACATCTAATGGTTTACCCCACTTGGAACCCTCAGCAAGAGACTGTTTAATACACATTGCATACTCATTAAAAAAAAAAAAAACCTCAACAAGTGACTGTTTAACTGTTTCTCTATGCAAGTGTCAGCTGACGGCGCCCCTGGCGTCCAGTAATGGTTTTTGCATAACAAAGCAGGCTGTCTGTTTATCATGGCGAGGCAAAAATGCAAGGGAAAGAAAGGTGCGGTTGGTGTTGTTTCCTTATCATCCTCATCATCTTCGTAGTAACACTTAGTGTTGGTTGTTTTTAAGTTGCTTCACTGCCTATACACCGTAGAGAATTGTTATGTTTGTTCCTTAATGCCACTATCAGCTGGACAAATTATTTGCTACTGCTAAAATAATGCAGCTACCACAGGCTGTTTGGTTTCTTAAGAGAGGCTATATATAGAAATAACACAGCAAACATCACTTTGAGTCACACCTGTCACAACACTTATCACTCCACTGATCAGAAACATGATGACACTCTTTACTCTGTGAAGGCAAGGTTAATTTCATCGGGGAATTCCTCTTTTCTGAAGCGGTGATGTCCTTTTCAGTAGCTTAATACCCTGTAAATGTGCAATGGCTTACAGTGCATCTCTCCCCTGTACTGCTACCGTGTTTGACCAACGAAGCGAGCAAGTGTTATACTAAGGATCTACATTGTCAAGGGGGGTTGATGGTCATTGGACGTACCCACAACTGGCCAGGGAACTGGGCAGGGTTGTGTACCCAGTTTTGGCGACTGACCATACCCTCATCATGTCAGCAGGGCAGGTGGGCAGGGTGAAGAGAGATGCTTTCTTACCACATGATACCATTCTGGAGCACGATGGAAAGCACAGGAGTGAGGGTCTTTCATTCATTGTTTCCTTGAGTGAGAGTGGGCAAGAACACCTTAGAGATTAAAACACTTAATTTTTTTATAGGCTACAATTATTTGTAAAATTATAGCATAGAATAGAATGGTTCTTGGTCAATTAACTGCCACCCATAGGGGTGTGTGCCCTGTTATAGGAGGTTATTGTTGGACTTTTACCCATGAAAATAATGCAAATGGTCATATTAATACTTTGGTTACACACAGCCTCATTGCTTTGCAGGCAATAATAACAAAATTGATTAAGTTAGTGATTCTCTTCATGGAGAAGTCTCATCATGAACGTGGTAATGATTTTTTATAGTGATAACTTTGGACTTTTCCTGTGTGAGTCCTTGTGTCCTTAATATGATGATAATGAGGCTGGTTATTGTAAACTTAGTGAAATGTCTTCATACAATTGCTGCAGATGATGAGGATGGTGAAAGGGACGATACTAGCCTAAGGAGTATGAAGGTTGCAATATAGTTTTTCTTATTTGTCACGGTCTAGGATTGATTTTGATTATATTACACATATTCACTTTAATGACATATTCTATACACATTTTAAACCACCTCATAAGATTACTGCTAGTCTGCAAAGACACATAATAACATGGAAATCCTGACACATATATCTTTATATCATTTCAGTCAGTTTACTCTACTACCATTTTGATTATTTTTCTTTTAATCATGATGCTTTATTAAGCATCAAGGGAGAAATTTGATAGAAAAATTCCATATTATCTAAATTATTATTTTTATATTATTCTATGACTTTCCTGTTTCATGTCTGATGTCTATATGTGAACTCCATGTAGAATAAGTTCGGATATTCTTCTGTATTATTCTTTTATATATTATAGCTGATGTATTTTTGGTGTGTTGTATAAGCCATTATTTTCTTATGTGATTTCATGTCCCAGAGTCCTAAGTGTTGAGTGGATGTGCATGTGGATGGATACAGGAATGTAAGGTTAGGTCATCTAAGATGTAAATAATGACCCAGTTATATTGACCTGCTCTGTTTAAGATACCAGGACTGTGATAGACACTTAGACTGTCTCCGAGATGTCCCTGAACAGCTCTGCAGATGGCCCAGGGCCTCCTCCTCCTCTGTTTACTCATAGCTATAAAAACACCATGCTTAGAAATGTATGTTTAGGGGTTATGTGTGTGTGTGTCTAAGTTTCATGCTCATGTAATCCCTCCTCCAATCGCCATAGAGTGAAATAAATATACTTAAATCCAAATACTCCGCCTGATTTTTGACTTAGAATAATTTTCAGCATAATTATTCTATCATTTAAATATTTGCCAATTTCTTGTATAAGCATACATGTGCTTTTTTCTTGAATATGTATTTTCTTCCTGGCATTTAAAAAAATATTTTATTTTTTAAAGCCAAAGGGAGCCAGTAAATATGGCCCCAGAGTGGCAAGTTTCAGACAAATAGATTATATTTTAAAAGGATCATTACACTTTTCCAACATTTTAACAGCTCACAAATGTCTTAATGAAATGTTTGTGACATATAATTAAAGTCGTAATTAAAGCTGTGGGTTGTCATATAATAAAAGATTGATATTTAGTTTTATGAAAATGCTGCGTGAACTACATCCTCTATCGCCTCACACTATACACGTTACCAAAATATAATTACGGTGGTTCCCCCTCAACGCTCACCTCCTGTTTTTTTTTGTTTTGTTTTTTTTTTTTTGACCAATGAAAGAAGGATCCAAAGAGGAGAAAAACAACACAAATGTATTTTGAGAACTGGAGCCGATCCAGTCGACTGTTAGTTCCCCCTGGGTGCACTTTGAAAACAATGACATAAGTTACATGAGTCTGTGTTTGTAGTCTTTTCTTTTACATATTTTCACAACACCTTAACAGTTAGACAACAGCCTACTCCATTATTTACATGGAAAATTATATTCTAAATTGACAAACATCATGGGCCCTATTTTGACAGTCATCCATGCACTTTTCAGACAGACTTTCTGCCATGCGCTAGTGTTTGTTAGTTTCTGTCAATGCTTTGTCTGTTTTTCACACCTTGCGTCACACCATCAAATTACCAGTAGATAGTGCATCTACTATGCTCTCGGAGGAAGTGCCGCATTTCAAGGAAGTGTGGCGGAGCGCATTCTAATTCGCATTACTATTATAGTGCATTCCATGAGAATCTGCTTTTGGTCAGGAAAAAGGAGGTCTATTATCAGAAGCACATTGTTTAGTGATATTTCAGTGGCGTGTTTTGACATCGCGCAGCTCTAAAACTCAGGAAACTGCATGTGCTGGGATCTTATAACAGTTATAATTGCCCGTCATTTTAATTATATGATGATCACACACTAGATTTTTTTTTTTTAAACTCTATCCACACTCTCATTTTAATTGCAGACTTACCATTGGAGTCTATAGATTAGGCATTAATGTATGATTTTATTTTTTTTTTTTTTAGGGGAATGAATGAATGAACAGGGAGCATGTGTGCCAGTGTGTTCCAATGTGAAGTGTGGCATATGGGGGGGGGGTTCATTTTCATCACGGACTTATTAGGCATTAATGTGCTTATTTTTAGGGGAACAAATACGTAAATGAACAAGGAGTGTGCAGTGTTTTACTTTTCACTAACTCCTGGAGAGACAGGAGTTGCATCCACATCTGCATTGGCTGTGCACCCTGGGTTTCCAGCCCAGCAAACTCCCTGACATCCACCCGTCAGAGGCTGCAGAGAGCGGGCTCGCTTCATAGCGGTGGCCAGAAGTGGATGGGAAGCCGCGCCAGATCACCTCCTTCCCAGGACGGACAGGGGGAGATCCTCGGTTGGCGAATGCAACAGGAGAGGGAGCACTCCATCTCCCCACAGCCGGGAGTGACTTCCACACCATCGTTAATGAAAGTTTATGGGCCGTATTACAACGACAGGGTCGGTTGATCAGTTGTCACTGACACAGAACGCGTTTATGAGCGTTTCCAAGTTCATTTCCTTATCACAACAGCGTAAAAACAAACTTTCCATCGGCACATGACGCAAAGAGGCCAGTCTAATCATTCAGAGTTGTATTTTGGATGATCCAACCCAAAGCGCTCCTTCCAATCCCTTTAATGCAAAGAGGTGCATTATCTAAAGTGAACTGTGATCATGATGGTTTAAGATGGGTTTTGCGCTGACCATAGTGTGTGTGTGAGCCAAAACGCACGCAATAGTAATGCTCCTTGGTAAAAAGGAAGACATCAATCACAGTTGATGCCCAGTTAGTTATGCTAGAAAGAACAAACGGTGAAGAATGGGCTGAAAAATCAGCTGAATGGTTTAATATATTGTGCACGGATGCAACACACAGACATGAATGGATTTGAAACTTTAGGAAAAGAGGTGAAACTGCAAACTTTCATAAATGTTCATTAACTTTCGTAAACTTTCATTAATGACAGCATGGAAGTGACTCCATGCCATCGTTTATTCCTTTCCTTCCTTCCATCCATCTCCTCCTTTTCTCCATCTCCCATGGAAATGGAAGGAAGGAGGAGATCTGATGCGGCTTCCCGTCCACAGCGACCCCAGCCATGAAACAAGCCCGCTTTCAGCGGCTTCTGCAGACCCCTACGGGTGGCAGTCAGGGAGCTTGGTGGTGGAGAACCACAACCCTTGGTGCGGTGCGGCCGCCAGCTGGAAACCCGGGGTGCGCAGCCGAGGCAGATGTGTGGATGGATCTCCTGTCTCTGTGGGGAGTTACAGTGAAAAGTAAAACACTGCACACACTGATAAAAATGATTCTGGGAAGATGTAATTGTAACATACAGTAATTAAATCTATGATATTGTGGTGACCCACCACAATCTACATGGACATTCAGCCTTCACACTCAGCTAGGGCAGGAAGCAGAACAATTTGCATACGGACAGAGAGCCCCTAGGGGGACAACCAGAACAATGACTATTGTTATACATCCCCGGATTAAGGAGAGGAAGTCCAGCGCCAGTTAATCACACGATTGATATGTATTGACTGATATGTATATCAATATGCAAATGTGCCATGCATTCTCTCTTGTCTGTATAAAAGAGCTTGCTTTACATGCCTGAGAGTACACACACACACACACACACACACACACACACACACACAGAGCACAGCTCACAGCGCTACAGTGTGTCTCATGATGTTGGAGGAATAAAACTCTGAAATCTTCCAGCTTGTAGGGTCTCGCCTGAACTAATTCGTTCCTCCACACTGGTGACCCTTGACGAAGAATGGAACACGAGGCGAACACCCCGGAGATGACCCGGACGGGAAGCCTCAGCACGCATCATGGTGCTACCGTCGCCTGATCTCTTACCTCCACACTGGTGAACTGACGAGGGAGAATAACCGTCTGCTCCCTCTCACCGCACTGTGGATCCCAGAGGACCAGAGAACGCCTGCAACCTCTTAATCCTCACTGGAGCGCGCTCCGGAGCGCAGTGCTGGGACCAAAACACACCATGAACGACACGAGCGAACGAAGGAAGCAGCCTGAACTGGGACAATCATCAACGCCGGCTGCGTTGATTTCCACCGAGCTCCCCGACTCTGACTAAACTCCGGACAGCATCCCGTGTGCACACCGCAGGATTACGAGGACAGTGCAACTGCCAGCTATGTGGTCCCTGTGCCAAGCGCGCGCCATGCACAGGACAAAACCGGCTCCACAGAATGATACATTGTCCTCCGCCGCTGCACATGCCCAAGAAAAACGGCCGATCGCCACCCTCAGAACCTTCAGGGCTGCTCGCGCACCTGGAGCAGATGTGCGGCCTGCACACAGGACTTTCTATGGGTTTCTCAGCCACGGTGCACAACAGGAATTTAGCCGATTGCTTTCCCCGATGACTTTAGGGCTGCTTCCCGCACCTAAAGCCAAACTGCCGAGTCTCTCACACAGCTGCAGTTGTTTCACAGCCGCTACGCATCCTCGGGAAATTTGGCCACTCGCTTTCCCCACATCCTCGCTGGATCGAGCCGCGGGAGGAGTCAGATAAAATGTTTTTTTCACAGCCGCTGTGGATCTCCTCCACATTTAACAGGAAAGACCCTCACCATCGCGGATCCACACCCAATTTTTTTGTGGCCCAGACACCTTTGACGCCCCGGGCCGGCACTCACTTGCTCCCACCCCCCTCCCCCTCCTCCTGCACAGCGCTTTTCCCGCACCTCGCTCCCTAAAGCTGGCTGATCGCCGTCTTGTTCTATTACACACAAAACACACTGGCCCGTGCGCCCACGGTCCAAGGCCGTTCAACGTGCTGGAACTCGGAGTGGAGCACACTGTTTTTTCCACCCCTCCCCCTTCCCCCCACGGACTGACATGCCCTCTGACAGTTCTACCGGAGCTGGAGCCCAAACAACGTGGGGGGGGGGGGTGTCACAATCCCTACTGAGTGCTTTGGGGGGAGCCCTGTGGTGACCCACCACAATCTACATGGACATTCAGCCTTCATACTCAGCTAGGGCAGGAAGCAGAACAATTTGCATACGGACAGAGAGCCCCTAGGGGGACAACCAGAACAATGACTATTGTTATACATCCCTGGATTAAGGAGAGGAAGTCCGGCGCAAGTTAATCACACGATTGATATGTATTGACTGATATGTATATCAATATGCAAATGTGCCATGCATTCTCTCTTGTCTGTATAAAAGAGCTTGCTTTACATGCCTCAGAGTACACACACACACACAGCACAGCGCACAGCGCTACAGTGTGTCTCATGATGTTGGAAGAATAAAACTCTGAAACCTTCCAGCTCGTAGCGTCTTGCCTGAACTTATTCGTTCCTCCACAATATTAACATTAAACTTGTATTTGTTTCTCTACAAAAGAAATCTTCCCCTGAACTCAATTGGCATTTGTTTAAACGACAAGAAATTGTGCATTTTTTCCGCACAAGATGTATTTATGTAATCCCAGTCAATCTTCTCATGTATGCTCATCCAACAAACATTTTATTGTAGTATTTACTTTTCAAAGTGGGTGAAGTCATGTGATTTCCTGTCAACTGGAAGGTGTGGAAGTCCGCCATCTTATACATCAGTCTGTGCATGGACAGTTGTTGTACATTTGTTCATTTTTCTAAGTCAAAGTCAGGTGTCATTGAAGGTCAAGAATTAATTGTCTAGTGTTGCAGTTCATATTTGCACTGCACTTTCTCAGGTTCTCAATGTACCTTTTCAGGTTTCACTATAAGTGCCTTTTGATTTTTGATGCTGTTCTATACTTTCTGTTATAGTGCTCTACACTTTGAAAGGTACAATTAGCCCAAGATGGCTTTTGTTCAGAATACTGCCAAGTTTCAGGTAGAGCCACTGGATGGTCATGTCCATTTGTCTTTATACATAGTAAATTCTTGCCTCCATGGCAGCAGCAAATGTGGTTTGTTTTTTGAGACCAAGTGATATAGCTAATAAAAGACAGTTTTGGTGACTTTGACTTATCCTTTTAGCACCATCATGAAGTGCAATTTTGTCAAGTACAGATAAGCTCAAAATCTGTGGGACAGATATTAAACCCTGTTAATTTTGAGTATTTCATGACCGAAATGCCAGCTAATTACAAAAGGTATAAGATATTATATAACACTTAATTGCTATGACCTTTTACTGAAAAATACTGTGCTTGATGTACATAGAAAAATTAAGGCAACTTTTTGTATAAGATATTTGTGTTGATTATGCAAGACTGGTCTTTGTATGAACTACTTAATTTTTTGTTTGTATGAAATACCTCTTACAGGTTAAGTCAGTTAAAGACTTTAGCAAAATCAAATAAAATCAACCTAATTTTGTGAATCTGCAAATAGTAAATTTAAGTTGACCTTACTTGAAACACAAAATTAAGTTGATTTTACTTAAAATGTCTACCTGTCTTTACCAGAAAATGTGTTCTTCACTTGCAAAAAAAAAGATCTTACAAGGAGCAGTCTTGCATAATCTACAAAAAAGTCTTTTGCAAAAAGTTGCCTTAATTTTTTAAGTAAATTGGGCTGAATATTTTTATCAGTGCACTCCTTGTTCATTCATTTATTAACCTAAAAATAAACACATTAATCCCTAATAAGTTTGTGATGAAAACGAAAATATGAATGTAACACAGATCATCAGACTAACACACCCCCCATGCCGCACATCACGCTGCCTGTTCATTCATTCATTCCCCTAAAAAAAATTAAATGAATTAAAATGAGAGTGTATATGGAATAAAAATAAAATAGTGTGTGAACATCATGTAATTAAAATGATGGGTGATTACATGATGACTGTTACAACTCTCTCATGAGTTCTGCGATGTCAAAACATGCCACTGAAATATCACTAAGCAATGCACTTCTGACAATAGACCTTTTTCCTGACCAAAAGCAGATTCCCATGGAATGCACTATAATAGTAATGCGCATTAGATTGCATGCCGCCACACCTCTTTGAAATGACTCTCCTCCTCCCAGTGCAGAGCGGGCACACTGTCTACTGGTAATTTGTTGGCATGATGCAAGGCGTAAAAAAACAGACAATGTGCTGACAGAAACTAACAACTGGCCTACGGTGGAAAATCTGAAAAGTGCGCGGTATGAAAGTTTGCACAGGCATCATCCTCTTTTCTTCATGTCTGTGTTGCATCCATGTGCAATACATTAAACCATTCAGCTGATTTTTCAGCCCATTTTTCACCATTTATTCTTTTTAGCATAACTAACTGGGCATCAACTGTGATCGATGTCTTCCTTATTACCAAGCAGCATTACTATCGCGTGCATTTTGGTTCACACACACGGGCTTTGGTCAGTGCAAAACCCGTCTTAAACCATCATGATCACAATTCACTTTAGATAATGCACCTCTTTGCGTTAAAGGGATGGAAAGGAGCACTTTGGATTGGAATTTGGATTATCCAAAACACATCTCTGAATGATTAGAACGGCTTCTTTTTTTTTTTTTTTTTTTGTTACTTATTTGTACCCGTAGGTAGACTTGGTTTGCAGTCTGGTGACAAGCCACCGGCTGCTGGTCGCTGCGTGCGCGAGCGCCCTAAACCTACATGTTTTTGGTGTGCGGGAGGAAACCGGAGAAATCCCGGAGTAAACCCGCGCAACACGGGGAGAACATGCAAACTCCACACAGCTCACTGTTGGTCGGGGGCTGGGATCGAACCCACGATCTCATGATCCCCGCGGTCCCCCGGCCAAGGGTAAAACTGTGCTGCCACAGTGCTAAACCACTGCGCCACCGTGCAGCCGGTGCATGACGATCTTTGCGTCATGCACCAGCAGAAAATTCCTTTTTATACCTTTGTGATAAGAAAATGAACTTAGAAACACCCATAAACGCATTCTGTGTCAGTGACAACTGATCAGCCGACCCCGTCTTTGTAATATGGCCCCACATGTGTAATTCGTGGCAAAATTCAATCGGGATCTAAAAATTATTTTGCTCTTGCCATTCATTTCAATGGAGATTTTTGTCTGATTTAACGTCCCCTGTGTGCAAGTAGAGGGGGCGTGACTTAGGTTCCCTATTTTACAGCCTTTCTCAGAATGTTTGGTTTCAATGCATTTCTCTTAAAATTCCTAAGACTGCATTGAGCTTCACCTCCCTCTTACGTCACTATTGCTAGCATTAGCTGGCTAGCTCGGATCTAGCCTGAGCAAACTCACTCTAAATTTGTCTCAAAGACTGAATGCAAGCATCACAGGTGGACAGGGGTATGTGTTTTCCGTAGTTGATAGATTATGACCAGTCCTTGGAGTATAATAATCCCAGAAAAATCCAAGAATGAGTGGCTAAACTGCTAGCTTCAACTAGCTGCATTTGGTCCAGGTTATAGATAATATAAGAAAATAAGCTAATATAACGTCTAAGAACACCAATACTGTATGGGCTACTGTTGTATCCCAAACAGGTTCATTTTGACTCCTTAATGATAAAGCTGGTCTTATTCTTCTATGAAGACAAAGCAAAGAGATGTCTCTTATACTTTTGACATGTTTCGACTGTCATCTGCAGTCCTCTCCAGAAAACATTGTCTGATGTCCGTGGCATGTCACATCAGCTGTTTTATCCTTTTCATAGGCGTGACTGACCTGACAGATTTGAAAGATCTGCTAGGTCGGATAAAACAGTTGATGTGACACATCACAGATGTCAGATGACATTTTCTGAAAAAGACTGTAGATGATAGTCAAAACATGTCAAAGGTACGAGAAATCTCTTTGCTTTGTCTTAATAAAAGATCAAGAGCAAGTTTGTCATTAAGAAGACAAAATGAACCTGCAGAAGATTTGGACAAGACTGTGTCAAAGCTTTCCACCATTTGGAGAGACTTGAAAAAACACGGGCACGCCACAAAAACCACCTCAGATTTAACCTCTGATGCAAAGATGAAAACTTCACACCACCAAACCTCAACATCAAAAATCCCATTTCAGCTGATAATGCAGAGTGTGGAGAGTTGTGAAGGACGAGACTGAGTGTATTCCTCAGGTTCAGCTTTATTCACAATGACATTCTCCAACATTCAAAAGCAGAAAAAGAGGATGAATCTTCTCACATCTGTCCTTTTATACCAGGACATCAAACATACAATCACATGGTGCTTAATCAAACATACAGTCACATGGTACTTAATCCCCGCCACAATGTAACTTCCCCCGATCTTAACACCATCCACCTCCTAGTCTCCGGTGGTCAGGAAATCTCTCAAGGCCATCTCCTTGAAACAAAAGGCCAGATCTCACACCCTCCCATTACCTCTGGAAGGCTCAGTCCCTTTGTTCCCCTGAGACGTGAAGTATACAATAAGCATACAGTGATATATCTGTGGAGCATCTGAAACCAACATATGTGCATATATGTGTGCCACATGACGCCCCCCCCCCAAACGTCTAAGATGGAACAAATGTAATACAGTTTGCAAATCATGGTCACATTATTACACATCAGTCCAAATGTTGCTTGGGCCTCAGTCGCCTTCCATATCTGCTGTAAGTGGGCTTAACCACCCCCGTGGCGTCTTCCCGCTGTAGAGCTGCTGTTTGAGGATTAGAACTGTTAGTCAATCTCTGTGGGTGTTCTGGGGAAAGCTCTCTAGGGGGTCTGCCGTGCCGAGGAGCCCTCGCCAACTGCACCACTTCGTCAGCCAGCACAAAAGCGGGTTTGAGCCTGTTTATACAAATCACTTCTTTCCTGCCCCCCAAATCTAGCAAAAAATGCTTGTCCCCTGTTTCCAGCACTCTGTATGGTCCGTCATAAGGTGGGCGTAAGGGTGGGCGGTGTGCATCATGTCTGACAAAAACAAACTCCGCATTTTTTAAAGCTTTAGGCACAAAAACGCGCGGGAAGCTGTGATGAACTGGGCCAGGAAGCGTGCTCGCTCCCGTGTCGCTCTGCAACTGCTGAGCGGGGGGGCACTCTGGCGCAGGATTATCCGGGAGAAACTCCCCGGGCAGCCGGAGCGGCTGCGCAAAAACCAACTCAGCTGGGAAGGCTTTTAAATCCTCTTTAGGTGCAGAACGCAACCCCAATAAAACCCATGGTAGCCTGTCCACCCAATTTGCATCCGTAAGCGACGCTCTGAGGGCTGCTTTCAATGACCTATGGAAACGTTCGCATAAACCATTAGCCTGCGGGTTGTACGCGGTAGTGCGGTGGATCGTTACCCCCAGGCTGCGGGCCATCGCTGACCAGAGCTCGGAAATAAATTGAGGACCTCTGTCAGACGTAATGTCCGACAGAACTCCGAAACGCGCTACCCATGCTGTAAGAAACGCACGCGCCACCTCCTCGGCTGTGGCTGATGCCAGTGGGACACTTCCGGCCAACGCGTGGTGCGGTCCACCATTGTCAAAAGGTGTGTGCACCCCTGTGACAGCGGGAGGGGGCCTACGAGGTCGACATGCACGTGATCGAATCGCTTAGCCGGGATGTGAAAAGGCTCCAAGGGAGCTCTAGTGTGTTTGTGTATTTTGGCTCGCTGACAAGCCACGCAGGCTGTTGCCCACTCCTTGACTTGCTTGCGCAGGCACGGCCATACAAATTTCTCTCCTACCATTTTGACCGACGCGCGCACCCCCGGGAGTCAAAAACGCGGCAGCGCCACGTGGTCGGCACCACCGGGTGCGGTCGTCCCGTGGAGACATCACAGATTGGGGGGGCATACCATCTTGTAGCACCCTGTTCTCCAGCCTTAACCCTGTTGGTCCAGACTGGAGCGCGCACACATCAAGGTAACTTGATCCGCGGCCATGGCTGCATAATCTATCCCTACGCGGACTGGGGCCGCGCGCACTTCCGCGTCGTTAACCTGGTCCGCGGCCATGGCTGCAAAATCTACCTCTGCGTGGGCTGGAGCCGCCACGGCATGCGAGAGGCAGTCCGCCACTACATTAAGTTTACCCGCTACATGCTGGATATCAGTAGTAAACTCCGAGATGGTGGCCAGCTGTCTCTGCTGCCGGCCCGACCACGGTTCTGTAATCTTGGCCATCACAAAAGTCAGCGGCTTGTGATCCACGAACGCGGTGAAACTGCGTCCCTCCAGCCAAAACTGGAAATGGCGAATGGCCAAGTGGAGAGCTAACAACTCCCTGTCGAATGCGTTGTATTTTCGTTCACTATCGCGCAAGGTCCTGCCGAAAAAGGCGAGCGGTTGCCAAGCTCCTGCTACATACTGTTCCACGACCGCTCCTATGGCCACGTCTGACGCGTCAGTAGTGAGCGCTATGCGGGCCATTGGGTCTGGATGTGCCAACAACGCAACGTTTGCAAGGGCTATTTTGACTTCAGCGAATGCGCACTCCCGCTCCGGAGACCATTTGATTTTGTTTGTGGGTTTTTGTTTTTTTAGTGCAGCATACAATGGTTGCATGAGCTGCGCTGCGTGAGGGAGGAAACGGTTATAAAAATTCACCATTCCCAAAAACTCCTGTAACGCTTTGACCGTTTGTGGTTGGGGAAAATTTGTTATTGCGCGCATTTTGTCGGGCAGGGGAACCGCTCCTTCTGGAGAGACGCGATGCCCCAAAAAATCAATCTGCGCCACCCCGAACTGACACTTTGCTGGGTTGATTATTAACCCGTGCTCTGCTAACCTCCGGAAAACTGCTGTGAGGTGGTTTTCGTGTTCGTCTTCGGACGCGCTGGCTACCAATATGTCATCCAAGTAGACGAACATGAAGGGGAGGTCACGCAGAACCACGTCCATCATGCATTGGAACGTCTGCGCTGCGCCTTTAAACCCAAATGGCATGCGCAAAAACTCAAAAAGCCCGAAAGGAGTTATTACCGCTGTTTTGGGTATGTCCTCAGCGCGCACTGGAACCTGGTGGTAACCGCGTACCAAATCTATTTTAGAAAAGATGCGCGCCCCCGCCAAATGCACCGAAAAATCTTGGATGTGCGGGATCGGATATCGGTCGTGCGCTGTAGCATTATTCAACCTGCGGAAATCACCACAAGGTCGCCACGAGCCATCAGCCTTTGGGACCATATGGAGCGGCGAAGCCCAGGGGCTCTTTGACCTCCTGATGATGCCCAGTCTTTCCAGGTTGGAGAACCCCTCGTGCGCTATGGTCAGTTTAGCTGAGTCCAAGCGCCGAGCTTTTGCAAAAATGGGTGGGCCAGTGGTAGTAATAAAATGTTCCACCCCATGTTTAGCCACTGTCGCCGAAAACGTTGGGACCGTGAGTGCTGGGAACCGAGTGAGGAGTGTGTGGAACTTACCACCCGCGGCTGTGACGTTGGCTTGTGCAGTTGGCGGGGCCACTCGAGCTGTGCAGGGAACAGAATAAAAGGAGAGTGCATTAACCAGGCGTCTGTTAGCAAGATCAACCAATAAACCATGTGAGCACAAAAAATCAGCCCCTAACATGTTGAAATTGACTGCCGCTACAACCAAAGTCCACTCGTCCGTACGTCCGTACGGCCCTGCAAAGACAGAAGCAGAGTCCTCTCACCGAAGGTCTTAATCGTCGAGCCGTTCGCTGCTGACACCCGGGGATCACTGGAAGGCGCCAGCCGGTCCGCGTAGGAAGGCGTGATGAAGCTCAGCTGGGAGCCTGTGTCCATGAGGAATTGCCTCCCCGAGCGTGCGTCCTTCAGGTAGAGCAGCTTGTTCTCCTCTCCGAGGGCCGCAGCTGCTAATGACCCCCGATCTTGGCGTTTCCCGAGTGCCTGAAATGGCACGGTGGAATGCACCTGCGTGCCCTCTCTGCGAAGCGGCGATGGTAGAAGCAAAGGACGTCGTCTGCTCCGTGTTTCTTGGCCCCTGCCGCCGCCGGCGTCGGTGAGTCTGGTGCTGCAGCCTCTGGCCCCCTGCCCTCTCCGGACGTTGCGCCTAGCTCCGCTGCCGCAGCCGCGCACCATTTATTGGCGTCGACGAGTCGTTGCGCCTCCTGGCCTAGCTCGTGGTAGTCTCGTCGGGCCAACAGTGGTGAACTGGCCAGGGTCACTCTCACCGCCGACGGTAGGGTCCTGAGGAAAATGTGGGTGAAGATGAAGCTATCATCTTCGGCGTCTCTCAAACTCAACATCTTCCCCATCAGGTCTGCCGGTCTGTCACTCTCAAATTCAGTCAGCGCCAGGAGCCTCTCTGAGCGCTCCCCCACCGAGGGGGTGAAGTGACGGATGAGTGCAGCCTTCAACGTGCTGTACTTGTTGCTGTCCGGCGGGTGGTTGATCAGGCTCTCCACTCACTGGGCTGTGTGGTTGTCCAGCTTTGCAACCACATGGTAGAACTTTGTGTCGTCTACCGAAATCCTCCGGAGGTGGAACTGTGCCTCGACTGCGTTAAACCAGGAGCGCGGACTGTTCGGCCAGAAGTCCGGTAGCTGAACTGTGGCCGCATTCGTTTGGCTGGCTCCTGACGAGTCTGGCTCGGGAGCTTCATCTCCGCTCATGATACGTCGTAGGGTTACCAGTGTGGAGATTTTGTGGAAGGACGAGGCTGAGTTTATTTCTCAAGTCCAGTTTTATTCGCAATCACATTCTCCAACATTCAAAAGCAGACAGAGAGAGGAATCCCTCACATTCTGTTCTTTAAATACCCCAGGACATCAAAGCATACATTCACCATACAGTCACATTGTCTTTTAATCCCAAACACAATGCATCTGCCACCAGGTCTCCTCGTCTCCATCTAAAGTCCTGGTGGTCAGGAAATCCCTCACGGCCATCTCTTCGTATACAAAAGGCCAGACTTCACATCCTCCTGTTACCCCTGGGAGGTTCAGTCCCTTTTGTTCCTCTGAGACGTGAAGCCTACAACAAGCATACAGTAATTCACATGTGAAGCATATGGACCCCACATATGTGCACCACAACATCACTTTTGAAAATATCCTCAAAGTGACTCATTTTGCCAGCACGGGTCATTTGTTTACACCGTTAGCATCTTAGCAGCGGTGCTAACTAATGGAGCTACTGTGTATGAGGCCACTTTTTAAGGTCATCTTTCCATCCTTCGATAGTCATGGGAAGTGGTATAATTATATTACTGTTCTGAGGTGCAAGAGGCCATGTTCCCGCATTTCTGATGCCGAAGTCATTGTTTTTTAACAAGGAAATGTGTCCCGTTTCAGTGACAACCATACGTTCTAAACTAGTACCGGTAGTTGCTACCATAATTCATGCAAGGCATCATGGGGTCTAGGAATAAGATGGATAGAAGAACAAGACCAGTGCTACTGTTGTAAGATAAACAAATATTCCAGTGTGTGTGTGTGTGTGTGGGGGGGGGAGATTTATTGAAAATTGCTATAAAAACTGGCCAGATCAACAGTTAAGCTGATGCCTGTAGGAATGTTCATCATTTTCTCCTTGCCATTGTGAACGTCATCTGCCTAGTCAGGCTAATGCTAACAGAGCAATTTAGCATTGTGGTGAAAATATAACAAAATCAGCCAGAATGGCACAAGATACATAACTGACTGTAGATTAGTGAATCAGGTGGAAACAGGGATGTCTTTTGGGGTGACTCAAATCTAAAAAGAAAAAAAACAAAACAATATAAACCATGCTTAGTAAACTTATTGTGACACTGTTAGCCAAATGACAGCTAGGCTAGCCAATAATAGAGAAGCACGCATCAAGAACTTAGCTGGGTTAACCATTTTATGACATTCTATGGCAGATCTGGAAGAGTAAAAATGGCTAATTGGACAGGGAAACTGTTGTGTAGTTAGTTATAATATAATGTTCTAGTTTTAGGCTTTTATTTGTGAAGCAGGGGTGGTGGCTCTGCCTTCCGGTTCCGCCACCACCTGTGGCTATAAAAAGGCAGTGGGCAGGAGGGGCGATCTCTTTGCCATCTCTTCTGCCTGACGGCTGTGAGTGTGCTGTGTGGTGTTGCGCCTGTGCCCTATTAATAAACGTGTGTTCTGTTCGACACCTGGCCTCGTCCTTGACTCCCAACCCAAACATAGCATTTTGGCGACAAGGATAAAAGCAGGTATGGAAGCGTGTGTTACTCCCGTTCGGCCATTTTTGGAGCTCCCTGGTGAGCCACCTGTTCCCTGGCTGAGGTGGTACACCGCCTTCCAGACGTACATGGTGGTGCTGAACCTTGGGAAGTTGGAGAAGTTATGGGCATGTATGTTATGGGTACACAATCTTGGAATGGAGGGACAGCAAATTCTGAGCATGCCGGGTGACTGTGATAGCTTTGATAAAGTGGTTGAGCTAATGTGCGCCATTTTCACGCCCCAGACAACGTGATAGTCCACAGGATTTAGTTTCGACAGCACCACCAATGGATGGGCGAGTCCATTCAGCGGTTCATGGCAGACCTAAGGCTGCTGGCCAGCAAGTGCCTGTTCAGTTTTTGGCTCGCGACCAGTTGGCGGAGCATACCAACTGCGCTGTGATTAGGTCGAAGCTGCTTACTTTTTTCGGGCAAACTGACGCTGTCCGCGACCATCGAGTTAGCTCAACAGCTGGAAGCTGCGGATAAACTGTCATGGGAGCTGAGTGAGAGCTTGTCACACCGACAGCAGGGATCATCTCCAACTGCATGTCTAGTGGACCCGGACAGCGATGGAAGCGTGGAGGACGATGTGGATGACGCCAACGCTGTGAATGTAAGGTCTGCCTCTTTTTTTTTTTTTTACACTTCTTGGTGACCGGGAAAAGTCTTTCCAACAGTTTTACACAAATTCTTCTTGTTGTTCTCCTTCTTTGCGTTTACAAATCACTGGACTGAGAATGTACTTGTACATGTACAGATTGGATCCTGGTGTCCACCTGGGAGTGCTCACTTGGTCAGGGGTCCACTTGACCTGGATCCCATGAAACTACCTTGTGAAGGGAGGAGATGGCTCAGAATGCTGCCTTCATTCAGACGTTCCTTGGTGTGCTGAGCCAATTTGCGAAGACGAGGAGTCAGCGTGTGTGGCTGGCGTGTGTGACCCATTCTGAGTTTTTTTACAGGTTAAAGTTTGAATTTTGCACATTCTAAATAATCTGTATTTTGTTGGTGATTGTAATAAACAATTTAGTGACTTTTGAGTTTGCTTCATGATTTTCTATTTTTCTGTTAAGACACCGGTGGGAAGAGTCAACAGTACAAACCAAATATTTATCAATGATGCTGAAAATAATGGCTCATTTTTAAGAAAAAGTAACCAAAACAATTATTTTATTTACTGAAGACTGTATTGTTGGATGTGCCAGTGCAGAAGACACTGCCCACTTTAGTGATAGTACTAGTATATAGAGGAATTCTGGGCCATATTGGCATCTGTATTTCCTATTAATGAGTTCAGGTTTAATGGGATTTAACATGTTTTAACACAAACTACTCTATGGTTCATAATTCTGTTGACAGACTTAGACCAAACCAAAAGTGATTTCTCAAACTGCTGGATTACTTAGACAGCTTTTCCAGTCTTTTAGCATTTAATTTATGTCACTAAATCTTGGTAACCTATACAAATAAAACATAAACAAAAGTGGAGACATATCTGCAAAAGGCACAAAAGTTTATTGTAAAAATTCCTAGTGCAATGCAAAAGGAGTACATAGTACATTATTCACACATTTGTAGAAGAGCTTGGAATAACGAGGCGATGTGATTTATAAACCAAAGTTTATTATCAGCTTCGCTCCTCTAACAAGTCTCATCTCAGTGCAGAAGCAGAATAAGAGGTCGAACACATTCAGACCTACATACTTATACCTACACATAACAAAAGACATTGCACATCAAAGCTGACATCCCGCATTAGCTTAATCCCCCCTCCTTTGTCTTCCTACTCCTCCACCTGACCCTGGGTGGTCAGGGCGATCGATCTCCTCCATTGTCCTCTGTCTCTTCCACCTGGCCCTGGGAAGTCAGGGCGATCGATCTGGTCTCCACCGCTGCGCCTCGGATGCTCTTTGATCTTCAGTGGCGGTTGAGACCTCTTGTCCTGTTCTGAGGCGTGAGGTCATTGTACATATGTAATCACCAAACATTCCAACATGCTTATACATATGTAGGTTATGGGATATATGATTAATATAAACCACAACATTGAATATATATTTATACAGTACATGTACATATTCAGTAAATCCATGTATTTTCCATCTAACCTTGTGACTGCATTATTTTAATTGCTTTTAATTCTAGATTAAGTTTTTTTTGGGTTAAAAATGCATCATAATTGTTAAATATATTTTATTATACCTAGCTCAGTACTGTTTAGCTGTTGAAATATATATTTTACGGCTAATATAACACCATGACTATTATATGGCACCTGGCAATCAAGTTTTACCAGCTGATCACTTTTTGCTAGGATACCACCAGCTGGAGCAGGTACATCACATAATGTCTCAAAAGTCTCTCCATGATTTTCACACAGATCAGAGCAATTTGTAGCATAGGGAGATAAGTGTTTCTACAGACATTCTGAAGTTCTGTAGTCACTGCGGTTCGTGAAGCTGGGATGACATCCCATCACTAAGAGGCTCGGTTGAATGGCCAGACCGACGGTTTGAAGCAATAATTTTGCCACAAGAGAGCCATCTGAAACACACACACACAGCATACATATTTCAGTACCTAATAGCAATAGCTTGCCGTGATTACCATGTAGTATGGAGGACTTATTACTGCTTAACTAACATTAGCAATCATTAGCTTACTTTCATATGTGATCTAGTTTGTATCCTCACGTCTTCTGCTGCCCCATGGCTTCCTAGACTCTCCAGTGAGAGAGTTGAATAGTTGAATAGTGAATAGTTTGTCTTGCTGCCTGTAGCCTTCTCTGGCTCTCCTTTTTTGCCTTTACTCTGACAAAAAGTCAGTGAGCAGCAGGCTCGCCTCCATATCCATCTTGTGTTTTGCTTGTCACATACAAATGATGTCATAGGAGTGTCTGCGGCCTTGCTGTAAAGATCTCACTCACTTAAGGTGGTGTTCAGTCGTAATGGATAACAAACAACACCGTGTTGAGTCGGGATGAGTAGGTGCTAGTGGAATTATTATTCTTCTCAACACACGGTCTACAGCTATTTGCCATCCAAAATGGCAGAAAACCAATGTGGCACGTGACCACTGACTTCACGTGCAACCCCTCTATAAGAGGGCAGCGGGCAGGACGGGCGGTCTCTTTGCCATCTCTTCTGCCTGACTGCAGTGAGTGTGCTGTGTGGTGTTGCACCTGTGCCCTATTAATAAATGTGTGTTCTGTTCGACACCTGGCCTCGTCCTTGGCTCCCAACCCAGACATAACAGAAACTATATAAAGTCTGTGTGTTTAAGGAGAAATGAGCGTTTTTATTTATTTATTTATTTTTTATAATGGCATGACCAATTAAGACACATTTCAGAAAGTTGAAACCTACAAAAACACAATTCAGTGATCAATGATCCCTTTAAAACAGAGCGGTCTGTAAGTATTTTGCTCAAATTGAAACATAGCTAGATCTCTTCAACAGCACACTAGACGATACACATTCTAAGACTACACTAGCCACTACAGAGACAGCTCTTGAACAAAAACAGACCCTCTGCCAACCTTTCCTTGTTTTCCAGTCGCTCCAAAGACAAGGCGGTGCCCCCGGTGTTCGTTGTAGTCTTTCATTGGAGGAAACCGGGGTCAATCACGGCTCCTGGTCGGTGTGGATCCGCATCAGTAGGACGCCACAACAGCTGCGCCAAGATAACCGAAGACACCCAGAAACTAAAGCAACTTTTGATTGTCAAAATAAAACCACGGGAGACGTTTATTTTGAATTTATTTATGGATGTGCATGTGCTTATTATAATATTAAGTTTCCATGCCTATAGGAAGTGGTTAAGCTTGAAATGCACGCAGTCAGCCTCAGCTCAGTCAAGGTGGTCTCAATCTATGGTGTTAAATAGATGTTTATAAAAAACGAGCATCAGGAAGCGTTTTATTTTGACATACAGAGATGGAAGCTGTGTGCGTATTTCTGGGAACTTTCCTCTAGTCTCCACCGTCACCGTCTGTGCGCACGGCGACGTCAGGAGCTCCAGAATCAGCAGCAGAGTCTGCTCTCTCACTGCTGCTCTACCCGTCTGTGTGCGGAGAAAAAAAAACACACTGACAGAGGGGGAAAACATCTGAGTGCCCCCCACCAAAGCTCCTGGAAACCCCGATGGATTAATTTGACCTTTTTTGCGGTAAGCATGCTTCCCCCCCCCCCCCCACGAGCTGAATTTCAATTGGCGTAGTCGCCTGGTGTCCCCTATTTTTGCGCTGTGGATTGCAAGCAGATGAGATAAATAACACGCTTGGAGTCGCCGAAAGGCGGGAGGTCGTTACTCCAGTCTTTTCCCAGGTGTAGGCTTGGTCAGATTAGCGCGTAGAGACGCGAAAGCGCTGGCGTGAGTGTGTTTGTGGTGGCGATGTTTTGCAGTGATTGTGGAGAGGGGGGCTCTTGTGTTGCAGCAGCAGGGATGGATGCGCTGCAGAGCAGAGCTGACCACTGAGACCGAGCGCACACATACACACATAATAAACACAACGACGGCCTGCAAACAGCCTGGTTAATATCTCCCCCCCCCCCCAAAAAAAAATAATCATGTGCTTTGTGTTAACTGCACTACCGATGTTGTTAAATATCCAAATAAAGCAGGTTTAATCTGATGCGTCTGGAGGTACAGCCATCCATCTTGAAGGAAAGCACCGGGGATGTGTGCGTGTTTGCGTGTGCTGGAGTAAACCCCAGCGTCGCCCATGTGCAGTGAGTGGCTGGGCGTCTTGAAGCCCTGAGGTCGGCCTGCGTGGCCACGAGTGATCGCGCATTTGTTGTTCGTGATGTGGACCGTGTACGGTATCTGTGCCCCCTCAGGCCCTTTTTCAGCCTCCACAGCTAAGCCTGCACGTCAGGCAGACTTGCTCACAAGCTGCGACACACCTGGTGTATGAGATGTAGCACATATGCAGGTAAATAATGGTCAGCTGGTTAGTTTGATTAAAGCACGCTGGTAAATGTGAATCGTCTAATGTGATGTCAGATTCAAACCAACATTTTTCATTGATGTAAAGTTTGAGCTTTAGTTTTCATCAGTTGCTTGAAAGACAAAATTTGTCATTTTTTGAGGGTGGGAATCGCTAAACTCCCCAGGATAAGCGATTATCTTGGGCCGCAATGCGATATCATCTCGATCTTATGACACGTTGAGTATTGTGATATATATTCAGTTTCCCATCCCGATCTTTGTCTTGTTCACCTCCCGCTTAGATCTCAGGAGTCACTCCTTTGCTGTGCTGACCTAACCAGACAGTGAGCATTTAGCACCATCTGGTGCAGTGTTTTTCCATCCAGGGTTCCCTGAAACATTCAGGTTTCTGTGGGTTCTGCAGGCACCCATGCACAACGACGGCAAAGTATTTTCAATTCTTTGGACCAATTAAGAAGTGAAATTAGAAAATTTCCCACAGAAGCCTGAATGTTCCAGGGAATCTTGGTTGGAAAAACACTGATCTACTGGACTGAAAAAGTCAGTTGTTTTTTGTTATTACTCTGGCACCTAAATTAAAAAGTTTTTATTTGCTGCACTTATTAATAGTTTTTAATGAAGTGTCATGATACTGTTGTCTCTGAATTAATAGAGTATCACATCACAAAGTATTGCAGTATTTTGCTGTATCGATTTCCCCACCCCTACTAAGGTAATACAGTACATGATAAAAAAATATGATTTGCTGAATTTCTTTTTTATGGAATCATTATTATTACTATTTAAATATTTCTTGGACTGCTATTAAGAGATCTAAACACATGAACAAGATGTTTTTATGGATTAACAAATTAATTTATTTTGCAGTGTTACAAACTGAACTCTGCTCTGCATTAATGGAACACTTAAAAAAGAATTCTTGTGTAGTTTTTATTACATTTGCATCAATTTGATTTTATTTCTATTACTATATTTAACTTTGGATTGTTATGAAGTATGATAAATTGTTAGAACAATCTACTCAACTTACAATTCATGAAATAATCTTGATATGCCATGAAAGAAGCCACATTATTATAATGATTGAATTTACTGAAGTGAATTGCCTTGGTTTTATTTGTTAAATTGCATGATTCTCATTTTTAAGTGGTTCATGACATCATCTTTATCGGTATAGTTTATTGAAAAAAAAACCTCTTAAATCCAAATGGATGGAAAATTGTTACAATTAAAATGCATCATCATCATCATCATAGCAGTCTGTCGGGGCAACAACGACTGTTTCATTTAGGTCTGATCAGATTCCTCCACGCAGCTCTGTCCTCCGCCCTCCACTGCCAGGAACTCCTGACCTTGTTAACCCGGGCGACGTCCGAGTAATGTGCTGAAAATTGGCCACATTTTTTAATGTAGGGTTTGTAGTTTGATTTCTTGTTATCTTGAGTAAATCACTCTACGAGCTCCTGTTAACATGTTGTAGGTTTGTTTTTTTTTCCCTGGCATTTAAACATCCAGTGGTTTAAAATATGATCAATTGATTTAAAGTATGAATGTTACAGGCACATTTTGACCAAAACATTGGTAAGGTCCCATAGGAAACAAGTATGTGTAGCTTACTGTATTTTTGTAGTAAAACCAGTCAAACCAACCTGTACTTTGCTGTTGATGCTGGCCACACACTGGAAAGGTTTATACCCTTTATACCCAGTTTTGGGCCCAATTTTCTCCCACAGCCTTGCTGACAGTTATTTGTTCAATTAATTCTCAAGTGTGTGTTGTCAGTTACTTGACTGCTCCCGATTAAGTCGGAGCCCCCTGATCTCAAATCATGAACATTAAGGATTCATGCCTCCAATGGAAACCCCACAATAGGCAGTGAGAACATGTCAGCCAGGAATGGTCACCAGCTGGATGTTGCTTGCTTGCATCAGTTTAGCTATACTGTCTTCTGGGCCAAGACTTCCTTCATATTCTTTTTCTGTTTTTTGTTTTTCACTTTCAAAATAGAACACAGGGAGAACGATGACACAGCCAGCTGGTGATGTTTATAGTCCTCATGTTTTTGTTTTTTTGTTTTTTTAATTTTTTTAAAGTCACGTTTGATCACATAAACTTATGTGAGCTCTTGTCCAGACAGCATGTGTGTGGTCTTTCAGAAGTTATAATAATAAATCAGTTGAAATTGTCCTTATGTCTCTGGTCTCCCACATTTTTAAAGAAGAAGAAGAAGAAGTCAACTTTATTGTCATTCGATCCATGCAGCCAATCATGTATAGTAGAACGAAATTATGTTTCTCCTATCTACAATGTTAATGACATCTAGAATCAGAGGGGGTGCTACCATGCAAGGCACCGCTTCAAACAACGTTTCCTTCCCCCGTTCTATTATGCTGAGCACCAAGCTAGAAGGCGGCAAGTACCATTTTTATATGGTCTTTGGTATGACCCGGCAGGGGCTTGAACCCACGACCTCCCGGTTTTGGGGCGGATGCTCTATCAGTAAAGATTTGAAAATTCTCTTGCATGTGGTCAGCTAGCAATCTTATTATTATTATTATTTTTTTTTTTTTGATAAACAGCCGATGTTTAACTTGCCTTTTTCTAACATGGCTGTTGCAGGTAAAGTGCTTTTGTACATTTAGCCAAATTTCAGCCACCTTCCACATAAAAGTATCTGTCTTCCTGTAGAGTAAATACTCTGGAGTTGGAACTAAAAAGGGTTCTCTAATGAGAGTTTTGGGACCTAAAATGATTCTTGGTGTTTCTGGTGTGGTCATGGAAAATGACACAGTGCTGCTGATAATTCTTGGTACTCAAAAGTTTTCTTTGGCTGTGGTTGCACTTTTGACGTCATCAGTTAAAGGAGAAGTTCTACTCAAAAAAGAAAATACATATTTGTGTACAGAGATTACTTCATTTATTAGTGATTATAATGACTCTGTTCTATTTAGAATTTACTTATTCTGACAGCAGCACTGAAAAGCAGTTTATATACAGTACATACAACATGCAGAGTTTTAATAGGACATTCTTGGTTGTCTGTGCCTTATGTAGTGGCTCATTCCATTTTTGGCATCCATTAATTAAAGACTGATTAAGTTCTACTAGAAAAGTTCCATCCACCACTGCTAGACCACACCACATCATTTTTTCCAGATGATGCTTACATTGACCTTTGCCTTCCACTGGTACAATATTTGGAAAGAATCCTTTAAACTCCTTGGTTTCAACTGTCAGGCAGAAGCAAGAAAACGCTACTCCTGTTTCTGGAAAAAAAAACAACTTGATTTTGTTTTTCCCTTTTCTTTTGTTCAGAAAGTGCTCATCCATTAGGCACAACTCTCGCACAGTAGACTGCCATTTATCACCATGACTCAACATACTCGACTGTGGACGTTGTGACACTAACCCAGTCGAGCTTAAACCCACACATCCATACTGTATGGAGCTCAGTTTTATAACAAGCTCCGTTCATTCACTGCACGAAGAATATTTCAAAAAGTTAAACACTGCATTCCATTGTGCCCATAATCTTGCAGCAGAATGAACTGGAGCTATTGTCTTGTTGATGCATTGAATGAACTCTGTTGTCTGACACAAGCAAATGTTGTAACTATTCAGAGAATGGCTTCTATAAGGAGGCAATTGTAAGTGTTGTATCCAATCCAGTAAACATAGTAGAGGGGACTGACGTGAATTCAAATGGCACACTGCTGAAAATGATCCTCTTTTTTGGTTATATCTTTGTATGAAGAGAACGTTGAATTTTGGTGTTAAATAAGGTCATTGCCAGTATGGTGCCAGTGGGCGGGGTGTGGGAAGTTCGACCTCGTTTTGTGCCATGTCAATGATCTGAGTGTGAAGGGACCCCACTCTTCAAATTAAACATGGCTGACTTGTTAAAAGCCACATTGAATCACAGAAAAATGGCTGTATTGTGGACGGATCTGTACAATCAGTGTCGTTAAATCAGCAATATATTTCAAGATGTAGAGCTCAACTTACTAGTTATTTGTACTGGAAAAAAATGCATAAATGTTTTGAATAATTTCTGTTCACTAATTAAGCAGATATTAATCAAATAGTCTTAGTTCTATAAGGCATTCATGTGTTGCACACCCAGTTGCCTCACTTTTTTTCTTTTGCAGGACTAAATGAGCACGCGTCTGTTTCCCAGGCCTGACCCATTAAATCTATCTGTTACACTGTGACCCTGGCATGTCTGTCCCTTTAAAGTAGCATATTGATCACAGCTTTGCTATAAATGACCCAGTATCTTGTTATGGCTTCCAGCACTGTGCGTGTTATTGTAAATGATTACCACGCTGTGCTTGCACAGCAACAACAGAATAAGGGCAGCCATTTTGGTGAATTAATTTCAAGCTTAGGCTTCTGCTGCTAACAAATGTAATCGCTCTGACCCTCCATATTGTTGTGTGTTCAGATAACCTGTACAGTAGGGCGAGGTGATTAACTGAAAATAAACATGATGTTACTTTGTGAGCACATCACCCAGCCATATACTGTATATTATACAGTGTCATTTAGGAAAATAGGTCATTTTAAAGGTTAGCTTACCAAGCACGGTTTATATCGTTATTCTCTTTGGATTCCAGTCACCTTAATAGATATCTCTGTTCCCACTTGGTTCACTAATTCACAGTTGATAATATATCTCATGCCATTCTGGTTTATTTTGTTATATTTTTGTTGTGATGGTAGATGAACTGGAAGCGTTAGCTTAACTGTTTGATCACAGCCAGTTTTGATTGCCATTTTCTATCAATTCTGTCCACCCTCACTGGAATCCTTGTCAGTCTACCAACCCATGACGATATACTTCATTCCTTGACATTATTTTAGCTTATTTTACTGTCTTATTCTGACTGGCACAGAAGGCGACTAGTGGCTGTTAGCAGTTTCATATTCACTCATTCATTGCTGTTTCTGTGCTTATTATTGTACTGCAAGGACCGGTCTTATCCTATCGACTACTGAACCCACACACCCCTCTCCACCAGTGACGCATTATTTCATTCATTCTTTAAAATGAAATTACATTAGTTGGCTCAGGCTGTGTTAGCTACTTTAACTAGGAGGAAAGGGGAGGATGGGGTCAACTGGGACTCATGAGCGTTCCGGCTCTGCCGGACCGGCGGCGCCACACGAGTCGGCTGCCTGTTGCAACAGCCTTTTTTTTTTTTTTTATCTTCCTTCTTCTTTCTACACCTTTCACTCTGTATATATATCACGGACGCACGGATCGCCCCGGGGGTCTCCCGGGTCGGCGGACGGAGCCACGGTTTGCAGCGGGAGACGTTACAGCGGGGAGGAGCTAGTGCTAACTAGCACTTGGCCGCCGCCCGGTGCTAATGGGAAACTCGACATACCGGGAGCTGTAGCGAAAATGAAGCGGGTGCCGGGCTGGAGTTTAGGCGGCGTGAAAGAAATATAAGACAGAATAATAAAGAGCGATGGCAAGAACCAAGCAGACCGCCCGTAAAATCTACTGGAGGAAGAAGCCCCCCAGGAGACAGCTAGCCACCAGGGCTGCTCGGAGAGGCGCTCTGGCCACCGGCAGAGTGAAGAGGCCTCGCCGTCACAGGTCCGTGGCTCTGAGAGAGATCCGTCGCTACCAGAAATCCACGGAGCTGCTCATCCGTAAGCTGCCCGTCCAGCGCCTGGTGAGGGAGATCGCTCAGGACTTCAAGACCGTCCTGCGTTTCCTGAGTTTCGCCGTCATGGCTCTGCAGGAGACCAGCGAGACCCACCTGGTGGTCTCTTCTTCGCTAAGGGGGTCACCATCATGCCCAAAGACTTCCAGCTGGCCCGCTGCATCCGCGGAGAGAGAGCTTAGACTTTCTGCTGCACATCCACCAGCCATAATGCTCTGCACTGTGTGTCTATATATATATACATTTATAGTAATATGGACATATGTTTGCTAGATGTTGTTTTTTCTTGCCTTCTGATTGTTGCTCTGAGTGTTGCTGTCCCTGTGCTGTTGCAATCCTGGAATTTCCCCATTGTGGGACTAATAAAGGCTTATCTTATCTTATCTTATCTTATCTTATCTTAAAGAGACATGCTGAAACGAGCTGTTCAATTCAATTCAATTCAACTTTATTTATATAGTGCCATTTCACAGCAACAGTCATCTCATAACACTTTCAAGTGTAAGGGAAACCTCCACAATTGCAGCAAGACCCCAGCAATCAGGCGATCCCCTGTGAGCAAGCGCTTGGCGACGGTGGAGAGGAAAAACTCCCTTTAACAGGAAGAAACCTCCAGCAGAACCAGGCTCAGGGAGGGGCAGTCATCTGCTGCAACTGGCTGGGGGGGTGAGGGGAGTGCAGGGGTGCTGTTCTGAAGAAGCCTGCAAAAGATGATTCACAGTGATGCTGCAATAATTAATCAAAAGCAATTTGACCAAAGTATGTCACAGATATTTCATTAAGATCTGTGGGACATGTCAGCATGTGGAAAAAGTGCAGTAAATGGGACCTTTATTCACTAGCAGAGATTTTAGTATGTAAAAGTACTTTATGGAACTTTAGGTAGCTCAGGTTTTAGTGATACCTTGTTAGTGAAATGTAGCGCCATTCATTTCTAAACATATTTGCAGATTGGATCAGGATTTTCAAAAGTTTTGTACACCATTTTGAAGTTAATGGAAACAAAATGTCAAAGTTACACAAAGCAAGATGCAGCATTACAAAGAAAACTAGAGTCCAGCGTAGGCTTCAACTTGGAGCTAGGGGTGTGGGCGATATGTAAAAAAATCCAGTTGTGATAAAAAATTTTTTCCATATTGATCGATACATATTGCGATATGAATCCAATTACTATTTCTGTCAAGCTTAAAGGTTCCTTTTTACTCATAAGTGAGATGTAAAGCTATAACAAGATTGATTTTAAATATTTTTCTGTCAGAAGTTGAATTTGACAAATGTAGTGTAGAACACTAACCACCTTATTCCTAGGGGTGCCGCTATAGGAACGATTATGGGTGGAGCTTCCGGTTTTGGCTGGCCTAGTGTTAAATCAGTCAATAAGAGTGGAGTAGCAGGGGCATTTAAAATAGCATTTTTAAAAGTTTTTCAAATACATTTTAATGTATAGTCCACATACGTGTTTTGCACTCAAGTGGCAACTAATTTCAGCTCTTGTAGTTTTTGTATTTTTGAATGTTTTTGCGTAGTTCTGGTACTTGCTGCTGTTCGTGGTGTGAGGCTCCTCACAGATAAGCACAGCTAAACCTGTGGCTTCAACAACAATGAGTAGATCATACACTGAAAACAAAAGGATTGTTCGTGTGATCGGTGGTACAGACACAGGACAGACACCAAGACAAGAGCTAGGTATGTTTTCACTTGTATGAATGTCACAGATCTGGCGTTTTACCCAAAATTTAAAATGCCCAAGCATGGTGTTGTGATTCTTTGTGGCTCTGACTAGACTCTACGTCTGCTCTGAGGTAAATCTGAATTATGTGCAACATATTTAAACAAAATGCAGCCGACTTTATTGCGGTGGAAAATTAATACATCTCAGAGCTTTTATTTGTTTACAGTGTTAGCATGGTAGCAGCGGAGCTAACTAACGGAGCTACTGGCCACTTTTTAAGGTCATCTTCTCATCCCTCCATAGTCGTGGGATGTGGTATGATTATATTACTCTTTTTGAGGTGCAAAAGGCTGTGTTCCTGCATTTTTGATGCCGATTTTGCCGCTTTTAACAAGGAAAAGTGTCCCGTTTCAGTGACAACAATACGTTCTAAACTAGTACTGGAAGTTGCTACCATAATTCACACAAGGCATCATGGGGCCTAGGAATAAGGTGGATACAACTGTATTTCCAATAATTATAAAAACATAAAATATAAATATTTTATAATATTCTGCTCATCAACTTACTATCAACTGAGTGAAGTACCATGCTCAAAGCACTGCCACCTTTGTCCCACTGTCTGTCATGATGCAGACTTGTTTGTCTTCACTCAGTGTCCAGGATGCAAGTGCTTTGGTCAGTCCTAAATGACTTCACCTGTATAGTTTTCAGTAAAGTTTGAAGACATTTGCTTTTCACATTCCAATCTTGATCAATGAAATGGACAGTGAGGCTCATATATGGTTCAGATGTGCAACTTGACCACAAATCTGACGTAGTAGCGAAGTATGGCAGACTTTGCAGCTCCTTTCAACCGTTTGTCTACATTCCATGTAAAGCTGGGAAAGTGCCGTCTGGGAGAAATATTTACAGCCAGGGAGTTGGTAACGAGGGTCATTTACTTTAATCAGCTGCTTAAATCCGACATTCTGCCCGCGCTACTGAATTCCTTGGACCCTTCTTTTCAACAATCTCCTCGTCTGTTGAGCATGGGGCGGCATCTGTTTCAGTGTCTTCTTTGGTAATATTGTCACTGGACTTTTCATTGTTTTCCATCATTTTCTTTTTAACCACGCTCCAACTTCAACACGGCCGCACTAGCCCAAACATTAGCAGGTGTACTAAGCCTCGGCTATTGGTCCTACATGCCTACACATGCTGTTGTGTGCGTCAATCCAACGTGACTTCTAGCCACATGATTCGTTCGGTGCAGTGTATTCTCATTTTCACTGGCTTTTTGTGCTGTCTGTCAAAACAAAGAACGAACAACTTCTGTTGACGTTCTATCGAAAATGTATTATGTCTCTATTGAGGAAACGTTATTTCGCAATAATTATCATTATCGTTTTATCACCCAGCCCTACTTGGGGTCCATACCTGGCTGATCAAAATCTGATGCAAGTGTCTTTATCAAATTCAGTCCGAGTCCGACCTGAGGTCTCTAATTTTTTGGGTTTTTTTTAAACATAAGCCTGATGTGTGTATATAGTGTGTTTAAAACACACTGAAGCATACACTTCATCATCCAAGTCTGTCCAGTGCAACTGCAGCTATAGTATTTTTTCAAAGACATACAGCTAGGGCTGGGCGATATGGCCAAAAAATAAAATCTCGATTATTTATTTTTTTATTTTTTTTTTGTCATCTTGGACGATTACGATTTTAATCGATTTTAATCGAAGTATTAACTCAACACACATGTATTTCAAAAGGAGCTTGATTTATTAAAAAATAAATCTTGTGCAAACAAAAATATTCTACAAACATGTCATTGTTGCTGACAAAGCTTGTTTGGATTATAGGCAAAAGCTCAAACACTTCACACATCACACAAATGACGGCTCAACTTTTGCTACAATTCTGCAAATAAATATGTTATACATATTTTAGAATAAAAAGAGAAAATGTAAACTTAAACATTAATAACATGAACCATGTGCAAAAAAGTGCATAATTTGCTGGAAGGTCACAATCAACTGTCAAAGTCAAAAACTAATATCTTAAAACTACAATGAAACTAGTTCTTGTAAACATGTGAAATACTGCCTCTTGTGCAAAAAAAGGAACTTAAGCAGCACCAACTTCATAAACTTTGGATATGTTTTACCTTTGAAGCATCACCTATTTATACTGTGCATAAACACTGTATCAGCTTTGATTGTTTTAAACTCTTAGATTTCTTGCAAGAAAAACAAGCCTGTCAACTGACTCTGGCTTAAGACAAGCTCTAGTGCACGTTACAATGTTTCCCCCTGTACTAAATACCCTTTCAGATGGGGCACTTGTTGCAGGTATTGAGAGGTACTTTTTTAACCAGTTTACTAAGTCTGAGAAAATGTGTTTCGTGCTGTTTCCACCATGTAAGTGGGTCTGAATCTGCATCAGTTTCAGGCGCCAGCAAGTATGCTGACAGCTCACCCTTAACTTTAGCTTCATAGGTCTTTGTTTCAGCCTCAACTGGAGTCTTTTTAAAGAAGCTGCTGAGGGATTTCTTCATCTTTGTTGGGGGTTCAACAACCTGACTCTCAGATTTGTCTTTATCTGCAGCATGAATAACTGGTATGCCTCTGTAATGCATGGTGGAACAGAGTTCTGCAATGGTTCTCTCTCTTAGTTTTTCAGTCTTGTCTGGCTCAATGTAAGTTGTGCGGAACCTGGGATCTAGTAGTGAGGCAAGGTCAATGAGGTCTTGTGTGGTTTGATCGCTGTATTTTTGGTTAAGATATTTCAGCACATCTGTTTTGATTTGTTTTGTGAGCTCAGTATCGTCATCATCCGACTTCAGCAAACTGTTGTTAAACAGATGAAGGGTTGGTTTTATGAAAGAGATGCTCACATGTGTCTCACCAGACAGTGCGTCAGTAAAGTCATGTAATGGCTTTATTTACTGACTCTAAAACATCAATGTCCTGCCAGGTTGGCACTAAGTGCCTTGTTTTCTTATCTGCACCCAAGATTTGTCCAGTTGCCTTCTCCTGCTCCAGTATACGCTCGATCATCTGCTGACGTGACCCCCATCTTGTAGGTGATTCTGAGATGAGCTGATGTTCAGGGAGGCCAAGTTCTGCTTGCACCACTGCCATGTCTCTCCGCTTCTTCCAACTAAAGGAGAAGGCACTGATGACTTTCTTGCAGACTCCTACGGCACGTTCGATGCGAGCATCCTTACAAGCATTCCCTGTAAAGAAAAAGAATGATTAATACACTTAGCATTACTAGAGTATACAAAATATCAACAACTCCTTGCTGATGTATAGTAATGTCAATAAAAATATTGTTATTAATGCAATATTACATAAATTTGTATGTGGTTGTAGTAAATGAATCAAGAATATACTACCACTTAAAAAAAAAGTGGTATTATAGGAGAAAATAAATTTAAAAAAAACCCTGTAAATTAAACAAGTAATATTATGCCTGATAATGTTTAGTAGGTGTTGCTTTAAATTTTAATAGAGTAGATTTATGTTGTATTTTAAATGATGGTGCACATTGCATTTTACTTACCTATTGCGTTGTGGAGTCTGTGTCCAAAGCAGCTGAGGTGGGTCCACAGGTTTAGCTTCAGGGCCTTTATCATATTTGTGCCACTGTCAGTAGTCATACACACCATTTTCTCCTCATCCAACTTCCACAGTGCCGAGGAGTCTTTGAGCCCCTGTACAATGAGCTCTCCAGTGTGATCTTCAGGAAAGTAGGTGGTTTGTAAACAGCAGCTGTTCAGACTCCAGTTCTCGTCGATATAATGCACTGTTAAACTCAAGTACGGTTGAAGAGATTGACTGGACCAAAGGTCTGTAGTAGCAGAAAAAAATAAAACCGTGTCCAGCTTTTCATAAAGCGCTTGTCGTGTTTCGTTGTACAGTTTTGGTAGTGCAACCTCCGCAAAGTATTTACGACTCGGTGGTTGGTATTTTGGATCCCAAACTTTTAGCATGTGGAGAAAGCCAGGCTTCTCTACAGTGTAAATAGGCGCCATATCCATCCCTAAATGAACAGCAACGGCTTCAGTCATCTGCTTCCACCGTGCCCCTGACTTATCATATGGCACGACACTAGAAAATGATGCGGCTAAAGTTTGTTGTTTCTTCGAAGCATAACCTTGTTTGCCTTGGCTAGTGCTAGCCATGCTGCACTCCCGTAGCTGCGAGCACTCCTCCCATTCTTTAGGGTGCCTCTGCCGGAGGTGCTGATAGAGGTTAGTTGTGCTGCTGCTCTTCGTTTTCACAGTTTTTCTGCAAATCTTGCACACGACTGTAGTTTGCTCTGCGTTAGTCTTGTAAAAGCCGAACCACTTCCATATAATCGAGGTAACATGAGTCCCTTTTCTCGCTACCAACTCTTCGGCTTGTGCTGTGCCCGCCATGGCCGGAGCATGAGTGCTTAGGCGGAAGGAGACAAGAGGCGGAAGCATACGCCAATGCTCAAGTCATGAAAGGCAGAAGAAGAACCCGTATTTTATTTATTTAAGGTCACCTCGATTTTACGATTTAGCAAATTTTCAAATCGTCGATTTTTAAAAAGGCGAATTAATCGAATTAATTCGATTTATCACCCAGCCCTACATACAGCCTTAACTAACACTGGTGTATGAATGTGAACAGGTGTTTGGTGTTGGTCAGAGAGGCCGTTAGCATGGGTTGGTAGCCACATTTCCATCAGTCTGTCCCAGGGCAGCTCTGGCTACAGTAATAGCTTACCACTATCATTGTCTGTGGAGTGAATGAGTAATGGATTCATTATAAAACATCTTTGGGTGTCATGAAAAGCGCTATATAAATGCAATCCATTATTATTATTACTATCACTCTATAAATTTAAGAAATCTGTGTGTGTGTGTGTGTCTGTCTGTCTGTCTGTCACGATCATAGGACAAGGCACTCTATAAAGTCAAGAAATCTGTCAGTGTGTCAGTCTGTCACCCAATTAAGAATAGGACACCCTACTTTAAACCACACCCATTCGAAGCAGTACCCATGAAGAATGGCAGTCTACACTACAAATGTGTAAAATGCCAAGCAAAGCGCTGATTTTCTCCGGGTGCTCCAGTTTCTGGGTTTTGACGGGTATACACGGGTCTTCCTGAACAGGGTCGAAAGCCACTTTTTGCTCAGATCTATTTGCATGATGCTGTCAATGAACTAGAATTACAACGCACCTATCCCTCAACCAGTTGTCTGAATGAAGAAGAAAACCCACCAGATGGAGAGCAATAGAGTGAGGAGAACTGCTGCACGTCAGAAAAAATGTCGTGAAGATGAAACACCTCAGGTTCGAGCAGTACGTCGCAGGCATGACTGTGAACAACACAGCCGTCTGAGACAGGAGGAGACCCTTCAGCAATGGGCATGCAGAAATACTTGCTTATACTTGGTTTCTACGGGCATGGACGGGTATGCACTAGTTATTAAAATAATCAAACATACAAAAACATCCTAAAAGTAAAAAGAAAATTAACTGTTCAGTTGGCACTATATCATGAACTGCTACTATAACGTTTAAAAAGTACCATTTGTACTTTTAATCACTTCATCCCAAGAGCACAGATATTAAAAAAGCACATTATATGAAGAAGCCTAGCTCACTTTAAAGAAAGATGAACTATAAATGTACAATGACAAAGTGATTTTTTTTTTTTTTCTTTTTGCTGTGGCTGCCTTGGTTTCACAAAAAAGAATGTCTATAAGAAGGGGAATTGTTATTCAGATAACAGCATATCCATATAATAGCACAATGGGGGGAGATGGTAAATACTTTTACTGTTTTAAAGAAAAAGAGTTGTGGTTGTAAGAGTCGTGACCCTGATACTCTGGTGTAGCGTTAACTACTAAAAAAACAAAAAAAGAAATCCATGAAAAGGGATTTTGGGGGACAAAGGCAAAAACTAGACTTCTCAGTGGGAATGTGCAACAAAAACAGGAACTGCCGCTGAATAGATGCAGGTACTCAAGAGTTTCTGCAGAGGAGAAATGGTTGAACTATTTAGTCTCTATCGATTACCCCTACTTAAACGCATTAAGTTGATTTTGATTATTAGTGCTTTCAGTTTAGCACTGTAAACATCAGATTTTCAAATCTGTTTTATTACACACAAATTGAATCAAGTTTATTTCTGTAGTGGGCTTCAAAAGAAGCCAAGCGTAAAGCAGATCAAATGAGTGGTTGTCAAGGGAAACACAAACACAAAGGCAAATTCTTTCATTTTTTAGTGAGATATTAAGTCTCTTTATGATTTTTATAGCAGAATCTTATTCAAGGTTTAATGACGTTTTAGCATTGATATTCTAGCATTGTTTCTTTGACTTTGTGTGAAAGTCAGGACCACTCTCTTATATTATTACCTCTTACAACACAATTTTCAACTGTCCTGAACCCTCCCTTTTCACTGTTGTGGTTCTCTCTGAGGCAAGCTGATCATTTGGGTTTGAAAATAGTGTGACGATTGTTCTCAGACAGGTTGAGGTGGTCATGCGATACCGTGGCTCTGCCTTGGAAAGAAATAAGCCTTGGGGTTGCCATGCCATTATTATTTTTTTTTGGGGGGGTGGGGGGGTGCCACGGGACAGGTGGTAAACAGGCCAGCATGTGCCTGTGTGCATCTCCACCATGGTGAAATGCATGGAGTGCTGCGACCTAAAATTGACAGCTTGATATCATGCATCGCGTTGACTCATGCGTGTAATTGAGTAAGAGAATAGTCGCCTCTTGGATCTGACAGCCTGTGATGAATGCTTGTGAAACTCTTATTATATTACAGTGGAAATGTGATAAGTGTGCTTGTTGCTCTTGAGGCTGCTTGATAAATCTTTGTGGCTGTTTATCTCCCTAAAAGGAAAGATTATTGATGTCCAAAGATGGCATGCATCAGTCACAGCAGAAAGTGTACCCAAACACAGATCATCTATAAAATCAGCGCTGGGAAAAAAAAAAAAAAAACAACAGCAAAGCAAAGTCACCCAGGGAAAGTCACACAATACAGAGAGCCTAGATTCTGTGTAGCAGCTTACGGAAATGTTAAAGCTATAGGAGTCTCCGGCATTTTTACTTGAATAGCATGGAGATTTTCATAATGCCCACAGGCACTATCGACATGAGATTTCCTCTCATTTATTCTGATCCCTGCAGGAGAGAGGCAGAGCTATTTCAATCACCCAGCTGAAGAGAAAACCCAGCAGAAAACAGACCTCACCTGTGTTCTTCCTATCACTTTTGTTCATCTTCTTATTGCTGTGCAGACTTTAATGTTGCCACTGAGTCTATTTTCTCAAAGCGCGAAGTTGAACTGCACAACAGGAGCTTGTAATTTTGGTGACACTTACAGTATGCTATGAGTCTTTGAAATATCTACATAAAAAGGAATTTTAGTCTGTGTGAGTGTTGGGTTTTCAAAGACGATGTCTTCAGGGGGACTTTATCATTAGAGGGTACTGGTCATACCCCAACACCTAAACCCAGTCTCTTAACTATTTGGCTTCATTCACATCTTTTGATGCATTTAAGGTGTCATTAATGAAGGCTTTTCGTACCATTATACAGATGTGGACAAATTTATTGGTACCCTTCCACAACCCCCCCCCCCCCCCAAAAAAAAAAAAAACCCCAAAAAACCACAACTATATCTGAAATAACTGACAAAACCGAGAAAAGTTTAATGGCATATGTTATTGTTTACAACATATTTAACAGAAACCAGACTTTGCTTTTGATTATTGGTTCAGTTGAATATTTCATATACGTAATTAAACAAATTAAAATGGCACAGACAAAAAAGATAGTACCCTTAAATTTGATATTTTTGGCACCACCTTTTGCAGAAATCACTACCAACAAGCAATCTTAATTAGTATCACAGGTGCCTTCAAGCTTAACATCAGCCTTTCAGCCTATTTAAAGGAAAAAAAAAACATGTTTCTGTGCAGTATGGTATCATATTGTCTACCACACTGAACATGGACCAGAGAAGGCAAATGAGAGAGCTGTCTGAGGAGCTCAGAAAGAAGATTGCAGCTGGTGATGGTAAAGGTAAAGCCTATAAGACCATCTCCAAGCAGCTTTAAGCTTCATGTTCCTGTGACCACAGTTGCCAAGATTATTAAAAATAGTATAATGTTCATGGGACTTGTAATTCTTTTTTGCTTGACTATTATCCCTAAAACAGAATCTGTGTTTTGCGGGATTTCAACTATACAGTGGTGTGAAAAAGTGTTTGCCCTCGTCCTGATTTCTTATTTTTTTGTATGTTTGTCACAATTAAATGTTTCAGATCATCAAGCAAATTTAAATATTTGACAAAGATAACACAAGTAAACACAAAATGCAGTTTTTAAATGAAGGTGTTTATTATTAAGGGTAAAAAAAATATCCAAACCTAGATGGCCCTGTGTGAAAAAGTGATTGCCTCCTGTTAAAACATAATTACCTGTGGTTTATCACATCTTTGGAAAGCTGAGTTCAATTTCTCTAGCCACACCCAGGCCTGATTACTGCCACACCTGTTCTCAATCAAGTAATCACTTAAATAGGACCTGCCTGACAAAGTGAAGTAGGCCAAAAGATCCTCAAAAGCTAGACATTCAATAGAAATTCAGGAACAAATGAGAAACAAAGTAATTGAGATCTGTCAGTCTGGAAAAGGTTATAAAGCCATTTCTAAAGCTTTGGGACTCCAGTGAACCACAGTGAGAGCCATTATCCACAAATGGCGAAAACATGGAACAGTGGTGAACCTTCCCAGGAGTGGCCAGCCAACCAAAATTATCCCAAGAGTGCCGCGACGACTCATCCAAGAGGTTACAAAAGACCCCACAACAACATCCAAAGAACGGCAGGCTTCACTTGCCTCAGTTAAGGTCATTGTTCATGACTCCACCATAAGAAAGAGACTGGGCAAAAATGGCCTGCATGGCAGAGTTCCAAGACGAAAACCACTGCTGAGCAAAAAGAACATAAAAGCTCATCTCAGTTTTGCCAGAAAACATCTTGATGATCCCCTGGACTTTTGGTAAATTCCCCATGGACTGACGAGACAGAAGTTGAACTTTTTTGAAGGTGTGTGTCCCATTACATCTGGCGTAAAAGTAACACAGCATTTCAGAAAAGAAACATCATACCAACAGTAAAATATGGTGGTGGTAGTGTGATGGTCTGGGGCTGTTTTGCTGCTTGAGGACCTGGAAGACTTGCTGTGGTAAATGGAACCATGAATTCTACTGGCTACCAAAAAATCCTGAAGGAGAAAGTCCAGCCATTTGTTCGTGACCTCAAGCTGAAGCACACTTGGGTTCTGCAGCAGGACAATGATCCAGAACACACCAGCAATTCCACCTCTGAATGGCTTAAGAAAAACAAAATGAAGACTTTGGAGTGGCCTAGTCAAAGTCCTGACCTGAATCCGATTGATATGCTGTGGCATGACCTTAAAAAGGCAGTTCATGCTCGAAAACCCTCCAATGTGGCTGAATTAAAACAATTCTGCAAAGATGAGTGAACCAAAATTCCTCCACAGCACTGTAAAAGACTCAGTGCCAATTATCGCAAACACTTGGTTTCAGTTGTTGCTGCTGAGGGTGGCCCAACCAGTTATTAGGTTTAGGGGGCAATTACTTTTTCACGCAGGGCCATGTAGGTTTGGATTTTTTTTCCCTTAATAATAAACACCTTCATTTAAAAACTGCATTTTGTGTTTATTTGTGTTATATTTGTCTAATACAGACGTGGACAAAATTGTTGGTACCCCTCTGTTAATAAAAGAAAAAAACACAAAAGTGGTAATAAATAAAAATTCTATGAAAATTAACTAATGAAAATCAGACAATGCTTTTGAATTGTGGTTCAACAGAATTATAAAAAAAAAAAAAAAACTCATGAAACAGGCCTGGACAAAAATGATGGTACCCTTAACTTAATATTTTGTTGCAAAACCTTTTGAGGCAATCACTGCAATCAAACGATTTCTGTAACTGTCAGTGAGACTTCTGCACCTCTCAGCAGGTATTTTGGCCCACTTCTCATGAGCAAACTGCTCCAGTTGTCTCAGGTTTGAAGGGTGCCTTCTCCAGACAGCATGTTTCAGCTCCTTCCACAGATGTTCAATAGGATTTAGATCGGGGCTCATAGAAGGCCACTTTAGAATAGTCCAATGTTTCGCTCTTAGCCATTCTTGGATGTTTTTAGCTGTGTGTTTTGGGTCATTATCCTGTTGCAAGACCCATGACCTATGACTGAGACCAAGCTGTCTGACACTGGGCAGCACATTTCTCTCTAGAATACCTTGATAGTCTTGAGATTTCATTGTACCCTGCACAGATTCAAGACACCCTGTGCCAGATGCAGCAAAGCAGCCCCAGAACATAACAGAACCTCCTCCATGTTTCACAGTAGGGACAGTGTTCTTTTCTTGGTATGCTTCATTTTTGCGTCTGTGAACATAGAGCTGATGTGCCTTGCCAAAAAGTTCCAGTTTTGTCACGTCTGTCCATAGGACATTCTCCCAGAAGCTTTGTGGCTTGTCAACATGCAGTTTGGCAAATTCCAGTCTGGCTTTTTTATGATTTGTTTTCAACAGTGGTGTCCTCCTTGGTCGTCTCCCATAAAGTCCACTTTGGCTCAAACAACGACGGATGGTGCGATCTGACACTGATGTACCTTGACCTTGGAGTTCACCATGAATGTGTTTAGAGGTTGTTCTAGGCTCTTTTGTTACCATTCGTATTATCCGTCTCCTCCTGCAGCCACGTCCAGGGAGGTTGGCTACAGTCCCGTGAATCTTAAATTTCTGAAAAATATGTGCAACTGTAGGCACAGGAACATCAAGCTGCTTGGAGATGGTCTTATAGCCTTTACCTTTAACATGCTTGTCTATAATTTTCTTTCTAATCTCCTGAGACAACTCTCTCCTTTGCTTCCTCTGGTCCATGTTTAGTGTGGTACACACCATGTCAACAAACAGCACAGTGACTACTTGTCACCCTTCAAATAGGCCGACTGACTGATTACAAGTTTGTAGACACCTGTGATGTTAATTAGATTACACATCATGGTTGAACATGTCCCTATGGTCACATTATTTTCAATCTTTTCTAGGGGTACCATCATTTTTGTCCAGGCCTTTTTCATGAGTTTGTTTTTTAAATAATTCCGTTGAACCACAATTCAAAAGCATTGTCTGATTTTCATTGGTTAATTTTCATAGAATTTTTATTTATTACCACTTTTGTCAGATTCAAGTTATTTCTGTGACCATTGTGGGTTTTTCTTTCATTAACAGAGGGGTACCAACAATTTTGTCCACATCTGTATTTAAATTTGTTTGATGATCTGAAACATTTAAGTGTGACAAACATACAAAAAAATAAGAAATCAGGACGGGGCAAACACTTTTTCACACCACTGTAAATGCATCAGCTGGTCTTTAGAAGGAGTTAAAATACAAGAAGATTGGAGATGCAAAGAAGATTATTTGATATGTTAAGGATTACTAGAGAAGTAGCAGTTCTCCATCCTGCATTTCTGTCTGTGAATTCAGCTTTGTTCAGAGATTAAACTAGTGCTGCCTCTCGACTTGTCTCTACTTCTGTGTATTTTATGGGGTTTTATCGGCTGTAATGAATCACAATGGTGTCGTTCTCTCTGCAGCATTTACCTCCTTCTGTTAGTTAAGCAGAGCAAAACAAGTACTGTATACAGTACATCTGGAAAGTGTTCGCAGCGCTTCACTTTTTCCATATTTTATTTTGTTACAGCCTTAGTCCAAATTAGCTTAAATTCATTTTTTTTCCTCAAAATTCTACACACAATACCCCATAATGACAATGTGATTTTTTTTTTGAGATTTATACAAATTAATTAAAAATAAAAAGCTAAGAAATCACATGTACATAAGTATTCACAGCCTTTGCTCAATTCTTTGTTGATGCACCTTTCGCAGCAGTTACAGCCTCAAGACTTTTTGAATATGATGCCACAAGCTTGGCACACCTATCTTTGGACAGTTGTGCCCATTCCTCTTTGCAGCATCTCTCAAGCTCCATCAGGTAGGATGAGAAGCGTCACTGCACAGCCATTTTCAGATCTCTCTAGAGATGTTCAATTGGATTCAAGTTTGGGCTCTGGCTGGGCCACTCAAGGACATTCACAGAGTTGTCCTGAAGCCACTTTGGTTTATCTTGGCTGTGTGCTTAGGGTGGTTGTCTTGCTGAAAGATGAACCGTTGCCCCAGTCTGAGGTCAAGAGCCGGAGAAGGTTTTCATCCAGGATATCTCTGTACATTCCTGCATTCATCTTCCCTCTATCCTGACTAGTCTCCCAGTTCCTGCCGCTGAAAAACATCCCCACAGCATGATGCTGCCACCACCATGCTTCACTGTAGGGATGGTATTGGCCTGGTGATGAGCGGTGCCTGGTTTCTTCCAAACATGACGCCTGGTATTCATGCCAAAGAGTTCAATCTTTGTCTCATCAGAGCAGAGAATTTTGTTTCTCATGGTCTGTGAGTCCTTCAGGTGCCTTTTGGCAAACTCCAGGCAGGCTGGCATGTGCCTTTTACTAAGGAGTGGCTTCCATCTGGCCACTACCATACAGGCCTGATTGGTGGATTGCTGCAGAGATTGTTGTCATTCTGGAAGGTTCTCCTCTCTCCACAGAGGAACCCTGGAGCTCTGACAAAGTGACCATCGGGTTCTTGGTCACCTCCCTGATTAAGGCCCTTCTCCCCTGATCATTCAGTTTAGACAGTCTGCCAGCTCTAGGAAGAGTCCTGGTGGTTCCAAACTTCTTCCAGTTACGGATGATGGAGCCACTGTGCTCATTGGGACCTTCAAAGCAGCAGAAATTTTTCTGTACCCTTCCCCAGATTTGTGCCGCGAGACAATCCTGCCTTGGCGGTCTACAGACAATTCCTTTCATTTCATGCTTGGTTTGTGCTCTGACATGCACTGTTATATAGACAGGTGTGTGCCTTTCCAAATCATGTCCAATCAACTGAATTTACCACAGGTGGTCTCCAATTAAGCTGTAGAAACATCTCAAGGATGATCAGTGGAAACAGGATGCACCTGAGCTCAATTTTGAGCTTCATGGCAAAGGTTGTGAATACTTACTGTTTGTACATGTGATTTCTTAGTTTTTGATTTTTAATAAATTTACAAAAATCTCAAAACTTTTTTCATGTTGGCCTTATGGGGTATTGTGTGTAGAATTTTGAGGAAAAAATGAATTTAATCCATTTTAGAATAAGGCTGTAACATGTGGAAAAAGTGAAGCACTGTGAATACTCGCTGTGAATACTTTCCAAATGCACTGTATCTTGGAGAAACTGAAGCACTGTATGGAGGAGATGACTGTTGTACATGTTTCACCCAGTGGTAATTTTTGGGTTTCAGCTGACACAGCAGACATCTTGACTTGACATCTGCTCCACAAAGAAGTTATTTCCTATCGTCGGTGGAAGGGGGGTGCAGTTGAAGATTTTAAAAACACTACAGTACTAATGGATTTTATTTCTTACATTTACTCATGTATGAGGTGCATAAACTTGTTCTATATTTATTTGATTTTTACATGTATGTAAACAATTGGGTATGAAATACAATTCCAAGTTGGTTTATATGTGGTGTGAGTTTCCATGCTCAAAGCATTTAAAGCAGCACTATGTAACTTTCCTGTTCCTCGTTGAAACTCTGGAAAGACTACAAATGGCACATAGTCAATAACAGTGTGCTTTTTTTAATCGGCTAAAGTTGCGTCTTATGATTAGCTAATGGGATTTAGGCTGTAAAATATGCCAGTTGTAGTCCTTTAAATGTTTCTACCAAGAGCAGGTACTGTATGTTATGTAGTGCTGTTGGAGGTGATGCAGGACACCTCAGGCTAGCTTGGTAGTGATATTCACCTGGTTAGAGGTTGATGTATCAAAAGGATTTTGGAAACTTTATTTAAAGCAGCACTATGTAACCTTCTTGTTTCTGGTAGGAACACTGAAAAGACTACAACTATGGTGACTATGACCTGAGTCTTCACAGCCAATCACAGGGCACAACTTAACAAGTAAGCATCCTGTCATTAGCTGTTGGGATCCAGGTCATAGTTGCCATAGTTAAGATAAGATAAGCCTTTCTTAGTCCCACAATGGGGAAATTCCAGGATTGCAACAGCACAGGGATAGCAACACTCAGAGCAATAATTTAGAAGATAAGAAAATAAGAGCAGCGAATATACATATGTACACATAAATATATAAATATATATACACAGTGCAGAGCATTGTAGCTAGATGGAATAAATAGCATAACCATCCATTTCGTTACCCTACATAGTATGAATGTGTACCCATACATATTGTCACCCTCCATAGCAACTGATATTGTCCTAGTTGTGTACTGGAGTGGACCATTTGTGTAAATCTGTTGCGTCTTTTGCATTCAATACTATTAGGTTATCACGTTTTATTTGCTATCTCTGCGAGCAGCCCTGCTTAGGTTATCCAGTCTGACAGCCGAAGGTAGGAAGGACCTGCGAAACCTCTCGGTCGCGCACCTAGGATGATGTAGTCTATTGCTAAATGAGCTCCTCAGTGCATTCAGTATGTCCTGCATAGGGTGGGACTCAGACTCCAGCAGAGATGACAGTTTAGCCACCATCCTTCTCTCTCCTATCTCCTCCACTGGGTCAAGGCGTTGCCCAGGACAGAGCTAGCTTTCTTGATCAGTTTGTTCAGTCTCTTCCTATCGGCTGCTGTAATGCCGTTGCCCCAGCAGACCACTCCAAAAGTGATGGCTGATGCCACCACCGTGTCGTAGAATGTCTTCAAGAGCACCCCTTGTACACCAAAAGACCTGAGCCTCCTCAGTAGGAACAGCCTGCGCTGTCCCTTCTTGTAGAGTGCGTCGGTATTGTGTGACCAGTCTAGTTTATTGTTCAGCTGAACACCCAGGCACTTGTAGGATGTCATCATCTCAATGTCTGTTCCCTGGATGTTTACTGGTGCTGTTGTAGTTGTAGTCATTTCAGTATTCCTACCAGGAGCAGAGCTGTTGCAGGCAATGTGGGCCCACTCAGGCAATGGGGAAGGTGGCATTCACCCAGTCAAATGTTGATGTACCATCCATCCATCTTTTACCCCATATCCAGGGGTCCAGATCGTGGGAGTAGCAGTCCAAACAGAGTAGCCCAGACTACCACCCACTTCGCATAGCATCATGATCCCCATGATCCCTTCCTGCAGGTGATGAGCCTACTGGAGGATGGACCCATGTGCTTCCTTTTGGTACACTGGGTCCTTGCAACTTTTTTCATAGAGCTCTACTGAACCACTTTTAGTCTGGCTCTTCACCCAGGACCAATTTGCCATGGGAGACACTACCAGGGGCAGGCTGTCCCCGACAACATAGGTCCTGGGATCATGAGGGCACGCAAACCCCTCCATCACGATAAGGTGGCAATCCACAGGGGGAGGTTGATGTATCATCAAAAATAATTTTGGAAACATTTTAAGGTAAAACATTTCACCTAGTGTTGCTTTAAGGTGACAGTCTTACACAGTGCTGCTTTAATCAGAATGTAACTTGTTTGACAGGCACAATGCAGTTTAAATGAAAAGAGGAAGATTCCCAAAGGCGACCCCTAAGAATCCATATCTGTGTATGACAACTAAGAATGGATGTGTTCACAATATTAATGTGAGAGGAGGACAAAATTAATGAAAACTGTTATTTTCATGATTGAATAAATTATTTTGCAGATATAGGAAGGTTGGGTCACAGATTTTGTGACAGTGGCGCAGTGGTTAGCACTGTGGCAGCACAGTTTACCCTCGGCCAGGGGATCGCGGGGATCGTGGGTTCGATCCCTGCCCCCGACCAACAGAGATCTGTGTGGAGTTTGCATGTTCTCCCCGTGTTGCGTGGGTTTACTCCGGGATTTCTCCGGTTTCCTCCCACATACCAAAAACATACAGGTTGGGGATACGGGGCGCTTGCGCACACAGCGACCAGCAGCTGGTGGCTTGTCACCAGACTGCAAAACAAATCTACCTACGGGTACAAAATAAGTAATAAAAAAAAAAAAATAAAAAAAAAAAGATTTTGGTCAAAATTACTTGTTTGAACAACTCCTTATTATGAACCCTTTGACATCAAGACCATCAATGCTTTTAAAATTCTCAACAAAGAAGCTGTATTAGCTACAGACCAATTTTGTTTTGTTGTTGCTTCGCTTCAACACCTCATAGAAACTTGCCGTGTTGTATGAAGATAGACCAAAGTGCTTCAGGCATGTGCAGAAAGGGACAAAAGTTGTGATTAATTGTACTTTTGATTGGATCATCAACGGCTTATACCATTCCTCTCATTTCCAATTGAAAATTCCTTCCAACTGTGATAGTCTATTCTGACCTTAAGGTGTTTACATAAGGCATTTGGGATGTTATCCTGATTTTAGGTGGAATAAAAAGTAGAAAGGACACTGTAAATAAATGTTAGAAAATTTTCTTTAATATGTAACAGTTGTATTTTGTGAGCTCTCACTAAAAAGTTCTTATTTTTCATTTTGTTGAGCATGATGTATTTTCTTTGTTTTAAAAATACATAGTATATGTCTTTACTTTTTCTGTGCTGCAGTGCTCACAGCATGCGGCGAGTGACACATCTGGTTGCACTTTTTTTCTTCCCTAGGCAGCCATTTCTTGCTAGTAAATGTAAACAGGCCTGAAGGACTTTGGTCATTTACTGTGCAGCTTTACACCATTAACCTTCAGTCCTTCAAAGCAAGCTTCTCATTCCAGCTTTTTTAGTCATCCAAACACTATTTCACACTTCACTCCCTTTTTGTGTAGCTCTGCAATAAATTAAGTGGACAAACTTATCATTGTAGCCCTCTTTTTAACAATCAAGTATTTAACGTTGTCATAGCTTCCCTAGCACCACCTCTCTCCATTCACAAACACCCTAAAAAGTGTGTTTCAAATTAACCATCTCTTAAGTCAGCCGCCTGCTAATGGTGAACTGATGAAAGATGACAATGCTGCTGTAAGCGAAGTCTTCTTAGATATGTTGAACCAAGGTTTCAGTGCCTAATGGGGGGGGGGGGGGTACAGTGAGCTGAACTGTTCATTAGTTTAACTGGGTCTGTAAAGATGATAAAGCTCCCTTTAATTGGTAAAAGCAGATTGCCCTCCTCATTAGAGAAACTGATTTACCTTTGTTTTGGTAAATCCAAGCAGTCAATCAGTAGCCAGTAAAAGCTCTCCTTACTCGTGTGTGTGTGTGTGTGTGGGGGGGGGGGGTGCTGGCTTCTTGTAAACTAAATAAAGGGCATGCCAACTTGTAAATGCAGTGGTTGGGTGTAAATTTTTCTCCTAAGTATGGTTATGCAATAAGATGGAAAAGTCAACCATAAGTAGCACTGTTAAATTCTTTCACAGCCACTTAAACTGAGTATTCCCCCTATCTCTGTGTACAGAAATCATATTAGCCAAGCACATAGAGCTCTTCTGCATTATGCTGCTCTGTTTAATTAGTCATGGAGTTTAAAAGAATCGTTTAATTTTAGCCTAATTGAAAGACTTTTCATAAGGCTCAGCACAACTCTCAAAGGAAAATCAGAAATAATGGAATACTGAATCATAATTTCCCCCAACAGAGACGGCCTTTGAGCTATTATTTCACCTACATTGCTAATTCCATCTGTCTCTTTCTCTCTCCACCCACAGACGGTAGAGGATGGGCTGTGTCCAATGTAAGGATAAAGAAGCAGCGAAACTCACTGATGACCGGGAGACCAGCCTATCGCACAATTCGGGCTACCGCTATGGGTCCGACCCTACGCCGCAGCACTACCCCAGCTTCGGGGTCACCACCATTCCCAACTACAACAACTTCCACACCGCAACCACGCAGGGAGTGACCGTGTTTGGAGGAGTTCACACGTCCTCGCAGTCCGGGACCCTCCGATCTCGAGGAGGAACAGGTGAGGATGAAAAGACTGTTTATTTAGTACGGTAGATGTATAGCAGCTCTTCAGATGGCAGATTGGTGGGCTTTATCGGGGTAAATATAAAGTTTTTTTGTTGCATGAAACAAATGCTAACTGGAAAGCATTTGAAGAGTGCAAACCTCCACTAAGGTGTCTAATTTTCTCCCTCATATCTTAGTTTCTCATAACAGCCTATTATCTGCCAGTAGACAATCAAAAATATCCTCCAAATCACTGCATTCATCACCAGCCTCCCCCTTTGGAATTGTTTAAAAAAAAAAAAAAAACTCTGGAGGCTGATAGTGATTCAGCTCACCCTCAAAATCTAATCAACTAATCCTTGGTCCATGTCCAACCTCTCTTGAAAATTTCATCAAAATCTTTAAATAACTTTGAGTTATGCTGCTAAAATGCATAACACACACACACACATGCACACGGATTCCAAAACATAGCCTTCTTGGTGGAGAGCGTTTTTTATGTTGTTAGTTAAAAAAAAAAAAAAAAGAAAAAAAGAAAATCAGAAATTTTGATACAGAGCTACATGTTTGAATTAGATGGCAAAACAAACGCCATGTTCTTGACTACAGGTGCAGTGCAAATTAGAATACCATCAAAAAGCCAATTTATTTCATTTATCACACAAAGTGATATATTTCAAGTCTTTATTTCTTTTCATTTTTATGATTATGGCTACAGCTGATGAAAACCCAAATATCGGTATCTCAGAAAATTACAATATTATATAAGACCAGTAAGAAAAAAGGGTTTTTAATAGAAATGTTGGCCTATTGAAAAGTATGTCCAACAGGGATAACCGCAGCCTTGAGAGGATTGTGAAGCAAAGCAGATTCAAGAATTTGAGGAAGATTCACAAGGACTGGACTGCGGCTGGAGCCAGTGCTTCAAGAGCCATCACACACAGACATATCCAGGACATGGGCTACAGCTGTCACATTCGTTGTGTCAAGCCACTCCTGAACCAGCGACAACGTCAGAAGCGTCTTACCAGGGCTAAGCAGCAAACGGACTGGACTGTTGCTCAACAGTCCCAAGTTCCTCTTTGCAGATGAAAGAAAATTTTTCATTTCATTTGGAAATCAAGGTCCTAGAGTCTGAAGGGAGAGTGGAGAGGCACAGAATCCAAGTTGCTTGAGGTCCAGTGTGAAGTTTCCACAGTCAGTGTTGATTTGGGGAGCCATGTCATCTTTTGGGGTTGGTCCACTGTATTTTATCAAGTCCAAAGTCAGCGCATCCATCTACCAGAAAATTTTAGAGCACTTAATGCTTATCTCTGCTGACAAGCTTTATGGAGATGCTGGTTTCATTTTCCAGAAGGACTTAGTACCTCTCTTCACTGCCAAAAGTACCAATAACTGGTTTAATGACCGTGGTATCACTGTGCCTGATTGTCTATGGGGTTTAGTTTGCTGGTCAATCTATGTGGTATTGTCAAGAGGAAGATGAGGCGCCAGACTCAACAATGCAAATGAGCTGAAGGCCGCTATCAAAGCAACCTGGGCTGCCATAACACCTCATCAGTGTCACAGGCTGATCGCCTTCATGTCATGACGCATTGATGCAGTCATTCATGCCAAAGGAACCCCAACCAAGTATTGAGTGTGTACATAGACATACTTTTTAGTAGGCCAACATTTCTATTAAAAATCCTTTTTTAAATTGGTCTCATTTAATACCCTAATTTTTTGAGAAACTGAATTTGGGGTTTTCATTAACTGTAAGCCATGATCATCAAAATGAAAAGAAATAAACACTTGCAATATATTGCTGTGTGTAATTAATCTATATTCACTTTTTGAATTCAAATACTGTAATAAATTAACTTTTCAATGATATTATGATTTGTTGAGAAACCCCTATATACAGTAAATATCACTATGTAGCTCTAGAAACATTGTACAGTCAGTTTACAACTTACAAGAAAAAAGATTTGTGAAACTGGCCATGAAACACCCATTTCCCATATCTACAGTGGGGCAAAAAAGTATTTAGTCAGCCACCAATTGTGCAAGTTCTCCCACTTAAAAGCTGAGAGAGGTCTCCAGTTTTCATCATAGGTATACCTCAACTATGAGAGACAAAATGTGAAAAAAAATTAAGAAAATCACACTGAAGAATTTTTAATGAATTAATTGGTAAATTCCTCAGTAAATAAGTATTTGGTCACCTACGAACAAGCAAGATTTCTGGCTCTCACAGACCTGTAACTTCTTCTTTAAGAGGCTCCTCTGTCCTCCACTCATTACCTGTATTAATGGCACCTGTTTGAACTCGTTATCAGTATAAAAGATACCTGTCCACAACCTCAAACAGTCAGACTCCAAACTCCACTATGGCCAAGACCAAAGAGCTGTCAAAGGACACCAGAAACAAAATTGTAGACCTGCACCAGGCTGGGAAGACTGAATCTGCAATAGGTAAGCAGCTTGGTGTGAAGAAATCAACTGTGGGAGCAATTATTAGAAAATGGAAGACATACAAGACCACTGATAATCTCCCTCGATCTGGGACTCCACGCAAGAGCTCACCCCGTGGGGTCAAAATGATCACGAGAACGGTGAGCAAAAATCTCAGAACCACATGGGGGGACCTAGTGCATGACCTGCAGAGAGCTGGGACCAAAGTAACAAAGGCTACCATCAGTAACACACTACGCCACCAGGGACACAAATCCTGCAGTGCCAGATGTGTCCCCCTGCGTAAGCCAGTACATGTCCAGGCCTGTCTGAAGTTTGCTAGAGAGCATTTGGATGATCCAGAAGAGGATTGGGAGAATGTCATATGGTCAGATGAAACCAAAATAGAACTTTATTGTAAAAACTCAACTTGTCGTGTTTGGAGGAGAAAGAATACCATACCTACTGTGAAGCATGGGGGTGGAAACATCATGCTTTGGGGCTGTTTTTCTGCAAAGGGACCAGGACGACTGATCCGTGTAAAGGAAAGAATGAATGGGGCCATGTATGGTGAGATTTTGAGTGAAAACCTCCTTCCATCAGCAAGGGCATTGAAGATGAAACGTGGCTGGGTCTTTCAGCATGACAATGATCCCAAACACACCGCCCGGGCAACGAAGGAGTGGCTTCGTAAGAAGCATTTCAAGGTCCTGGAGTGGCCTAGCCAGTCTCCAGATCTCAACCCCATAGAAAATCTTTGGAGGGAGTTGAAAGTCTGTGTTGCCCAGCGACAGCCCCAAAACATCACTGCTCTAGAGGAGATCTGCATGGAGGAATGGGCCAAAATACCAGCAACAGTGTGTGAAAACCTTGTGAAGACTTACAGACAACGTTTGACCTCTGTCATTGCCAACAAAGGGTATATAACAAAGTATTGAGATGAACTTTTGTTATTGACCAAATACTTATTTTACCGAGGAATTTACCAATTAATTCATTAAAAATCCTTCAATGTGATTTTCTGGATTTTTTTTGTCCTCATTTTGTCTCTCATAGTTGAGGTATCCCTATGATGAAAATTGGAGACCTCTGTCATCTTTTAAGTGGGAGAACTTGCACAATTGGTGGCTGATTAAATACTTTTTTGCCCACTGTAAAGAGAATTATTGAAAATAAAGAGAGTCAGTCATGAAGAGGAAACAAACTCAGATATGAATGATGTAATTTACATCAAGTTCAAGTCTGCTGTATTCCAAAACAACCACCTGGAAAACCAAGATCATTTACTGGTGTTTTCAGGCAAATTAAATTTTAACTCTTCGACTTTTAGGTTGTAATGTGCCTTTCAAAGTTTTTAGGGTTTTTTTGTTCTTTTTTTTCATTGTACAAGTCAGAGGATCAGTTTGCTCAAGCCAGTTAGCCCTTAGCCATTGCTCGCAACACCCACTGAACACGACAAAGTATGCAGTAATTTCGCTTAATTTTTGACTACTGGAGGTTGCCATGGGGAAAATAACACATTCATATCGTTAATATTTTACATGCATTTAAAACCCTTATTCTAAAATGAAAATTAAAAATCACTGAAAATACACATGCATTTCAAAATAATAAAAAAAACCCAAGTGAAATAGAATGTTAAAATGTTTACATTGTAAAGCTGCAAATATCTCAGCAGATATCCCAATTTTTCAAAAATTTTATCGTTTTTTTTTCTTCACTTCTTTACAAAATGAGAACATTTTATAATGTGAGTTCTATGCTATAATAAACTCATCTCTGTAGAAGATATCTGTCCACACCTTGCAAGTTAAAAAAAACTAAAATAACCGCTCTGTAGTGCTCTGAGGCACATCTGACAGCCAGGCAGTGGACTGAATGTTGCTTCCAGCACAGCAAATTGAACTGTACAGTCTCTCACTTGAGATTTTAAATATGCATATTAGGTGTAATGCATAAATTAACAGCCTCTCTTGGCTTTGATGTCAACAATTTCAGGCTTTTATTTTCTGAAGGTGCACCACAGTACAGATAAACATTACACTAGTGGAGTCGGCAGCAGCAGTTTGTATGAATAAAGAATTGCTTTGGGAGGGCTGTGTAAAACAAAACTCGTGTCTTGGATAGTAAAGTAGGGATATTCAAACATGAAAAGCTAAAGTAGGACAGAAGTAGAGCAGAAACCACTTCACCATAGTGTGTGTGTGTGTGTGTGTGTGTGTGTGTGTGTGTGTGTGTGTGTGTAGACAGTCTCATTGGAGCTTTGTGGTTTGGACTGCATAAAAGATTTTGATCAAGTCATAAAATCTACTAGTTTTACAGTTTAAAGCTTTTTAACAGACAGTTTCTTCAGGTTCACTCACTGACTTTACTCATCTGGACAAGTGGTGTTATGCCTCATGGACTGGTAGCACATTAAAAAAATTACTGGGTGGGGGGCGGCGAAATGAATGGAATACATCAGCATTAAAACAAATTGTATGATTTAAAAGACTCACCTTCAGTGGGAGCACTGAAGTTGTTACTTTGCAAAGAGACAGCCACAACTAGGGAGGGTTGCAGGGCAGAGTTGACTTACCTGACATGCTCGTAAAAGGGTCATGGATCGACTCCTTCGCAGTCCATATGTCTTTTGTGGTTGGAAAATAACGCTCAAACTCTTTAACGATAACTCTTTTTTTTTTTTTATTCATTTTGGCTAGTTAGCTTGTGGGTATAATTTTTCAAGCATCATCAATAACAACTGAGATATTAGTTATGTGTCAAGACAGTGCAAACACAAGAGGCAAGGAAGTCTGGTGGGAAGCCAATATCTGGAAAATTTTCAAAATAAAACACTTAAATCAATATCCTAGTAGTTGGAAACCATTGAACTAGTCTTTAACGGCAGTTATTACCTCCCCCAGTTCACTGGTGTTTTGTCTGAAAGCTATTAATTCTATTTATGACATGTTAAACGTAAAATATTTCTGCATTTTCTTTTTTTTTTTAAATATTCAGTTAGGCTGGTATGGCACAACTAGTCTGACATCTAACAAAGTAAAATATTAAATATTTGTCTGTTTTGGTCTCCATCTGCAGTAAATGTGCACTTAGCCACTAATTGCTTGTGCTTGGTGTTGAAGACAGAGGTCCTGTTGCATGAAAGTAAATAAATGAAAGTAAATTTGAAGGTTAAATGTGTGTGATACCAGATGCTTTGTAAAGCTGAGGAGAACTGGTGGGGTTTTTTTTTAGGTTTGTTGTAATAAGTGACTCTGTGCACATAAGCTTTTGTGATTAATTTTGTTATTAGTTAGCAGTTCGTGCAGCTCAGGCAGCAGAATTGAATACAAAAGTAAACAAAAGGAAGTTAATTTTGTGTCCTTTTATTTCCAAATTCAAAATGACCTTCACATCAATTCAGATTTGATCATTGATGTTCATCAATGTACATCCACTCAATTGTCAATCATCTTATTTTTTGAAATAAGTATTTTCAGAGCCACAAATAGCTGAATCAGCTCTGGCCAGTACAGTTGTTTGCTAGGTAGTTAATTAATTAATTCCCATCCACATCATGTGGGACACCATGTGGTGTATAGAGGTAGCACCCATCTCTGTTTCGGTGACTCGAGGTCACACATCTACTGTAAGTAGTGAAAATTACAGTGAGGGTCAATTCACAGGTAGCCCTGTGTGTTAACTTTCACCATTCTCATGCTGGGCACCAAGCAAGGCAAAAAGTTGGCCTTTAACAATAACAGCTTAACACGATTAATCGTATAAGACATAATGAACACAATAAGTTTTCTGGCCACGATAAGTCACTGTTCACGTGTGAGTGTTTTTTGTTGTTGTTGTTTTTTTTTTAATCCCCCGCTGGACGAAGCCCAAAGTGGTTGTGGAGCCCTTGGGCGAAGGCCGAAGAGGGATTATGTTATGGGTCAGTCCGGCCATCTGTCTGTTCGTATGTCCCACTGTTGTGAAATTAACTCCTCCTACAGCTTTGTGCCAATCATTTTGAAACTTGGAATTATGGTTTGATATACACTGAGGATGTGCATATTACAATTTGGTTCTAATCGGTTGATTTTTGCAGGAGTTGTAGCCCCTGACCTATGGCCTTCTGTTTCACCTCAATTCATAGACAGTAACTGTCTTGTGAAAACAACTCCTCCTACAGTTTTGTTCCGATTGTTTTGAAACTTGGTACCATGTTTTAATATACTCTGAAGATGTGCATATTGCAATTTCACTCTCATTGGATGACCTTGAGGTCAAAAGTCAGAGGTCAGATTTTCCCTAAATCTTCTAAACACAATAACTACTGAGAGAAATGATGCAGGCTTTTCAAATCGATACAGTAGTTGTAGCTACATCTTAGACAGTTTACACTTTGACCTGACTATGGGTTTGGGGTCAAGGGGTCAAAGGTCAAGTTCAAAGTTAATGCAGTTGCACTGTGGTAAATGCTACATTTACTATTGCTATAAAATGAGTAAAGCAAGGGCCACCAAACCTGGTATACAGGTTCACCTTGGGATCCTGACCTCTGACTATGGGTTTGGGGTCAAGATGTCAAAGGTTAACATTAATATTCCGTGTGTCTTATTACTATACAATGAGTAAAGCTAGGGTCACCAAACTTGGTACGCAGGTTCACCCTGTGACCCTGAAGTGTGACTATGGGTTTAGGATCGCAAGGTCAAAGGTCAACATCATAATGTCTTATAAACTATAGCTCAGCAACAAAGAAAGCTAGGGTCACCAAACTTGCTACACAGGTTCACCTTAGGATCCTGATCTCTGGGTTTGGGGTCAGGAGGTCAAGGTTAACATTCCCTATGCCTTATTACTGTACAATAAGTAAAGTTGGTGTCACCAAACTTGGTACAGGTTCACCCTGTGACCCTGAAGTTTCACTGTGGTTTTGGGATTGCAGGGTCAAAGGTCAACATCAATATAGCTTATAAACTATACAGACCCTCCAGGATTTTGCGAAGTTGCGATTCAACCAATTCCTGCGACTTCAGTAGGTCCTTCATAATTTGAATTTTGTCCAATCACCACAACTTTACTGCAATTTTGGTCAATTGTTGTCAACTTCCGCCAATTTTGCCAATCAAATTTGTCTCAGTAGCGTGCAGATGTGTACATCATCAGTCTGACCAATCAAATGCGGCGCTGCACCGCACTCACTTATGTGTTTACAGTGAGAATATATCAAACACATCAGCAAAAAACAGTGTGTGATTTAAAAAAAAACCACACTCACCTGCATGTTTTCCCACATTGTTCCTTCATCCGTCTCCCCTGGCCCACCGGTGAACGTCTCCTCGAGTTTCCGTAATGACCGCGTGTATGAAGTGTCGGGTTTGTGTTGAAAAACATCTGCCTGCCTGAAAGCACCTTTGTCTCCAGAGCGCGTGCGCCCAGACACGCCGTAAAACCACACAAAAAACAAGTGAATCTAATATTACAGCAAGTGTTGTAACAGTTTATACGTCTTTATAGGTAAAAGTCACTACTACATCTTGTCAGTGAGTTTTAAAGTTGGGACTCTCCGGGCTGGACATGAGCCAGTGCGCGATTCAGGCAATCCCCAAGGAGAGCCCCGCAACTTACTGCAACAATAGAAAAAAAAATCCCGTAAAATCCTGGAGGGACTGACTATATCTCAACAACAAAGAAAGCTAGGGTCACCAAATCTGGTACACAGGTTCACTCTGAGACCGTGACTTCTGACTACAGGGTTGGGATCCAAAGATCAAGGTTGATACTCCCTATGGCCCCTTACTATAGAATCTATAAAGGTTTCTAGAGTCGCCAAACTTGCTACACAGGTTCACCTCGGGATGCTTCCCCACAACTATAGGTTGTATACTTTGTTGTATATTTGTGGATGATGGGCTTATCATAATTTGGTTTGGCCACAGTAATTGTATTAAAAAGTTGAAAACTGCTCTCCATCATTAAGTATTGGGATCGTCAAAGAAAATTGAGGCGGGGGATATTGCACTCGCCTCAGCGTGCTCTTGTTAATATAATCCGCCAACATTTCAGCTGATGACGCAGCTTCCCTCTCCATGCTCGCGTGCAGTTCAAAGCATATGCTCACATAGCGGGTACAGTCAGAAAAAAGTGAAGCACCAAGCTGGGGTTGACTCACAATATAAAGTTTGTCCTGACTGAGCCTAAAACAGCATTTTCTCTTTGCACAGTGAAGCCCTCATTTTTTCCCTGATTGGAGAGGTTGGCTTCAACTCTGTCTCGGTTACTCATGTAAGATAAGATAAGCCTTTATTCGTCCCACAATGGGGAAATTCCAGGATTGCAACATCACAGGGATAGCAACACTCAGAGCAATAATTAAGAAGATACGAAAATAAGAGCAGTGAATATACATACAGTATGTACACATAAATATATATACACAGTGCAGAGCATTGTAGCTAGATGCAATAAACAGCATAACCGTCTATTTAGTTACCCTACATAGTATGAATATGTACCCATACATATTGTCACCCTCCGTAGCGACTGATATTGTCGTAGTTGTATACTGGAGGGGACCATTTGTGCAAGTCTGTCGCGTCTTTTGCATTCAGTACTATTAGGTCGTCACGTTTTTCTATCTCTGCGAGCATCCCTGCTTAGATTATAAAGTCTGACAGCCATAGGTAGGAAGGACCTGCGAAACCTCTCGGTCATGCACCTAGGATGATGTAGCCTACTGCTAAATGAGCTCCTCAGTGCGTTCAGTATGTCCTGCATAGGGTGAGACTATGCAGGACATATGTGTTACATACTGTATGTGTTACTATATATAACACCCATGTTTACACTACATTTGTATGATTGGTGCGACCGTTCTTACCATCAGTCATTTTACAATGTAGTGGCTGTATTAGATAGCTCAAAATATAGAAAGCTCAAAATAGACGGTAAGGTCCATGAAGTTGAAATTGTAAACAAACAGTACTTACTGATGACGTGTCTTGGTTGTCAGTGGCAACATATAAACTATAGTGGCCAAAATTTATTTATTTATATATTTTTTGTTTTATTTATTTAGGTTATTTAAAATAAGATAAGATGAGCCTTTATTAGTCCCACAATGGGGAAATTCCAGGATTACAGCAGCAAAGGGATAGCAGCACTCAGAGCAATAGTTAATAAGATAATAAGAACTGGTTAGCCAAAGCTGTAGATGAATATACATACAGTGGTGTGAAAAAGTGTCCCCCCCCCCCTTCCTGAGTTCTCATTTTTTTTTGTATGTTTGTCACACTTAAATGTTTCAGATCATCAAACAAATTTAAATAAATGACAAAAATAACACAAGTAAAGACAAAATGCAGTTTTTAAATGAAGGTGTTAATGTGTTTATTATTAAGGGGAAAAATCCAAACCTACATGGCCCTATGTGAAAAAGTGATTCCCCCCCCCCCCCGTTAAAATATAAATTAACTGTGGTTTATCACCTCTTTGGAAAGCTGAGTTCAATTTCTTTAGCCACACTCAGGCCTAATTACAGCCACACCTGTTCTCAATCAAGAAATCACTTAAACAGGACCTACCTGACAAAATGAAGAAGACCAAAGGATCCTCAAAAGCTTGACATCATGGTGCAATCCAAAGAAATTCAGGAACAAATGAGAAACAAATTGAGATGTGTCAGTCTGGAAAAGGTTATAAAGCCATTTCTAAAGCTTTGGGACTCCAATGAACCACAGTGAGAGCCATTATTACCTCCGCCAAGGAGGTTATGTGATCATCGGCATTGGTTTGTCTGTCTGCTTGTCTGTTTGTTTGTTTGTTAGCAAGATAACTCAAAAAGTTATGGACGGATTTTCATGAAATTTTCACAGATTGTCAGAAATGGGGTATCCTACAGATGATTAGATTTTGGTTGTGATCCGGATCACCGTCCACAAGAAAACCGCCATTATGCAAAATGCCATTTTTGTGAATAACTACTGAACCACTAATCCTATCATTGTCAATCCAATTGCTTGTCATATGTTTTCATGGTCAAGGAATCTGAAAACGTACACACAAACACCGTATGGGGGGAACTGTGGCGAAAACTGCCATTACGGAAAATGCAATTTTCGTGAATAACTACTGAACCACTAATCCTGTCATTGTGAATCCAATCGTTAGTCATATGTTTTCATGGTCAAGGAATCTGAAAACGTACACACAAACACTGTATGGGGGGAACTGTGGTGAAAACCGCCATTACGGAAAATGCGATTTTCGTGAATAACTACTGAACCACTAATCCTATCATTGTGAATCCAATTGCTAGTCATATGTTTTCATGGTCAAGGAATCTGAAAACGTACACACAAACACTGTATGGGGGGAACTGTGGCGAAAACCGCCATTACGGAAAATGCGATTTTCGTGAATAACTACTGAACCACTAATCCTATCATTGTGAATCCAATAGCTAGTCATATGTTTTCATGGTCAAGGAATCTGAAAACGTACACACAAACACTGTATGGGGGGAACTGTGGCGCTTGGCGGAGGTCTGCGCTCTCCGAGTGCTTTTCTAGTCTACAAATGGCGAAAACATGGAACAGTGGTGAACCTTCCCAGGAGTGGCCGGCTGACCAAAATTACCCCAAGAACACATCAATGACTCATCCAAGAGGTCACAAAAGACCCCACAACAGCATCCAAAGAACTGCAGACCTCACTTGCATCAGTTAAGGTTGGTATTCATGACCCCACCATAAGGAAGAGACTGGGCAAAAATGGCCTGCATGGCAGAGTTCCAAGACAAAAACCACTGCTGAGCAAAAACAACATAAAGGCTCGTCTCAGTTTTGCCAGAAAACATCCTGATGATTCCCAAGACTTTTGGGAAAATACTCAGTGGACTGACGAGACAAAAGTTGAACTTTTTGGAAGGTGTGTGTTCCATTACATCTGGCGTAAAAGTAACACAGCATTTCAGAAAAGAAACATCATACCAACAGTAAAATATGGTGGTGGTAGTGTGATGGTCTGGGGCTGTTCTGCTGTTTCAGGACCTGGAAGACTTGCTGTGGTAAATGGAACCATGAATTCTGCTGTCTACCAAAAAATCCTGAAGGAGAATGTCCCACCATCTGTTCATGACCTCAAGCTGAAGCACACTTGGGTTCTGCAGCAGGACAATGATCCAAAACACACCAGCAAGTCCACCTCTGAATGGCTTAAGAAAAACAAAATGAAGACTTCGGAGTGGCCTAGTCAAAGTTCTGACCTGAATCCGACTGAGATGCTGTGGCATGACCTTAAAATGGCGGTTCATGCTCGAAAACTCTCCAATGTGGCTGAATTACAACAATTCTGCAAAGATGAGTGGGCCAAAATTCCTCCACAGCACTGTAAAAGACTATTTGCCAGTTATTGCAAACGCTTGATTGTAGTTATTGGTACTAACGGTGGCCCAACCAGTTATTAGGTTTGGGGGCAATCACTTTTTCACACAGGGCCATGTAGGTTTGGATTTTTTCCCCTTAGTAATAAACACCTTCATTTAAAAACTGCATTTTGCGTTTACTTGTGTTATATTTGCCTAATATTTAAAATTGTTTGATGATCTGAAACATTCAAGTGTGACAAACATACAAAAAAGATAAGAAATCAGGACTTCTTCACCTTTTCACATCACTGTATGTACACATATATACACAATGCAGAAGCATTGCAGCTAGATGGTATGAACAGCATTACAGTTTATGTTACCCTGCAGAATATGGAATATGTACCCAGACAGTATATTTCGCATTTGAATCACAGTGTTGTTGCCACCCTAAGTAATGATTGTTATTGTCCTAGTTGTGTATTGGAGGGGACGATCACTGTTGTGCAAAGTTGTTACGTTTAGTACATTCAATACAACCTTTACAAGCAGCCCTGGTTAGGTTATATATAGGTCTGACAGCCATAGGTAGGAAGAACCTGAGGAACCTCTCCGTCCTGCATCTAGGATGGCACAGCCTACCGCTACTGCTCCTCAGTGCCTTCAGCGTGTCCTGCATGGGGTGGGGCTCGGACTCCAGCAGAGATGATAGCTTAGCCACCATCCTCCACTCTCCTATTTCCTACACTGGGTCGAGGCGTCGCCCCAGAACAGAGCTGGCTTTTTTGATCAGCCTGTTCAGTCTCTTCCTGTTGGCTGCCGTGATGTCGCTGCCCCAGCAGATCACTCCAAATGTGATGGCTGATGCCACCACCGAATTGTAGAAGGTCTTAAGGAGTGCCCCTTGCACTCCAAGAGATCTGAGTCTCCTCAGGAGGAACAGCCTGCGCTGCCCCTTCTTGTAGACTGCGTTGGTGTTGTATGACCAGTCCAGTTTATTGTTCAGGTGAACACCCAGGTACTTGTATGATATCACCATCTTAATGTCTGTTCCCTGGATGGTTACCGGTGCTGTGAGGGGTTGTCTTCGCCTGTGGCAGTCCACCACGATCACAGAGTCATCAGAGAACTTCTGTAGATGGCAGCGCAGTGTGTTGTGTGAAAAGTCAGCGATGTAGAGGGTGAACAGGAAGGGAGCCAGAACTGTTCCCTAGCGGCCCCCGTACTGCAGATGATGGTGTCAGACACACAGTCCTGGGTTCTCACAAACTGTGGTCGGTTTGTGAAGTAGTCCAGGATCCACAATGACAGGTGCTGGTCCACCCCTGTGCACAGTAGCTTGTCCCTCAGGATCACTGGTTGGATGGTGTTGAAAGCACTGGCGAAATCAAAGCGCATGATCCTTACAGTACTCCCAGGCTTCTCCAGGTGGGACAGGGAACGATGTTAGAGGAAGATCACTGCATCCTCCACCCCGATGCCATGCTAGTAGGCAAACTGAAGTGGATCCATCGCTGGTCCCACCAGGGGGCAGAGGTAGGCGAGGAGCAGCCTCTCCAGCGTCTTCATGAGGTGTGATGTGAGAGCCACTGGTCTGTTGCTGTTCAGGTCCTTGGGGTGAGGGGTCTTCAATACGGGTACCACGCATGATGTTTTCCATGGCTGTGGTACCCTCCCCAGCTTCAGGCTCAGGCTGAAGATGTGCTCCATGATCCCACACAGCTGGTCTGCGCAGGACTTGAGGAGCCTTGAGCTGATGCCGTCCAGGCCTCCTGTTTCTATTGCAGTGTTTAATATTATTCATAAATAAAAGTTCAAAGCGCTTTGAAAAAGTTACATACAAAGTTACATAGACCGACTCTATATACGGGGCATAAAATGGTCTTCAGGACATCATCAATATCATTTATCACAATCATTTTTAGGAAAATTTATCGTCCATTAAAATCTGTTACCATTATAAGGCTTCATGGAAAGTACTTTTTAGAAAAAATATATGACCCGGCAAGAGCATGAACACACAACCTCCCAGCTGTGGGCCAATTGCTCTACCACTAAGCCAATACTCTGATAATGTACAGTATAAAGTCAAATACACTATTGCCAAAGTGGTGATTAAGGGCTGCTGATGTTGACATTACCTATTATCCCTCCACTCAAATCTGCATCATAAAAATATCACTGATAGGATGCCACCAAATATTTATCTGTAGCGCATTCACTGAATCAGAAATGCAAATATACAGTACTGTGCAAAGTGTCAGGCAACCCCTCACTTTTTAATACAATGGAAGGCATTAAAAACACAAAGGGTTTTTAATATTGATTATGTGTTTGGTTTATTATAATGTTAATGCATGTAACATAAAATAATCCCCATCATCTCAACGCATAAAACTCGTCATCAGAACATCTATCGCATCTTTTGGATCAGCTTTTTTATACAGTCTATGTGGCTTGTATGCAATCGAGATCCTGAACCAACAAATCATGATGAGATTGAGGTGGCGCTGTCTGCTGAATGGGACCACATTTCTCAGTGTCAAATTGACAACTTGACGGCATCAGTCCCACACAGAACTGAGGCTTTGCTGGCAGCAAATGGAGGTCACACGCACACACGATATACTGAACAGTAGAATCAAGAGAAATGATCAAGTTTTTGTTGCATATCTGTGTGCCCAGATGATCCGAGTTTGTGCACTAATAACCATTAGCTAATAAACATTATGAAGTGCATCTTCATTTGTGTTTTATTCAGGGACAATTGGCACCACTTTCTGAAACTGATAGTGTTATTTTTATAGGAGAATATTTTAAATATTTTCTAGGAAAATGTGAAATAGGTGCATTGATATATTGAAATATTTGCAAACATAAATGGAAATACATTATATGGAATTTGTATGTACGTATGTATCAACTTTGAATGTCAGTATTTAGTCTGACCATTGTTATTTTTCAACACAGACTGAATTCTCCTGTAATTTCTTTCTAATAGGTTCTTTGAAGGGTCACATCACATTCCACAGCTCTTCTTTGGATGTTGGCTGTCTTTTGTCCTATTTTGTTAATCTGATCCCACATTTCAAATTTGATTTCATCACTCCATAAAGCCTGTTTCCACTGATTTTCAGCTTAATTCTTGTGTAACTGTGCATACCTCAGCCTTTTCTCCCAACTTGCCTTTCTTAAGATGGATTTATTGACAGCAGCTCTTCCACTGAGATAGTTTCTGATGAGGCTTCGGTCAGTGGTAGATGGATCAACCTCTTATTTCCCGTCTGGTCTTTGCTGGATTTTTTTTGCCTCCATTTCTAAAGGACATGAATTTCAGATACTTTTAATCTGATGTAGGTGGTTTCTTAGGCCCGACGGTTCTTCTTTTGTCCAGAAAAGAAGAAACAGTTTTTGAAGAAATGTTCAGGTAGATAAAAAAGGACTAGACTAAAAAATAAGGAGAAAAAGAAGCCAGTGTCGATAGAAGCATTTTGAAAGTCAAAGTCAGATTTATTTAAAGAGCACATTTAAAAATAATCAAGTTGACCATAGTGCTGTACAGCCAGATAAAAATTAAAATCAAAGAACAAAACCAAAAATACATAATAAATAGGAATAAAAGGCATTAAAAGGAATAATAATAATAAAAGACCTTCAGAAAGCCTGGAGAGAACTATTGTTGAAAACCACTTTACAGACGACAAGAACATCTGTCTCCTTGGAAATGACAAATAAATGAAGAGTTGCCTAGACTTTTGCACTGTACTGTACATGCCTTTTGTTGTCAGCAATGCAGTTTAACGAATAAAGCAATTGTTGGCTCTTTCAAAGGAGAATATTACAATAATGTCATAGCACTGCATCCATCTGTATACAATTCACAGGAATTGCTGTTCCTCCATGGACAGTTGCCCCAGGTCATGGGCAAGCATTGCTCCTCTTCCTAGGCAATTGCACGGATGCTCACTAAACTCACACACAATGGTGGGTCTTCTCCTGGTCAGATATAAGTAGGTGTTATTTCAACTTTGAGTAGGCCTAGGCTATATAAGTGTATATATAGGATGAAGTAAAGGCTCTTGGTGACCTCAAGTTGTGGAGCTCAGACCATAATGACTGGTTGAAAATGTGCATTTAAGCTTATATACTGACGCCTGTAACATTTTTTTTCAACCTGTGCTAAAAATAGGGATGCACCGAGTGTCAAATTTTGGGCGGATACAGAGAGGAGGGAGAAGAAGCTGCTTCTTCATATCAGTGTGAGACAGACAAAAACATTGTTCATGCTCAGCAGTCCACGAGGTCCATATTCCATCCCTGTTAAACATTGTTGCTGGGCATTGATGGAAAAAATGCACTTATTTCAGTAGAGCATAAAAAGCTAAGGGGTGCTGGGCAGACAAATGGTTCCTCAACTGCCTTGAATAAAACAATTGGAGCGTTTTTCTGTCTTATGTGTGTCAAACTTCAGAAAATAAAGCACCAGATGGTGGTGGTGGGGGGGGTGAAAAAGAATAATAAATCAGTGGGATTTGATATCATATGTTTGACAGACAAATAAACCCTTCAATGAAACGCACCATAGTAGTTCATCTATGTAACCAACACTTGTAACATTTTGTTCTTCTGCAGGGGTGACTTTGTTTGTTGCTCTTTACGACTATGAAGCCAGGACTGAGGATGACCTCAGCTTCAGAAAGGGGGAGAGGTTCCAGATCCTCAACAGCACGTAAGTCTCAAAACATCTGCATGACAGCATTTATCGGGTGGCGCTCATATTTTCTTCCCCTGTAATTGGCCTGTTGTGAATGTCTGAATTCAGCATTTGGAAGTAATTCTTCAATGGCTACAGGAAACTGATTAGAAAATTGGTTCAGTTTAATGATTTTCTGATAGGTTGCATCAGAGAAACATAAGATGGCTCTAATCTTTTTCTTTTTCTTTTGGCTGCTCCCTTTAGGGGTCGCCACAGTGGGTCATCTGCCTCTATCTCACCCTATCCCTTGCATCGTCCTTTGTAACACCAACCCTCTCCATGTCCTCCTTCACCGAGTTTCTCATACAGCACCACACTTCCTCTTTTGGCACCCTATCATTTGCTTTCTCTAGATCCACAAAGACACAGTTCTTCTCTCTTCTTCTCCATCAGCGATCTTGGAGCAAACATTGCATCTATAGTACTCTTTTTTTGGCATGAAACCATACTGTTGCTCACTGATTATCACCTCTCTTCTTAACCTGGCTTCAATAACTCTTTCCCATATCTTCATAGTGTGGTTGATCAACTTTATGCCTCTGTAGTTACTACAGTTCTGAGCATCGCCTTTGTTCTTGAAACTTGGTACCAAAACACTTGTTCTCCACTCCTGAGGCATCCTCTCACCCTTCAAGATTGTATTAAACAATCTGGTTAAAAAGTCCACTGCCATCTCTCCTAAACATCTCCATACCTCCACAGGTATGTCATCTGGACCAAACACCTTTCCATTCTTCATCCTCTTCAAAGCTGCCTTCACTTCTGCCTTGCTAATCCTCGGCACCTCCTTGTTCACCATCTTTCCTTCATCCATCCACCCCCTCTCTCTCTTGTTTTCTTTTTTTCAGCAGCTCCTCAAAGTACTCCTTCCACCTTCTCAACACACTCTCATCACTTGGGGTTCAGGTTCAGGTTACTTTATTTGTACCCATAGGTAGATTTGTTTTGCTGTCAGGTGACATCCATATTTACAAGCCACAATTACATTCAACATAAACACAAACACAGGCACACATGAAGCTGACTATAAACATGATAAAAGTACTCAAGGCTCCATCAATCAGGACATAAGACAAAGAGATAAGAGAAAAAAACAAGGAGATAAGAGAGAAGGGTCATATTAATAAGTTAGACTAGTCAAAGAGGTTAAAAACTCAAAAGTCTAAAACCCAATAAAAGATTTAGAACCCAAATAAAAAACCTACAAAAAATAAGTAAATATAAAATGAAATTAATAACTAGGTAACTAAATTATGTGCAATATATTGTTACATCTTGTTCAACTCTTTAACAGTAGCAGGAACAAAGCTGTTTTTGTAGCGCTGGGTTTTACTTTTTGGGACAGCAAACCTCCATCTGGAGGGAAGAAGCTGAAAGTGGCAGTGCAAAGGGTGGGAGTCATCATTTAAAATGGAGGTAGCCATCCTCTGTACCTGTCTGGTGTACAGGGATGTCAGGCTCAGCTGTGACTCACCAAGCAAACAACTGGATCATCTAACAACCTGATCCAAGGATTTCCTCTGTTTCAGTTTTAGTTTTATCTGACCAAACCATGACACTAAAGAAAAGGATAAAACAGATTCAATAAAAGCTGAAAAAAAAAAGCTGCATTTCCATTCTTCCACTACAGACACAATCGCGAACAGAAAGCCAAAGGAGTGCTTTGATTGGTTTAGATGTGATTGACCTCTCATTCGACTAATAAGAGCCTTGAATTGGGTTTCTGAAACCTTGAAGAACCAATGACTGAAAACCTAGCAAGAAGGACCCGCCTACCAACGGCTGCGAATACAGCGAGCCAATTGAAGCACAGAAGTTTGAAAGCGTGCGTCCCTTGCGTAAAATCTGTTTTGTGTAAGGCTGGGTGACACACACGTGTTCGCCAGTCTTTTTTTCTTACTACTGTTCTTATTTGTTTTGAAAAATCGTTTGCCAAAACCGCAATCATGGAAGCGCAAAACCACAATAATGGAATTATGGTTTGACCGGGTCGCGTGACCAGAACCACGAGTCCGTAACAAGCGGACCAGCATCATGTTCGTCTGACAATGAGGAAGAGAAGTTCGCCAGCGACACTGCTGTTGTGGACAGGTAAGTGTTATAAGCTAAATTATTCTTTATCCCTGAAAATTGTAATCAAAATGACTTTTGACCGATCGGTAAATTACAACTGTGCGTCATCGCAACATGAAGACCGTGGTGCACGGACTGGACACGGTCCGTGTGCCGCGTCCGGATCGTGAATGACGGACGGACCGCGGCACACGGCCGCGGTCCGTCATGTGTCGATGGACGATGTCCGTCCTCTGTAGCGGGGGGGGGGGGGAGTTGTTATCTTCTACTTTACATTACATTTAGTATAATTTTTATTGCACTGTAGGTTATTTTTTTCTTGTAAAAAAAAAAGCCACACATTTTTTACGTGGTATGCTTCGTTGTGTGGGGGCTTGTTTGTTCATTCATTCATTCATGAATGAATAAACAACCCCCCACACACACATACACACACAGTCCTTCACCTTTCATTAGAGCCCAAGATGAAGCTTCTATATTGAATCATTAAAAAGTTACAGACGTTTTTCCAAACTGTGCCATTTGGCACAATTTGGCACAGTTCAAAAACGCCTGGGAACAACCTAAGAAAAAAGCTGTGTAATATATTCATTTTTTGTGGTATTGTTACAAAATTTTGACCTCAGCTTGATAACACTTGGTTCTACATTTCTGTTGCATTTTCCAGCCCGGATCTGACAGCTGTGTGTTATTTGCAAGCATTTGTATCCAAAAAAAACACCCAGGCAAAATTTATTTTCTTCAAGTTCAGTATGTTTAGATGACTGTTACTCAGTGGCAGGAACACTTAGAGAGATTATGACTGTTTTGCCAAAAAATTCAAAGTGTTTTCTTTTAAATGAGACCAACCTCATGAAGATGCTGCAAAGGGTTGAAGAACAGCTTTTGATTTACTTTGGGTATGTTATATTTTGGTGGGGGGCCGTTCGCAACATGACGGACCCGGACGCACAGTTGCAATTTACCGATCGGTCAAAAGTCATTTGGATTACAATTTTCAGGGATAAAGAATAATTTAGCTTATAACACTTACCTGTCCACAACAGCAGTCTCGCTGGCAAACTTTTCTTCCTCATTGTCAGACGAACATGAAGCTGGTCCCCTTGTTACGGACTCATGGTTCTGGTCACGCGACCCGGTCAAACCATAATTCCATTATTGCGGTTTTGCGCTTCCATGATTGCGGTTTGGGCGAACGATTTTTCAAAACAAATAAGAACAGTAATAAGAAAAAAAGACTGGCGAACGCCTGTGTGTCACCCAGCCTTACACAAAACAGCTTTCGAACTTCTGTGCTTCAATTGGCTGGCTGTATTCGCAGCCGTTGGTAGGCGGGTCCTTCTTGCTAGGTTTTCAGTCATTGGTTCTTCAAGGTTTCAGAAACCCAATTCAAGGCTCTTATTAGTCGAATGAGAGGTCAATCACATCTAAACCAATCAAAGCACTCCTTTGACTTTCTGTTCGCAGCTATGTCTGTAGTGGAAGAACGGAAATGCAACTTTTTTTTCAGTGCGCTCTAGGACGCAGCGCCCTCGTGCGCCCTAGGACGCAGAGACGTGCCCGCCCACGGTACACCGGAGTGCAAGAGGTTAATTTACACCAAATGATTTTTGAAGTTGTATTATTTAGAAAGTTGTTTAGAATTCTTTTTTATTTCAAAATAAATAAAGAAGAATATGTAAAAGTTATCAGACAACCAATCTACTAGTTATCAAATTGAGAGTCCAGAGAACAGGCGAAGGATACAGATTTATATTAATAGTGCTGAATAAGGACCATTATGAGGTAACACTAAAGGGATGAAAACTAGCTTCTTCTAAATATAAAACTGTCGTCTCTATTAAAATATCAGGAACTAAAGCTGAGTGATCACTGCTGAAAGTAAGTAATGGATGATACTTTTCAGATTTAAACAATTTATGAATGTGCTGATAATTAGAAACAGGACAAAAAACTTAGCTATTCAGATATGCCCTTTATTTTTCAGCACAAAACAATTTGTAATATATTTGTAATAGTTTTATTTCATGAATGAAGCTATATATAAAGCTTGACAGTTTTTTCCACTGTTGTAGTATGAATTCATTAATGCCGCCTAATATTCCAAGCGCTGTGTATATATAAAACTGTATAAGCAGCATAATCTTTATTTTAAAGGTCAAACTGCTGTTGCGGCCCTCAGCCACTTCTATTTTAGTCGGAGACGGGGAAAATGTCTCTTCGGTTGGCAAAGGTTGCAGACCCCGGTCTAGCCAATCGATACAAGTCCTTTTCTCCTTCCAGCCTTGGTTGTCCAGCCTCTCATACAACTCACTATGTGCCCTTTCCTTTGCGTTTGCCACCTCTCACTTTGCCATGTTCCTAGGTTTCAAATACTCCTGTCTACTTTCTTCATCTCCCTGACTATCCTACTTTAATGTTGTTTAAAAAAATCTTTATTTAGTGGACATTCAGATATTTATTTAAAGAAGCTTTAGGGTCTTGTGTGCTAGAAAATAACTGCTTTTAATTTTACATTTTTAAAAAATAAAAATCTTAAGAGACATTACAACCAAAAACCTGTCAGTCAGCTACATCTGATTTTTTGTTGACCCACCTCTCTGTCTGTTAATCATCTTCTTTCCAGGGAGGGAGACTGGTGGGAGGCCCGTTCTCTCACTACAGGTGGAACTGGATACATTCCCAGTAATTACGTTGCTCCTGTGGACTCGATCCAAGCTGAGGAGTAAGTACAACTTTTTTATTTGTACTGTATGCATATAAAGGGGCCAGGATATTTAATGTGTTAACTTTTTTGATTAATATATACACTATATATACACTGCTCACAAAAAGTTAGGGATATTTGACTTTCGGGTGAAATTTATGGAAAATGTAAAAAGTTCACGCTACAGAGATATTATAATATGAAAGTAGGGCATTTAAGTTGATGTATGCAATGGTGATTTCCTCATCTCAAACAATTTATTGAAACAAAAGCCAACAACAGTGGTGTGTATACCACAACAAAAAAGGTCAATGTCTCAATAACTTATCATGTGCCCTTGAGCATCAATTACAGCTTCACAACGACGTCTCATGCCATTATTGTCTGCAGAGGCATGGCATTCCACGCTTCTTGAAGGGCGGCTCTCAGGTCATTGAGGTTGTGAGGTGCAGGGTTACGAGCCTCTACACGGCGACTCAGCTGATCCCATAGGTTTTCTTTGGGATTCAGGTCTGGAGAAAGTGCAGGCCCCTCCTTCTGAGGTACCCCAGTCTCCAGCAACCGTTCTTAATGATGCAACCTCAATGAGCTGGAGCACTGTCAACATGAAGATGAAATTAGGCCTGTGTTGTTTATGCAGGGGTACAATGACTGGATTAATGATGTTATTCAGGTAGTACCGGCTTGTCACTGTACCATTCACAAGGTGTAGGGCAGTTCTGTCTTGACTAGACACACTGCCCAGACTATAACACCACCACCACCAAAGGCTCGTCTGATGTCAACAGTGGCTGATGCATAGCGCTGTCTTTGACGTCTCCAACATTGTTGGCGGCCATCATTTCTGCTCAGTGTGAATTGACTTTCATCAGAGAACAGCACTAAGGCCCACTGGTCCCTTGTCCAGCGTAAATGCTCCCTGGCCCATGCAAGACGATGACGGCTGTGCCTGATGGTGTGGTCAGGTAACCTTGCAGGTCATCTAATACGCAGACCACAACAGTTTTGGATGGTCTGATGTGACACTTCAGTGCCTTAAATGTACCTAGATTTGAGTGGCATTCATCATTTGGTTCCGCAGGGCACTGTTCACAATGAAGCGGTCATCAGTGTGGAATGTGGCCAAAGGATGTCCACTTCTATGCCTTTCTGTAACTCTTCCAGTCTCTCTGTATCTCTGTTGCAACCTGCTGATGACACTCTGTGACACTCTAAGCTCAGTAGCCACTTCCCTCTGAGAACATCCTGTTTGAAGCCTCGCAATGGCGAGGAACTGTTGATCAGTTGTTAGGTGTCGTCTTGGTCTCATGATGTTAAAATATGAACAGCATGATGAAGAGAACTGTTTAACCTGTTGCACTCCGGGATACCGCGGGCGGTCATGTCTCTGCGTCCTAGTGCGTCTCAGTGCGCACTGTGCATCTCACTGAAAAAAAAAAAAAAGCTGCATTTCCGTTCTTCCAGTACAGACACAGCTGCGAACAGAAAGCCAAAGGAGTGTTTTGATTGGTTTAGATTTGATTGACCTCTCATTCGACTAATAAGAGCCTTGAATTGGGTTTCTGAAACCTTGAAGAACCAATGACTGAAAACCTAGCAAGAAGGACCTGCCTACCAACGACCGCGAATACAATGAGCCAATTGAAGCAGAGAAGTTCGACGATTGAAACGCGTGCGTCCCGTGCGTAAAATCTATTTTGTCTAAGCCGCTGGGTGACACACATTGAGACCTGTGTGTAACGGTAGCGTTAGCCAGTCTTTTATTATTACTACTGTTCTTATTTGTTTTGAAAAATGGTTCGCCAAAACCGCAATCATGGAAACGGAGATGGTTTGACCAGGTCGGGTGACCAGAACCACGAGTCCGTAAACAACCGGACCAGCTTCATGTTCGTCTGACATTGAGGAACAGATGTTCGCCAACGACACTGCTGTTGTGGACAGGTAAGTGTTATAAGCTAAATTATTCTTTATCAATGAAAATAGTAATAAAAATGACTTTTGACCGATCGGTAATTACAACGGACCGTTTTTTTGTGCACCGAGCTCCTCTGTAGCGGAGGGGGGGGGGCAGTTGTTATCCTCTACATTGCAGATATTTTAGTATAATTTTTATTGCACTGTAGGTTATTTTTTCTTTAAAAAAAGGCCACACATTTTTTACGTGGCATGTTTCTTTGTGTGTGGGGGGCTTGTTTGTTCATTCATTCATTCATTCATGAATGAATAAACAACCCCCCACACACACACACACAGCCCTGAGTGTCACCTTTCATTAGAGCCCAAGATGAAGCTTCTATGTTGAAGCATTCAAAAGTTATATACGTTTTTCCAAACTGTGCCATTTGGCACAATTTGGCACAGTTCAAAAACGCCTGGGAGCAACCTGAGAAAAAAGCTGTGTAATATATTCATTTTTTGTGGTATTGTTACAAAATTTTGACCTCAGCTTGATAACACATGGTTCTACATTTCTGTTGCATTTTCCAGCCAGTATCTGACAGCTGTGTGTTATTTTCAAGCATTTGTATCTGAAAAAAACACCCAGGCGAACTTTATTTTCTTCAAGTTCAGTATGTTTAGATGACTGTTACTCAGTGGCAGGAGCATTTAGAGAGATTATGACTGTTTTGCCAAAAAATTCAAAGTGTTTTCTTTTAAATGAGACCAACCCCATGAAGATGCTGCAAAGGGTTGAAGAACAGCTTTTGATTTACTTTGGGTATGTTATTTTTTGGCGTTTTTAGGGAAATTGACCAGAGTGCAAGGGGTTAAATACCAATTCTAATTGAACCAGAAAATGTATTGGTTGTTTCATGGATCAGACATCTGTTGTGAATTTTGCCATTAAGTGCCTTGTTAGAGAACAGCAAGTTATGCAGAAAGTACTGAAATATTGAACAGTTGCACATGTACATTCAAAAGGTTAGAGAAGGTCAAATTAAGTTCACCTGTAAAGGTTATAGTGCATTTTAGGCGTATTCAGAAATTTCACCCGAAAGCCAAATATCCCCAACTTTTTGTGTATATATGAGAAATCTTTCAATCTGAGAGAGGCAGCAGCTTCATCACCAAAGAGCATATTAACATCTGAGAGGTCATCTCACTGCACAGTTCAAATAGAATGTGAAACAAATAAATATTTCATTTCTAATTTGTTGTTTTTATTTCCCTCTCAGTTGGTATTTTGGAAAATTAGGTCGAAAGGATGCAGAGAGGCAACTGCTCTCCAGTGGCAGCGCCAGAGGCACTTTCCTCATCCGTGAGAGTGAAACAACCAAAGGTACTCAGACTGAGCAGACACACTGATGGGCTGAATGCTTTTAAAATTTAAGAAAACAGACAGATGAGTTTGTGAATTAGTAAATAGTCAGAAACAGTTTAAAGTGCAAGCAGAAACAAACACATTTTAGATAAAAATTGTATTGCCTCATTTAATATTCAGATATTTTGTATAATGTAATAAACAAATATTAATATCACATCATATGCTCATGTTCTGTAATTCATTATTAGAATTTTCAGAGGTGGACAGAGTAGCCAGAAACTGTGCTCGATAAAATAAATGTTACCTTATAAAATTAATTATTCAAGAACAAGTAGCAGCCAAAAAAAAAAACACTGAGTAAGAATAACACGTCTACTAAAAAGTTACATGAGTAGTAGGTAAGCACAGTCACCAGTTTATGATTTTTTTTTTTTTTATCACCCGCCGGTTGAAGCCCAAAGGGGTCGAAGAGCCTTTTGGGCAAAGACCTAAGGGTCAGTCCATTTATAGGTCAGTCAGTCCGTCTGTCCCTCTGTCCCACTTTTGTGAAATCAACTCCTCCTGCAGTTTTGTCCGATTGTTTTGAAACTTGGTACCATGGTTTGATATATAGTGAGGATGCACATATTCTAATTTGGTTCTGATTGGATGATTTTTGTGGGAATTGTAGCCCCTGACCTATGACCTCCTGTTATTAGTTTTTTGTTTTTCTTATTTCAGACAGGGATAAGGAGATGTTTTTACCTTTACATGTTCTGACTGGCATCTGCAGCCTTCCTCAGAAGTGTCAGCTGATCACTGTGAAGTGGCCTTTATCTGCTGTTTTTCCTAAGCGTGGCCAGCCCAGCGGAACTGTTGGATCCACTGGGCTGGCCACGCCCCCCTTCCGTCTGATGGTCTCGGGAGAATGTAGTCCCAGGTGTGGGAAAACATAAATGTCCCCTCATCCCGATTCATGCTGTCTTTGCCCGCTTCCTGATTTCTGTGGCCTCCTTGATCCAACGTTTGTGTCTGTTACGCACCGATCCTATGATTTTGATGTTGTCCCAGTCCATGATGTGATTATTTATTTTGCAGTGATCTGATATTGCTGATGGTGTTGCTTGTTCTGCCTTTTCTTTTTGTGATCTTGTGAGTCATCCTTGTGTTTCCTTCTCACATTCCTTCTGGTATTCTTTTTCCTTGTGATGAATGATCTTCCCATTTCTCCGATGTAAGTCTTGTTACATGATCTGCATGATATTTCTTATATTACGTTGCATTTTTTTTTTTCGTTGTTCTATTTTGTCCTTGGTATGTACTGATAACTGTCTTAATTTTTTATGTGGTTTTACTGCTGTGTTTATTTTGTGTTTTTTATGATCCTTTGAATTGGTTCTGCTGTCCCTTGAGTGTATGGTATGGTTATGATGTCCTCATTTTTGACTTCGGCTTTTGGTCTGTGTCTTGTTTTCTGTTTGTTTTCTTTGTTTTTGACTTGCCGTTTCCCTTTATTTATGGCCCATGTCGGATATTGGCAGCGTGTGAGTGTATGTCTTATGTGGTTTTCCTCCTGTTTGTCTTCTTGTCTGTGATGATGGTGGCCCATTTGTATAGTGTTCTGACAACTGATAGTTTGTGTGCTGTGGGGTGTTCTGATGTCCACAGTAGGTACTGATCCATGTGGGTTGGTTTCCTGTTAAAAAAAAAAAAGAAGACAGAATGAACCTACTCAAAATACTATGACCTCCTGTTTCACCTCAATTCATAGACAGTAACTGTCTCGTGAAATCATCTCCTCCTACAGTTTTGTTCCAATTGCTTTGAAACTTGGTACCATGGTTTGAGATACTCTGATAATGCGCATATTGCAATTTCACACTCATTGGATGACCTTGAGGTCAAAGGTCAGAGGTCAGATTTTTTCCCTAAATTTTCTAAACACAATAACTACTGAAAGAAATGATGTAGGCTTTTCAGATTGATACAGGAGTTGTATCTAATACACATATTGGATGATTTACACCAGGGGTGTCCAATCATGTGCCATGGAAGGCCAAGACCCTGCAGGTTTTCTTCTACCCAGTCTCTTCAGCAGGTGTTTTCACTGATCAGCAATCAGTGGGAAGAAATTCAGTGGAATTTGCTGTTGAAGACACTGGTTGGAGGTAAAGCCTGCAGGGTCTTGGCCCTCCATGACACATGATTGGACACCCCTGATTTACACCCTGACCTAACTATGGGTTTGGGGTCAAGGGGTCAAAGTTCAAAGTTAACATTTGCAGTTGCACTGTGGTAAATGGTAAATGCTACATTTACTATTACTATAAAACGAGTAAAGCTAGGGCCACCAAACCTGGTATACAGGTTCACCTTGGAATCCTGACCTCTGACTATGGGTTTGGGGTCAAAAGGTCAAGGTTACCATTCCTTATGCCTTATTACTGTACAACGCATAAAGTTATGGTTACCAAACTTGGTACTCAGGCTCACCTTGGAATCCTGACCTCTGACTATGGGTTTGGGTTCAGAGGTCAAGGTTAACATTTCCTATGCCTTTTTACTGTACAACAAGTAGAGTTAGGGTCACCAAACGTGGTACAAGGGTTCACCTTGGGATCCTGACCTCACACTATGGGTTTGGGGTCAAAGGTCAAGGTTAACATTTCCTTGCCTTATTACTGTACAACGAGTAAAGTTAGGGTCACCAAATTTGGTGCACGGGTTCACCCTGTGACCCTGACGGGTAACTGTGGTTTTGGGATAGCAAGGTCAAAGGTCAACATTAAAATGTTTTATAAACTGTATGTCAGCAACAAAGAAAGCTGGGGCAACCAAACCTGGTACACAGGTTCACTCTGAGACCATAACCTCTGACTACAGGTTTGGGGTCAAAGGTCAAGGTTGGCACTCCCGATGATCTCTTACTATAGAATGTGTAAAGCTCTCTAGGGTCACCATACTTGCTACACGGGTTCACTTCGGGATCATGCCCTACAACTATGGGTTGTATATTCATTTATAATGGGTTTATCATAATTTGATTCTGCCACAGTAATTACAGTGCATCCGGAAAGTATTCCCAGTGCTTCACTTTTTCCACATTTTATATTACAGCCTTGTTCCAAAATGGATTAAATTCATTTTTTCCTCAAAATTCTACACACAACACCCCATAATGACAACGTGAAAAAAAGTTTGAGATTTTCTGTAAATTATTAAAAATCAAAAGCTAAGAAATCACATGTACATAAGTATTCACAGCCTTTGCTCAGTACTTTGTTGATGCACCTTTGGCAGCAATTACAGCCTCAAGTCTTTTTGAATATGATGCCACAAACTTGGCAAACTTATCTTTGGGCAGTTTCGCCCTTCCTCTTTGCAGCACCTCTCAAGCTCCATCAGGTTGGATGGGAAGTGTCGGTGCACAGCCATTTTCAGATCTCTCCAAAGATGTTCAACTGGATTCAAGTCTGGACTCTGGCTGGGCCACTCAAGGACATTCACAGAGTTGTCCTGAAGCCACTCTGGTTTATCTTGGCTGTGTGCTTAGGGTCGTTGTCCTGCTGAAAGATGAACCATCACCCCAGTCTGAGCTCAACAGCGCTCTGGAGATGGTTTTCATCCAAGATGTCTCTGTACATTGCTGCATTCATCTTTTCCCCCATCCTGACTAGTCTCCCAGTCCCTGCCTCTGAAAAACATCCCCACAGCATGATGCTGCCACCACCATTGACATGGTTATGAGTGGTGCCTGGTTTCCTCCAAACATGACGCCTGGTATTCACGCCATAGAGTTCAATCTTTGTCTTATCAGACCAGAGAATTTTGTTTCTCATGGTCTGAGAGTCCTTCAGGTGCCTTTTGGCAAACTCCAGGCAGGCTGCCATGTGCCTTTTACTACGAAGTGGCTTCCGTCTGGCCACTCTACCATACAGGCCTGATTGGTGGATTGCTGCAGGGATGGGTGTCCTTCTGGAAGGTTCTCCTCTCTCCACAGAGGAACGCTGGAGCTCTGACAGAGTGACCATCGGGTTCTTGGTCACCTCCCTGACTAAGGCCCTTCTCCCTCAATCGCTCATTTTAGACGGTCAGCCAGCTCTAGGAAGAGTCCTGGTGGTTCCAAACTTCTTCCATTTACGGGTGATGAAAGTCACTGTGTTCATTGGGACCTTCAAAGCACCAGAAATTTTTCTGTACCCTTCCCCAGATTTGTGCCTCAAGACAATCTTGTCTCAGAGGTCTACAGACAGTTCCTTTGACTTCATGCTTGGTTTGTGCTCTGACATGCACTGCCAACTCTGGGACCTGATATAGACAGGTGTGTGCCTTTCCAGATCATGTCCAATCAAGTGAATTTACCACAGGCGGACTCCAATTAAGCTGTAGAAACATCTCAAGAATCATCAGTGGTAACAGAATGCACCTGAGCTCAATTTTGAACTTCATGGCAAAGGCTGTGAATACTTATGTACATGTGATTTCTTAGTTTTTGATTTTTAATAAATTTGCAAAAATCTTAAAAAAAAAACTTTTCATGTTGTTATTATGGGGTATTGTATGTAGTATTTTGAGGAGAAAATTGAATTTAATCCATTTTGGAATAAGACTATCACAACAAAATGTGGAAAAAGTGAAACGCTGTGAATACTTGCTGGATGCACTATATTGAAAAGTTGAAAACTGCTCTCTGTCAGTAAGTATTGGGATCATCAAAGAAAATGGAGGTGGGGGACATTGCACTTGCCTCAGAATGCTCTTGTTTTCTTTTTTTTGGCTTAAATTTGTGAATCTTTTCAAATAAATCTGCAAGTTTCCACTGTTACATTTAGGACTTTTATCTCATGATTGCACAACTTTTTCCTTGTAAATCTGAAAGGGTTTTTTTCTTCCCACATAATTTTGTGATTTTTTTTTAACCACATAAATTAGCAACGTTTTACTACAGACTTTTTCTCATAAATGTGTTTTTCAAGAATTTGTGACTTTCTTTTTACATTTGAGACTTCAGCAACATAATGAGTTTTCATCATCTCAGGAAATTTTCTTTTAGATGTATTACCTTTTCATTAACCTGCGACTGGTTTTTGATAGCATTACTCTTTTTCACACAAATATGTAATATGTTTCTCATAAATTTCAAACTTTTTTCTCATTTCTTTCCATCTGTGTTCTAATAGAAGAACAGTGATGCCAGCGCTTATCTCTGTGAAAAAAGATTTTAAATGTACTAAAGTGGCCAAAGATGCAATAATTTCTGGTGAAAATAAGTTTTTCAGTATACTCAAAAGAAAGTCTGAATACAAGAAAATCCTGCTTAATTAGAAATACATTTTCTCAAATGTACTTGAGTGAAAAACATTTTACAATACAGCTCCTAAATTTTGGGAAAAACTTATGTATGAGTACATACTTGACTAAATGCAGCTAGTTACTACCCACCTCCGAGAACCTTTTTGGTTACATCACAAGTGTCTAGCACAAGGTTCCCATCCCCCTAATAAAGTTTGAGCTCAAGTTTGAGTATTTTTTTTATGCAGTCTAATAATTTTGCATCTTTTCCCTCAGTCTTGTAAATTTGGGACTTTTCTTCAGCTTCTTAAATTGGTAACTGTTTTTCTGAGTTTTGTTTTGTCTCCGGACTTGTAAATTTACTTTTGTTCTAAGTCTCGAAAATTTGCAACTTCTTCCCATTTCGTAAATTTACAACTTTTCTCCCCAGTTTTGCAAATGTGTGACTTCCCTTTATCGTAAATTTGCAACCGTTTCTTGTCTTGTAATTTTTTGACAGCCCCCCCCACAGATTTGCTACTTTTTGCCCATTTTGTTCATTTGCAAGTTTTCTCCCTAGTTTCATAAATTTGCTGTTTTTTTCCCCAAGTCTCAAAAATTTGTGACTTCCCCCCAGTTTTGAAAATTTATAGACCCCCTCACCCCACCCCTGTAAATTTGTGATTTATTTTTTTATCTCATAAATTTGTGACATTTCTCCCAGTCTTGTAAATTGGTGACTTTTCATCCCCATCATAAGTTTGCAACTCCCTCTGTAAATTTTGACAATTTCGCCCATTCTTGTGAATTTGTAACCCTACCCCCTCATATCCTTGTAATTTGCTATTTTTCCCGTATACAAAATGGAAACTTTTTTCTATTTGCATGCTAGACATTTTTTAATGTGAGTTACAACATTTTCTCAATTTAAAACAAAAGAGAGAGAATAAAATAAATGTCTGGCCCTCAGTAAGATTGAATTTGACACCCCTGAGTAGGGCTGGGCAATATGGCTTTTAACATGTATCCCGATACATTTAGCAGTCCCTCCAGGATTTCGCGATGTTGTGATCACGCCAATTCACGCAAAATCAGCCAATCAGCGTAACTATTGCACAACCTTGCAACTTTGTTCAATCACCGCAACTTTCCCGCAATTTTGACCAATCCTCGTCAACTTCTGCCAATTTCACCAATCAAATTTGTTTCCGACTGGCACGCAAGTGGTCAGTCTAACCAGTCAAATGCATCGCTGCACTGCGTTCACTTCCGTGTTTACAGGAGTATTAACGGTTTGTGTTGAAAAACGTCCGCCTGCCCCAAAAGCACCCCGTCACGGGAGTGCACGTGACGAGAAATGCCATGAAACTAACATTTTACACATCTTTAGAGGTAAAATCATTACTACATCTGGTCAATGAGCTTCTAAACGGTCGATCTCCAGTCTGGACTGACAAACGCACCCCTCCCCCCCTTTCCCCCATTGTAAATGAAAGATGCGTGTCAAGACCGAAGTGCAGCAGACAGACAGGTAGGAGTTAGACACAGGAAAGACAGAGAATATTGTCTGTAATTTTTTTTTTTTTTTTTTTTCAGAAAAACAGACTCCTATAGACAATACAGACTAACAGAATAAATTATTTATTTTTTCCTCTCGGTACCGAGTGATTGGGGACCATAGGGACTTTTCACATGAAGGTGCTGCCAATAATTTCCAAATCTATACTCTTTAACATGCATTCAATGCAATTTAGTTGTAATGGATATTGTGTTAATGCTTGTATTTGCTGTTGCACAAAAGAGTTTTTCTGTATAGCAGAAGTTTCTGCTTAATTTACAAATCACTGTAATAGGAAATTTTTGACAATCCTGTGCTTTTCTTGTATCGTTATATAGAATATCACTGCAGTAAACTGAAAAAAACATCTGCTATAAAATTTGTAATTCTTCCCACAACTTTTAAGAGCAAAAAACACTAAAAACATCACAACGTTTTAAAAAAGCTCCCGCGAATTTAAAAAACATCCCGCGAAATCCTGGAGTTACTGATTTAGGGTTTTATCGTGATTCACAAGATCTTGAGATCTCCTCCAAACCACTGTATAAATGTAAAACCTTTGCATAAAATGACACCGGCATGATAATAGAAACAGACCCATGTATTGCAATTTTTTTTTTTAAATTGCATACAAAAGTGTGTGTGTGTGTGGGGGGGGGGGGATCGAGTTAAATTTAGCTAACTTTATTGAACCAGTCAGACAACCCCACTCATAAATTTGTAACAAATCAGAATAAATAATGGTAGGCCTTCCTATTATGGCCTGTAATAAAACTATTAAAAACAAACAAAAAAAAAGACTCGGTCAGAAAGTGCATTAAGCAAAAATTCTAGGGAAAGATATTTAAAAACCGTATAAATTAAAGTCCACGCTTTCTGTTTGGTCATGTTTTTAACAATAAGGGCCATGTCTTTGGCTGAAGAAGCCATATAGTCATATTCTTAGGGCTGGTTCCTTTATTTATTTATTTATTGTAGGGGCTACCTGGGATGTTGAGAGTAGATTTTAATGCACTCTTCATATTATAGTGGATGACATCTCAAGTGGTGAAACAAATTTGTGACAGTGTGACATAATTTGCACAAAACTGTATTTTGTTCAGTTTTTACCTTCTGAAGTCCGAACCACTCCCAGAGAATGGAGCTGGTGCGTTTTTCTCCTTTCATTCAAGTCTGCCTCCACTGCAGCCAGTATTCCCCGCGCTCTGCTAGTGTTGCCAGATTTTGCATTAAAAAACAAGCTTCTCTGCTCCACAAAAACAGGCTCAAAAGAAGCAGTTTCTCAAGAAAAAAAATTGCAGGAAAAAAAACACACCTGGCAATAATGCTGAAATTAAACACTTCGCGGGGGTGTGTGTGTGTGTGGGGGGGGGGCTGAGTGCAGCTGTGTGAGAGAGGAGAGGAGAGAGAAGCTGACAGCTTACACTGCCGTGACAATGCTTGGGATCAGCAATAAAGACATTTTATGTATCGCGCATAGTAGAATGTATTCAGCCCTACCCTTGAGTTATTGTGTATGTGTTACCAGATCTATTGGCCGTCTCCTTCATCTATGAGGAAGTCATTCTGGTGAAGGTGAAATAAGCTAAATCCATAGCACCGTCTCATCTATCCACAGTTTGCAAGAGTCATTATTCAAATTGCTTAAATTGCCCAGATGCTCATTAAACTCACACACAATGATCCTAAGGTCAATGGTAATGAGAGAAGTGGTGGGGTGGTTCATCAGGCTGGAGTGAGCTTCTCTCCATCACTGACTGTTTGCTTTTTCTTTTGCATCTTGCTCCCAGGAGCCTACTCTCTGTCCATCCAGGACTGGGATGACATCAAAGGGGACCATGTCAAACACTATAAAATCCGCAAACTGGATAGTGGAGGCTACTACATCACAACCAGGGCCCAGTTCGAGACACTCCAGCAGCTGGTTCAGCACTACTCTGGTGAGGCTGGACCACATTCTGTGTGCACACTTCTTTACATTTCTAAAGTATATTTCTGCACTTTCTATGCATGATTTAAAATTTTGTGGTCTATCCAGCCAGGGCTGCAGGGCTGTGCTGCCGACTGATTGTGCCGTGCCATAAAGGTATGCCTCGTCTGACCGACCTGTCTGTCAAAACCAAAGATGTGTGGGAGATCCCACGGGAGTCACTACAGCTCATTAAGCGCCTCGGCAATGGACAGTTTGGAGAAGTTTGGATGGGTATGCATTTCATAGCTCAGTTAAAAAAAAAAAATCCAGGCTGACTATAGCAGGGGTTGGTAACCTATTCTAAAGGAAAGAGCCATGTTGAATAGTTTTTGAACAAAACAATCTCCATGAAACTGCAAAATGTATTACACATAAAACAGTGCAAAAAACCTGTGATCATTAGTAGTAGTTTTTGCATCTTAAATATTAAACTTTTATTTTTATAATGGCAAGTTTTTTCTGATACATTTAGATTTTTTCCTCATAAATTTGCAATTTTTTTTCTTATAAACTCTTTATTTTATTATTTTTACATTGCCCCATTGAACAAATGAGTTGCGGCTCCTCAAGACTAGTGAGAGATTTTTACTTTTTTGGGGCGGGGGGGGGGGGGGGGGGTTGAATGGATGCAAGATTTTAAAGTGCTGTTGCATAAGTTCAGACTTTCTCTGGCATGGCTTATTTAAACTTAGCTTGCACACATGCTGTCACAGCTCATTTCAGTTCAGTAAGATACAAGTTGTCCCAGACAGACAGTGAAATGTTCCATATGTGGCTGATTGTCAGAAAACAAAACAAGTTGTTGCTTCTTTATGAATCTTTATTATAAATTTTATCCTAAACATTTTTAACATGCTCAAAAATAAATAAATGTGCTTACACAACTTTACAAAAGGCAAACAGATGACTACATACAAAAAGGAAGGCTATATTATATCATTAAATATTTTTCTCATTGCACAAAACTTTCCAAGGTTGTCATTGCTGGGGGTAGCAGTGGGGATGAGCTCCCACTGTCTATAAAATGCTTTCAGATGGCACACGTCTCAAATAGCCTCTGACAACCAAGTCCAACTCCTGGCCTGCTCATGTGACTTAGCTTCTAAGCCACGTGGAACTGCATTTACAGACAGGAGAGGGGGCAAAGGCGGGTATCTAGTGCCTCAAAACCAGTAGCTTCGGGTAGATGGGGCTCAATAGCCTGAAAAAGCAGCTTATCTAGGGGAAGGAAAACCTTGATTTCAAACCTTTGCTGCCTTGCGGCATACCCATCCACGGAAAAGGCGTTGGGAATCAGCCCTGAGGAAAAATCTGGAGTGGAGCTCCTAAAGCGGTTAGATTGTTGACATTGACATCTCTCCAGCAGCCCCTGCAGCCAGACCAGCTCCAAATGCAATGCTCTGCATTCCCTTGGATCAAGTTGGTGGGCCAAGAGGGGGGCCATGTTGAATGAGCAGCACAAGGCTTCCATATACCTTGCCCAACCCTGCGCCCTGGCGAGGTCACTCCACTCCCGCCATCTGGTGAGAGCACAACACGGAAGACAGCAGTTTACGAGTTATAAGTCCCTGCTCAACTGGTGTAGAGTCGGACGTTATGGGTTGTCTTCAACGGTGGGAGGGACCATCGTAGCCCCACTGATCAGCTACCGCTTACCCCAAGCCAGGCAGCCCTCAGCCATGAAGGTGCTGACCTGCCATGGTCTGCCTGCTTCAGAGGGTACCTGGAGCTTAGAGTCATGACTCAACAAGCAGATCGTTAACCACGCATTAGGTAAACAACGTATGGAAAGAGCCAAGATGCCAGCTCTCCAGATTGGTAGCTGGAATGTGCGGACCATGCAGTTCTGACTGACTGAAGATCTTCAAGCAATTGATGATGCTTGCAAAACAGCAGTGATAGATCGTGAACTGCACAGACTGAACATCGACATTGTAGCCCTACAGAAAACGCGACTCCTAGACAAAGGATCCTTAAAGGAGGAACACTATAGCTACTTCTGGCAAGGGAAAAGCGCCAAGGAACCTAGAGAACATGGAGTCGGCTTTGCCGTAAGGAGCACGCTGCTCTGGACGATTGAACCGCCAGCAGACAGCACAGAGAGAATTCACAAGTTGCGTCTCTCAACAGTGGAGGGCCTAGTCAACATCACCTGTGTTTATGCCCCTACGCTACAGGCCACAACTGAAACAAAGTACCACTTCTATGAATCTCTGAATACTGCTCTAAGTTCCATCCTAACTTCTGCGCATACAGTGCTGTGAAAAAGTATTTGCCCCCTTCATGATTTCTTATATTTTTGAATATTTGTTACACCTAAATGTTTCAGATCATCCATCCATCCATCCATCTTCTATCGCTTTTCCAGAGGTCCGGGTCATGGAGGCAGCAGTTCAAGCAGAGAAGCCCAGATTTCCCTCTCCCCAGCCACCTGCTCCAGCTCTTTAGAGAGGATACCAAGGCGTTAGTAGACCAGCTGGGAGACATAGTCTCTCCAGCGAGTCTTGGGGCTGCCCCGGGGTCTCCTCCCAATGGGACATGCCCGAAACGCCTCAAGTGGGAGGCGTCTAGGAGGCATCCTAATCAGATGCCCCAACCACCTCAACTGGCTCCTTTCAATGTGGAGGAGCAGTGGTTCTGCTCTGAGCCTCTCCCGGATGACTGAGCTCCTCACCCTGTCTCTAAGGGTGAATCCAGCAATCCTACAGAGAAAGCTCATTTCAGATGCTTTTATCTGCGATCTCATTCTTTCTGTCATTACCCAAAGTTTGTGACCATAGGTGAGGGTAGGAACGTAGCTTGACCAGTAAATCGACAGCTTTGCCTTTGAGCTTAGCTCCCTCTTCACCACAACGGACCGGTACAACGTCTGCATCACTGCAGATGCTGCCCCGAGCCATCTGTCAATCTGTCACACCATTCTCCCCTCACTCGTGAATAAGACCCCAAGATACTTAAACTCCTCCACTTGGGGCAGGAGCTTGTCCCCAACCTAAAGAGGACAATCCACCTTTTTCTGACTGAGGACCATGGACTCGAACTTGGAGTTGCTGATTCTCATCCCAGCCGCTTCACACTCCGCGGCAAACCGTCCCACTAAGACTTTTAGGTCATTGCTGGATGAAGCCAGCAGGACATCATGATCTGCAAACAACAGAGATGAGATCCTGTGGTCACCAAGCATGACACCCTCTGTTCCCTGGCTGCACTTAGAAATCCTGTCTATAAAAATTATGAACAGGATCGGTGACAAAGGGCAGCCCTGGTGGAGTCCAACTCTCACTGGGAATGAGTCTGACTGAGTGTTGGCAATACGAACCAACCTCTCACAGCGGTCATATAGAGACCGGATAGCTCGTAACAACAAGCCCGACACCCCCGTACTCCCAAAGCACCCCCCACAAAAAACCACGAGGGACACGGTCGAATGCCTTCTCCAAGTCCACAAAACACATGTAAACTGGATGGGCAAACTCCCATGAACCCTCGAGAATTCTAAACAGGGTAAAGAGTTGGTCTGATATGTCATGGCCAGGACGAAAACCACATTGCTCCTTCTGAATCCGAGGTTTAACCAATGGCTGGACTCTTCTCTCCAGTACCTTGGCATAGACCTTCCTAGGGAGGCTGAGGAGTGTGATCCCTCTAAAGTTGGAGCCCACCCTCTGGTCCCCTTTCTTGAAGAGAGGAACCACCACCCCAGTTTGCCATGCCAAAGGCACTGTCCCCAACCTCCACACAATGTTGCAGAGGCGTGTCAACCATGATAGCCCTACAACATCCAGGGCCTTCAGGTACTCAGGGCAAATCTCGTCCACCTCTGGGGCCTGGCCACCAAGGAGCTTTTTAACCACCTTGGCAACCTCAGCCTCTGTGATGAGGGAATCATCCCCCTCGTCCACAAGCCCTGCTTCCTCTGTGGAAGGCATGTCAGTGGGATTGAGGAGATCCTCAAAGTATTCCTTCCACCGCCCGATGATATCCCCAGTCGAAGTCAGCAGTGCCCCATCCGCACCATGCACAATGTAGACAGGGAGCTGCTTTCCCCTCCTGAGCCACCGGACAGTTTGCCAGAATCTCTTTGAGGCTGACTGAAAGTCTTGTTCCATGGCCTCACCAAACTCCTCCCACACCCGGGTTTTTGCTTCAGCAACCACCTGAGCTGCACTCTGCTTGGCCTGCCGGTACACCTCAGCTGCTTCAGGAGTCCCATAAGCCAACCAAGCTCGATAGGACTCCTTCTTCAGCTTAATGGCCCCCCTCACCACTGGTGTCCACCACTTAGTTAGGGGATGCCACCACGAGATGCACCGACAACCTTGTGGCCACAGCTCTGGGCAGCCGCTTCAACAATGGAGGTGGAGAACATGGCCCATTCGGACTCCATGTCTCCAGACTCCCTCGGAATGTGGTCGAAGTTCTTCCGGAGGTGGTAGTTGAAGACCTCCCAGACAGAGGCCTCAGCCAGACGTTCCCAGCACACCCTCACTATACGTTTGGGTCTACCAGGTCTGAATGGCATCCTCCCCTGCCATCGGATCCAACTCACCCCCAGATGGTGATCAGTTGACAGCTCTGCACCTCTCTTTACTCGCGTGTTCAAGACATACAGTCAGATCATGTGTTTCCGATCATCAAACAAATTTTGATATTAGACAAAGGTAATCTGAGTAAATACAAAATGCAGTTTTTGTATTATGGTTTCATTTATTAAGGGGTAAAAGCTACCCAAACCTACCTGGCCCTATGTGAAAAAGCAATTGCCCCCTAACTGCCCCCTAAACCTAATAACTGGTTGTGCCACCACTGGTCCCAACAACTGGCAATGAGTCTTTTGCATCGCTGTTGAGGAATTTTGGCCCACTCTTCTGTGCAGAATTGTTTAAATTCAGTCACATTGCAGGGCTTCATGAACTGATGGCCGGACATTTTCCTTTGGATTTTTTGGTAGAGAGCAGAATTCATGGTTCTGTCAATTAGAGCAAGTTGTCCAGGTCATGAAGCAGCAAAGCAGCCCCAGACCATGACACTACCACCACCACGTTTGACTGCTGATACAATGTTCTTTTTATGAAATTCTGTGTTAGTTTTATGCCAGATAAAACAGGATGCGTCTTCCTTAAGGTACAACTTTTGTTTCGTCAGTCCCCAGAATATTTTCCCAAAAGTCTTGAGGATCATCTAGATGTTTTCTGGCAAATGTGAGACAAGTCTTTGCGTTCTTTTTGTCTAGCAGTGGATGCCATTTTTGCCCAGTCTCTTTCTTATTGTTCCATCATGGACCAGTGTCCAAACTGAGGCAAGTGAGCCCTGCAGTTCTTTAGATGTTGTTCTGGGTTTTTGTTTCTCATCTGTTCTTGAATTTCTTTAGATCACAGTGGGATGTGTTGCTTTTTGAGATCTTTTAGCCTACTTCAGGTTGTCAGACAGGTTCTATTTAAATGATTTCTTGATTCAACAAGTCTGGCAGTAATCAGGCTTTGGTGTAGCTACTGAAATTGAACTCAGCTTTCCAAAAAATGTGGTTAATCACAGTTAATTCATGATGTAACATGGGGGCAATTACTTTTTCACATAAGGCCAGGTAGGTTTGGATAGTTTTTCCTTTAATAAATGAAATCATCATTTGAAAACTGCATTTTGTATTTATTCAGGTTATCTTTGTTTGATATTAAAATTTATTTGATGATCTGCAACACTGAAGTGTGACAAATATGCAAAAATATAAGAATTTGGGAAGGGGACAAATACTTTTTCACAGCACTGTATCTATATCCTGGGTGACTTCAATGCCAGGGTTGGTGCAGATCGAGAGTCATGGTCAGATGTGTTAGGTCACCATGGCATAGGAAAAGTGAACAACAACGGTCAGAGACTCCTTGAACTCTGCTGTTACCACAACCTGTGTGTGACCAACACCTTTTTCCAGAACAAGACATGCCACAAAGTATATTGGAGATACCCCAGGTCAAAAACACTGGCATCATCTGGACTTGGTCATCACTAAGTGTGCCCCCCTGAACAGCATCTGCAACACCAGAGCCTACCACAGTGTGGACTGTGATACCCACCACTCTCTGATCGCCTCCAGGGTGAAGTTGAAACCAAAGAAGCTCTACCACTCCAAGCAGAAGGGCCAGCCTCGCATCAACACCAGCAAGACAGCCTATCTAGACAGAATGTTGAATTCGTCGAGAGGCTTCAAGAAGGTCTGACAGGCAATCAGGAAGCGTGCTGAGGACAGATGGAACTTCGTCTGCAATACCATCTATAATGTGGCAATGCTAACCTATGGCAGGAAGGAGCGCAAAAATGCTGACTGGTTTGAGGCTAACATTGCAGAAATGGAGCATGTCATTAATGCAAAACGCAAGACACTGACCGAGTACAAGCGTGACCCATCTCAGGGGAACCTACAGGCACTTAGAGCTGCCTGAAATAAGGCCCAGCAGACAGCACGCTGCTGTGCTAACAGCTACTGGCTTCAGCTGTCAGAGAGCATCCAACAAGCCTCAGACACCAGCAACACCAGATACATGTATGAGGGTATCAAGCAAGCAACAGGCAAACCAGTGAAGAAGTGTGTGCCCCTGAAATCCAAGACAGGAGAGATCATCATCATCAGATCAAGGCAAGCAACTGGCGAGATGGGTCAAACACTACCTCGACCCATACTCCAGAGAAAACTTGGTCTCTCAGGAAGTGCTTGATGCGATTGAGGACCTGCCAGTGCTAGAGGATCTAGACTCTGAGCCCACCCTGGAGGAACTCAACAAAGTCCTCAATGCTGTATCATGTGGAAAAGCTCCCGGCGAGGATGGAATACCTCCTGAGATCATCAAATGTGGAAAGCCAGCCCTGCTCGAGCCACTGTCTGTGTTGGAGAGAAGGCAAGGTACCTCAGGACATGCGAAATGCCAAGATTGTCACACTGTATAAAAACAAGGGTGACTTTGGTGACTGCAATAATTATCGTGGCATCTCCCTGTTCATCGTGGGCAAAGTCTTTGCATGGGTGGTCCTTGCTCGCCTGCAGGTCCTAGCTGACCGCTTCTATCCAGAGTCCCAATGCGGGTTTTGAGCTGAAAGGTCCACATTAGTTAGTTAATCCCTTCACACCATGAAGGCATATATGGGCGGCGCCTATCTCCGTTTCTCTGACCCTAGGCCACACAGCTACTGTAAGTAGTGAAAGCTACAGTGGGGGGTCAGTCCTCTGGTAGCTCTGTGTGTAACTTTACTTTCCCCATTCCATTATGCGGAGCACCACGCTAGAAGGCAGAAAGCACCATTTTTATGTGGTCTTTGGTATGACCCGGCCGGGATTTGAACCCCTGCCTCCCGGGTGTGGGGCGGATGCTCTACCAACTGAGCCACCACTCCATGATTTTTCTCAATACGCCAGCTCCAGGAGAACAGTCGAGGGCAACAGATGGCGCTCTACATCATATTCATAGACCTGACCAAGGCTTTCGACCTTGTGAGCAGAAACGGTCTATTCCAGTTGCTGAAGAAGATTGGGTGCCCCCCTCAGCTGCTCAGCATCACTGCCTCCTTCCACGACGACATGAAGGGCACTGTCAACTTCGATGGTGCATCATCGGAACCCTCCTCGATCAGGAGTGGAGTAAAACAGGGCTGTGTCCTCGTGCCTACTTTGTTCGGCATCTTCTCTCAGATGCTGCACTTCACATTCTGAGTCTCTGAAGAAGGCATCCACCTGTACACCAGAAGCGACAGGCAGCTTCTCATCCTGTCCCGCCTGAAGGCCAAGACCAGGTCCGCACAGTTCTCGTCAGACAGATGCTGTTTGCAGATGACGCAGCCCTGACCTCGCACACAGAGGAAGATCACCAACAGCTGTTGGACAGGTTTACCCATGCCTGCAGGGAGTTTGGGTTGACGATCAGCATCAGGAAAACCATCATGGGCCAGGACGTCCCAGCACCACCATCGACAACAAGGAGCTTGAGGTCACTGACCACTTAATGTACCTGGGTTCAGCAATCACCAGTAACCTGTCGCTTGATGCTGAAATCTCCAAACGCATTGCCAAAGATGCCGCTGTCATGGCGAAGTTGAGCAAAAGAGTATGGGGTAACAACCAACTGACAATGAACACCAAGCTCAAGGTGTACCAGGCGTGTGTCCTCAATACGTTGTTGTACGGCAGTGAGTCCTGGACCACGTACGCCAGACAAGACAACTGCCTGGAAAGCTTCTACCTTTGCTGCCTTCGACGTATCCTGGGCATCACATGGCAGGACAAGGTCACCAACATGGCAGTGCTAGAGAAAGCTCCCTTAGCATGCACTTCATGCTGTGTCAGCGTCGCTTGCGATGGCTTGGGCACGTGCACCACATGGATGACGGACGCCATCCCCAAAGACCTCCTGTACAGTGAGCTGGCGTCCAATAGGCTGCCCAGCACTACGCTTCAAGGATGTCTGCAAAGGAGACATGAAGCTGATTGACATCGATCCAAACAGCTGGGAAATGGCAGCAGCTGACCGCAGCTGCTGGTGCCGCGCTGTGCAGGAAGGAGTCAGGAGAGGTGAGGAGAAGAGGAATCTCCAACTGGAGAAAAAGGACAACTGAGGAAAAAGAGGCAACAGAATCAGGCCTCTGATCAGCATCCAACTTTGTTTGCAGCAATTGCAGCAGAGACTGCCATGCCAGAATCGGACTGCTGAGTCACACTAGACACTGCTCTCAATAAGACTGAACTGACCAACCAAGGTGCTACCATTGTCTCGAGAGCCAGACGGATGCCTGTCACACAAAACATTGCTTTGCTAAGCTTTGCATTTACAACTTTAAGAGACTAATTGTTACCACACTGTTTTTCACATTTTATTTAAATTAAAATCATTTAGCACAGCCATCTTGACTTGAAATAGTAGGTAAAATGCTATTTTTTTACTCATGCATTGATGTCTCTATTGTAAATCCTGATCTTAGTTTCATGCAACTTGTAAGTAGGGTACGATCTGTGTATTTTGTTTAGTTTATTTTTGTGATATATATTGGGTGATGACAAAAAATTGTAGCTCTCTTATCTGTAGCAGAAAAGGTTACCTTACACATGCTTGGACACTAGTCGGTTGTTTTTAGGACAGGACAGTTGCACAAGAAAACATATCATACAGTATGTGTTCTACCTTTTTTCTGAAAGTATCTTTGTATCCACTTCTATTTGCTGATTACATTTGAAAACCATACAATAGTGGATACTGCTTGGACCTTCATTTAATGTTTCATGGAAACTCACCAGAGACCAGTCTTTGCACCTCATAAGCCAAGATGGAGATGAGTTTCTGCACCTTTATAACAGTGGGCATCATATTTCATGTTATGAATAGCTCATATTAAAAAAAATCTTATTAGCTCCACTTGAAGAGTCCTTTCTTTCCTCCCCTCAGGTACTTGGAACGGCACAACAAAGGTGGCGGTCAAGACGCTAAAACCTGGCACCATGTCACCCGACTCCTTTTTGGAGGAAGCTCAGATCATGAAGAAGCTCCGCCATGATAAACTAGTGCAGCTTTATGCTGTGGTGTCCGAAGAGCCAATTTATATAGTCACCGAGTACATGAGCAAAGGTAGATTCTAATTTAACACGATCAATTAACACACATATCATAATGTTAATAGTAATGTTATCACATTTATCTGTAATGAACATAGATTTTGTGTCATGATTGTTCAGAGATCGCTGAATGATGACAAAATGGCCAGATCTCCAAATGATCTCTCAAGGATCATTCAAAGATCTCTATAGATCACCATGAAAATCATACAACGATCTCCCAAACATTTACACAGAAATGGCTTTTTTAAGGCTTTAGGAGATCTTTGAGAGATCAGGTCCATTTTTCATCTCTCAATGGTCACTTAACGATCTCCACCTGTGTAAAGGGACCCTAACAGATATACAGTTAGGTGCATATATATTTGGACACTGACTCAAGTTTTGTTATTTTAGCTGTTTATCAAAACATATTCAAGATACAGTTGCAGTTGGTTACAGTTGGTTTATTTTTCAATATGGTCTCCCCTTTAGTCCACACACTTCTTCCATCGGTGTTGTAGCACTTGGATCCCTGCGGTTGAAAAATAAACCACATTTGGTCAAATTTGACCACTGTGAACTTTTCAACCCCCCCTCCCGGTATATAATCAATATGGCCTTAAAGTGCAGATTCTCAGCTTTAATTTGAGAGCAGTCACATCTAAATCGGAGTTTAGGAATATTTAGGTTTCAGAATTGCAACCATTTTTATACAAAAACTCCTCATTTCAGGTGCTCAAAAATAATTGGACAGTTAACCTCTTGCGCTCCGTTGTCCCACGGGTGGGCAAGTCTCTGCATCCTAGAGCGCACGAGGGCGCTCTCGTGCGCTCTAGGACGCATCATGGAGATTTTGATGAAGGTGGTGTATGGCGTCCAAGCGCGCACTGAAAATAAAAGCTGCAGACACAGCCGCGAACAGATAAGTTCATCTGATTGACCTCTCATTCGACTAATAAGAGCCTTGAATTGGGTTTCTGAAACCTTGAAGAACCAATGAATGAAAACCTAGCCAGAAGGACCCGCCTCCCAATGGCTGCGAGCCAATTGAAGCACAGAAGTTCGCTGAGCTGTTTTGTCTAAAGCTGGGTGAAGAGAGACTGCCTCAGCAGCCACAGGCAGTGGTTTATTTATTTTTTTTTTAAATTCCAGCAGAGTGTTTAGGATTCTCTTATATGGTCATCATAGACCGACGGAGGCCGACGACGAAGGTCGTAAATCATTCGCCAAAACCGCAATCATGGAATTATGTTTTGACCGGGTCGCGAGACCAGAACGAGCAGACCAGCATCGGTTCGTCTGACAATGAGGAGGAGAAGTTGGCCAGGACAATGTGGCTGTGAAGAGGTAAGGTGTTATAAGCCAAATTATTTTTTATCCCTGAAAATTGTAATCAAAAATGACTTTTGACTGATCGGTAAATTACAACTGTGCGGCGCACGATGTCCGAAGTGCATGCGCCGCGTTACACGGTTCGTTCGCCGCCTCCGGACCGTGAACGCCCCCCCCGCCGCTACGATTCTGTAGTGGGGGGGTGGGGGGAGCCGCAGTGACAGCGGTGCTGTGGAAACATGCCTTATCCGAGGCGGATCTCCGTCCTCTGTAGCGGGGGGGTGGGGTGGACAACCCCCCCCCCCCACACACACACACACAGACACAGCCCTGAATGTGACCTTTCATTAGAGCCCTAAATGAAGCTTCTACATTGAATTATTCAAAAGTTACAGACGTTTTTCCAAACTGTGCCATTTGGCACAATTTGCCACAGTTCCAAAACGCCTGGGAACAGCCTGAGAACAAAGCTGTGTAATATATTCATTTTTTGTGGTATTGTTACAAAATTTGGACCTCAGCTGGATAACACTTGGTTCTACATTTCTGTTGCATTTTCCAGCCCGGATCTGAAGCTGTGTGTTATTTGCAAGCATTTGTATCCAAAAAAACACCCAGGCCAAATTTATTTTCTTCAAGTTCACTATGTTTAGATGACTGTAACTCAGTGGCCGGAGCACTTAGAGAGATCATGTTTTTTTTTGCCAAAAAATTCAAAGTGTTTTCTTTTAAATGAGACCAACCCCATGAAGATGCTGCAAAGGGTTGAAGAACAGCTTTCGATTTACTTTGGGCACATTTTTTTTTTTTGGCGTTTTTAGGAAAATTGACCAGAGTGCAAGGGGTTAACTCAAAAAAAATTTTATTTTATGGGCTGCTTGGGCTGTTCTGTCATTAATCCATCATTAATCAAGCAGGTAAAACATCTGGAGCTGATTCCAGGTCTGACATGTGCCAAAGCACACCACATCCTCTGTAAAACATGGTAGATGCAGTGTGATACATGGGCATGCATGGCTTCCAATGACACTGGGTCACCAGTGTTTATTGATGATGTGACAGAAGACGGAAGCAACCGGATGAATTCTGAAGTGTATACAGATATACTGTCTACTCCAATTCAGCCAAATGCAGCAAAGTTGACTGAACACAACTTCACACTACAGATGGACAATGAGCCAAAACATACTGTGAAATCAACCTGGGAGTTCTTTAAAGCAAAGAAGTGGGATATCCTGCAATGGCCGAGTCAATCACCAGCTGACTTGCTTTAGACAAAACTTAAGGCAGAAAGACCCACAAACAAGCAACAACTGAAGACAGCAGCAGCAAAGGCCTGGCAAAGCACCACAAAGGAGGAGACCCAGCGTTTGGTGATGTCCATGGGTTCCAGACTTCACGCAGGCATTGCCTGCAAAGGAATCGCAATAAAGTATTAAAAATTAACATTTCATTTATGGTAATGTTAATTTGTCCAGTTACTTTTGAGCCCCTGAAATTAGGAAACTTTGCATAAAATGGTTGCAAACTGTAACTCCAGTTTGGAAGTGAATACTCTCAAATTAAAGCTGAGATTCTGCACCTTAAGCCATATTAATTATATAACTATATCTTGAATATGTTTTGGTAAGCGGCTAAAATAACAAAACTTGAGTCAGTGTCCAAATACATGAACATAACTATCAGCAGCAGGTGGAGCATGTTGCAGAAATCCCTGAACTAATATAGCCAGCATGAATTTCAAGCTTTGATTTTTATCAAATCAGTTTAAAATTGTCAGACATTCCAAGATCACACCCTAATTTTTTGTTATTATTATTATTTGCATTTTTTTAAGGGAGTCTGCTTGATTTCCTGAAGGACGGAGAAGGCCGAGGCCTCAAACTGCCAAATCTTGTGGACATGGCAGCTCAGGTGCGTTGCTGAAATCTTGACTATGTTTACTGTGGATCTGCTGCCAGACAGCTGTGACTGAGACTGTCCTTCTAAAAACTTAATTCACTTCACTAATTCCCATCTGTTACCAGTTTATCAATTTAAGCTCAGTACTGCTCATTTAGAAACACCATCTTGGCGTCGGGTCGGTCTTTGCGGTTTTATCATACACATTCTCTCTCATTTGTGGAGACCAGAATTGCAGTATTATTAATTTTCAGCCTGAATGCATAAATTACATTAAGCTACAGTATTGTTGTGGGCTGAATTAGGAAACTATTTGGATTTGTTAAAAAACTATTTAAGCAATCAGTTGGAGCAGTTTGTGTTTTATTCTGCAGTTTTTCACAAATTCACTTGCCTATGACAATAATGCCAAACAGACATTTTTTTTTTACTTCATATTTAGCTTTTACTTAAGAGAGATGCCTCTGTTGGAGTGTTACTGTTCTTAGACTAATAATATTTCTGTAAACCTACATGGACCTCCTGCTTATCGCAGATTAAATGACCTTGAAACCATTTGGTGAATGGGAAAAAAAAACACCTCAATTTCCCAGGTGGCGGCAGGCATGGCGTACATTGAGAGGATGAACTACATCCACAGAGACCTGCGCTCTGCCAACATCCTAGTCGGAGACAGCCTGGTGTGTAAGATTGCTGACTTTGGGCTGGCTCGACTCATTGAAGACAACGAATACACAGCAAGACAAGGTGAGCCGGCTGGACTGGGTTGCACCAGATTATCAGAAGCCCGACACTGAACTCTACTCATAGTCTAGAACCATGTTTTAATTAACAGTTTCTTCAATTAAGCAAAAACAGAACAACTAAAAAGGTAAAAAAAAAAAAAAAGTTGTTTGTACAGATAGTAGTTACAGCAGTAGTAAGCCGTCAGCAAGAAAAGCCTTCTCTGTTTGCCTAAACACTGACCTACATTTACATCCTACATTCTTATATTTGTTTCATCCATCTTCTTCCGCTTAATCCTTTTCGGATTGCGGGGGGCTGGAGCCTATCCCAGCATCTTTGAGCAAGAGGCAGGGTACACCCTGGACAGATCGCCAGTCCATCGCAGGGCCAACACAGAGAGACAGACAACCATTCACTCTCACAGTCATACCTAAGGACAATATAGAATCCCCAGTTTGATGCCAATTAACCTAACCTGCATGTCTCTGGCCTGTGGGAGGAAACCGGAGTACCCGGAGAAAACCCACGCAGACACGGGGAGAACATGCAAACTCCACATAAAAGGGTCACCGATGGTCAGGGGTGGGATCGAACCCACAACCTCATTGTGCTGCCACAGTGCTAACCACTGCGCCATATCTGCCTAGTTGCCAACCAGTGTTGCAATAAAAAAAGCCGAATTGCAATGAACTTTTTCAAGAAGAAGAAAATCCATATTCATGCATCTATGTACAAAATCTTCCAGTATGTTTCTACACTGCATCAAGATTATATATAAGCCTAACTGGGCTGATCAGCAAAGGAAGTGACTGAAAATGACAAATTTTGTGTTTCTCACATTAGAAATTGGAGAAATATTACCAGATATTACCAAATTATCTACAGTAACAATGTATGGACTGTCAGATTTAGTTTAGAATTACAATAATACTGTATTGTTACAAAACTGGTTGACAACTAATTGTAATGAGAGTTTTGTCATGCCAACCAGTTTTGTAATGAAATTATTGCAATTCTGGGTTTTATTGTAAAACTGGTTGTAGCGCAGCTCTCCAAGCCTGTCTAAAAAATTTTTACAGCTGGGAAAATGCAGCACTGCTCTTGATTAGACAATGTGTTAATTCTTGGGCGGGTCCACCATTTTCTCTTTCTCAACAGGCCCCACATGGCAGCTTGAGAGTAAACTTCAAGAAAACATTTGAAGCAATAAATTAGCTGTTTAGTTGCTGAATCTCTTTTTATTTAATATCAAAATCTGCATGTTTAAAGGTTTTGCCCAAGTTCACTGTGGCCACTGCCCACATTCGATGGAGCTCATTTCAATAAATTTGCTGAAAGCAACTTTATGCAAATGAAGGAGTGGTCCACTCGATGTTTTGTATTCCAAATCACACCCATCCAATACCAGAATGCCTTGCAAAGCCTTTCATACACGGCGGGGAAAAAAGTATTGAACATATCAACATTTTTCTCATTAAACATATTTCTGATGGAGCCATTGACCTGAGATTTTCACCAGATATCAGTAACAACCCAAGAAATTCATACATACAAAGAAATCAAGACAACTGTGTTCACAAAACAAGTTATATTTAATAAAGTGGAATGACACTGGGAATAAGTATTGACCATGCTTGGTGAAATTCATTTAATATTCAGTAGAAAAGCCTTTTTTGGTAATAACAGCTTCCAGACGCCTCCTCCATGGAGAAACTAGGTGCATGCATTGCTCAGGAGTGATTTTAGCCCATTCTTTCACACAAACTGTCTTCAAATCTTGAAGGTTCTGTGGGTGTTTTCTGTGAACTCTGATCTTCAGTTTGTTCCATAGATTTTCAGTTGGATTCAGGTCAGGTGACTGACTGGGCCATTCTAGCAGCTTTATTGTCCTTCTCTGGAGCCAGTTGAGAGTTTCCTTGGCTGTGTGTTTGGGATCATTGTCTTGCTGAAATATCCACCCTTGTTTAATCTTCAGCATCTTGGCAGATGGCAACAAATTCTTATCAAGGATGTCTCTGTACATTTGTCCATTCATCTTTCCTTCAATTATATGTGCTGAAAAACACCCCCCGCACCATGATGCTCCCACCTTCAAACTTCAGTGTTGGTATGGTGTTTTGGAGCTGATGTGCAGTGCCATTTCTCCTCCAAGCATGCTGTGTGTTGTGGCATCCGAAAAAATCAAATTTGGTCTCATCTGACCAGACTATATTTTCCCAGTATTTTACTGGCTTGCCCAAATGTTGTGCAACAAACTTTAAATGAACTTCAGCGTGCTTTTTCTTCAGCAATGGAGTCTTGTGAAGTGAGTGGGCATAGAGCCCATGCTGGTTGAGCACATTACTTATTGTTTTCTTTGAAACAGCAGTACCTGCTAACTCCAGGTCTTTCTGGAGCTCTCCACGAATGGTCTTTGGCTCTTGGATAACTCTTCTGATAATTCTTTTAACTCCTCTGTCAGAAATCATGCGAGGAGCTCCTGGTCATGGCAGGTTTATGGTAAAATGATGTTCTTTCCGCTTCCAAATGATGGCTCCAACAGTGCTCACTGGAACATTCAGCAGTTTAGAAGTGTAGCCAATGCCCTCATTATGTTTTGCAACAATAAGGTTGTGAAGGTCTAGAGCAAGCTGTTTGCTTCTACTCATCATGAGTTCATTGTGGTGTGACAATCTGATATTCACAAACCTTTTTAAAGGCTATCAGTCAGGACTTAACCAGCTGAAATTAATTTGCACTGATGGGGGATGGGATGGCTTCCTAAATTCTGATGGATTTCAGCTGGTTTCCTGGCTTTCTATGCTTTTTGCCCCTCTTTTTCTTCACGTGTTCAATACGTATTCCCCGTGTCATTCTATTTTATTAAATATAACTTGTTTTGTGAACACAGTTGCCTTGATTTCTTTGTATGTATGGATTACTTGGGTTGTTACTAATATCTGGTGAAAATCTCAGGTCAATGGCTCCATCAGAAATATGTTTAATGAGAAAAATGTTGATGTGTTCAATGCTTATTTTCCCCACTGTACATAGACCATGAATGGGAAGTTAAGGAATTCATGGATCCAGTAGATGCATGCCTTTTATAGTGTGCAAAGGAGGGCAATAAACCATTTATGCATTCTTGAAATAATTGGGGATCATCCTGATTGATTTTAAATTATTCTCAAAATGATGCATTTATTGTTGAATTTATTAGTCACATTTTAAAGTTTTGATCAAGGAATAGTTAATAGTGTTCTGCATATCCAGCTGCTGAGAAGAAAATCTGTTTATTTATGAAGATTACTCAATGCACATCACAATCCTTGTAAAGATTTGGGCATAATTTGCAGATAATTTTTTTTTTGGGGGGGAAATGACAATGTTGGGGAAAAAAGATGAGGAAAAAAATTAAAATTAGTCATCAGCTTTTGTCCTACTTTTTGAATAATTCTCTTGGTCCCTAACCACAGCATCTTCTGAAAACCTTGTAGTCAAAGGGGAAAAAGTTGGTGGTTAGCTAATGGTTTATTCCATTTTCTCAATTTCAACACACACACACACACACAGACCATTTTTTCCATTTATTCAGAAGACATTCATTACAGACTTGTGCCTTAACCATAACTGCTGGTTGTTTAGCACTTACTTTAATTGTAAATTACATCTCCACCTCATAACGTAATTATTTGGGTGATTTGCTTTTGGCCTGGGCAGCGCAGTGGCAGAGTGGTTAGCACTGCGGCAGCACAGCAACTCACCCTTGGCCGGGGGATCCTGGGTTCGATCCCAGCCCCCGACCAACAGGGATCTGTGTGGAGTTTGCATGTTCTCCCCGTGTCTGCGTGGGTTTACTCCGGGATTTCTCCGGTTTTCTCCCACATGCCAAAAACATGCAAGTTAGGTTAATTGGCATCAAACTGGGGATTCTAAATTGTCCTTAGGTATGACTGTGAGAGTGAATGGTTGTCCGTCTCTCTGTGTTGGCCCTGCGATGGACTGGCGATCTGTCCAGGGTGTACCCTGCCTCTCACCCAAAGATGCTGGGATAGGCTCCAGCCTCCCCACGACCCGAAAAGGATTAAGCAGAAGAAGATGGATGGATGCTTTTGGCCTTTTTTTATTCCCATACTGAGACTGGCAGATTTAGGTCCACTCTACATTTTTTTTTTTTTTTTGGATGTTTATGAAGCCAGTGGAAATCTGAGCATGTGTAGTTGGGGAAAAAGTCAGTTGATTGTGTTTTTAAGGGCACACTGCATGATTTAACAGACAAAAGTAACCTTAACAGGGCATTTGTTTCACAGGGGAAAATCATTTATTGTGATCCTTATTAAAAGAATAGAAGAATCCCTTTTTTGACTCATACATTTATTAGTAATTTAAAGTTTATGTGATTGACCTGAAAAAATACAAACTGAGACGTTGATGGATAGTGGAACTGGTCCATTATTTCCCCAGTGCGATGTTATGTCCCTGCACTAATGAAATCACTGTTATTGGAAAAAGAAATCTGCACAGTGAAGGCTGACCTACTTAGGTTTACTTCAGGTTTTAGAAGAGGTTTTACTGACTGCAGAGATTGTTGCATGAAATCAAGTAACAAGAAATGATGCCAGCAAAGCAAAAAAAGTTTGAGAAAATTGCAAAAGCTGGAAGAAAAAAAAAAACCCGTTTTGATTTCTTTTAGGTGCAAAGTTTCCAATAAAGTGGACTGCTCCTGAGGCGGCGCTGTACGGGAAATTCACCATCAAGTCAGACGTGTGGTCATTTGGTATCCTGCTGACGGAGCTGGTCACCAAGGGCAGAGTCCCTTATCCAGGTTAGCAGTGGATTATGTATTCACCTGTCAAATTCCCATCAAACTTTTTTTTTTTTTAACTCATGATGCTTGTGTGAATGTTGCATGTGTTGAGGCATTGGCCCCCATTTACAAACTGTGCGTGTGTGCGTGCGTGCGTGCCTTACAGTAATAAAGCCAGACATTTATATGAAAGAAGTTGAAAACTGATGAAAAAACTTGCACATTTTCTTTAAAAAGATGCAATGTACAAAAAAAAGTCTCAAAATTGCAAGAAAAGAACTGCAAATTTAAGAGGAAAAAAGGTTATTGTAAAGCCCTGGTTACAGCTAGGGCTGGGTGATACATTAAATATATTCAGTATGTCAGATATATTCAGTGTCGATACATTTGGCTGCTTGCAATACATAAAATGCCTATATCGCGCATATCCTATATACTGTAATTTGTCATGTTAATGGGAGCCAGCAGCTGCAGCTGCTGAGGAGAGGTCTCCTCAGCACCGTTGCTCCCTCCACCTGCCCCCTGCATGTGGCTGCTCACTAGAATGTCTACGGCGAGCAGAGATAAAAGTAAAACCAAAAGAATCAAAGTAGGTCCATCTCTAAGCACACGAAATGGGGGAGCCAGATGAAGATAAACATTTCCAGTCTGCACTCTCCAGGTATGAAGATCACACTCTCTTTGTGAGCGAACTTTCAAAATGAGAGCTCCTATCCAGTCTTTTAAATCTTCAAAATAAGAGCGAGCAGCTGGCCAAATGAAGAACTGATGAAACGTAGACAAATAAAACTCACCACTTTATGGATGTGTTACTCTGAAGATAATCAAATATAAACTACTGACATACTGTATACTCTCAATTATAATCCAGATCATATAAACAAATGGTATTAAATCAAATATTTCTTGAACCAGGAGAGCAAAGACTTCAAGTCTGATGGGAAGAAAAACTCATGAAAGAAAAAATATGATCCGCATTCGTTTCAAAATAGAACCTACAGTCTATCATTCATATCTGTGACCACATGTGCTGGAGTAAAAGTAGTCTTCAAAAATGTACTCGTAAGAGGAGCAAGTATCACCTGTAAATGTTCCTGAAAGTACACTTTTTTGGGTGCATATACTTGAGAAAATGTGACTTGTTACCCACCTCTGACACTGAGAGCACATCATGTTTTTGCAGAATAATGATTTAATTCCCGTTGACAGCTATTAATAAAGCCAATCGCAGTAAGAATCTGAATTGTGTCTTTTCTGTCTAGGTATGAACAACCGTGAGGTGTTGGAGCAGGTGGAGCGGGGCTACCGGATGCCGTGCCCACAGGACTGCCCCACGTCCTTGCATGAGCTCATGGTGCAGTGCTGGAAGAAAGACCCCGAGGAGAGGCCCACCTTTGAGTACTTGCAAGCCTTTTTGGAGGACTACTTCACTGCCACTGAGCCTCAGTACCAGCCAGGGGATAATCTCTGAGCACCGCTGCCCTCATCTCATTTCATTACACTGGCTCTCCACCAGAGGGAGCCAGATGCCGGACATTCTCTCTCTGTCTCTCTCTCATCCTGTGGCTCTAATGATTTTTTTTTTTTTTTTATTAAAACAAAAAAAGGACTGACTTTGCTTTTCAGGCTTCGTAAAAAGGGGGGCGCAGCGCTGCAACAACAGTAAACTATCAAATGAGTGGATGTTTTGAAAGTGGGAGGGGCCAATGGCCTCAAAATGACTGCCATGAATGAATCACATGAGTTCTGTTGTGTCACTTGTATGTAATGTAAATATAAATTGCTTGTTTACTTACATTTTTGTTTCATTTTCTATAGTTTTTTTTAAATAATTTAGTATTGTGTGGATTCTTTTCTTTTTAAATCGAGGTTAAAAGTTGTTTGTAGAGCGAGTTGAGGTGCACGGTTGTGTGCAAAGTTTAACTTGACAGTTGTTGGAGTAGTGATGGGTAGATCTGGTGTGTATCTGAACATTTTCTGAGCGTCCACTGACCTTTTTTTTTCTTTTTTTAACAAAATAATTATGATTATATCCTCTGCTCTTCTCAAGGACTTTAGATGTACTCTAACACCTGTTCTTGCCTTTTCTTGTTTAGTAATATTCTTATAATGTAAGAGAATGCCTTCATGCTTTATGCACACTAACGGAGTGCATCATGGATTTTGAACTGAACAGCATCTGTGCTGATTCATTCATCGCTTTTCAGCTTCGCCCAATGACTTTTTTTTTTTTTTTTTTTTTTTTTTTTTTTTTTTTTTTGGACCAGCTAAAAAATGACTTTTAGTTCAGCTTTATGTCATTATTAGAAAAAATGGGACTGGCTTACTCTCCCAGCCGCAATCATTGCTCAGCTGACTGCTTAGTATTACCGATGATATTTTATAATATATGTCGCATTTATGGTGGGCTGTGTGAAAATCCTGCTTTGTCTTTTTGCTTCAGCAGCCAAACTGACACCAACGTGACTCCATAGAAGGACATGTACCAGTGTTTGTTGCACCATTATGTGTATGTATTCGTAAATAACGTTATTTACAAGACCAAAATGTTTTTTTAATTTATTTTTTTCCATTCTTGTTTTTTGTTTTCCATTTTCATTACATGAATAAGTGTGTGTTATCAGGGACATCTGTGGATTTTTTTTAATCCTTGGCTAAGCGCAGAATGGACTGAATATGCCTATTTCTTAATTTCTGTTGCATTTATGGACGAGTGCTCGGCATTAGCAGCCACCTGTCAGCCAAGTGTTGGTGCAGTTGGCCTGTAGCTCAGTCACTCTTACCCCCGTATCTCATGGAGCGGCGAATGCTGAAGAACGGTCATGGACGTTTTTGGGTTTTATCGGAGTTAACAAAAGGTTGCAAAAAAGTTCACCAAAAGTTTTAATGGTACATATCTATTGGGTCTGTTGTTTCTCCGCTTCCTATTCAGTGTCTGCGTGAAACGTAACGCAAAACATTTGGCTCCGATGTGGTGAGATTCAGGCTTTGGTGTATTCAGTTGTCTGTGCCTCTCATTTGCATGAAGTTGAAAATGTTAAATGAGGTCCAACACCCGGCATGTATTGGCTGCAGCGATGCCATCCTGAATGTCCAAACCAGCAGTTTTTGATGTCAAATACTAATTCATTAACTGCACCTACTGCACTATTTCTAGTCTGAAGTGTTGAAACACTTTTCTCTCCAGTTTTAAAGATCTCAGACGTTTAACTCACAAACCACCATGTTGTCCGGGAGCTTCAGTCCATGGAAGATCACCCACGGCTGGATCTGTCAACCAGTCAGGTGCAGCCTGTGTGTCCTCAACAGCAGGACCAATGAGTCTTTCCCCTGGGACAGAGCTCTTTGACTGTTGGTTTTCCACAGTGTCAGTTATTTTCTGTCCCTCCACCTGGTTCCGTCTATCCCCACACTGCAACGAATCCCTGATGCAATGCCTTCCTACAAAAAAACAACAACAAAAAAACAGACCAGTGGACGTATACTATAAGGTTGTAAACAGGTTTTTCTTATTGCCAAAAAATTTGAACATGTCCAAAATATTTTTGCAAATGTATTTTTCGGCAAACAGTTGTAAGCATTTGCAATCAGTTATGTTTGCAAGTGGTTATAACACATTTGTAAATGGATGTAAAGCTTGTCGCTAAAGTTCTTTTTGGTTTGCCTAGTAATGAACACTAGCAACTGTTTAAGATGATGTGCGAACTGTTATGCAACCTTTCACAAACCCTGACAAAACCCCAAAAGCACAGCGTTCTTGAACATTCCTCAGCATTTGCCGCACCGTGAGATACTAGGTTGATTTTCGACAATATTCATCAGAAAAGTTGATGAATCCAAAAATCGTTTGTTGCACCTTGAGATACTACCTTTACTAGTCACTTTGTCAGGTGACAGATTGTGTTTAGCAGTCTTCTCAAAAGACAACTAAAGTTATACTTTTGCATTTATAAGAAAAATGCTAAATGACAAAGATGCCAGTTTATTAGTAAATATCACAAATTTACCATAGGCATGATGCCAACTCAAGAGGAAAAAAAAATCCCACAAATTTGCAAGAATAAAGGTGCAAATTTAAAAGAGAAAAAGATGCTAACAGAATTCTACTGGGAGGGCTCAGTGGCTAGTAACTTTTGAAAACTACTATCCACAGTGAGACTCTTGAATCTGTATGATGTCAAAGACACAGAGACATTTTCTGTCTCTCTCTACTGACTCTGTTTGAGAATACGTATGTCATCTCAGCCATATAGAGCTCCCCTTCTCTTTGTCATCAGAAATCAGAACAGAACTGGCTTACTGAAAGTATGATCAAGAAAGAGGAACTAAAGTGGCTCATTTAAAACTGGTTTAGCGCCAAGGCCTGATACATTTGATTGCAAGTGACACAAACCTATTTCATTGGACTCCAATTTAAAAAAGAGCTAAAAATGAACATGAAAGGTCCACTTTAAGGATCAAACTTCTTTCTCTTGGGGAGAATTGCAGGACATGTCTGTATATTTACGTTGCCATCCATGGGTGAAAAAGTGAGCGAACAGTCTGTGTACCCTGATTTAGTCAGTACTCGGAATGCTTTTTGGTCTTGCATTATTGTCTCTGTCTGTTATTTGTACACAGCTGATTTTGAAATAAACAATCCCATCATTATGATGCCATTATCTAACGCTGCCTGGTGATTGAAGTCGTGCAAGCTTTGTTCAGCTCCAAACTGGCATCAGAAATCCACCACCTTTGTGCAGACACATGCAGCTGAAGCTGGGTGGCTGGGAGTGTCTGTGGTTTTTCCCACAGGGTGAATGACGTAAAAGACATGAGTTAGTATGCAAATCACATAAAAGGTATCAGCCTTGAGGCTAGAAGGGAGTCTGCTGCAGAGAGAAGTGAAACAAACAATGACACTTGTTTTGCAGTTATATTTAGTCATCATACTGAAATAGGTAAGTTTAGACTTGTTTTTTGCCTTAACCCTTCTTGTGTCTTGGTTTCATGGACATAGAAAGTGCCCTTACTGTCTATGTTGCAGTTCTGCGCCTGTCATGTGATGTGGCCATAAACCATAAGAAATCCCCAGTTGTACTAAGTATTCCACCTCACAAGGTGGCAGACACGTATAACTTACCGCTCTTGCCTTGGAGGACTAATGTCTCGCAAATAACCACCCAAAAACCTCACTTCTGGAACACCAAAGAAGAAGAGTTTGTAAACAGATGTTGATGTGCTCTATCACAACACAGAGGAGGCATTTGCTCCCAAATTTGCCAACTATGATTCTAAAAATAGATTATTTAGCTTATGAAGGTAAATATCTACATTTTTTTATAACAGAGGGTGGCCAAAGCTGGTTAATTTTCACCTGCCATCGACCCCAGCACCATGTGACTGGACAGAACAATCGCATCGGTTCCATGTCATCATATAAGGTAAATTGCAGCAGAATAAAAGTGAAATTGAGGTGGAATAATCATAAGAGTTTCTGGATGTGGGAGAGAAAGCGAAAATGACCGAGAGAAGACAAAATAACGACCAGGATGACAAAAATGGATGAAATGAGTCACCTGGCCAGCGGTAAGTCTGACGAATTTCTTTGTATGTTTACATTGTACTGATTTTCTGGTTCATATACTTTGAAGATAAGATAACAAAAAAACAAAAACAAAAAACGGTGAAAAAACCAAAACCATCCTTTGTGTAAATATGTCCAAAGTCCACTTTTGACTGAAAGTTATGTAATTCGATATGGCTGCCGTGGCATTATGCAAATTAGATGCATAAATTTGCTCCTATCTCAAACTTTGGATCATATTCTACATCTTTCTCATTGACAGTAAGCCATTATTTCTTACCACCTTCAAGTTATAGCCTTGGAAATCTGACATCTGAACTCTGAGAAGCAAAAGTGTGCCACAGACAGTCATTGGGAGAGCCTCTTAGAGTCTTTGATTAAATCACTGTAGCCTACCTATACCATCATATAACTAACAGCTTTTTAACCACTTAAAATGCCAGTGGGATGTTTCAAATTTTCTACAGCCTTCAGTGAAGAAAGAATTTGATTTTCTTTGTGTATGCTAAATTTGGGCTTTTTTAGCATTGGCTGCAATGTTAAGGAGATAAAGAGTCAATTCAAAGAATAACATTTTAAATTTTCTGCCTGACACACACACATCCACTGCTTGTTTTAAGTTTCTTCTTTCATGTCACTGTTTTCTGTGCACACACTGTTAGCTGTGATTGGGTGCTGCAAAGATGTCACACATTTGCATATAGCAGGTTGAGACAGGAGTCTCTCTGCACCCCCAGTAGTAAAGAATCAAGCTTTGAACAGCTAGGTCTTTCCGTGGTAAAAAAATAAATAAAAAGCAAAAATTCTAAAAAATTTTGCAAATGACGTGTTTGAAAAAAATACACTACTCACAAAAAGTTAGGGATATTTGCCTTTTGGGTGAAATTTATGGAAAATGTAAAAAATTCACACAACAGTGATATTATGTCATGAAAGTAGGGCATTTAAGTAGAAGCATGTAATGGTGATTTCCTCATCTCAAACAATTTATTGAAACAAAAGCCAACAACAAATGTCAGTATCTCAATAACTTATCATGTGCCCTTGAGCATCAATTAGACACAAATCACCAAACGCAATCAGTTCTTTTAAAGAGGACTTGCTGAAGCAAGACTGGACAGAAGTCTATGTATCAGATGTAAATGAAGCCTATGACACATTTACAAACATTGTAACCACTCTTTATGAAAAAAACTGCCCATTAGTTAAAAAAAAGCTTAAACACAAATTTACTGACAAACCATGGCTAACCAAAGGACTACAAAAGGCGTGTAAAAAGAAAAATTTATTATATAAAGCTTTCATAAAGAAAAGGACAAAAGAAGCAGAGCAGCGGTATAAAACATACAAAAATAAGTTAACATATATAATAAGATGTAGTAAAAGAGACTATTACAGTAAAGAACTGGAAAAAAACAAAGACAATATTAAAAATACATGGACAATAATCAACAGTATCCTTGGAAATAAAAGCAGAAATACCAGCTACCCAACTAACACTCCAAAAAATAATAAATCGACTCCGAATGTGAATATAGCTTCACCTGCAGATGAATTTAATAATTTTTTTGTTAACATTGGACCTAAACTGGCCCGAGAAATACCCACTACGGTGCCAACAGGTGATTCAATATGCAATAACACTGCTGTAAAAGACACCATCTTCATAAAGAACACAGACGAAAGAGAGGTCATTGAAATTGTTAAATCGTTCAAAAGTAAAACATCTACTGACTGCGATGGTATTGATATGCTACTAGTCAAAACTGTTATCGAATGCATAGTGAAACCACTGACGTATATCTGTAACCTGTCTCTCCAATCAGGTATATTTCCCAATGCAATGAAAATAGCTAAAGTAATTCCGATTTACAAGACAGGCGACAGAGGGGAACTCTCCAACTACAGACCAATTTCACTATTACCGCAATTTTCCAAGATACTTGAAAAAATATTCTATGAGAGAATTGACAACTTCATACTGAAGAATGATTTATTGTGTGAGCAGCAATATGGGTTCAGACACAAAAGGACAACAGCATATGCCTTAATGGAATTTACAGAAAAAATATCAACAGCCATTGAAAATAAAGAGTATTCAGTTGGAGTATTCCTGGATCTTAAAAAAGCATTTGATACAGTAGATCACAATCTATTATTAAAGAAACTACAAAATTGTGGTATCAGAGGGGTAGCACTGTCCTGGTTAAGAAGTTACTTAAAGAATAGATATCAGTTTGTATGTGTTAACAACAAAAACTCAGAGCTACTGAAGGTCACCTGTGGAGTCCCACAGGGTTCAGTTTTGGGACCATTATTATTCAATATGTATATAAATGATATATGTAAAGTTTCAGAAAAAATGGACTTAATATTGTTTGCTGATGACACTAACCTGCTATGCAGTGGAAACAACTTGGAACAACTTCTGGATACACTCGGAAAGGAATTAGGAAAGCTGAAACTGTGGTTTGATTCAAACAAATTAACGCTCAATTTAAGCAAGACAAAATTTATAGTCTTTAACAACCATCACAACTACCCAGTACCCAAACTCAGTGTAAATGGTGTAGAGATTGAAAGGGTATCCGAAACTAAATTCCTTGGAGTAATAATTGATAACAAACTGTGTTGGAAGCCACATATTAATTATATAAAAGGTAAAGTATCCAAATCAATTGCAATATTACACAGAGTGAAAAATTTGCTGAATCAACCCACACTATACACCTTGTATCATTCATTAATACTCCCATACATGACATATTGTAATGAAGTATGGGGAAATACATATAAAACAAACATATATCCACTCTTTATGCTTCAAAAGAGAGCTATTAGAATAATCAACAAAGCAGCTTACAGGGAACCAACAAACCCACTTTTTCTTAAACAAAAAACTCTCAAGTTGAAAGATCTGATCGACTTTAAAACCGCAATAATAATGTTCAAAGTGAAGAATCTATCACTGCCCGCAAATATCCAAAAGTTGTTCCAAGCAAGGGAGAAACGATATCACTTCAGAGGAACATGTATATTTCAAAAGCCTACAGTGAGAACAACTACCAAGCAACACTGTATTTCAGTGCAAGGTGTCAGATTATGGAACGATTTTGGACCTGAATTAAAATCATGTACAAAGCTTGGACAATTTAAACAAAAACTAAAGGAAGAAATACTCCAAACATATTTACAAGACGACATGTAAACTCACATAAGGATTGACATTTCCAGCCTGTGTTGTGTTATAGCTTAGTTTTTCTTTTTTCTCTGTGACACTATGTCTTAGATTTGTTTTTGAATAGTAACCGCTTAACTTAGACTAGCTCAGTTTTCTTTTTCTCTCAGTCATATTTTGTCTTAGCCTTGTTTTAAATTGTAATCGCTCTTGTCTTGTTTTCTCTTTTTTCTCCTTTGAATTCTTGGATGGAATATGGGTGGGCAATATAAGCTGCGGCTTCAGCCATCACCCATTTCGGATAACTCACGTGGAATTGTATAGTAGAAGGAGTCTTTGTCTAATTTGACCTTGTTGTTATATTATACAGTTTCTTTTAACCTGTAATGTACTATCCGAAATAAATTCATTCATTCATTCAAATTACAGCTTCACAACAACGTCTCATGCAGTTCACAAGTTGACTTATTGTCTGCTGAGGCATGGCATTCCACTTTTCTTGGAGGCCAGCCCTCAGGTCATTGAGGTTGTGGGATGCAGGGTTACGAGCCTCTACACAGCGACTCAGCTGATCCCACATGTTTTCTATGGGATTCAAGTCTGGAGAAAGTACAAGCCACGCCATTTGAGGTACTCCAGCCTCCAGCAGCCGTTCCCTAATGATGCAGCCTTGATGAGCTGGATCATTGTTGTCTATGAAGATGAAATTAGGCCTGTGTTGTTCATGCAGGGGCACAATGACTGGATTAATGATGTTATTCAGGTAGTACCTGTAATGTATGAAAACATTATTATGTGTTATGGGTGACGGCTACACCTTTTCGGTTCCGCCGCCACCCATGGTATAAAGGGCCGACTCGGAAGAGGCACGGTCTCTTTACAACCAGACTTCTGCCTAGACGGGAGTGCTTTTGTGTTCAGTGAGTTGGATAATAAAGCAAAGTTCTATTGCACCTTTGGCCTCGTTGTTGAAGTCACAGTTATGGACATAACATCTGGCAACGAGGATAAAACTATGGATAAAGGAGTTTCTAGTATTCAACCATTTTTGGAGCTCCCAGGCAAGCCGCCAGTTCCCTGGGCGAGGTGGTTTGCAGCGTTCCAAAACTATTTGGTGGCATTGAACCTTGGCGACGCGATATTGCTCCATAATCTCGGCATGGAAGGACAACGTATTCTCTGCACACTGGGTGAGAGTGATAGTTTTAAGGACGTGGTTGAGCTAATGGTGCGCTACTTTCGCGCTCCTGAGAACGTCATCGTCTGGAGGATCCAGTTCAGACATCACTGACAGCAGCCGTGAGAGTCAGTGCAACGGTATGTTGCGGACCTGTGCCAGCTGGCTGGAGATTGCCAATTCGGGGCTTTAGAGGAAGAAATGGTCTGCGATCAATTGGTGGAACACACGCTGTGTTCGGCGGCACAGTCAAGGCTCCTCACGCACTCTGGTGAACTGACGTTGAACATGGCTGTGGAGATAGCTCAGCAGTATGAAGCAGTGGATAGACTATCAAAGGACCTCGGTGAGAAAACGACATTAAGGCAGCCTGACTCACAGTCAGCAGTGCAGGCTGTGGACCCGGGTAGCGGTGACAGCACAGAAGATAAAGAAGACTATGCTACAGCTATTAAGATTAGGTCCGCCCCGAGATCGCGCAGATGTTTGGGCTGCGGGTCCACCAAGCACCGATACAAGGCAAGAGTGTGTCCGGCGAGGGGCAAATGCTGTCTCAAGTGTGGACTCCTACATCATTTTGCCAGGGCCTGCAAAACGTTTGAATGAGGGGAACGACGACGTGGAGCGGATTCCCCCTCCACGACCCCTACGGTTATTCACGACCCCTACGGTTAGTTGTTGCTATGCAATTATTTGACCACCTGCAGGGAAATGGTTTATTTGAGGAGTTTCAATCTGGGTTTAGAATCCATCATAGCACTGAAACAGCCTTAGCGAAGGTCACTAACGACCTCCTCATTGCATCTGATAATGGACTAGTTTCTGTACTTGTCCTTTTAGATCTTAGTGCAGCTTTTGATACTATTGATCATAATATTCTACTTGATAGATTAGAACACTATGTTGGACTTAATGGAACTTCGTTGCAGTGGTTTAGATCTTATTTATCTGATAGGTTCCAGTTTGTTCATGTAAATGATGAGTTTTCTCTCAGCTCAAAGCTTAGTCATGGAGTTCCACAGGGATCTGTGCTTGGCCCTACTCTTTTTAGTTTATATATGCTTCCGTTAGGCAACATTATTAGAAAGCACTGTATACATTTTCACTGTTATGCAGATGACACACAATTATACCTGTCAATGAAGCCAGATGATACTAATCAATTAGCCAAGTTAGAAGCTTGTCTTAAGGAAATCAAAGTTTGGATGACTTGTAATTTCCTGCTATTAAATTCAGATAAGACTGAAGTCATTCTTGTTGGTCCAAAAAACCTTAGAAATTCCTTTCCAAATCAAACTTTCAGTTTGGATGCAGTTACTCTTTCTCTTAATAGCTCTGTGAGGAACCTTGGAGTTATTTTTGATCAGGATTTGTCCTTCAATTCACATATTAAATTTGTTTCTAAGACTGCCTTCTATCATTTGCGTAATATTGCCAAGATTAGGAGCATCTTGTCTCAGAGTGATGCTGAGAAGCTGATCCACGCTTTTGTTAGCTCGAGATTAGATTATTGTAATTCTTTATTATCAGGTTGTCCTAAAACATCTTTAAAAAGTCTTCAGCTGATCCAAAATGCTGCAGCAAGAGTTTTAACAGGTACTAGAAAGAGAGATCATATCTCTCCGGTTCTGGCCTCCCTTCATTGGCTTCCCATAGAGTTTAGAATTAAGTTTAAAATCCTTCTTCTTACTTACAAAGCTCTAAACAATCAGGCTCCTTTTTATTTAAAAGATCTGATACTACCGTATCATCCTAACAGAGCACTACGCTCCCAAAATGCAGGTTTACTTGTAATACCTAGAATCTCCAAAAGTACAATGGGAGGCAGAGCCTTCAGTTATCAAGCTCCTCTCCTGTGGAATCAGCTGCCAATCTGGATTCGGGAGTCAGACTCGATCTCTGTTTTTAAGAATAGGGCTAAAACCTACCTTTTTGATATAGCCTACAATTAGGGAGGGATCATGTGTTTTCTGAACCCTCCCTTAGTTATGCTGCTAATAGGTTTAGTCAGCCGGGGGACCTCCAGTAATGCACTGGGCCTCACTCCTTTCCTCACTCTCTATGAAATATTTTTTTTTTGCTGGTCATTAACATTTGTTTGTTCTCTCCCATAGATTGAGTCCCCATCGTGCTGTTTGCTCTCTACATGTCTGTTCTTTTCTTCTTCTCTATCCCCTCACCCCCCAGCCAGTCGCAGCAGATGACTGCCCCTCCCTGAGCCTGGTTCTGCTGGAGGTTTCTTCCTGTTAAAAGGGAGTTTTTCCTCTCCACCGTCGCCAAGTGCTTGCTCACAGGGGATCGCCTGATTGCTGGGGTCTTTCTGCAACTGTGGGGGTCCTCCCTACAGTTGATAGTGCTATGAGATGACTGTTGTTGTGAAATGGCGCTATATAAATAAAGTTGAATTGAATTGAATTGAATTGAATTCATACCGTCTCCCCGAGCACAGATGGTCGCATATTCTGTGAGGTGATTCTGGACGGTGTGGAAGTGCCATTGTTGGTCGACACAGGCACAGCAGTCGTGTTGAACTAGCGTACTGTGAGGAGTTTGTTCCCGCATTACTGTGTGAGAGGACTGTCAACGCCATATTGTGGCTATGGAGGTAACAGATTGACCATTGTGGGTTCGCTGGAGCTGACGGCGAGATACAAGTTGGCTGTGGTGTCCAATATCCAGTTCGTGGTGACCGTCAGTGGGTCGAACGTGATGGGCTGCGACCTATTCTACGGACTGGGCTTCATGATCACCAGTGGCATCGGAGAGGATTCACTTTTTCACACAGGGCCATGTAGGTTTGGATTTTTTTTCCATCCATCCACCTTCTACCACTTTTCTGGAGGTCTGGGTCACGGAGGTAGCAGTTCAAGCAGAGGAGCCCAGACTTCCCTCTCCCCAGCCACCTGCTCCAGCTCTTCAGAGGGGATACCAAGGTGTTCCCAGACCAACTGAGAGACATAATCTCTCCAGCGAGTCTTGGGTCTGCCCCTGGGTCTCCTCCCAGTGGGACGTGCCCGAAACACCTCAAGTGGGAGGCATCCAGGAGGCATCCTGATCAGATGCCCAAACCACCTCAAATGGCTCCTTTCAATGTGGAGGAGCAGCGGTTCTACTCTGAGCCTCTCCCGGATGACTGAGCTCCTCACCCTGTCTCTAAGGGTGAATCCAGCAATCCTATGATGAAAGCTCATTTCAGCCGCTTGTATCTGCGATCTCATTCTTTCAGTCATTACCCAAAGCTCATGACCATAGGTGAGGGTAGAAACGTAGATTGACCGATAAATCGACAGCTTTGCCTTAGCACTTAGTTCCCTCTTCGCCACAACAGACCAGTACAATGTCCGCATCACTGCAGAAGCTGCTCCAATCCGTCTGTCAATCTCTCGCTCCATTCTCCCCTCACTCGTGAATAAGACCCTGAGATACTTAAACTCCTCCACTTGAGGCAGGAGTTTGTCTCCAACCCGGAGAGGACAATCTACCTTTTTCTGGCTGAGGACCATGGACTCAGACTTGGAGGTGCTGATTCTCATCCCAGCTGCTTCACACTCAGCAGCAAACCATCCCAGTAAGACCTGTTGGTCATTGCTGGATGAAGCCAACAGGAAAACATCATCTGCAAACAACAGAGATGAGATCCTGTGGTCACCAAACATGACACCCTCCGTTCTCTGGCTGCGCCTAGAAATCTTGTCCATAAAAATTATGAACATGATCGTGACAAAGGGCAGCCCTGGTGGAGTCCAACTCTCACTGGGAATGAGTCTGACCAAGTGTTGGCAATACGAACCAAACTCTTACAACAGTCATATAGAGACCGGATAGCTCGTAACAACAAGCTCGATACCCCATACTCCCGAAGCACCCCCCCACAAAAAGCCACAAGGAACACAGTTGAATGCCTTCTCCAGGTCCACAAAGCACATGTAAACTGGTTGGGCAAACTCCGACGAACCCTCAAGGTTTCTTGAGAGGGTAAAGAGTTGGTCCGATGTGCCACGGCCAGGACGGAAACCACATTGCTCCTCCTGAATCCGAGGTTTGACCAACGGCCAGACTCTCCTCTCCAGTACCTTGGCATAGACCTTCCCAGGAAGGCTGAGGAATGTAATCCCTCAAAAGTTGGAGCACACTCTCCAGTTCCCTTTCTCGAGGAGAGGAACCACCACCCCGGTTTGCCATGCCAAAGGCACTGTCCCCAACTTCCATGCAGCATTGCAGAGGTGTGTCAACCATGACAGCCCTACAACTTCCAGGGCCTTGAGGTACTCAGGGCAAATCTCATCCATCCCCAGGGCCCGGCCACCAAGGAGCTTTTTAACCACCTTGGCAACCTCAGCCCCTGTGATGGGCGAGTCGTCCCCCTCGTCCACAAGCCCTGCATCCTCTGTGGAAGGCATGTCAGTGGGATTGAGGAGATCCTCGAAGTATTCCTTCCACCGCCCGACGATATCCCCAGTTGAAGTCAGCAGCGTCCCATACGCACCATACACAGTGTGGACGGGGAGCTGCTTCCCCCTCCTGAGCTGCCGGACAGTTTGTCAGAATCTCTTCGAGGCCAACCAAAAGTCTTGTTCCATGGCCTCACTGAACTCCTCCCACACCCGAGTGTTTGCTTCAGCAACCAACTGAGCTGCACTCCACTTGGCCTGCCGGTACACCTCAGCTGCTTCGGGAATCCCACAAGCCAACCAAGCTTGATAGGACTCCTTCTTCAGCTTAATGGCCCCCCTCACCACTGGTGTCCACCACTTCGTTCGGGGGTTGCCACCATGAGATGTACCAATGACCTTGCAGCCACAACTCTGGGCAGCCGCTTCAACAATGGAGGTGGAGAACATGGCCCATTCAGACTCCATGTCTCCAGACTCCCTCGGAATGTGGTCAAAGTTCTTCCAGAGGTGGGAGGTGAAGACCTCCTGGACAGAGACCTCAGCCAGACATTCCCAGCACACCCTCACTATGCATTTGGGTCTACCAGGTCTGAATGGCATCCTCCCCTTTCATCAGATCCAACTCACCACCAGGTGGTGATCAGTTGACAGCTCTGCACCTCTCTTTACCCGAGTGTCCAAGACATACGGTTACAGGTCTGATGACACGATAACAAAATGGATCATCAACCTGCGACCTAGGGCAGGGGTCACCAACTAAAACTTGCAAAAGGTCCGATAAGTCGGTCCTCCTCCCCACCTGAGGTCCGAACTAGGTGTGGGAATCTTGAGGCTCCTCATGATTCAATTATGATTCAGAACTGTGACTTGATTCTAAAACCATTCTCAATGCATTTTGAAGCATTTTTTTTCTATTCAAGATTTTCCTCTCCCACTGTGTGACAACTTTACCCTATTAAAGCAAAGTATTTGCAATGACCCATGAATTTACTTCCAACATCTTTTATTAAAACAAATGGAAGAGAAATTGTATGCAAGGTGGGCAGTGGTGGTGTGGTGATCCATGCTGTGTGTTTCCCCTGCTCACTAATTATCTTCCACAGCTGCGGTTTCACTCACACTTGTGCCTCCCAATTAACACAGCCTTTATTAGGAGTGGAGCCCTGCACTCCTGCACGGAGACGTCTATGCTCCAACAGGGTGAAGAACTCCACAAGCTTGAGTTAACCCTTCTCTTCAAACTCCCTTTCCCTCCAAGACTCTGCACCTCGTCGTCTGGAAGTTTCCTCTCCCCAGCTCCAGGCGGCGGACTGGACCACTACCCGTGAGCCGGAGGCTCCACTCCCTTCAGTCTCGTAAGTGCCTTTACCCCGGACTGAACTCTCTCCTCTTTCCCCCAGCTGAGGTCTCTCCTGCACCCAACACTGTCATTATCTTCACGAGCACTTCTCCACCTCAGCGGGCCCCTGGCAATCTGGATAAGGACTAAGCTGCTTCTTGGTGCCTCAGCTACTCCCCATACTCCATAAAATTATTTATTATTCTGCTCATTCAGCCATTGATACAAGAGAGCTCATATTCTTGTCTCTTCTCTCTCCACAGGATTGCCAGTCCTCTCCCGCTCTGCACGCACACACTCACTCACATGCACACACTGACACACACACTTTCATTCAGTCTATAAAGATCATTGTGAAACTAGATGAGCCTGTGTCTGTGCTTGGGTTTTATCTGAAACATGTCAGGTGGCCTAATGCTTAGGGAGGTTCACTGGTGAGCGGAGGGTCACGGGTTTGATCCCTGGACGGGCAGGATTAGATCTGGATGGGACAGATAACATAGCAGTGTTTTCCCCATCCTCCTTAACCCCACTGTGGTGCCCTTGAGCAAGGCCCAGCTGGTCAGTGGCCACAGATCAATCTTTGGTTGTACTGGACAGCTTTCTACTGTGAATGTGTAACTGTGTGAATGAACAGGGCGTCCTTCAAGAAGAGAGGTTGCCTCTCAACGGAACTACCCTGTATAAATAAAGGTTAAATAAAAAATTAAATAAAAACATGAACAAATTTATTGCAAAATGTGCTTTTAAGAATTGACATTCCTTCAGAAGACCACAGCTGTCTCCAGACTGGCCAATATCATTTAACTTGCTTTCACACATTATTTTAAGCTCATGTTTTAGCTGATTTTAGCTCTACATTAATTTTTAAACAAAAAATATTTAAATGAATTCTTTGTTCAGTGTCAGACAAAACGAAATATAAGATCTTATTATACAGGAGAAGACTAAATGTGTTTGTTGACTCCAAATACACTGCTGTTGGAGCCGCAGAGTCTCTGCAGAGAGTGGCATTCGTGGTACAGCAAAGAGGGCAGTCTGCAGCAGGACTCGGGAGGAGACTGCCCAAAAGCTCATGCCATGCCATAATCTGTCAGATGGATGCAGCAGTTCACTTCCGCTTTTCCCACGTTTTTCTCCACCAAAATAAAACAGATTCCCTTTTCCCCAAATTGTATCAAAAAGCTCCGGGGTCCAGACACAGGACTCTCGGGGCCCGGATCCGGAGCAGAGTCAGCCAGTTGGTGACCCATCCATCCATCCATCCATCCATCTTCTATCGCTTTTCCAGAGGTCCGGGTCGCGGAGGCAGCAGTTCAAGCAGAGAAGCCCAGACTTCCCTCTCCCCCGCCACCTGCTCCAGCTCTTCAGAGAGGATACCAAGGCGTTCCCAGACCAGCTGGGAGACATAGTCTCTCCACTGAGTCCTAGGTCTGCCCCGGGGTCTCCTCCCAATGGGACGTGCCCGAAAAACCTCAAGTGGGAGGCGTCCAGGAGGCATCCTAATCAGATGCCCATACCGCATCAACTGACTCCTTTCAATGTGGAGAAGCAGCGGTTCTACTCTGAGCCTCTCCTGGATGACTGAGCTCCTCACCCTATCTCTGAGGGTGAGTCCAGCAATCCTGCGGAGAAAGCTCATTTCAGCCGCTTGTATCCGCGATCTTGTTCTTTCGGTCATTACCCAAAGTTTGTGACCATAGGTGAGAGTAGGAATGTAAATTGACTGGTAAATCGACAGCTTTGCCTTAGAACTCAGCTCCCTCTTCACCACAACAGACCAGTACAACGTCCGCATCACTGCAGACGCTGCTCCGATCCATCTGTCAATCTCTTGCTCCATTTTCCCCTCACTCGTGAATAAGACCCCAAGATACTTAAACTCCTCCACTTGGGGCAGGAGCCTGTCCCCAACCCAAAGAGGACAATCCACCTTTTTCCGGCTGAGGACCACGGACTCGGACTTGGAGGTGCTGATTCTCATCCCAGCTGCTTCACACTCAGTGGCAAACTGTCCTAGCAAGTGCTGTAGGTCATTGCTGGATGAAGGCAGCAGGAAAACATCATCTGCAAACAACAGAGATGAGATCCTGTGGTCACCAAGCATGACACCCTCCATTCCCTGGCTGCGCCTAGAAATCCTGTCCATAAAAATTATGAACAGGATCGGTGACAAAGGGCAGCCCTGGCAGAGTCCAACTCTCACTGGGAATGAGTCCGACCAAGTGTTGGCAATACGAACCAAACTCTCACAACGGTCATATAGAGACTGAATAGCTCGTAACAACAAGCCCGATACCCCATACTCCCGAAGCACCCCCCACAAAAAACCACGAGGGACACGGTCAAATGCCTTCTCCAAGTCCACAAAACACATGTAAACTGGTTGGGCAAACTCCCACGAACCCTCGAGAACTCTCGAGAGGGTAAAGAGCTGGTCCGATGTGCCACAGCCAGGATGAAAACCACATTGCTCCTCCTGAATCCGAGGTTCGACCAACGGCCAGACTCTCCTCTCCAGTACCTTGGCATAGATCTTCCCAGGGAGGCTGAGGAGTGTGATCCCTCTAAAGTTGGAGCACACCCTCCGGTCCCCTTTTTTGAAGAGAGGAACCACCACCCTGGTTTGCCATGCCAAAGGCACTGCCCCCGACCTCCACGCAATGTTGCAGAGGCGTGTCAACCATGGCAGCCCTACAACATCCAGGGCCTTCAGGTACTCAGGGCGAATCTCGTCCAACCCTGGGGCCTGGCCACCAAGGAGATTTTTAACCACGTTGACGACCTCAGCCCCTGTGATAGGCGAGTCATCCCCCCATCCACAAACCCTGCTTCCTCTGTGGAAGGTGTATCAGTGAGATTGAGGAGATCCTCGAAGTATTCCTTCCACCGCCCGACGATATCCCCAGTCAAAGTCAACAGCGCCCCATCTGCACCATACACAGTGTGGACAGGGAGCTGCTTTCCCCTCCTGAGACGCCGGACAGTTTGCCAGAATCTCTTCGAGGCCGACCGAAAGTCTTGTTCCATGGCCTCACCAAACTCCTCCCATACCCGGGTTTTTGCTTCAGCAACCACCCGAGCTGCACTCCGTTTGGCTTGCTGGTACACCTCAGCTGCTTCGGGAGTCCCACAAGCCAACCAAGCTTGATAGGACTCCTTCTTCAGTTTAATGGCCCCCCTCACCGCTGGTGTCCACCATTTGGTTTGGTGGTTGCCACCACGAGATGCACCGACCACCTTGCGCCACAGCTCTGGGCCGCCACTTCAACAACAGAGGTGGAGAACATGGCCCATTCAGACTCCATGTCTCCAGACTCCCTCGGAATGTGGTTGAACTTCTTCCGGAGGTGGGAGTTGAAGACCTCCCGGACAGGGGCCTCAGCCAGACGTTCCCAGCACACCCTCACTATACGTTTGGGTCTACCAGGTCTGAATGGCTTCCTCCCCTGCCATCGGATTCAACTCACCCCCAGTGGTGATCAGTTGACAGCTCTGCACCTCTCTTTACTCGAGTGTCCAAGACATACGGTCGCAGGTCTGATGACACGATAACAAAATCGATCATTGACCTGCGACCTAGGGTGTCCTGGTGCCAGGTGCACATATGGACACCCTTATGCTTTAAGATGGTGTTCGTTATGGACAAACTGTGGTTAGCACAGAAGTCCAATAACTGAACACCACTCGGGTTCAGATCGGGCAGGCCGTTCCTCCCAATCACTCCCCTCCAGGTTTCACTGTCGTTGCCCACGTGCACATTGAAGTCCCCCAGAAGGACAATGGAGTCTCCAAGAGGAGCACCCTCCAGCACCCCAGTCACAGACTTCAAAAAGGGTGGGTACTCTTAAACATCATTTGGTGCATAGGCACAATTGATGGTCAGGACCCGTTTCCCAACCCAAAGGTGCAGGGAAGCAACCCTTTCATCCACCGGGGAAAACTCCAATACAGAGGCAGCAAGGTGGGGGATACAAGAATACCCACCCCTGCTCGTTGCCTCTAGCCCGGGGCAACTCCAGAAAAGGCCAAGCTCCAGCCCCTATCCAGGAGACTGGTTCCGGAACCGGAGCTGTGTGTTGAGGTGAGGCTGACTATATCTAGCCAGTATCTCTCAACCTCGTACACCAGCTCAGGCTCCTTCCTCACCAGAGAGGTGACATTCCACGTACCAAAAGCCAGTTTAGAAAGCTTGGGATCAGTTCGCCAAGGTCTCCGCCTTTCACCGCCACCTAATCCACATAGCACCGGACCCCCATGATCCCTCCTGCAGGTGGTGAGCCCACTGGAGGGCGTACCTATGTAACTCCTTCAGGCTGAGCCCGGCCGGGTCCCATGGGTGGAAACCCGGCCACCAGACATTAGCCATCGAGCCCTTCCCCCAGGCCTGGCTCCAGGGTGGGGCCCCAGTATCCCCATACCGGGTGGGGTACACTGAATCCTTGATCTAGAATTTATCATGAGAGTCTGTTGGATCGTTCTTAGTCTGGCCCCTCTCCCTGGACCAGTTTGTCTTGGGTGACCCTATCAGAGGCAAATTGCCCCGGACAACATAGCTCCTGGGATCACTGGGACACGCAAACCCCCCCACCACGATAAGGTGACGATCCATGAGGGGTCCAGTTGGTGACCCCTGGACTCTAAATAAAAACAGGATGAAGACATTTCTCCTCAGGAATGTGGCCTGAGAGCAACTGTTAACCACTGATGTAAACTAAGTTACACTGCAAATTAATATGGTCACATACCCTGGGAAAAAAACCCTATAACACCTTTCTTAGTACAGGTTAATGTGGATGTTAAACAAGTCATCAGGTTACCTAATTTACTGGAATAAGCCTTGCCATGTTCTGAAGGCCTGTAAGCCTTGAGCAGCTAATAGCTTACAACAGCTGCAGTGTAACCTTAAATCAAACACAGCGCCAAGTGCAGTCCATTTGGAGGAAATTTATTTAGTCAAAACGTTAACTGGCCCAAAACAGGCATAAATTTGTAAAATACCTGGCTGAAATACTTCTACCATAATTGTCCAAGTTAGCTAAATCAGCTAACAGCTAATGAAAATTCATAGCAGTTATTTGCTGGTACAAACCGGCTAGTCAACAGTCCCCTAAGTATGACATACTGACGGTCCTGACTTGCAAACAATTTTACTGTCACATTAAATGTCACAATTCACAAAAATATACGGTATATCTTATCAAATGGAGGGCTACTTACCCAAATGAACACGTTCTTCCCTCCAACTAAATCCACAAATGACCAGAAAAAACTGTGCAGATTTAAAATTGATCAGCTGCTGCTTTAATGAGCTGACTGAGGGTGGGGTCGGCCTTAGAGATGACGATTAGATGATAAGCCGAGTTGAGAAAAAAGTGCACAGAGCAGCCCTGGCTTCTCAGACTTAATACTGGGCAGACCTAATACTGCTCTCACTGAGGGCTGGGAAAATGCAGATCTACAGCAGATGTCTATCTCATATTATAGATCAGGTAGCCGATATATCTAATGTCGGCAAGACGTATGTGGGCTGTAATTGTAGTGCTGCCACTCATCGTCAGCCCCCAGTGGCAAAAGAGTCTCCAGCAACTCTTCATCACTCTCTTGCTGACTGTATTCATCCTCTTGTGGAGAAAGGAGGCAGGCAAGGCAATAAGCTGGACAACACAGTAACTTTATTCTTTCTCCAACATATTTCACAGCAAAAGAGATTCCTGGGTGTCTGTGCATTCCTCTTTTATCTCTTTATTTCCATGCATCGAGACCCAAAACTTCCGACCATAACACATTGTTGTTTGAACACAGAACTGTGTGGCACATTAACATAACAGAACGCCGGCACCGCTTCAACACCCTACTTCTCCCAGCAGCTCCAGCATTTACTCCTCTCCCCGAGGGGCGCATAGTCCTTACTGTCCCATCTGATAGCCCCTGGTGACACTTCCTCTTTCGGTCCCTTGTTCCTTGAGTGGAGAAGTCCAACACCATTCCCCCACACAGCCCCCCCCAAACACCCAGAAAGGGCACTAAACCCCCTGTCCTTTGGGCTTGAGCTGTCACCCATAGCAGTTGTAGTGGGGGGTCGCCAATCCAGTTCAACCGCCCTGCTGGCAGAGTGTACAGGAGGGCACGTCAGTCTGTGGAGGGAAAAAGGGAGGGGGAGAAAACACAACAGCGTCGCGAGTACAGGTCCATGCCAAGGGATCGCCAACTTGCAGAGCCAACAAAGGTGGACATCTGCACCGGGGAGCTTGGGCCAATACCACCTCCTCATCTGCCAACACAAAAGCGGGCTTCAGCCTGTCGATGCAGATGGTCTCCCTACATCCCCCCAAGTCTAACACAAAATGCTTCACCTCAGGTTCCAACACCCTGAACGGTCCGTCGTACCATGGGCGCAGTGGGGTCCGGTGCGCATTGTGCCTAACAAAAACAAACTGGTGTTCTGCAAGCTTTTTGGGAAGAAGGTGCAGGGAAAACAATGGTGGGCCAGGCCCAGTACGTTACAAGCTTCCGTACTGTGCAAAAATTGCGTGGGCGGATCAGCCTCGGGTGCGGGGTTTTGCAGTAAAAACTCTCCGGGGATCTGCAGCCACTGAGAAAAAACGAGATCTGCCGGGGAGGCTGCCAAATCCTCCTTAGGTGTGGAGCGCAACTCTAAAAGAACCCAGGGCAGGCGGTCAACCCAATTTGTGTCCATGAGCGAAGCTCCTAGTGCTGCTTTAAGCGACCTACAAAAACACTTGCATAACCCATTAGCCTGGGGTTGTACACGGTAGTGCGGTGAATTTTGACCCCTAGGCTCTGGGCTATCATGGACCAGAGTTCTGAAATGAATTGTGGACCCCTGTTGGACGTGATGTCCGATGGAGATCCGAAATGTGCAACCCAAGCCGACAAAAAAGCACGCGCCACTTCCACGGACGTGGTAGAAGCCAGCGGGACCACTTCAGGCCAGCGCGTGGTGCAGTTCATGACTGTCAAAAGGTGCGTGAAACCTTGCAACGGCGGGAGGAGTCCCACCAAATCCACGTGGATGTGGTCAAACCTCCTAGCCGGGATTTGGAATGGCTCGAGGGGGGATCTGGTGTGCTTGTGCACTTTGGCCCGCTGGCACACGACGCAAGCTGCAGCCGATTCTTTCATGTCCTTGCGCCAGCGCAGCCAGACAAATTTCACCCCCACTAGCTTCACTGAAGCGCGCACTCCCGGATGTGAAAGGGAGTGGACCAACTCAAAAACGCGACAGCGCCAAGAGCTCGGAGCCACTGGGTGCGGGCGGACAGTGGAGATGTCGCAGAGTAAGGGAGGACACCCTTCTTGCACCACCCTGCTCTCCAGCCTTAACCCAGTTGGCGCAGACTGGAGCGTGCAAATGACCACGTCCCCGGCTTGCTCCACGGCCAGGGCAGGGAAATCTATTCCTATGTATACCGGGGAGACTAACGCGCGCTATAGACCATTGGCCATGACATTGAGCTTACCAGTGACATGTTGAATGTCTGAAGTAAACTCCGAAATCGCAGCCAAATGCTGTTGCTGCCGGGCCGACCACGGTTCCGAGACCTTGGCCATCACGTATGTCAGTGGCTTATAGTCCACGAATGTGGTGAACTCATGCCCCTCCACCCAGAAATGGAAATGGCGCATTGCCAGGTGGAGAGCCAGCAATTATCGAATGCGCTGTACTTGTGTTCATTGTTGCACAAAGTGCAGCTGAAAAATGTGAGCGGCTGCCATGAACCTGAGACGCACTGCTCCACCACTGCCCCTATGGCAACGTCAGATGCATCTGTAGTGAGCGCTATCCGTGCAAACGGATCTGGGTGGGCTAACAGCGCGGCCTCCACAAACACTGTCTACCTGAACGTGTGTCCGTGACATAAAGCAGTCTGTTCCTGTCGCCATCAGTTGCAGCTGCCACTGAATTCCGAACGTGCCGTCTTCATGGCTTCTTGAATTGGCATGGTGACAGGCAGTGTTGGGCATTCGAGCCGAAATGGCGATGATAAAAACAGATCACCACTTTCCTTCATCTTCTGGTGTCTGTCCTGGCTACCACGAATGGCTCCTCGACCTCGCTGGAGTCCCTAATGGATGCCGGTGCCACTGTCTGCACGCTGAGAGTTCTGGTTGCCGAAATGATGTGGTCTGCTTCCTGTGCCAGGGCGCGGTAGTCCTTAGCAACCAGCTGCGGCGAGTTGGCCAGGATTGCCCTCACTATAGCCGGTAGGTTCCTGAGGAACAAGTGGGCAAACAGGAAAGATTCGTCATCCTTCCCCCTCAGCGCCAACATGCTTTCCATGAGCTCCACTGCTGATTTGTCCCCTAATTCCGAACACGTTAGGAGTTTCTCTGCCCTCTCATTGTCAGAAAGGGTATAATGCTGGAGAAGCATCCTCTTGAGTGCTTCATATCTTCCTTGGGCCGGCGGCTCCTGGAGCAAGCTTGTCACCTGTTGCATGGTGCATGCATCCAGTGCGGCAACCACGTAGTAATACCCGGTATTGTCCGTTGTTATCCTGTGGAGTGTGAACTGGGCTTCTATGTGCAAAAACCACGCGGTCGGGTTGTGAAGCCAGAAGCCTGGGAGCTCAATTGAGACCACACACACGGCGCTGGTGCTCTCCCTCCAGGCAGTCTCTGGGGCGGTGCTCAGCTCGCTTTCCATGGCATGTCTTGGTGTCACCAATTTGGAGAAAGGAGGCAGGCAGACGAGGCAACAAGGTGGACGACACAGTAACTTTATTCTTTCTCCAACATATTTTACAGCAAAAGAGATTCCTGGGTCTCTGTGCATTCCTCCTTTATCTCTTTATTTCCATGCGTCAAGACCCGGAACTTCCGACCATAACATGTTGTTTGAACACAGATCTGTGTTTGTTTATTTACCTTTTGTTCTTATTAAAGACAAAAATAGAAAGGAGATGTTTTTACCTTCTTTACATGTTTCGACTGTGCACTGCAGCCTTCATCAGAAGAGTCAGCTGATTGCTGCCAGGTGTCATTTTATCAGCTGACTTTCGTCTGTGTGGCACATTAACATAACATAACACCAATGCCGTGCCAACACCCTATTTCTCCCAGCGGCTCCGACATCTTCTCCCCAGGGGGCGCATAGTCCCTACTGTCCCATCTGATACCCCCGGTGACACCTCCTCTTTCGGTCCCTTGTTCCCTGGGTGGAGAAGTCCAACACCATGCCCCCATACTGTCTTCTAAATTTTGAGAAAATACTCCTTTGTGAATGGATCTTCTGAATGATGCAAATTTAAAGCTACAGCTACATTTCAACAAATTAGAATGTCATCGGAAAGTTTATTCATTTCAGTAATTCTATTCAAAAAGTGAAACTCATATTATATAGATTAATTACACACAGTGATATACAGTGGTGTGAAAAAGTGTTTGCCCCTTCCTGATTTCTCATTTTTTGGTATGTTTGTCACACTTGAATGTTTCAGATCATCAAACAAATTTAAATATTAGACAAAGATAACAGAAGTAAACACAAAATGCAGTTTTTAAATGAAGGAGTTTATTATTAAGAGAAAAAAAAGTCCTACTGGGGCACTTCAATGCGCACATGGGCAACGACAGTGAAAGCTGGAGGGGGTGATTGGGAGGAACGGCCTGCCCGATCTGAACCCGAGTGGTGTTCAGTTATTGGACTTCTATGCTAACCACAGTTTGTCCATAACAAACACCATCTTCAAGCATAAGGGTGTCCATATATGCACCTGGCACCAGGACACCCTTGGTCAGGGGTCATTAACTGGCAGACTCCGGTCCAGATCTGGACCCCAAGAGACCTCTGTCCGGACCCCAAAGCTTTTTGATACAATTTGGGGAAAAGGGAGTCTGTTTTATTTTGGTGGAGATGTTGTGTCTCTAATTAAGGAAGAGTCGAGGTGATGTTTTATAGTTTTATTGGAACATGAACTCAGGAACACAGGAGATTCTACTGTGAGCACAGGAGCCACAGCGAAGAAACAGGATGTCTCCCGCAGCTGGCTTGTATACCCCAGGTGACGCCACCCCTCCCCAGCCTAGGGCACCGCGATAATAATATATATATACTGTATATATATGATATACAAGGGTGGCAGTGGCTTAGGAGGTAGAGCAGGTAGAGCAGGTCGTCCAATAACCGCATGGTTGGCGGTTCGAATCCCACTCTCCCCGAATATCCTGCCGTTGTGTCCCTGGGCAAGACACTTCACTCCCAATTGCTCCTGGTGTGTCTGGAAGCGCCATGTTAGGTAGCTTGACGCCATCAGTGTGTGAATGTGTGTGTGAATGGGTGGATAGCAGGATCTGTAAAGCGCTTTGGTCATCAAGAGATGAGAATAAAAGCGCTATATAAGTGAATGCCATTTACCATTTACCACCTGACCACTCCTCCACTTCTCTGCAGGCGATGGAGAACCCGATCCCATAAAACAAATCACAGACCATTAAGTTGTTACCACTACGGGCCACCATGAACTCGGCTCCACACATAGAGGCTTTCCTGTACCTCACCGACAGCCACACCGAGCCCACAATGTCCAAAGGGTTGTCACCATACCCGTAACAGGCAATGTCCGTTTTACTCACGGTGTAATGGGGGAAGAACTTCTTTACCGTTGCCAAATTCAGGATGGAGGTCACCGACCCCGTATCCACCATTATCGGTATTGGCGTCCTGTCCAGCAGTATGTTACACAGAATACAACCATCAGTGTTGGGCGAGACAGTGTGGACCACCACAGGCGTCTTCTTTGTTGAAGTTCCCTTTCCAGGTCTCCATTCCTCCTTCTCGAAATTTCGGCAAACCCTGGCGAAGTGGTGGAACAAACCACACTGTCCACAACGCTTGCCCCTCGCTGCGCACTCCCTCGCTCTGTAGCGGTGCCCACTGGATCCGCAGCTGTAGCATCTCGGCGCCCCTGGGGCAGACCTAATCTTCACAGTGGCCGTGTATTCATCTTCGCTGTCATCGTCCGAATCCAAGGCCAGTGCCTTCCACTGTTTATCGTTGCTGGGTGGGGCCTCCGTATCACCGAGATTCTTTGTTAGCCTTTCTGCTTCCTTGTGTTGTTGCGCTAGCTCCATGACTGCTAGCAGTGTTAGCTCCCCAGCGTGGGTTAGCAGGTGGACTCTCGCGGTGGAATAGGCCACGTGCTCCGCTAGCTGATCGTGGACCATCTCCTCCTCCAAAGCCCCGAACCTGCACTCACCCGCCAGCTGCCGAAGGTCCACCACAAACTGTTGAACTGACTCTCCGGGCCGCTGGCGCCTCTGTCTGAACTGTATACGGTGCATTATGGTGTTCTCAGGGACGCAAAAGTAGCCCACCATGAGCCTCACGACATCACCAGATGAGTCACCTCCTCCTAGCATGTTCAGGATCCTCTGGCCTTCCATACTGAAGATGTGGACCAGAATAGCCCTCCCACATAATTCGTCCAAGTCGCCGAGGTCCAGCGCCCTAAGATAGTTCTCGAAGGCCGCATACCATCTGGCCCAAGGGACCAATGGCTCACCCGGAGCCTCCAAAAATGGACGAAATGCGGTAGCAGCCCTCTCCATCTCCGTATATCCTCGTCGCCAAATGTTGTGTCTCTAATTAAGGAAGAGTCAAGGTGACATTTTATAGTTTCATTGGAACACGAACTCAGGAACACAGGAGACTCTACCACGAGCACATGTGCCACAGCGAAGAGACAGGATGTCTCCCGCAGCTGGCTTATATATCCCAGGTGATGCCACCTCCCGGGGCGCTACCCCTCCCCAGCCTAGGGTACCGCCATAATTATGTATATGTGGGGCAAAAAAGTATTTAGTCAGCCACCAATTGTGCAAGTTCTCCCACTTAAAAGATGAGAGAGGTCTCCAATTTTCATCATAGGTATACCTCAACTATGAGAGACAAAATGAGAAAAAAAAAATCCAGAAAATCACATTGAAGGATTCATCCCACAAACATTACAGTGAAGTTTGCAGATGACACAACAGTAGTGGGGCTCATATCAGGAGGAGATGAGTCCGCATACAGAGATGAGGTCCAGAAACTGGTGAGATGGTGCTCAGATAATAATCTGCTATTGAATACAAAAAAAAAACAAAAGAACTCATTATTGATTTTAGGAAGCATAGCAGTGAGCCACCTCCTCTATATACAGTGGGGCAAAAAAGTATTGTGCAAGTTCTCCCACTTAAAAGATGAGAGAGGTCTCCAATTTTCATCACAGGTATACCTCAACTATGAGAAACAAAATGAGAAAAAAAAAATCCAGAAAATCACATTGAAGGATTTTTAATGAATTAATTGGTAAATTCCTCGGTAAAATAAGTATTTGGTCACCTACAAACAAGCAAGATTTCTGGCTCTCACAAACCTGTAACTTCTTCTTTAAGAGGCTCCTCTGTCCTCTACTCGTTATCTGTATTAATGGCACCTGTTTGAACTCATTATCAGTATAAAAGACACCTGTCCACAACCTCAAACAGTCAGACTCCAAACTCCACTGTGGCCAAGACCAAAGAGCTGTCAAAGGACACCAGAAACAAAATTGTAGACCTGCACCAGGCTGGGAAGACTGAATCTGCAATAGGTAAGCAGCTTGGTGTGAAGAAATCAACTGTGGGAGCAATTATTAGAAAATGGAAGACATACAAGACCACTGATAATCTCCCTCGATCTGGGGATCCACTCAAGATCTCACCCCATGAGGTCAAAATGATCACGAGAACGGTGAGCAAATATCCCAGAACCACACGGAGGGGACCTAGTGAATGACCTGCAGAGAGCTGGGACCAAAGTAACAAAGGCTACATCAGTAACACACTACGCCGCCAGGGATTCAAATCCTGCAGTGCCAGACGTGTCCCCCTGCTTAAGCCAGTACATGTCCAGGCCCGTCTGAAGTTTGCTAGAGAGCATTTGGATGATCCAGAAGAGGACTGGGAGAATGTCATATGGTCAGATGAAACCAAAATAGAACTTTTTGATAAAAACTCAACTTGTCGTGTTTGGAGGAGAAAGAACACCATACCTACTGTGAAGCATGGGGGTGAAAACATCATACTTTGGGGCTGTTTTTCTGCAAAGGGACCAGGACGACTGATCCGTGTAAAGGAAAGAATGAATGGGGCCATGTATCGTGAGATTTTGAGTGAAAACCCCCTTCCATCAGCAAGGGCATTGAAGATGAAACGTGGCTGGGTCTTTCAGTATGACAATGATCCCAAACACACCGCCCGGGCAAAGAAGGAGTGGCTTCGTAAGAAGCATTTCAAGGTCCTGGAGTGGCCTAGCCAGTCTCCAGATCTCAACCCCACAGAAAATCTTTGGAGGGAGTTGAAAGTCCGTGTTGCCCAGCAGCAGCCCCAAAACATCACTGCTCTAGAGGAGATCTGCATGGAGGAATGGGCCAAAATACCAGCAACAGTGTGTGAAAACCTTGTGAAGACTTACAGAAAACGTTTGACCTCTGTCATTGCCAACAAAGGGTATATAACAAAGTATTGAGATGAACTTTTGTTATTGACCAAATACTTATTTTACCGAGGAATTTACCAGTTAATTCATTAAAAATTCTTCAATGTGATTTTCTGGAATTTTTTTTTTCTCATTTTGTCTCTCATAGTTGAGGTATACCTATGATGAAAATTGGAGACCTCTCTCATCTTTTAAGTGGGAGAACTTGCACAACTGGTGGCTGACTAAATACTTTTTTGCCCCACTGTATATATACAGTGGGGCAAAAAAGTATTTAGTATTTAGTATTTAGTATTCAGTGTTTATTTAGTATTTAGTATTTATACCTCAACTATGAGAGACAAAATGAGAAAAAAAAATCTAGAAAATCACATTGTCTGATTTTTAAAGAATTTATTTGCAAATTATGGTGGAAAATAAGTATTTGGTCAATAACAAAAGTTCATCTCAATACTTTGTTATAAACCCTTCGTTGGCAATGACAGAGGTCAAATGTTTTCTGTAAGTCTTCACAAGGTTTTCACACACTGTTGCTGGTATTTTGGCCCATTCCTCCATGCAGATCTTCTCTAGAGCAGTGATGTTTTGGGGCTGTCGCTGGGCAACACGGACTTTCAACTCCCTCCAAAGATTTTCTATGGGGTTGAGATCTGGAGACTGGCTAGGCCACTCCAGGACCGTGAAATGCTTCTTACGAAGCCACTCCTTCATTGCCCGGGCAGTGTGTTTGGGATCATTGTCATGCTGAAAGACCCAGCCATGTTTCATCTTCAATGCCCTTGCTGATGGAAGGAGGTTTTCACTCAAAATCTCACAATACATGGCCCCATTCATTCTTTCCTTTACACAGATCAGTCGTCCTGGTCCCTTTGCAGAAAAACAGCCCCAAAGCATGATGTTTCCACCCCCATGCTTCACAGTAGGTATGGTGTTCTTTCTCCTCCAAATACGACAAGTTGAATTTTTACCAAAAAGTTCTATTTTGGTTTCATCTGACCATATGACATTCTCCCAATCCTCTTCTGGATCATCCAAATGCTCTCTAGCAAACTTCAGACGGGCCTGGACGTGTACTGGCTTAAGCAGGGGGACACGTCTGGCACTGCAGGATTTGAGTCCCTGGCGGCGTAGTGTGTTACTGATGGTAGCCTTTGTTACTTTTGTCCCAGCTCTCTGCAGGTCATTCGCTAGGTCCCCCTGTGTGGTTCTGGGATTTTTGCTCACCGTTCTCGTGATCATTTTGACCCTACAGGGTGAGATCTTGCGTGGAGCCCCAGATAGAGGGAGATTATCAGTGGTCTTGTATGTCTTCCATTTTCTAATAATTGCTCCCACAGTTGATTTCTTCACACCAAGCTACTTACCTATTGCAGATTCAGTCTTCCCAGCCTGGTGCAGGTCTACAATTTTGTTTCTGGTGTCCTTTGACAGCTCTTTGGTCTTGGCCATAGTGGAGTTTAGAGTCTGACTGTTTGAGGTTGTGGACAGGTGTCTTTTATACTGATAACGAGTTCAAACAGGTGCCATTAATACAGGTAACAAGTGGAGGACAGAGGAGCCTCTTAAAGAAGAAGTTACAGGTCTGTGAGAGCCAGAAATCTTGCTTGTTTGTAGGTGACCAAATATTTATTTTACCGAGGAATTTACCAATTAATTCATTAAAACTCATTCAATGTGATTTTCTGGATTTTTTTTTTTTCTCATTTTGTCTCTCATAGTTGAGGTATACCTATGATGAAAATTGGAAACCTCTCTCATCTTTTAAGTGGGAGAACTTGCACAATTGGTGGCTGACTAAATACTTTTTTGCCCCACTATATATATATATATATATATATATATGATCCAACAGGAGAAAAAGCGGAAGTGAACTGCTGCATCCGTCTGACAGATTATGGCATGGCATGAGCTCTTGGGCGCTTTCCTCCTGAGTCCTGCTGCAGACTTCCCTCTTTGCTGTACCACGAGTGCAACTCTCTGCAAAGACTCTGCTGCTCCAACCACTCCAGAGAGCGACTTGCAAAATCAGACAGGTTCGCTGCGGGCGCACCCCCCCCCACTCCCCCCCACACACACACACAAGGCGACCACATAAAAACTCTGTAAAAGTTCCGTGTGTTACTGAACATAAAGAAGAGTGATGTCTGAAGATAGTTGAGGTTTGATTGGGCACAGCAATGATGATAGAAGGACTACAGCTCCTGACCTGACAGAGTGATGATATAGAGTGAAGTGCGTGGTGGTAATGCACCTGTAAGCTGGTTGCCAACTGCCAATCAAATCTAAAAGAAGAAGAAGAAGAAGAACATAAAAAGTTCCACCTCCCGTCTCCCTGTAACCAGGAGTTACAGCTCCATTCAACAGAATTTACTGTTGGGATAAAAAAAAAATGTCGAGGAATTCCATTGTGTGGAATTATATTTTGCGTCCTGGAATTATATTTTGTGTCCATTTTTTTGTCTTAGTTTGAAACAGTTTTTTCTGCACTGAAAATATTGTATAGAGGTGGATTTTTTGTGAAATTTTGTTTTTTAGATATTAATCTTTTTTTAAATGCAATACAATTTAGTTTGTGTTCTCCTGTAAAATATTTTTAGGATTTTAGTTGTAGATTTTAGAATTTTAGACCTATTTATTTGGAGTCAACAAACACATTTAGTCTTCTCCTGTATTATAAAATCTTATATTTCATTTTGTTTGACACTGAACAAAGAATTCATTTTAATATTTTTTTTGTTTTAAAATGAATATAGAGCTAAAACCAGCTAAAACATGAGCTTATTAAAATAATGTGTGAAAGTAAGTTAAATGATATTGGCCTGTCTGGAGACAGCTGTGGTCTTCTGAAGGAATGTCAACTCTTAAAAGCACATTTTGCAATAAATTTGTTCATGTTTTTATTTATTTTTTTTTATTTAACCTTTATTTATATAGGGTAGTTCCGTTGGGAGGCAACCTCTTTTTCAAGGACACCCTGCTCATTCACACAGTTACACATTCACAGCAGGAAGCTGCCCAGTACAACCACAGATTGACCGGTGGCCACTGAGCAGTTGGGCCTTTCTCAAGGGCACCACAGTGGGGTTAAGGAGGGTGGGGCAAACACTGCTGTGTTATCTGTCCCATCCAGATCTAATCCTGCCAGTCCAGGGATCAAACCCCCGACCCTCCGCTCACCAGTGATCATCCCTAACCATTAGCCCACCACTGCCCACCATGTGTCAGATTTCTCTTCCATTTGTTTTAATAAAAGATGGTGTGGTGACCCACCACACTCTGCAAGGACATTCCTCACATTCAGCAGGTCTGGAGAAAGCAGAGGACAATTTACATATGGACAGAGAGCCCCTGGGGGCAATCAGAACAATGGACTGTTGTATATACATCCTCAGGATGAAGCAGAGGACCATTTACATACAGAGGACAATTCACATACGGACAGAGAGCCCCTGGGGGACAACCAGAACAATGGACTGTTGTTTATACATCCCCGGATTAGGGAGAGGACGTCCGGGCGCCAGTTGGTCATGCTAATAATAGGTATTGACGGATATGTATATCAATATGCTAATGTGCCATGCATTCTCTCTGTTTGTATAACATCTATAAAAGAGCTTACGATACATGCCTCAGCAGCACAGTAGCGCACAGAGCTACAAAGTGCGTCTCATTATGTTGGAGGTAATAAAACTCTGCAACCTTCCAGCTCGTCGCATCTCGCCTGATCTTTTACCCCCACAATGGAAGTAAATTCATGGGTCATTGCAAATACTTTGTTTTAAAATGGCCAAGTTGTCACACAGTGGAAGAGAAATATCTTGAATAGAAAAAACATGCGTCAAGATGCATTGAGAATGGGTTTAGAATCAAGTTGCAGTTTTGAATCATAATCGAATCATGAGGAGCCTAAAGATTCCCACACCTAGTTTGGACCTCAGCTGGGGAGGAGAACCAATTTATCAGACATTTTGCAGTTTTAGTTGGTGACCTCTGATTTAGACCCTCAGATACTTTCTGACAAAGTGTAATAATACTGCTTGATTACATGGATTTAATAGGTCTAAAACCCGCAACCCAGAACATAAAAAGGAGAGCATGGGAGGGAAACTGAGGTGAATAAAAAAAACAGTGGTGTTGGTAATTAATCTTTCTGCATATCTCTCTCTTTCTGCATATTTCTCTCATCTTCCGGCGCCACACGAGTCGGCTGCCTTTTGCAACAGCGGCTCAATTCTGAGTCTTTTTTTTCCCTTCCTCTCTCTTTTTGATCCGTTTTTTTCACTCCATTTATATCACGGACACACAGATCGTCCCAAATGTCTCCTGAGTCGGTGGACGGAGCCACTGTTTATAGCAGGAGACGGTACAGCAGGGAAGAGCTGCTAGCGCTCAACTGCCACCCGGTGCTAACAGAAAAACTCGACATACCGGGAGAACTGAGGCGAAAACGCCGTGGTTGCCGGGCTGGAGTAAGGCGGAAGACAAAAAATATGAGGTACAGACCCTCCCTTCCATCCATTGTCATGGGGAATGTATGGTTGTTACTGGGAAAGGTAGATGAGCTAGCGGCTATCTCCCGCTACGATAGCATATACCGGGAATGCTCTCTCCTTTTGTTTACCGAGACGTGGCTATCTGAACTAGCAGCAGATGCTAACATTGAGCTGGAGGGTTTCCACGCGATACGGGCAGACCGAACACCAGACAGTGGCAAAGCAAGGGGTAGTGGAGTGATAATGTATGTTAACAACAACTGGTGCAGACCGGGACATATCACTGTTAAACAACGACACTGCAGCAAAGACATTGAGTTGCTAGCTGTTAGCATGCGGCCTACATATCTCCCGAGGGAATACTCACACGTGATCTGCATTGTTGTTTCTGCAAATCCGACGGCGAACGCTGGGACAGCGCGTGACGTCATCCATTCAGTAACCAGCAGGCTGCAGACAGAACACCCAGATGCTCTTCTCCTCATCTCAGGCGATTTCAACCATGTTTCACTGTCTCCCATTCTACCCACATTTACCCAGTATGTCACATGCCACACTAGAGACAATAAAACACTGGACTTATTCTACGCAAACACTAAGGAGGCGTACACCTCATTACAACTCCCCCCACTCGGGAGGTCGGATCACAACTTGGTTCATCTCCGGCCGGTGTACAAACCCCTAGTGCACAGACAACCTACGGCCATGCGCACAGTGAAGTTATGGTCTGAGGAGGCAATGGACACTCTAAAAGGCTGTTTTGAAACCACCGCCTGGTAGCAGCTCTGCGATCCACATGGTGAGGACATCGATGGCCTCACTCACACCATCACGGACTACCTCAGCTTCTGTGTGGATAACACCGTTCCCACCAAGACCATACGGTGTTGCTCAAACAACAAACCCTGGATCAACCCTGAGATAAAAACACTTCTGAGAGAGAAGAAGAGGATCTTCAGGTTGGGGAACAGGGAGATGCTGAAGTCTGTACAGAGGGAGCTGAGGCGAAAGATCAGAGAAGGCAAGGACAGCTTCAGGAAGAAGAGGGAGGACAAGCTGCAACAGAGCGACATCAGCGGGGTCTGGAGAAACCTCAAAACCATCTCTGGGCTCCAGAATACCTCCCCCCAGGCCACGGGGGGCAGGGAGTGGGCGAACAATCTGAATCTGTTTTTCAATAGGTTTGACCAACCGCCCTCCCCACTGACTGCACAACAACCACTGCTGCCTCTAAAGACATCAAGTCCTGCTGCCCACTCCCCACTCCACCAACTCCCCCCCACTCCCAACACACAGACCCCCAACCTTACCCTGACTAAGACCCAGGTGAGGACAGAGCTGAGGAAGATCAAGGCGAGGAAGGCGTCGGGACCGGACGGCATCAACGCAAAGCTCCTCAAGTCCTGTGCAGACCAGCTGTGTGGGATTGTGGAGCTCATCTTCAACCTGAGCCTGAAGCTGGGGAGGGTACCACAGCTGTGGAAAACATCTTGTGTGGTACCTGTACCAAAGACTTCCCACCCCAAAGACCTGAACAGCTACAGACCAGTGGCCTTGACGTCCCACATGATGAAGACCCTGGAGAGACTGCTCCTTGCTCACCTCCGCCCCCTGGTGGGACCAGCGATGGATCCACTCCAGTTCGCCTACCAGCATGGCATTGGGGTGGAGGATGCGGTGATCTTCCTCCTTCACCGTTCTCTGTCCCACCTGGAGAAGCCCGGGAATGCGGTGAGGATCATGTTCTTTGACTTCTCCAGTGCTTTCAACACCATCCAACCGATGATCCTGAAGGACAAGCTGCTGTGCGCAGGGGTGGACCAGCACCTGTCATCATGGATCCTGGACTACCTCACTAACCAGCCTCAGTTTGTGAGAACCCGGGACTGTGTGTCCAACACGATCATCGGTAGCACGGGGGCCCCCCAGGGAACGGTTTTGGCTCCCTTCCTGTTCACCCTTTATACTGCGGACTTCTCACACAACACAACACACTGCCATCTACAGAAGTTCTCTGACGACTCTGCGATCGTTGGCCTCATCTCCAATGGAGATGAAACTGAGTACAGAGGGCTTATCCAGGACTTTGTGGACTGGTGCCATCAGAACTGCCTCCAGATCAATTCGAGGAAAACAAAGGAGCCGGTGGTGGACTGCCGCAGGCAAGGACAACCCCTCACAGCACCAGTAAATATACAGGGAACCGACATCGAGATGGTGACATCCTACAAGTACCTGGGTGTTCATCTGAACAATAAACTGGACTGGTCACACAATACTGACGCACTCTACAAGAAGGGACAGCGCAGGCTGTTCCTACTGAGGAGACTCAGGTCTTTTGGTGTACAAGGGGCGCTGCTGAAGACATTGTATGACACGGTGGTGGCATCAGCCATCACTTTTGGAGTGGTCTGCAGGGGCAGTGGCATTACGGCAGCCGATAGGAAGAGACTGAACAAACTGATCAAGAAAGATAGCTCTGTCCTGGGGCAGCACCTTGACCCAGTGGAGGAGATAGGAGAGAGAAGGATGGTGGCTAAACTGTCATCTCTGCTGGAGGCCAAGTTCCACCCTATGCAGGACATACTGAATGCACTGAGGAGCTCATTTAGCAGCAGACTACATCATCCTAGGTGCACAACCGAGAGGTTTCGCAGGTCCTTCCTACCAACGGCTGTCAGACTGTACAACCTAAGCAGGGCTACTCGCAGAGATAGCAAAAGGACGTGACAACCTAATAGTTTTTGAATGCAAAAGACGCAATAGACTTATACAATGGTCCCCTCCGGCATACAACTAGGAAAATACCGGTCGCTATGGAGGGTGAGAATATGTATGGGTACATAATCATACCATGTAGGATAACTAAGTAGACGGTTGTGCTGTTTCATCCCATCTAGCAACAATGCTCTGCACTGTGTGTGTTTATATATTTACATATTTATTCCATCTAGCTACAATGCTCCGCACTGGGTGTGTTTATATATCTACATATTTATTCCATCTAGCTACAATGCTCCGCACTGTGTTTATATATCTACATATTATTCCATCTAGCTACAATGCTCCGCACTGTGTGTTTATATATTTACATATTTATTCCATCTAGCTACAGTGCTCCGCACTGTGTCTTTATATACTCATATATTTATTCCATCCAGCTACAATGCTCCGCACTGGGTGTGTTTATATATCTACATATTTATTCCATCTAGCTACAATGCTCCGCACTGTGTTTATATATCTACATATTATTCCATCTAGCTACAATGCTCCGCACTGTGTGTTTATATATTTACATATTTATTCCATCTAGCTACAGTGCTCCGCACTGTGTCTTTATATACTCATATATTTATTCCATCCAGCTACAATGCTCCGCACTGTGTGTCTATATATATATATATATATATATATATATATATATATATATATATATATATATATATATATATATATACATACAGTATATATATATATATATTTATACTAATATGTACATATGTATACTAGCTGCTCTTGTTTTTTCTTGCCTTCTGATTGTTGCTCTGAGTGTTGCTATCCCTGTGCTGTTGCAATCCTGGAATTTCCCCATTGTGGGACTAATAAAGGCTTATCTTATCTTATCTTATTTTATATATTATAGTTCTAAAGCAGGTTGGTGTTGTTTAAGTATTTTTTTCTTTAACATTTTTTCTTCATTTTGTAATTTTTTTTTTCCTCTTGTCAACTTTTCAATCTCTGAAGCTCTGTGAATTACATTAATTTATAGGAAAGGAGCTCTACAAATAAAGATTTATTGGTTGATACTGTATGGTTAAAGTTTTCTAATTGCATTAACTTTAGTTACATTACCTCCATCTGACATCATTGGGAAACTTTCTCAAGACTACTCAGGTTTTTGAGGAACAATCTTAAACCACTTATGACTAATCTCCTAAATTTGTGGGGGTTTTTCCTCATACAGATTTTACTACTTTTCATAAATGTGCAAATTTTTTCATTAATGTTGAACATCTTTGTGACAAATTTGTGACATTTTTCATGCAAATTTTCTCCTTTTGCCTACAAATTTGCAACTTTTCGTCATTTAATAAAAATCATAGATTGGAAGTGGATGTGCCCCATTTAAACTATCAGAAATCCACAGACTTATTTTAAAAGCACCAACTTGACTACAGCTATATATGGCTTTGTTCTTGTGCTTTTCTGAAAAGGTGAAGAAAACAGCAGCAACACCAGATTTATAATCGATTAGTTGATTTTTTTTTTCAATTATCAATAGATTGACTGTAAAAACACTCATGAGTTACAGTCCTACAATCTGGATAATTTTCCTTGTAGATGAAGTTTGTAACCATGTTTAAAACTAGTTTGATTTCTACAAGTAAGTATTATCTTAAGGTAGTGCTACTTTTATGCACAATTCCTGGATATTCTACACACATCTGCTTGAAAGTAGGGCTGGGTAATAAATTGATTTTAAATCAAAAGTGAAATTATTTGGTTTGGACAGTGTAAAAAAAAGTTTGTGAAAATTGATTGTCCTATTCACAGCAGTAAATATGGTAGCCTACAGCACTAACCCCTCCCCCACCCGTAAAAGTTAATTTTATTAAAGTTAAGTTGGTACTTTATTAATCAGAAATGTGTGAATTCAACTTTGAGTAATTCCCAATAGAGAATCATGTTTGGGGAGAGGGGGGTATTTGAAATGAGTGTCTTAAATCTAAAATGTCAACAAAAATCGAGTGGGGCGTGTATCTCCTAGGTCAGGGGTGTCCAATCATGTGTCATGGAGGGCCAAGACCCTGCAGGCTTTACCTCCAACCAGTGTCTTCAACAGCAGATTTCACTGAATTTCTTCCCACTGATTGCTGATAAATGAAAACACCTGCTGAAGAGACTGGGTAAAAGAGAAAACCTGCAGGGTCTTGGCCCTCCATGGCGCATGATTGGACACCCCTGACCTTGGCCTTCTTAAATATATTTTTGTACTTTATCCTCACCTGTGGCTATCCACTGAAGTTGCATCTGCAACCAACATAAGGATAATTCATTTAGACATGCTTTATGTACATGGATTGTGATACAGTCTGGGAGCGATGGGTCATTTCATTTGTCATGTATAACTTGATTACCTTATTTATCCTGTTATTCCACAAGTTTACCTCACATCTTAATTTTACTTCAGTTCTTTCAGTGTTGTTAAGGTATATAATGGGGTCTTTTTCCTAGCAGACAGCTTCTGCTTGCTTCTGTCTCTACTTTCCACCATTTCCTATCGGCTGACCTGCAAGAAAGGTAAAAGCCACTCATTTACATTAGAGTAGCTACATTTACATTTCAATGTTTCCATACATTGGCTTATTTTTGACATGATTTTGGGTTTTAAATGACTCAGCTTATGACACAGAACCACCACAGAGACGGAACACGTTTCAAGGGTTTTTATTGTGCAAGTAATGCATATTGACGTGTCTGCCCTGGCAGTCCTATGGAGAGAGGATAATGAGCAACAGCTCTTGGTAATGATTGAGAATATTTGATTGGCAATTTATTTGGCTTTCTTACTCAGGCTGTTGTGCTGATTGGTGGTGGAGCGATTGGAGTGGAACAGTGGCACACCACAGATGCCGACAGTAACAGGCTGGTGAAAGATGAGTGGTGGGGAAATCTTCAACTCTGCCAGGTTGGGGGAAAAGCAGTTAGGAGAGATTATGTTGGCTTACTTGTATAGGGGGAAATAGAGGAATATTAATAAATAATAAATATGATCAGGTATGAATTATTTAATTTATATTGATGTATTGGAATCTGAGATCAAATCTCATTTCATATACATCAGAAAAGTTAATAACACTCGTAAGGGGCACCAGCTTCTATCTTTAAGAAGCAATTTAATCTTTAATTTCACTTTATACCTGTTTAATCACTCAATAAATTAATCAGTAATCAGTCTCAAAATTTTTCCGTGAATTCGATACCTGTGCTTGAACAGACTCAGAATGAAATAAATTCTCAACGACTTCTCTCATTTTCAAATATTTATTAAATGAAATGATTAACAGACATTGTAGTAATTTCATTAATCATAAAATCAATCTTGTAAATGATAGATTAACAATGTCAATATTTTCGGAACCAGGGTTAAACTGAGAAACCAATTTCTATCAGTTTGAGTTAACAGATTATTGAAACAAGGCAAATTTATGGAGAAAGTTTACTAATTACATGAAAAGTCCTTGATTGATCTTAAGAAAATAAAAACTGAATTTTAATGAAAAGAAGAGTTATGTTAAGGGCTTCTTAATTTGCATCTGATTAGATACACAAATTATTACCGAACCTCAGACGTTTAATTCAGCAGATGAATTAAAGTTTGCAGCTCACGTGATCCTCGGTGATGACGGTTCTGTCGTCGTCCTCAGCTCAAGATTTCGTGGACGTTAATATCTGCCCGCAGATATTTTCAGGGTCCACATTTCGACCTTTAAATTCAAGCGGTCGGAGAGGCTGGATTCTGTGCTGTATGACCCACAGTTAAAACTGGGTTTGGAGCCAGATGGTGACGCTTTTTCAGCGTATGAACAGCTGCTCGTTGATTCCTTGTAGACAAGAGCCTCCAGAGGTCTTTGGGAATAATTAAAGATGTCCAATCCGATCTCAAATTAGAAAAAAAACTTTCGGACTTTAGATAAAAATAGTAGCTTCTGGTGGGTGCTTGGTCAAGAAAAATATTATAAAAATAAAGTCAAGATTAAAGTTTACACTAAAATTAAGCAAATGGTGATTTTACAGAAAGTTTAGCAAAGAAAAAGAGATGAGTAAAGATTGGAGTTTAACTCCGATTAAAAATTGAGCTCAAAGAAATAGGAATTCCTAGGCATTTAAGAGAAAAAGAAAATACAAAGTTACATAAACAAATTACGAGTTATCTGCTCTGTGTTCAGAAAAGCGACACGTGGTCGAAGTCTATTCAGACGGTCCTTTGTTCTTCCTTGCTGTGTGTAGACAATAGAGAGACGATCAGTGAAAGGGAAGAGAGACAGAGGCAAAAGAGCCGATCCATGAAGAGAGGGGAAGAGGAAGAAGCAGGGGTCCCTCTCCTTTATATAAGTCCTGTTGAACTTCGCGGGCTTCCGGGATCTCAGCCAATGAGTGTCCTTCGTGGGAGGCCCGATGAACTTTCCATCCAATGAACAAACAGTCTACAAGGGACCAATGAGATGAAGAAGGTGGGGTCTCTCTGGAGACTGGTGAAACATGATCCGTCCACAGGAATACACACAATTTTAAATACATTGGAATATACTGTTACACACTTATGTATAACTAAACTAACCTTAGTGTATCTTATAAGCAGTGCTTCTAAATCAACATGCAGGAATAAACATTCATTTAAACATGTTTAACATGCATATAGTGTATATATAATCACAGATTAATGCATTTCACACATATTATTGATTTTCCACATTAAAACATCAGAGTCCATTTTCTTTTCATAGTTCTGAAAAGAAGAAGGTTTAGAATTGAGTGTGTAATAATGTACTTTAAAATTCACTGGTTAAATCCAGCATTTCAGAGTTTAAGGAAACTAACTGAGTTGTGGATATGTGTAGGCCAGGTCTGTAGCATGTTTATGGGGGCAATAAAAGCAAAGCCGGACATTGGGGAAATTCCTTAGGCTGGTTTTAACAAAAGAAAGGGGATTTCAGCTGTAGCCTGGGGGAAGAAAATCCATTTCTTTGTGTTACTCCTGGATGAAACAAAATGTCTTTAAGCAGAAGAATAATTGTTGCTGAGCCAAAGTGAGATGATGCTACTCTTGAAATGGTCCATGTACTGTTTTCCAGAGTGAATCCACCGAGGACGGAGTCCACATCCACCAGGAGAATCCAAGGGTTGTCTGTGCACAAGTAAGTATTTAATAGCCAGGTTAGTGGAAAAAGTGATCTTGCATGAAGCCACAGGAAAAGGTCTGAAGGCAGAGAGGCAAAACCAGGGACAAAGCACACAGTGGCGACCAGCTCTAGAAAGCTGAGTTGGTGACATCAGCATAGGAAGTCTGACAATCCCACAACCCAGGGCAGCTCCCTGATAAGCTGCAGGTGGTGCAAAGAGGCAGCTGCACCTAATTAGGAGAGAAAGGCACAGCTTAGATCATGACAATTTTTGGTGGGCCACTGCAATACCAACTAGAAAAGCACTTGGAGAACTCACACCTCCACCAGGGCTTCTTCTGTCAATTATGAATCACCTCCAAAATGTAATGGGTTCATGTGTAGGCCACGAGCCAGTTCTGGTGAGAATTGCAGCAAAGTTTATCCAGTAATTAGAGGATTCTTGCTAATGCACTGAGAAAATAAGAGCCTTTGTGGAGGTATGCATTCTCAGATCATTACCAAACTGTAGTGGGTTCGTTCCTCTGTAGCCCAAGAACCACCTCTGGTGAAAATTTCATCCAAATCCATCCAGTAGTTTTTGTGTAACCCTGCTGCACAAATTCAAACAAGGTCTTGGTGGAAGAATGTACTCTCAGATCATGACCAAAATGTAATGGGTTCATCCTTGGCCCAAGGGCTGCCTCTGAAATTTTCATCATTCATCAAAATCCATCCAGTAGTTTTGCATAATCCTGCTAAGAGACAAACCACCCCAATTACATTACCTCCTTGGTGGAGGTAACAATCAGGGCCACTCATTGACCACATTTACATGGTAAACATATTATCAGGCAGTAAACTAGGTGTTTGACACCTCGCCAGCGGTTAGCTGTCAGTAGCAGAGCAAGTCAGTCAGTCATTCTGTTTCTGTGACTATTACCACCCAGAGACGGTTAATTTATTATTGACCAGTTAAACCACACACCCCTGTCTCTAATAATGCTTTATTCAAGGTCTTAAATGCCAACATCCAGCCAATATTTGTCAGTATTTTGATTAGTCCAACAATTGACACTAAAAGCCAATGTTAGTCTCAAACGTGGTGTCGCCATCCAAACACCATCTCAGGGGAATGAAGAAAGAAGGAGGGTGGGATGAACTAGTTCTCATGAGCATTTAAAGCAATGTGCCATTAAAAACACCCCATTTTGAGGACAACTTCCTCCCCATGTGTATGATGGTACTGTATTTATTAAACCCTGAGATGTTGTGACCAAAGCACGTCACAGATGTTTCATGAACACCTCTTGGAGCTGTGTCAACATGTGGGAAAAGTGCATAATAAGGGCACTTTAAAGCTGGATTCATGCTGCACCTCCGCTGTCCACGTACAGTATGTACAACCGGAAACCTTGTGTGACAAAATTTACATCATTGTGTCCACTCCGCTAGTGTACGCAGGGCTCTACTGCAGATGACCGTGTGCAACCCAAATTTTATGACCGCACAGCCTGCCCACGATCTGAGTGCGTTGACGGAGCATGCACAAGACTGGACGTCCCATTCACAAGATGCCGCTACCAACACAGCATATAAAAACAAAGTAGACGAGGACGACAATGAGGAGGTGGAAGACGAGAACAAACATACATGAATCCTTTTGCAGCAACAGCAGCTTGAGCGGAGAAGCACACTGAAAAACGGTAATTCCTCCTTTTCCTTGAAACAACGCCATTGTTGTTGCTACCATAAAAAATGTGCATCACTCTGTGTTTATAGCCAGTGAACAAACTGGCATGTTAGCGCATTTGTGCTATCCATAGGGCTGGGGCGAAACTACAAATAAGTTGTGCGCATGTGTCAACTGCTTGGCCTGGTAGACAAAAAAAGTGAACATGTACAACGCTGCGTGTACGCTGGGCTCGTCCAAAGCGCACGCGGACCAAAGCGGATCAGAGGGGAAATGCGGCATGAAAAATGCTTAAGTGCCATGACTTGGGGAAGACTACAGGATTGCAGTCGCTGTGATTTTGGTGATATTAACCTGGGTAATCAGGTCTCTTAACACCATTGTCATTGATGCCACCACTTTGGCCATGAAAAATAAGACAGAAAAACACCAGAAATGAACTAAGTAAATGTTTGTACCTTGATCAGACGACTCTGTTTTGATCTAGTCTTGTTGCTTTGTTTTCTCTCTAGCATCTGGACTTTAAAACCCAGCCCTTAATCCTCCTATGGAGGCTGAAGTTGAGTCAGGGAATTAAAAAGTGGCTGATGAAGCGGCATGAGATAAAGCAGCGTTGGTGTTGGTTTTAAGCAGAGTTTATTATATCATACCGCTGTCACGAGCTCCGTTCCCGGCGCATTCGGCGCGCTGTCAGCAGTAGCAGTTGCAGAATCAGAATGAGAGAATGAGTTACAGAACCTGTGCAGTATTTATACCCAACTCAGACAATACATCAAAGCGGATTCACAGCAGTTGGTACGATCAAAGGGACTGCAGAACAGGCATGAGACATTTGCATTTGAAAGACCTACATAACAATAGGCAGATTGCTGTCCTCTGCTCCAGCTTGCAGGACAAAGAGGTTACAAGGCACATCTACATATTGATCTGTCTCTAGGTCACAGTAAGGACAGGACACAGGAACACTATACATGACAGGCAACATTAACATCACAGAAGTGAGCCAGAAGAAGCGGGGCTGCCTGTAGACATTAATACACATTTCACTGTTCTGTTAATTGCTCTAGCCGAGCGCTGTGTCTGTCCAGTCTGTTTGTGGGGGTTACACCAAACCGCCACACGCTCCCCCCCAGAGGGCACGGCAGGGGGCCAGGACCTCGATAATCCATCTAAGGGAGCGAGCTGTGGGAGAAGCTCGCTGCAGGCGGAGGGGGAGGGAGGAGGGGGATAGTACGTGCCGACCGGGACGGTGAAATCGTCCGAGCCGCGCAAAAATTGCTTGCTGCTCCGCGACGTCGAGGGGCTGTCCCGTTGCGCGTGCGGAAGTCCGCAAGAAGAAAAATTAGTCTCTGACTCCTCTCGTGGCCATGAAGAAAAGCAGGAGCGGCTGTAAGAAAAAAATAAAAGCAGAGGGACTGGCGTGTTTGACTTTTAGGTGCAGGCGCAACACTAAAGCCTCGGGAACCGCAGACAGCTGAATTCCCCTTGTGTGCCGTGGCTAAGACCATAAAATCCAGTGAGCAAGCTGCGTGCCTCAGGTGAACGAGCAAGCCTGAAGGGCGGTGTGCAGCAGAAGGAAGGCAGTCAGTGGAGCCTTTATTGTCCCGTGCATGGTGCGCCGTCCTTGTAACTCCCCGGTGCGTGCGCCGGGGTTCCGTGATGGGTGGGCCAGCTGGAGAGGAGAACCAGGGTCAGAAAACTTGGTGGAGATCGGTGCAGTCGGTGCCGATAAATCATCTATGATGAGCTGTGGCTGCAGATTAGTCATGGTGCGTTGGAGCGTTGAGGGGAGATAGACGATCTTTGTTCCTCAGGCTCGGGTAGATGAGTAGGATCGCTGAGAGGGAGGAGTAGCCGTGAGAGGGAGAAAACGTTCTGTGTCCCTCGGCCGGTCCAGCGTGGACGTCCCGATCTCAGGCGAGGGTCGCGCCATGACGTTTTCTGCAGTTTTCCCGGTCGTGGGGGATGTCCGGAGAACAGCTCGCCTGTGTTGGCTCCGCGTCGAGGTCTCCCTGAAGCAGAAGGGAGGACAGCTCGTTTGCGTCAGGCTGCTGTGTTCGCTGGCAGCGTGTTTTTTTCAGCGTCGGGTCGCCAGCGTGGCCGTCCAGACCAGAAGGTTGCTTTGCACAAAACGTGTGCATGTTCGGGGTCACCAGTGCGGCGGCATGAAATAAAGCAGTGTTGGTGTTGGTTTTAAGCAGAGTTTATTATATCATACCGCCGTCACGAGCTCCGCTCCCGGCACCGTGCATGCGCGCCGGGAGCGAGCCCTGCGCTCTCGGCAGAGAGACACAATGTGTCAGCAGTAGCAGTTGCAGAATCAGAACGAGAGAATGAGTTACAGAACCTGTGCAGTATTTATACCCAACTCAGACAATACATCAAAGCGGATTCACAGCAGTTGGTACGATCAAAGGGACTGCAGAACAGGCATGAGACATTTGCATTTGAAAGACCTACATAACAATAGGCAGATTGCTGTCCTCTGCTCCAGCTTGTAGGACAAAGAGGTTACAAGGCACATCTACATATTGATCTGTCTCTAGGTCACAGTAAGGACAGGACGCATGAACACTATACATGACAGGCAACATTAACATCACAGAAGTGAGCCAGAAGAAGTGGGGCTGCCTGTAGACATTAATACACATTTCACTGTTCTGTTAATTGCTCTAGCCGAGCGCTGTGTCTGTCCAGTCTGTTTGTGGGGGTTACACCAAACCGCCACACTGAGACTGAGCGAGGACAGGCTAGGAAGATGGCGGTTGAGGTTGCATTAACTGAAAATTGTTTTTCATTGACAGATTTTTTTTCAGCTATGACTGAAAATTCTGAAAGCTGTCTTTCATTTGACAGATTACACTGAGGGGGATCTAATTAAAGTCAATTAAAATGACAGATGATAATTGTGACAGAATTTTTACAGGGCTGTACAGTGTGACATATACACTGCTCACAAAAAGTTAGGGATATTTGGCTTTCGAATGAAATTTATGGAAAATGTAAAAAGTTCCCGCTACAGTGATATCATAAAAGTAGGGCATTTAAGTAGAAGCATGCAATGGTGATTTCCTCATAGGGGTGTGCCATATCGTATCGTTCATGATAATACCGATATAAATTTTGATATCTGTGTAAAAATGAGTATTGCGATATTTGGGGTCCGTTACGCTGCCAACAGAAGTTACATGTTACTATAGAAACGGGAAAACAAACATGGCGCGAGAAGCGGCGTTCCGTGCTTGGAACGTCTTCATCTGGTTGGGAGGAAGCAATTTAGTTTTAAGGCCGTTTCAGACTGCTGCCATCTTGAAAAAAAAAACCAAAAAACAATGTAGCAATGTCATCTATGTCTCGTGCTGTTCACAAGTCGACTTATTGTCTGCTGAGGCATGACATTCCACTTTCCTTGAAGGGCGGCCCTCAGGTCCTTAAGGTTGTGGGGTGCAGGGTTATGAGCCTCTACATGGTGACTCATCTGATCCCATAGCTTTTCTATGGGATTTAGGTCTGGAGAAAGTGCAGGCCACTCCATCTGAGATACCCCAGCCTCCAGTAGCTGTTCCCTAATGATGCAACCTCGACGAGCTGGAGTACTGTTGGCCATGAAGATGAAATTAGGCTTGTGCTGTTCATGCAGGGGCACACTGACTGGATTAATGATGTTATTCGGGTAGTATCGGCTTGTCAATGTACTATTCACAAGCTGTAGGGCAGTTTTGTATTGACTAGACACACCTGTCCAGACTGTAACATGGTGACAACAGTGACTGATACACAGCGCTCTCCTTGATGTCTCCAACATTGTTGGCAGCCATCATTTCTGCTCAGTGTGAATCAACTTTCATCAGAGAACAGCACTGATGCCCACTGGTCACTTGTCCAGCATAAATGCTCCCTGGCCCATGCAAGACGATGACGTATGTGCCTGATGGTGTGGTCAGGTACCATTGCAGGTCATCTAGCACGCAAGACCACGATGACGTAAACAGTTTTGAATGGTCTGCCATGACACTTGGGTGCCTTTCACCTCCCTTAACCCCTTGCACTCTGGTCAATTTCCCTAAAAATGCCAAAAAATAACGTACCCAAAGTAAATCAAAAGCTGTTCTTCAACCCTTTGCAGCATCTTCATGGGGTTGGTCTCATTTAAAAGAAAACACTTTGAATTTTTTGGCAAAATAGTCATAATCTCTCTAAGTGCTCCGGCCACTGAGTAACAGTCATCTAAACATACTGAACTTGAAGAAAATAAATTTTGCCTGGGTGTTTTTTTGGATACAAATGCTTGCAAATAACACACAGCTTCAGATCCGAGCTGGAAAATGCAACAGAAATGTAGAACGAAGTATTATCCAGCTGAGGTAAAAATTTTGTAACAATACCACAAAAAATGAATATATTACACAGCTTTTTCCTCAGGTTGTTCCCAGGCGTTTTTGAACTGTGCCAAATGGCACAGTTTGGAAAAACGTCTGTAACTTTTGAATGATTCAATATAGAAGCTTCATCTTGGGCTCTAATGAAAGCTGACACTCAGGGCTGTGTGTGTGTGTGTGTGTGGGGGGGGGGGGGTTGTCCCTCCCCCCCCGCTACAGAGGACGGACATCACCCGTTCCGCCGCGGTCACGGTGCGTCGCGGTCTACTACGCACAGCTGTAATTTACCGATCGGTCAAAAGTCATTTTTGATTACAATTTTCAGGGATAAAGAATAATTTAGCTTATAACACTTACCTGTTCACAAGAGCAGCGTAGCTGGCGAACTTCTCTTCGTCATTGTCAGACGAACGTGACGCTGGTCCACTTGTTACGGACTCGTGGTTCTGCTCACGCGACCCGGTCAAACCATAATTCCATTATTGCGGTTTTGCGCTTCCATGATTGCGGTTTTGGCGAACGATTTTTCAAAACAAATAAGAACAGTAGTAAGAAAAAAAGACTGGCGAACGCCTGTGTGTCACCCAGCCTTACACAAAACAGCTTTCGAACTTCTGTGCTTCATTTGGCTGGCTGTATTCGCAGCCGTTGGTAGGCGGGTCCTTCTTGCTAGGTTTTCAGTCATTGGTTCTTCAAGGTTTCAGAAATCCAATTCAAGGCTCTTATTAGTCGAATGAGAGGTCAATCACATCTAAACCAATCAAAGCACTCCTTTGGCTTTCTGTTCGCGGCTGTGTCTGTAGTGGAAGAATGGAAATGCAGGTGGGGTTTTTTTTTCAGTGCCGCCTAGGACGCACAGTGTGCGTACTAGGACGCCCTCGTGCGTCCTAGGACGCAGAGACGTGCCCGCCCGCAGTACACAGAAGTGCAACAGGTTAAATGTGCCTGGAGTTAAGTGGCATTCATCATCTGGTTCCGCAGGGCACTGTTCACAATGAAGCAGTCACCAGCATGGGATGTGGCAAAAGGACATCCACTTCTATGCCTTGCTGTGACTCTTCCAGTCTCTCTGTTGCAACCTGCTGATGACACTCTCAACTCAGTGGCCACTTCCTTCTGAGAGCATCCTGTTTGAAGCCTTGCAACGGTGAGGTACTGTTGATCAATTATTAGGTATCGTTGTGGTCTCATGATGTCAAAATGTTAACAGCATGATGAAGAGGACCAGGACTTAAAGTTTTCCGGCACTCTGTGTGTGTGTGTGTGTGTGTGTGTGTGTGTGTGTGTGTGTGTGTGTGTCATCCACTGTTCTTCTTCTGTCAGACTGAATGAGGTCATTGACTGATTCGATCACCTCAGGAGACCTCACTTCTGTAGGCCTCCCAGGCCTGTCTTCATCCTCAACACTTCTCCGTCCTTCTTTAAACAATTTAGCCCACTTGTAGACATTTTTTTGGCTGAAACATGTGGCACCATACACAGTTGACATTCTCCTATGAATTTCAACTGGTTTGCACCCTTCAGCAACCAAAAACTTGATAACTGACCGCTGTTCAATCCTGGAGCATGCTTCTTGGTTGGCCATCTTTGTTAATCGCCAAAACTCTCAAAGTTTTTCTTGAATCTGCAAAAGAAAGTAAATCCATGTGAAAAAGAAGTAAAACCAAAAAAAAAAAAAAAAAAAAGTAAGCTTAAATCTGTATTAGAAGTCCTTATACCAAAAATTCACCTTATTTATTGAATGACCCTCGTATATTACCTTTGGTACACTGGAGAATGACTTTCTTATGAAATATGAGTTATTTCCGCGAGCCCGGAAGTAAGATGCCTCGATCTCTGAGGCTCTGCCTCTCCTTTTTGTGGCTGCCGCCCATTTCATGACGTAACCCCTGAGCCGGCTGCTGCAGTGTGTCGCTGGGTTCCGCCCACGAAAACAACATCTACAGTAAACTTTAGAAAAGCTGGATGAGCATGTTGAACTCTTTAGCCTCCTGTTATTATTTTAGCCTATAATATTATTCTTATGTAGTGTATGGTTAATCACGTTTAATATTATGATTGTAGCCTCTGCATTCTGGTCTATTTTGACCATTTCTGATGAGTAGGCTCTTCTTTAGGAAGGCTGAACAAACTCCTAAATCTCTCACAGTCAAAGACACATTTACGCCACTTGGAAGACATTGTCTTACGTAAAAAAGCAAACAGTTGTTGTCACTGAGCAGATTAGGCGCGAGAGGAACTACTTCTTCACAGTGTCAATGCTAAAGTGAAAGAGTTTTGCCGATCACCGCTCTATTTGCTGCACGGAGAAAGTGGGTGTGTGTGTTAGCCTGGGAGCGGTGCTGGCAGCACAGGCACTTTCTGGAGTGGGCGGCTCACCCAATTTTGCATGATAAAGGCCCTTTAAGTTTTAACTTAGGAAGAACTCAGAAATCTGTATTTGTGTAATAACTCTGTCAACGTTCGCCCCCTGGGGCAAAGAGCAGGACCCAGGTGCGTACGTAGTGAGCATTCAACATTTTATTAATAAACTCAAAAGGCAGCTTGGAAGCTGAAACACAAAAAACTAAACAGGCTTGAACGGGCAGGCCCGAAAACTCACAGACTTTGAAACCGACCACGCAGAAGCGTGGTTAGATGCCAAATAATGACTAATGATGCAGCGCCAAACACAGGGGCTGCATCCTTTAAAAAAAGCAGACACCAATTAACGGAACACAATCAGGAACCACGGGACAGGTGGAGAAATCAGTAATCACAGACAGCTGACACAGGCAAGAGGGAATGACAGGAGGGGGTGGGGCCAACCACACACACAGAGGGAGACGAACATACCGCAGGGGATCAGGGGAGACACAACCATGACAGACAATGACGGACCTGAATCCAGATCATAAATAATACTACTCAAAACTGAGAACAGAATCATGGAACCAACAAACATTGAAAAACACAGGAAACACAACATAAACACAAAGGGAGGACGTGGGCTGAGTCTATGCTTTACAGAAGTACAAACAATGACAGAACCTGACGACATGAGACTCAGCCCACGACCTGACAAACTCTAATTTTTATTCACAGCTTTTAAGCATTTTACCATGCTTATGATCACCTAATCAGTACCTCCTTAAGTAGATTGAAGTGTCCTTGTGTTGGAATGCAACAGATGCTCAAACTGAATGCCTGCCATGCTATAGAAATGCTAATTTAGGAAAGATTTTGCAGTGGTCTCTTGTTTTTTTTTTTTTTTTCCAGCACTGTATAAACCACACTTGGTAAGCTACCTCCATAGTACCACTGTTAGCTCTGAAGCTAACGCCTTTAACTCAGGAACTATGTGCAGGAGTGAATCATTGCAGCCAACAGCACGGTGATGGGTTATAACTGAAGACTGGACAGTTTTTTAGTGATGCGGGGACAAGGAACTGTAGAAATTTTAATGTTTACTGTAGTCATGTGACCCAAGAAAGAATTTTAGTGTGTTAAAACCCTCAAACACACCATGTTTGAGTGAATAGGACTTTTAAAAATTGTTTGTGCTGTCTCCATTTTTGAGAACTAATAATTACAGAAGGCTTTAATTCAAATTGGACAAAGGGGGTGAGTTGTTTTATCTCCGAGTGACGTTCATTTTAATTAATGATTAATATCACAAAAATTGAGGCGTCACATTTTTTAAACACGATTCAGCACATGCAGCACTAACCAGTGGCACTGTTTTTATTCAAACAGGGTAACGTGGCCGATCTGTAACTGTTGATATCACAAGCACAATTCCACTAAAGTGTAACACTAAACACGCACACAGGTCGGACTGCTTGACCTCTGGGTGACCTTTATTGCAATAAATATCTCATAAACAGACAGCAGAAACTGTTTCATTCAGCACAAATCAGTACAGATGTAGCACTAATAAATTATACAGTTTTTCTCTCATTTCCTTATTGCAGTTGAACACAGCAAAACTAATAAAGCATGTGATGACACTGTTTTTTTTTCTTCATTTTTCTGTTTGCTGCTAATTGAAAAACTTCTCAAAGATGGTCCTCTGTGTTGTTGCCCTTTTCTCATGTTGGCCAGCTGGGTGTTGTTCAATAGGCGGATCACAGTGGCAGCAATAGGGGAGGCCAGTCTGGCTAGCTGATCATGCACGCCCCTCAACTGCCAAAAAAGGCCTGCCAGAGCGGCTGGTGCAGAGCTCCAGCTAAGAATAACCTGGATTTTCTGGTGGATAGAGTTACCCTGTTACCCTGTTCCCTGCTAGGACCTATACCCATGTGAGGGACCAAAAACACCCAGCCCTTTGCTTAGCTTTGCTCGTCCCCCTTGTCTCGCTCTCCTTTGCCCCTGCTTTCTCTAGACTCCCTCTCCAAAGCTGCCACACTGGCAGCTCCAAATTCCCAAACACCTGAAGGCTTATAATTTAGGTTTAATCTTCCAATTTCCTCTTTTTTTTTAAATCTTGGAGAAGTTTAAACCCTGGGAGACATGGGTGTGGAAACAAGGCTCTAAGGTGTCCGAGTGGAAATGGAATAATTTAACCTGCTAACCAGGGCACCTTTTTAAACAGAAATTGGATTTGTTGAAACAGTTCTGTATGAGAAGGCTTTGCCCCCAATTTAAAGGATCCTACCTGGAATAGTGTCCAAGTCACCATGGCTGAAGGTAGGACTGGCAGACCTGGATCCTCAGAACTACTCATATACTACACATAACTGCTTGTTACAATTCAAAACCCATCATCAATATACAGTCATGTGAAAACATTAGGATACCCTGTACAAGCCTGTGTTTTTTTTTTTTAACATATTTGGACATAGGGATATGTAATATCAATGTTAAAAATACTGGGAGATTCATATAATACAACTAAACAATTAAAAATGAATTAAAGACTTTTTTTCAAATTTTCTGTAAAATGTAATTCTAAACAATTAGTGAGGAATAAATTAGGACACCCCCCCACTTTTTTAGAACACCCACACATTCATTCCCACTTAAAATGGCTAAAATTAATGTTTAAAAATGCAAATAAATACAAAAACAAGGTTAGACATAGATATGTGAACATTTCTTAATAAAGAAATTAATATTAAAAGGGGTGTCCAAATTTTTTTTTCCACATAACTGTATAAGATGGGTAATAAATAAATTCATAATTGTTGTTATAAGATGTGTACTCCCAGAAAGATGTGTTGAAAGTTTTGTAGCTATAAATACAAGATATCATGTCACAGGAGTGTTAGAGCTGCTCTCCTGTGACAACTGCTGCTGCTAGTCATGGTGGACTTTTTAAAGTAAATTTATTAAATATATAGCTGAAAAATATCCTGTTTCAACCAACAGTGCAGTATTTTTAGCATGCTTTGATAAAACCTAAAACTATAGCTCCTGAGTATGAATAAAAGCAGACTATTATTACTACTCATTAATCAGCATTTAAGAATGACATTTAACTGATGTAAACTGAGAGTAACATTAGTGTTTCCCACATTTATTACAGTTACCAAGTCTAGTGGCTCCTATTTTAAATTGCTAAATAAATAGAAAAGCTTCGTGCTATTAGTCTTTTGAACCTTGTTCTATTTATTATTTTTTGTGACACTGGAATAAATTAACACCTCAGACCTCAAGCATCTCTTTAAATAATACCTTGAGTCATGCGAAGTATGGCAAAGAGCTTTTGCAAGACAATTATGTTGCTCTAGTTGTGATATATAACTGAACATTCAGTTGGAGCATGTTCAGATTTTGCTTCCCTGTAATGCTGACTAAATATTAGGTACAGGTTATGTTCTATAGCTTTATTTGCATATTTTAACATTTAGGTCTCCTTGTTAGTCTTGGTTATCTCTGCTGGATTCTGTTTATTTATTTAATCTTTCTGGAACTGACAGTAAAGGAGCCATAAAAGCATTTTTAGCAGGTTTTCTTTCAGTGAATTGAGTTCCAACCCTGTCACACCCATCTTGAATATTCAAACTATGAGGGTTTATTTATTTATTTATCCATCTTTCTATTTTTACATACTCAATTTCGATATTTAGAACATGAGGAAGTCATGAGGCAGGCATGCAGTTCATTTACAGTGTGAAGGTGTCCCTAACAACTTGGCACCAGGTCTGATAGTCAATCACCATGTTAGCTGATGTCATTAAATACCCTCAGATGCAATTTTCATTGTGCTGCCCTGGTGGAAAATATATGTCATTAGTGTTGTGGCCTAAACACTATCAGAATCATTGACCTACATTTGAGGTCAAAGAAATCTGCCTTGTGGCCTTCAGAAATGAAGAGTGCAAGCATAGCTTAAAATAAAGGCTAATGAAGACTGGTGGTTTAACCAATCAGATTTCGAGTTTCCCCACACAGGGGCAAGCTAGCAGGTGTCTGATAATGTCAGCATTTTCACGTCCTTTGATTGGATCATCATGGTTATGTGCCCACTTGTCCAGATGCGGTTGAGTGCGGGGATGAAGCGTACAGGAGATAAGGAGTGACAGAAAATAATTGGCATTGTGGAAAACCAGTAGTCCCAGTGGAAAGACTCTCATTGGTTCTGCTGCTGAGAACACAAAGGCTGCACCTGATTGGCTGATGAAACCAGCCGTGGGCATTCTTTCACCAGATTTCAGCTGAAGGACAACATGGCAGATCGCGAGTAAATTTTGCCTGATATCTTTAAAAGAAACCAGTTAAAAAGTGTTTATAACAACATTTGAGCTGAAAAATAGTAGGTGCAGTTAATGAGGCCGTTGTTTGACACCAACAACTGCTGGTTTAAATGTTCGGCACTGCATCCTGGGTGGATGGATGGTAGGCATCCACGACTTTCCATTTCAAATCCATTGTCTATGTAAGATGCCTCGGAATACACTCTTGTAGTGTCACGGGCGCGTGGAGGCAATCCCTTCAGGGACCTCATACTAATCTTTTAAAATAGTGGTTGTTAGTAAAAAGTAAACATATATTTGGCAACTACATTGTTTCTCGTCTTGACTGTTCTCAGAAACATCTTGTGCTGTTTATTTTTGAAGATATAGAAGAAAGTTTACTGTCCCAGCGCCATCTTGGATACGGGTGAACAGACTTGACAGACCACCCACTGCAGGACATGCCGTGTGTTTTGCCAAGCTTGTCTTGCTTGCAGACTTGGCAAGTTACGCCCCCTCAGCCTCCTGATCCTTTTTTAAAATAACCTTTATTGAAGAAAAGACAAAGTACAAATATTACTGTGGCTGTATCACGAAGCGATCAAGGATCGATTCAAATTATGTGGCCTCTGGATCCCTGAAGCACAGGCAGCCCAGAGATCTTGACGCCAAGGTGGACATGTACAGGTTTGCACCACTGAAGGCCCAGGTGTAAAATGCACGGTCCACCACTGGTAAATACACACAATTTTACTTCTCCGACTCAAATGCTGGACCTGCTTCTAGAGTGAACACATCTACCTTTGGCATACATTTCAGGATTTATTTTCATTTGATATTCCTATGTAGTTACTTCTGCATACCCTTTTTCCCTGTTTGTTCATTCATTCATTCATTCATCTAAAAAAATAATAAAATAATGATAGACTCCAACACTAAGTCCGCAATTAAAATGTGAATGTGGATGGAATAAACTATTTAGTGAATCATCATATAAATAAAATGACGGGTGATTATATTTTGACTGTTACACCTCTCTCCATTAAAATAACATAAAATCCTGTTAAATGTCATTTACTTTTTGACACCACATCAGCGCTGTTTGATTCCCCACAATGAAAGTGAACCAATATATATATAATTCTCATATATCATACTGTTTGACAGTCTGGGCTCAAGCAGCCCCTTCCACAATAAGACATATAGGTTCATTATATAATCAAACCCTAAAAATCTTGGACAAAAAGCCCATTAGGTGGCATCACTGTAATGTTTTAAAAAAATACAACCTATTGAGTTTTGAGAGCTTCATTGACCTCTGTCTTCTGAAATTAACGTTCAAATGTTTCCATAAATCAGCACCCGAGCCACTTGCTGGTTTTGTCCAAAGACAGGACAGCAGCAGAGCCACCAGGAGTTCTGTTAACAATAACTGTAAAATATTCCACCGCAGAACCACATTTGGACAAACAGCTTTCTCTATAAAGGGCAGTCACATCTGGAACACAATGCCAAATGAAATTAAAATAATAACGGACTTTAAAACATTCACTAAAAATGTTAAAAACTGGCTGAAAAATAAACAAGAATGTACTCATGTATGAATTAATTGTCTGCAAAGTGAGAGTGAATGAAGGGAAGGAATAAATGTGTTTGTTTATAGTGAGTGACGGAGGGAGGAAGGCCTGAAATAGGCAAATGTGAGTTATGTTATATGTGTTAAATGTGAGTCAGGCTGTTATATTTGTGTATTTATAATATTTATAATATTTATGTTAAATGTGAGTCAGGCTGTTATATTTGTGTATTTATAATATTTATAATATTTATAATTGTGTATTTATAATTTTTCTGCATTGATGTATGTGGTTATTGTGTATATTTTTTAACTTGATTCTTTTTTCTAAAGCCCATCCAGGGACAAGAGTTGCAAATTAGCTAATAGCTATACACTCTATGTGCAACACATCAGATTGATTGTCTTTGATTAATTGTCTATGTTTATTGCACTGTCCCTGTCAAATAAACTAATCTACTACTACTACTAATAAATCCTGGAGAATGATTACGCACAGAGCAGAAAATTAAGAACTGTAAATTTCTCAATGAGGAGATTTTTTTCTTTGGGGAGATTATATATATATATATATATAATCAGGCAGAAAGTAGACAGACTCTAACTGAAAATGTCACAAAAAACCTTTATTCCATGGGCCAAGAAAATGTTTTTTCAGACAGCAAAAAAAAAACAAAACAAAAAACGGCTGTTGTTTCCAAGGCAACCAGTAATCCATACTGGCAAAAGGCATGTTTGCACAGCAGCACAGCCTGGTGGTAGAAAAATAGCACTGCAAAGACACGAAACCACCCACCAAACAACACCAATCACCTTCAAACAAACCCACAAACCCACAAATGTCTGTTATATATATACTGTATATATATATATATATATATATATATATATATATATATACTGTATATATATACACAGTGGTGTGAAAAAGTGTTTGCCCCCTTCCTGATTTCTCATGTTTTTGTATGTTTGTCTGGAACTCTTGATCCAAGATGGCGCCCACAGTGGTCGCCATGGTGCTTCGCTGCGCTTTTTTTTGTTTGTTTTTGTTTGTCAATTGTGTGTCTGCCTGCTCTTACACCCGTGAAGAGCTACTAAATATCAGGACTTTCACTCCCATGGACCTACGCCCAGTTTTTTTGGCTCCTGCCGCCGATCTGGTTCACTTTTTAGCCCAAAAAGTGAGACGGCGAAAGAGAGGAAGACGAGCGGGCGCCCTCGTGCGGCTTCGCAGGAGAGGCACGTGCACGGCCTTGCCTGGGATCTTTCTGTCCAACGTCAATTCTCTTTATAACAAGGTAGATGAACTGAGACTGCTGATGCGATTTAAGGACCTCTCCACCTCGTGTGCCCTCTGCTTCACTGAGACCTGGCTCAAGGAAAAGACACCGGACAGCGCGCTCCTCCTCAAGGGATTTCAGCTGTTTCGTGCAGACCGAGACACGGGGCTCTCCGGCAAGACCACAGGCGGAGGAGTCTGCTTCTACATCAACAGCAGCTGGTGCTCCGATGTAACTGATCTCCCAACACTGTTCTCCCGCTCTGGAATATTTATTCATCAACTGCAAGCCATTTTATTCCCCGCGTGAGTTTGCTTCATTCATCCTGGCCGCTGTTTACGTCCCGCCCGACGCGGACGTGCGCGAGGCTCAGCGCGCGCTCGCGGATCACATTCAGCAAGCGGAGCGGACTTTCCCGGACTCTCTGGTTATTGTGGTTGGTGACTTTAACCAGAGCAACCTGAGCCACGAACTCCCCCGGTACATACAGTTTATTAAATGCCCCACCAGAGGAGAGAACACGCTGGATCACTGTTACACTACAGTTAAGGACGCGTATCGCGCTGTTCCCCGCGCTGCGCTCGGACTATCTGATCACGTGATGGTCCACCTGATTCCCACATACAGACAGAGACTGAAGCTCACAAAACCCGTTGTGAGCACTACGAGGAAATGGACCAGTGAAGCTGTGGAGGAGCTGCGCACATGCTTGGAAATAACTGACTGGGACATGTTTAAAGGAGCCATCCATGATCTGGATGAGTACACGGACACTGTGACCTCATATATCCACTTTTGTGAGGAGAGCATTCTTCCATCGCGCACCAGGGTGAGTTACTCCAACGACAAGCCCTGGTTCACAGCTAAGCTCAGACAGATCAGGAAGGAGAAGGAAGCAGCGTTGAAAAGTGGAGACCGGGACTGCTACAGGGAGGTCAAATACCGGTTTAGCAGAGAGCTGAGGAGAGCTAAATCTGTGTATTCTGAGAGACTCCAGCAACAGTTCACTGCTAACGACTCTGCTTCTGTGTGGAGAGGACTGAGGCAAATCACCAACTATTGGCCTCAGGCTTCTAAGGGACAGGATGTCAAAGCCCTTTGTCAAAGACTGTCCCAACACTATGCCCGTTTTGACACCTCGTCAGCTGTGTCCAACTCCCCCCCTCCCCCCAGTGCCACTGCCTCCATGGTCCCCACTTCATCAAAGGCGCCCCCCCTCCCCCCCTGCCCTTGCCATCAGTGAGCAGGACGTGCACAGACAGTTCTCCAGACTGAACCCGCGCAAGGCCCCCGGTCCGGACGGCGTGTCTCCCTCCACCCTGAGACACTGTGCGGAGGAGCTGACTCCTGTCTTCAGACATTTTTAACACCTCCCTGAAGTCATGCCACATGCCGGCCTGCCTCAAAACCTCTACCATCGTCCCTGTCCCCAAGAAGCCACGGATCACTGGACTTAACGACTACAGACCTGTAGCGCTCACCTCTGTAGTCATGAAGTCCTTTGAGCGCCTGGTCCTGCCCCACCTCCAGACCATCACCACTCCCCTCCTGGACCCGCTGCAGTTTGCCTACAGAGCCAACAGGTCTATGGACGACGCAGTCAACCTGGCCCTCCACTCCATCCTGCAGCACCTGGACTCCCCGGGAACCTACGTCAGGATCCTGTTTGTGGACTTCAGCTCTGCATTCAATACCATCCGCCCCGCTCTGCTCCAGGACAAGCTGTCCCTGCTCAACGTGCCTGACTCCCTCTGCAGGTGGATCACCGACTTCCTGACAGACCGGAGGCAGCATGTGCGGCTGGGAAAGACTGTCTCAGACTCTGTTAGCATCAGCACCGGATCACCCCAGGGCTGTGTACTTTCCCCCCTGCTCTTCTCCCTGTACACCAACTCCTGCACCTCCAGCCACCAGTCTGTCAAGCTGATCAAGTTTGCGGACGACACCACCCTCATCGGGCTCATCTCCAACTGCGACGAGTCCGTCTACAGGAGAGAGGTGGCCCGGCTGGTGTCCTGGTGCAGCCACAACAACCTGCAGCTGAACGCTTTGAAGACAGTGGAGATGATCGTGGACTTCAGAAAAGTCACAGCCCCTCTGCCCCCCCTTACCCTCACAGACTCTCCCATCACCACTGCGGATTCCTTCCGCTTCCTGGGCACCACCATCACCCGTGACCTCAAGTGGGAGCCGACCATCAGCTCCCTCATCAAAAAGGCCCAGCAGAGGATGTTCTTCCTGCGGCAGCTGAGGAAGCTCAAGCTACCCACCAAGATGTTGGTGCAGTTCTACACGGCCATCATCGAGTCCATCCTCACCACCTCCATCACCGTGTGGTACGCAGGAGCCACCGCCAGGGACAGACTAAGATTGCAGCGCGTTGTGCGCGCTGCTGAGAAGGTGATCGGCTGCAAGCTCCCATCCCTCCAGGACCTGTACATCTCCAGGACCCGGAGGAGTGCAGGTCGGATCATAGCCGACCCTTCACACCCTGGACACGCACTGTTTGCCCCCCTCCCCTCAGGCAGAAGATTTCGGTCCATTCAGACTAAAACCTCCCGCTACATGAACGGCTTCTTCTCCTCTGCCATCAGACTGCTGAACACTAAGTGACTTATTAGACTCTCGTGCACTACGTACAGCAGCTCAACCGGACTCATGACAATTATCACTGTTTTCTTTTTGCACTATCGACTGCACTATGTTGAACTCCACAATATCTGCTGCTTGTTAATATATTTAAAAATTGCATGGATTAGTATTACTTATTCATATTCTACCTTTTATTGCATGCATAGTTTTTTATTTTTATCTTTAGTGCTACTCCATGTTTAATGTTGCAGCATTGCACCGAGACAAATTCCTAGTTTGTGTACTACATGAACAATGGCAATAAATCTCATTCTGATTCTGATTCTGATTGTCACACTTAAATGTTTCAGATCATCAAACAGATTTAAATACGAGACAAAGATAACACAAGTAAACACAAAATGCAGTTTTTAATTGAAGGTGTTTATTATTAAAGGGCCTATATAATGCAAATTCGACTTTTTTGAGCTTTTAAGCATGTTATAATGTTAATTCCTCACCAAAAACACCCCCAAAGTGGTATTTTGCTCCATTCACGCATCTCTGAATATTCCTCCTCAACCCTGCTCTCTGAGCTGCTGCTCCACCCTGTCCCTGATAATGACTGGGTCCCCACGTTCATACGTATGAACGTGGGTGAGCCGCCCACCCCAGGAAGTGCCTGTGCTGCCAGCACTGCCCCCAGGCTAACGCACACACCCACTTTCTCCGCGCAGCTAACGGAGCGGTGATCGGCAAAACTCTTTCACTTTTGCATTGACGCTGTGAAGAAGTAGTTCCTCTCGCACCTAATCTGTTCAGTGACATCAACTGTTTGCTTTTTTACGTAAGACAGTGTCTTCTACGTTTTCGTGGGCGGAACCCAGCGACACGCTGCAGCAGCCGGCTCAGGGGTTACGTCATGAAATGGGCGGCAGCCACAAGAGGAGAGGCCGAGCCTCAGGGATCTAGGCATCTTACTTCCGGGTTGGAAAAGTAGCTCGCGAAAATAACTCATATTTCATAAGAAATTCATTCTCCAGTGTACCAAAGGTAATATACTATCACATACATGCATATAGTTTACTCTGAAAGGCTTAAAATAGCATGATATAGGCCCTTTAAGGGTTAAAAAAAAATTCAAACCTACATGGCCCTGTGTGAAAAAGTGATTGCCCCCCTGTTAAAACATAAATTAACTGTGGTTTATCACATCTTTGGAAAGCTGAGTTCAATTTTCTATCCATTTCTAAAGCTTTGGGACTCCAGCGAACCACAGTGAGAGCCATTATCCACAAATAGCGAAAACATGAAACAGTAGTGTACCTTCCCAGGAGTGGCCAGCCGACCAAAACTACCCCAAGAGTGCAGCAGCGAGTCATCCAAGAGGTTACAAAAGACCACACAACAGCATCCAAAGAACTGCAGGCCTCACTTGCCTTAGTTAAGGTCAGTGTTCATGACTCCACCATAAGAGAGACTGGGCAAAAATGGCCTGCATGGCAGAGTTCCAAGACAAAAACCACTGCTGAGCAAAAAGAACATAAAGGCTCATCTCAGTTTTGGCAGAAAACATCTTGATGATCCTCAAGACTTTTGGGAAAATACTCTGTGGATTGATGAGACAAAAGTTGAACTTTTTGGAAGGTGTGTGTCCCATTACATCCAGCGTAAAAGTAACACAGCATCTCAGAAAAGGAACATCATGGTGGCGGTAGTGTGATGGTCTGGGGCTGTTTTGCTGCTTCAGGACCTGGAAGACTTGATATGGTAAATGGAACCATGAATTCTGCTGTGTACCAAAAAGTCCTGAAGGAGAATGTCCGGCCATCTGTTCGTGACCTCAAGCTGAAGCACACTTGGGCTGTGCAGCAGGACAATGATCGAAAACAAACCAGCAAGTCCACCTCTGAATGGCTTAAGAAAAACAAAATGAAGACTTTGGAATGCCCTAATCAAAGTCCTGACCTGAATCCAATTGAAATGCTGTGGCAGGACCTTAAAAAGGCGGTTCATGCTCGAAAACCTTCCAATGTCAATTTGATTCTCAACCTATAGACCAATTTCACTATTGCCGCAATTTTCCAAGATACTTGAAAAAATATTCTGTGAGAGAATTGACAACTTCATACTGAAGAATACTGTCATTTATTGTGTGAGCAGCAATATGGGTTCAGACACAAGAGGACAACTGCATTTGCTGTAATGGAATTTATAGAAAAAATATCAACTGCTGTTGAAAATAAAAAGTATTCAGTTGGGGTATTCCTGGATCTTAAAAAAGCATTTGATACAGTGGATCATAATTTATTATTAAAGAAACTACAAAATTGTGGTATTAGGGGTGTAGCACTGTCCTGGTTATGTAGTTACTTAAAGAATAGATATCAGTATGTATGTGTTGGTAACAAAAACTCACAGTTACTGAAGGTCCCTTGTGGAGTCCCACAGGGTTCAGTTTTGGGGCCATTGTTATTCAATATGTATATAAATGATATATGTAAAGTTTCGGAAAAAATGGATTTAATATTGTTTGCCGATGACACTAATTTATTATGCACTGGAAGCAATTTGGAACAACTTTTGGATACACTCGGAAAGGAATTAGGAAAGCTTAAACTGTGGTTTGATTCAAACAAATTAACGCTCAATTTAAGTAAGACAAAATTTATAGTCTTTAACAACCATCACAACAACTCAGTAACTAAACTCAGTGTAAATGGTGTAGAGATTGAAAGGGTATCCGAAACTAAATTTCTTGGAGTAATAATTGATAATAAACTGTGTTGGAAGTCACATATTAATTATATTAAAGGTAAAATATCCAAATCAATTGCAATACTACACAGAGTGAAATATTTGCTGAATCAACCCACACTATATACCTTGTATCATTCATTAATACTCCCATACATGACATATTGTACTGAATTATGGGGAAATACATATAAAACAAACATATATCCAGTCTTTATGCTTCAGAAGAGAGCTATTAGAATAATAAACAAAGCTGCGTACAGGGAACCAACAAACCCACTTTTTCTTAAATTAAAAGCTCTCAAGTTGAAAGATCTGGTTGACTTTAAAACTGCAGTAATAATGTTTAAAGTGAAGAATCTATCACTGCCCGCAAATATCCAAAAGTTGTTCCAAATAAGAGGAGAAACAATATCATTTCTGAGGAACATGTATATTTCAAAAACCTTCAGTGAGAACTACCACCAAGCAACACTGTGTTTCAGTGCAAGGAGTCAGATTATGGAACGATTTTGGACCTGAATTAAAATCATGTACAACGCTTGGACAATTTAAACAAAAACTAAAGGAAGAAATACTCCAAACATATATATAAGATGACATGTAAAAATCACATAAGGATTGTCATATCCAGTCTGTGTTGTCACATTTTGTCTCAGCTTTGTTCTGAATTGTAATCGCTCTTGTTTTGTTTTTCTTTTGAATTCTTGGATGGAATATGGGTGGGCAATATAAGCTGCGGCTTCAGCCATCACCCATTTCGGATAACTTATGTTGAACTGTATAATCAGAGGAGTTATTGTATAATTTGACCTTGTTGGATTTTCCTTCCCCCTTTGTTATATTATTCTGTTTCTTTTTTAAATCTTTACTTTTAATCTATCCGAAATAAATAAAGATTCATTCATTCATTCATTCATGTGGCTGAATTACAACAATTCTGCAAAGATGAGTGGTATACATATAACTTAGTCCAGCGCTCAGGAACTTTTACAAACTGAGCACAACTTTCACCAACGTTTATTTCAAAACGTTTCCAAATTTTCATCATGCTGAAAATTTTCAACGAGTACAACTTTCGCCAGCGTTTGCCAACAAACACCAACTATCATTAACTTTTATCAACTTTTGCCAGCAGTGCCAGACGTTTGCCAAAACGTTAGTAAAATTTGGTCCAAACGTAATGTGAATCCACCCAAAACAGCAGGTCCAGGATGGCAGGAAGCCTCCACAAACGCTGATCTTTATATGGGCGTCATCTGATGCTGATGTCAGCTGAAATGCGCTGAGTATTCTTAGCTTAAGTTAACCTAAGTTGGTAACTACTACACATACACTAGCCTAAGTTGGCAAAAGTTTGACAACGCTGAATGCAACGCTGGGAAATGCTAGCAAAAGCTTGTAAAAGTTCGTAAAAGTTGGTGTGTGCTCACAAATTTAATTTCACCAATGTTTGGACTGATTTCTCTGATTTTTCAAAACATCAGTTAAAGTCGGTCCAAACGTTATAGTGTGAACCCAGCTTAAATGTCCAAGATCATGATACATACCTTTTGCAGCTGAAGTTGAAAACTGGATGTCTGGAGCATGCTGTGTCCACGGTGATCCCGTTCAAAAACAACTAGTCTGAAAACCATTACTTTCTTGTTAGCCCTTGTTAGCAATGCAGACTAAAAACAACACAGTGCACAATGTAGTGATATGTGCAGAGATAAACGTTGGGCAGTACTGTGTGTATGATTGACCAGAACAGATGTGTATAAGTACTAATAAATAGTACACTGTACGCTGCTGTTAAGAGTGGTGGCACCACAGATTTTTTTTGCTGGTGTTATGGAATTGTATGGCTTTTCAGTGAGAATGTTTCCACCTTACAGTTTTAGGCAGTCCAGTCTACACTTCCAGCTGAAAATGCCCAGAAGTCCAATTTACAGCTTCTGTAGGAACACAAATCAAAATCTAAGGTAGCTGCGTGCAAGTGCCACACATCAGTAGTAATGTAAAATGTGCAAGTACTCCTATCAGATGTCACTTCTAATCAGACACACATACTTCTGTTTGTGAACATCTGAATATAGTGCTTTTATTTCAAATTACTGTATACTGTGCTGTCTTTCAGTCAGTGTTTCTACTAATAGCAATCAAGAGAGTCAGGACTGGTACTGGAATGTGGTCATCTTGGACATGATGTCAATCTGACATCTGGTTTTCAATCTCAGATGCAAAAGGGAAGTGAGATTCAATACCTTAGACACCATTTGTGAGTTGTGTGTGTAAATCCCTTAATCACAGAGGAACTATGTTCCAGCTGTCATGGTTTAGCTGTGATGAATAGATGAAGGACACTCCGAGGACATGATCAGATCTTGTAAACTGCAACACCAAGTGCTGCTATTAATTATTGCAAAATGTACATACAGTGATTTAAATACTGTTTATGAAATTACTGGATTTGTTTAGTTTAATGTTTATTTGAAAGGGACTTTTTTAAATTTTGTGTACTTTATTGATCCCCAGAGGGGAAATTCAGGGCATCCACCTGAATGGATGAAGCAGCCACAGTATGGCACTATCCTGTCATCATTCACACACACATTCACACTTAGGGCCACTTTAGAGTCTCCGGTTAAAATAACCTGCATGTTTTTGGCCTTTGGGAGGAAACCGGAGAAATCCCAGAGTAAACCCACACAGACACGGAGAGAACATGCGAACTCCACACAGATCACTGTTGGTCAGGGGCTGGGATCGAACCCAGGATCCCATGGCCAAGGGTCAGTTGCTGTGCTGCCATAGTGCTAACCACTGCGCCACCACACCACCCGACATTACATACTAATGAACATTAATGCAAATGGAAGTATGCCAGATTTAGCAATACTGCTAATTTGCATCTGTAGTCCCCTGGTGGGTCACAAAAACACAAATAAACAATCATACACAAGCAGAACAACTGCAATGAAACTGTACAAAGTGTATAAGATAAGATAAGATAAGCCTTTATTAGTCCCACAATGGGGAAATTCCAGGATTGCAACAGTACAGGGATAGCAACACTCAGCAATAATTAAAGAGATAAGAAAATAAGAGCAGTGAATATACATATGTACACATAAATATATAAATATATATACACAGTGCGGAGCATTGTAGCTAGATGGAATAAACAGCATAACCGTCTATTTAGTTACCCTACATAGTATGAATATGTACCCATACATATTGTCACCCTCCGTAGCGACTGATATTGTCCTAGTTGTATGCTGGAGGGGTCCATTTGTGTAAGTCTGTTGCGTCTTTTGCATTCAATACTATTAGGTCGTCACGTTTTTTTTGCTATCTCTGCGAGCAGCCCTGCTTAGGTTGTACAGTTTGACAGCGGTAGGTAGGAAGGACCTGCGAAACCTCTCGGTTGCGCACCTAGGATGATGTAGTCTACTGCTAAATGAGCTCCTCAGTGCGTTCAGTATGTCCTGCATAGGGTGGGACTCAGACTCCAGCAGAGATGACAGTTTAGCCACCATCCTTCTCTCTCCTATCTCCTCCACTGGGTCAGGGTGCTGCCCCAGGACAGAGCTAGCTTTCTTGATTAGTTTGTTCAGTCTCTTCCTATCGGCTGCTGTAATGCCACTGCCCCAGCAGACCACTCCAAAAGTGATGGCTGATGCCACCACCATGTCGTAGAATGTCTTCAGCAGCGCCCCTTGTACACCAAAAGACCTGAGCCTCCTCAGTAGGAACAGCCTGCGTTGTCCCTTCTTGTAGAGTGCGTCGGTATTGTGACCAGTATATGCTAAAGTGCAAGAGTTAAGGTGTTACAAAACAAACTTGTAAACTTTGACACTCTTTACTAAGTGTGTATGCGTTAATTGCACTGTGTATGCACTGTGTGTCTGTGTGTGTGTGTGTATATATATATTTTATAGTAATATGTACATATGTATATTAGCTGCTCTTGCTTGCTTGTTTTTTTTCTTGCCTTCTGATTGTTGCTCTGAGTGTTGCTATCCCTGTGCTGTTGCAATCCTGGAATTTCCCCGTTGTGGGACTAATAAAGGCTTATCTTATCTTATCTTATCTTAATTGTCAATATTTATGCAATAGTTTTTGCTTCACTGCCTTCACATTTTAATTCATGTACATATTAGATTATTCAAATGACTCCTCTGAATAAATGCTGATTTAAATAACTCTTGCCATTTTCATTAGGAATTTTCTATGAAATAAGGATGAAACCATATATGGTGGGGGGGGGGGCTGAAAAGTTCATAGTGGTCAAATTTGACCAAGTGTGGTTTATTTTTCAACATAGTCTCCCCTTCAGTCCACACACTTCTTCCAGCAATGTTGCAGCACTACCACATTTGGTCAAATTTGACCACTATGAACTTTTCTGCCCCCCCCCCCTTTCCCCCTCGTATAAAGAAAAATCAAATAAATACTTCTATGGTGCCCTTATGTCAAAAGAGGCAATAGTCATACTACTTTAACTCAGAAAAAAAAAAAAAAAGATATCTTCCCAGGATGACTTTTATGTCTGTTTTCTACATACAGGGGCCAAATCTGCTGCCCCCCCTGCAGCCAGTGGGCCCAGTGGAGCAGCAGCAGCACAGGGGAGCTCTCTTAAATCTAAAGCCCTGGAGCTGCTCAGGAAGATAAAAGTGTCTGTGGAGCTTCTGATTGCTGTGGCTGCTCTCCTGTCATGGTTGGTTGTAGGTGTGGTGATGTTTGACTTTGTGGAGTACAAAGCAGTCCCTGGTAGGTTGCACAAACACCTAAATAATATTTCTAAAGAAAGATGTTCTAAATTAAGAAATATTAATATATTAATTATTCTTACACAGATGTTCAGCAAATCATTACGGATCCTGTTCAAGCTGTAAACGATGCCGTTGATGAAGTGTCAAGCCTTCTTAATAAGATTCAAGGTAAAAAGACATTTAGCATGACATGATTTCAATGTTATATGTTAAAATATTTAAAAGCAGTAGTCCTTTTGTTTTGCAGAATGTGCACCCGATTTAAGTGACCCCATGTCTGCTGCTAATTATGCAGCTGAGGAAATATCAGAAGCAAAAGATGGATTTGTTCGATATTTTTCAGATAAGGACGGTATGAAGACTTACACAAAACAACACGCACCCAGAGAGGAAATAACATAACCATGATGTAACTGCACTATGTCTCTAATAATCTCCTCCCAAACCACAGGGAACTTCTACCTCAGCTACATTGACCCCGTTGTCATTGGCAGACAAGCTTTCCACTCGACTAATGACCTCCTGGGTGGAGTGGTGGGCACCTTCAGAGACACACTCTGTGCTGTAGTGGATACTGTATCAGATACAATATCAGATATAAATACAGGTATGTCTACTTGATTTCAGTCCCTACTGTTTGCTCTATCTTATTACACAAATAACCTGTCTGCAGAAAAACCCATATTTTGATTTGTTAACTAAACAAACTTTGATCTGACTGTATAAGTTTAAATTAGTTATAAATGCTTTCTTTTGCTTCAGGAAAAACAGACCTTAGCTACATTGATCCTGTGACAATAGGCAGAGGTGTCTTCAGTGTTGTTAATGAGTTCACGAATGGAGTGGCAGGCTACACCCAGGATGTACTCTGTTCCATAGTGGACACTACACTGGATGTGGTGAAGGGTATGTGTTCTCCCTTGATTAACCATGCACACTCATCACATCTATGTAAGAACAAGAATGTCACCAAACAGAGACGCACATCCATCACTGTCCTCAACATTTTCTAGCAACAGCTTATTGTAGCTCTGCCATATTTCCTAAGATATGCACAGACATGCATAATGCAGGCACATGCATCAGTGATATACTGTATGTCCATATTGGTATTTCAGGCTCATGACAATGTAATGTTGTTCTTTGACCCCCAAAAGGTCCAACAATCAAGCTGTGTAATCTTGACTTTTGTGACCCTAGTTTCCTTTCATCTTGAGTTAGTGTGGATGACCTTGTGACACTGATGTTTGACCTGTCGACCCCAAAATCATAGTAACCAATAAGGATTTCAAAGTCATCATGTGTAGCAAGTTTGGTGACCATAGCTTTTATAATTAAGTGACTATAGACCAAAAACACAGGCACATGTGATGGCTTCTGAGGTGTTCTCACACTAGACAGTAGATGGCCTTTGACTTTTTGACCCTTAAATACAAAGCCATAGGTGAGGGTTCCAAAGCCAATGTGTGTACTAAGTTTGGTGGCTATAGCTCTTATAATAAAGTCACTATAGACCAGAAGTTATTTTGACCTTTTATGGCTCTATGGCCTTGACTTTTTGCCCCAAAGTTGAGTGGCCCTAGTTTCACTGGTTCTCAAGTTAACAGTGCAGACAGATGGAGGTGACTACATAATGAATAACAATTTCACTTATTCTGTTGAATTTACACATTGTCTGTATTTTTTCTTTGTTTTTGTTTTTTCCCCCTCCAGGAACCACCGACATTAGCTACATGGACCCTGTGGTAATTGGCAGAAATGTTTTCAGCGTTGTAAATGACAGTGTTAATAGAGTAGTGGGCTACATCCAGGACATCCTCTGTGGCGTGTTAGATGCTATCCTGGATGTAACTAAAGGTAACTCCTCCATATTTTCTCCTTGTATTTTCTGTGATTCAGTGTTTGCATCTCATGCAGTCAAAGCTCATGTTAACTCATAAATAGTCTATATGTTTGTAGTCATTTTTGTTGTAAAATGATGACTGGCTGACCATTATTCTTTAACTTCTATCTTTAACAATATTCCTTAAAGGTAACACAGATAACTTTTCCTGGTCTACTCTCCCTAGCTTTTCAAGTACTACCTCATCACATCCACATATGATTTATCCATGCCATCCTGCAACAACTACTAACACCTGAAAGAGGAGTTTACTTCACTGAAAATCCACAGTGCAGTTTGAAAGCTGATGTTGTCATTGTGCATTTCTAAAAGATGTTTTACAAGCACATAAAGGGAGATTTTACAAATTTACCCAGTGTGGGATTAATAAAGCTCTTTTCTTGGTGTGGCAGGATAACCTACCCCTGAGTGAATTATAGTGAGAAAGGTTTGTTTGCCCCCAGTCCCACTCTCTCATCCAATAAGAGTAATCTGCTAACTGGTGCAAAGGGATGCCACGGAAAAAAAAAAAAAAACGCTAGCAAGGATGCAGATTATGTTTTGGAGTGACCTTCCCCTATGTGGGTTGCCTTCCGAGGCATAACACCCCCACCTGCCCTTGGAAAGTTTGCATGTTGGCTGTTGGCTGACAAGGAGCTGATCCACACCTTTGACAGATCTTGTTTTTAATCCTGCTGGCTGACATGCCACCCTCCTCACCAGCAAATGCAGGAGGGGGAGCTGGTTTAGACGCCGACCACCTGTCCATGTGCAAAGTTGTACTAGGTTACAATGTTACCAGTAACCTGACAGGGCGTAACACCTGCTGTGAGGGTGTCTGAATTTTTGAAGAGCGCAGGACAAGACTTTCTAATAACAGGATGGGAAGGAAAGCCAACATCAGTGACACCGCAGCAAACTCCTTATACACGTCAACTCTGCAATTGAGCCTATCATTCCAAAATCAGCTTGACAATCCATATCTCTTATCTTATCTTAAAAAAATATGATAGGCCATCTAAAACAGGGGTGTCCAATCATGTGCCATGGAGGGCCAAGTCCCTGCAGGCTTTACCTCCAACCAGAGTCTTCAACAGTAGATTCAACTGAATTTCTTCCCACTGATTGCTGATAAGTGAGAACACCTGCTGAAGAGACTGGGTAGAAGAGAAAACCTGCAGGGTCTTGGCCCTCCATGGCACACGATTGGACACCCCTGATCTAAAATGACAGACTGGAAAAAATGAACTATGCTGCTTTAATGGGTATACAAATAAAAAATGGATATTGTAGAGGGTGAAAGGGAAGGATGTGGTGGCGAGGCACGAGCGTAGGTTGACACAGATTCTTTATTAAACCCTCTAACATAAATGTACAGCCTATGACCCCAGTGTGGATGCTGGGGCCGTGTGTCTGGAAATGCCTGAAGCCAGTAAGCCTTCCCCCAGTTCCTCTGCATTCTCTTATATAGCTTTATTGACCTGCACATAGGAACTGGGGGCTGGCGCATATTACATGGGGTTTGATGAAGGCCATGTGTGGCACAATTATTATAACACATGTTGCATCAAAGGCACTGTGTGACACAATTATCATAACACATGTTACCTTCATAACAATGCATTCGCCTCCCAGCACTGCAGCTTAGAGCAGCAGGAGGCGAAGCCGCCTTAAAGTCTGGTCTAATTACCCCTGTGGGGGGCTACCCCTCTCAGTCCATTGTTCAGCCTCTCTGTCTTCTTCTGGGTGTGAGATAATGTCCACTGGCAGTGTCTAGTGTCACCACACAGGCCCTCCCCAAACACTCAGAAGGAGCTGTGACCCCCCCTGTCGTTTGGGCTCAAGTTGACGCCAGTGGAGGCTGCAGCGGGGGGTTGCCACTCCAATCAAACTGTCTTGCTGGTGAGGAGTGTCGGAGGGCATGTAAGTCCGTGGGGGGAAAGGGGGAGGGGTGAAAAACACTGTCTGCTCCGCTCCAAGTTCCAACACGTGATGCCGTGGTTCTTGGGCGCACGGGGTCCAATGCACGTCATGCATAATGGAACAAAGCTGGCAATCAGGCAGGCTTTTGGGACGGAGAGGCAGGCATAGTGATGTGGAGGACGAGGGGGAGGTGGGTGGGAAGCAATGCAGTGCCAGCCTTGGGACATCAAAAGTGTCTGGGCCGTGCAAAAATTGCGTGCAGATCAGCCTCGGGTGAGGGACTTTCCCGGTAAACCTTACGGTGATCCGCAGCGGCTGTGGAAAAAAAAATTGAATTCTCCGACTCCTCCTTGTGCAGGCCCGGTCCAGTGAGGCTCTGGGGAAGGCGATCGGCCCAATTCCCCGAGGATGCGTAGCGGCTGTGAAAAAAACTGAAGCTGTGTCAGGGAACGTGGCAATCTTGCTTTAGGTGCAGGAGCAGCCCTAAAGGCATCGGGGAAAGCAATCGGCTAAATTCCTGTTGTGCGCAGTGGCTGAGAAACAAACACATGTCCTGTGTGCGAGGCTGCACATCTGCTTTAGGTGCGAGGGCAGTCCTAAAGGTTCCAAGGATGGTGATCGGCTGTGTTCCCCGGGCATGTGCAACGGCCGAGGACGACGTATAAGTCTGTGGAGTCGGTTTGTCCCTGGTGCGTGGCACGCGCTCTGGCGCAGTCCACATAGCTGGAAGTTGCACTGTCCTCGTAATCCTGCAGTGTGCACGCGGGGCCTCTGTGCGCTGAAACTCAGCTGTCTGGAGGTGAAGTCAGGGTCGGGGCTTGGTGGGAATCAATGCAGATGCACCGATCTTCCCCTTTCAGGCTGTTTCTGTGTGGTGCTCGTCTTGCTGATCTTCGTGCATCTTGGTCCCCGCGCCGCACTCTCCCTCCAGCCCTTGAGGTCACCATCGTGGAGAGAGGAACAGGTGCGTGCACGCCAGTGTGGCTGAGAAGGATGCAGGGGCGCTCCCTGGTACTCCGGAGTCCACAGTGTGGTGAAAGGGAGTAGACGGTCATCTCACCCCAGGTCACCAATGTGGAGAAAAAGGAGTCCACAGCGCGGTGAAAGGGAGAGACAATCCATCTCATGTCAGGTTACCAATGTAGAGGGTGAAAGGGAAGGATGTGGAGGCAAGGCACCAGCGTAGGTCAACACAGATTCTTTATTAAACCCTCTAACATAAATGTACAGCCTATGACCCCAGCGTGGACGCTGGGGCTGTGTGTCTGGCAAAGCCTGAAGCCAGTAAGCCTTCCCCCAGTTCCTCTGTGTTCTCTTATATAGCTTTATTGACCTGCGCATAGGAACTGGGGGCTGGCGCATATTACATGGGGTTTGACGAAGGCCATGTGTGGCAGGATTATCATAACGCATGATACATCAAAGGCACTGTGTGGCACAATTATCATTACACATGCTACCTTCATAACAATACATTCGCCTCCCAGCGCTGCAGCTTAGAGCAGCAGGAGGCGAAAGCGCCTTAAAGTCTTGTCTAATTACCCCTGTGGGGGGCTACCCCTCTCAGTCCATTGTTCAGCCCCTCTGTCTGCTTCTGGGTGTGAGATCATGTCCACAGACAGTGTCTAGTGTCACCACAATATAGTGAATGAAGCAACTTACTGAATCTTTGACCTGAATGTTTGCTGTTCATCTCAGGAACAACTGACATTAGCTTCATTGACCCTGTGGTCATTGGCAGACATGCCTTCAGCGTTACTAATGACTTTGTGAGTGGGATAGCAGAATACATCCAGGGTGTCCTCTGTGCTATTTTGGATGTGATACTGGACGCTGTAAAAGGTACACTCTCTGCCAAGGTTTTTGTCCTCTCATCTATAGTTTATTTGTCCTATAACAATGTACACAAGTTTTGAGAAATATTGCTGTTACTGCCTCTTATTTCTTTATTTTCTCTGATGATCAGGTATCCAAGATGCCTTAGGATTTAGCCCCATGTCAGCTCTGAAGACAACAGCAGAAATCACAAAAGAGCAGTTTGATATGCTTGTGAGCTACGTCTCTACAACACTGATGGGAGAACAAGGTCTGTTTTAAGATTTATGGTCATTACACAAAATCTTACACAGGGCTCGACTTTAGGACCAACTCACAAGCAAAATGCTGATGACTTCATCAGTGGCCTGTAGTTAGGTTTCTCTTAATAGCCACTATGTCTATTATCTTCTTTCAGCTGCTCCCTTATATTAGTGGTCACCACAGTGGCTCATCTGTCTCCACCTCAGAGGATCTCAGATGATCTGTAAATTTGATTTGACAAAGATTCTATGCCAGATGTCTTTTCTGACACAACCCTACCCATTTACCTGGGCTTGGGACCGGCCCTAAACTAAGAGTACACTGGCTTGAGCCCCCCCACCTCCGTGGCTGGGTCTTGTAACGTTCCTTTCTCCATTCTAATATGCTGACCACCAAGGTAGAAGGCAGAAAGTACCATTTTTATATGGTCTTTGGAATGACCCAACTGGGGCATAAACCCACCACCTCCTGGCTATGAGGCAAATGCTCTACCTCACCACTCCAGTAGATATTCTATGTATATGTTGTTGGCAAATAGACCACTGAATTTTAAAAAAAACCCAACACATTGAATTTATAAGAAAAAAGTCATAAATTTATTTAAAAGTCACCAGTTCATTAGAAAAAAATGTCTAAAATTACAGTCATGTCATCAATTTTCCCTTAGCAAGTCACAGTTTTGTATCTTTTTGTTTGTCATAAAATTGTGATAAATTTGCAGATCAGTATTCCCCAATTTCTGAAAAGGTGCAAATTTAAAACAAAGAAAGCCACAAAAATTTATGAGAAAACTTCAGATTATTAAAAATTATTGCAAATTTAAGGGTAAAAAAGCCCTACAAATCTGTAAGAAAAAAGTCACAAACTGACTAGAATAAAGTCATAAATTTATATGAAAAAAGTTACAACTTTGCTAGACAAAAAGTTACACATTTGCAAATGAAAACTTGCAAAGGCACATGAAAAAGAATGCAACACAAATTCAAAGCTGCAAGTTTAAACTCATGCTGGCATATGCATAAATTAAGAGGAAAAAATTTCCTTTTTGTTAGTGCTTTTCCCTTGATTATGGGAAATGTTTTGTGGCACAGGAACTCTAGAAAAAGTTAATTTCTCACTATCTGACAGCTGGTTCACCACCACGCAGAGAAACAAAAACATGAATTTGGCGTGCAGTCAGAAATATTCCAAGATCACCTTTTACTCAGTAGCTTGTGTTTTATATTTTTAGTGGTCCTACCTGACGTGTCCATTGACCCCATGAAAATTGTTGAAGATGCTGTGCTGGAGTTCACAGACAAGAGGGATTTGTTCCTGAGTTACATGTCAAGCATGCTTGTTGGGGAGCAAGGTTTGATCTTCTACATAAGTTCCAGTGGTGCTTGAAAGTTTGTGAACCCTTTAGAATTTTCTGTATAAATATGACCTAAAACTGTTATGACCTGTCGTGCGCCGTTACGCAGCGCACAGAGGGAGGAATAGAAAACCCATGAGCAGAAGTAGATTTGTGCACTTTATTATACATAACCCCAAATATTGTCCAGCAAACAGTCATGAAGAAAAGCAGAGAGTTGATATGATTATAACTGAGGCCACCGGGAAAACAGGAGCAGCACCTGTACGCTCAGCAGCCTGAGGGAGGGAATGCCTAGTGCCACAGAGCAGCTGTCGGCATAAGGAGAAAGGCAAACATTAACTTACTGGCTGGAGCGATCCAAGGCCGTCTGTGCAGTCTGGTGGGTGAGGGCGAGGCGGAGACAGCCGCTAACATCAAATAGCTAATAACAGTCTAATGGCAGTAGAGAAGACTTCACGAGTCAGGCTGAGAGGACTGAATGAAATGAATGAGAGAACTGGGAATGAAAGCTAGCATACACAGAGGAACACGCTGCTGTGTATGTAGAGCAATGCTCCAGCGATCTCTTCTCACTCAAACAGAGCTTAAGTAGTAATCATACTAATGAGGGAAGAGACCGCCGGTGTGGAAGAGCGTAAGCTGGATCAATTGAAACCAGGTGTGCATGAGTGAGTGTCAGAGCATGTGAATGGAAGTGAATGAGGTGTGTGTGTGTGTGTGTGTGTGTATGAGACACCGACAATGAGAAACAGCTGGTGACACTGACAGGAGGAGGGGACGTGGTCGAGTTGTCAGGAAGCGGAGGACCCAAAGGGCTCCCTGAAGCGCCTGAAGGAAAATAGCCAATGAGACGAGACAAAATAGCCCCAGTATCAGAACTGGGTTTGGAACCACCCAGGTTCATGACAAAAACATCAGATTTTCAAACAAGTCCTTAAAGCAGACAAAGAGAACTCAGTTAAATAAATGAGAACAATATTTTACTTTCTCATTTATTTATTGAGAAAAAAAAAGATCCAATATTAGATATCTGTGGCAAAAGTTTGTGAACCTTTGATTTCACTATCTGGTGTGACCCCCTTTAGCAGCAATAACTGCAAATAAATGTTTCCGGTAACTGTTGATCAGTCCTGCAGATCGGCTTGGAGGAATTTTAGCCCATTTCTCCATACAGAGCAGCTTCAACTCTGGGATGTTTGTGAGTTTCCTTGTATGAAGCGCTCGTTTCAGGTCCTTCCACAAATTCTCAATTGGATTAAGGTCAGGACTTTGACTTGGTCATTCCAAAACATTAACTTTATTTGTCTTTAACCATTCTTTGGTAGAACGACTTATGTGTTTAGGATCGCTCTCTTGCTGCATGACCCACTTTATCTTGAGATTCAATTCATGGACAGATGTCCATGAACTAAATCTGGCATTTTCCTTTAATATTTGCTTGTATAATTCAGAATTCATTGTTCCATCAATGATGGCAAGCCGTCCTGGCCCAAATACAGCAAAACAAGCCCAAACCCTGATATTACCACTACATTTTACACATGGAATAAGGTTCTTATGCTCAAATTCACTGCCTTCCTTTCTTTAAACATAACACTTTTCATTTAAATCAAAAAGTTCTACTTGATATCATCCATCCACAAAATATTTTTCAATAGCCTTCAGGCTCGTCCACATGATCCTTAGCAAACTGCAGATGAGCAGCAATGGTCTTTTTGGAGAGCAGTGGCTTTCTCCTTGCAACCCTGCGGTGCACACCATTGCTCTTCAGTGTTTTCCTGATGGTGGACTCATGAACATTAACACGAACCAATGTGAGAGAGGCCTTCAGTTGCTTAGAAGTTGCCCTTGGGTCCTTTGTGACCTCGCCGACTATTGCACCCCTTGCTCTTGGAGTGATCATAGTTGGTCAGCCACTCCTGGGGAGGGTAACAATGGTCCTAAATTTCCTCCATTTGTCTTACTGTGTATTGGTGGAATCCAAACTCTTTAGAGATGGTTTTGTAACTTTTTCCAGCTTGGTGAGCATCGACCGCCCTTTTTCTGAGATCCTCAGAAATCTCATTTGTTCATGCCGTGATACACTTCCACAAACATGTGTTGGCACTTTGATAAATGTTTAAATAAAACATTCTTTAAATCAAATAGGGTGCCGACTCACACCTGATTGTCATCTCATTGATTGAAAACACCTGACTCTAATTTCACCTTCAGATTACCTGCTAATCCTAGAGGTTCACAGACTTTTGCCACTCACAGATATGTAATACTGGATCATTTTCTTCAATAAATAAACAACAAATTAAAATATTTGTCTCATTTACACTGCATCCAGAAAGTATTCACAGCATTTCACTTTTTCCACATTTTGTTATGTTACAGCCTTATTACAAAATGGGTTAAATTCATTTTTTTCTCAAAATTCTACACACAATAGCCCATAATGACAATGTGGAAAAAAAAAGTAGATTTTTTGCAAATTTATTAAAAAATAAAATACTAAGAAATCACACGTACATAAGTATTCACAGCCTTTGCCATGAAGCTCAAAATTGAGCTCAGGTACATCCTGTTTCCACTGATCATCCTTGAGATGTTTCTACAGCTTAATTGGAGTCCATCTGTGGTAAATTCAGTTGATTGCACATGATTTGGAAAGGCACACACCTGTCTATATAAGGTCCCACAGTTGACAGTGCATGTCAGAGCATAAACCAAGCATGAAGTCAAAGGAACTGTCTGTAGACCTCTGAGACAGGATTGTCTTGAGGCACAAATCTGGGGAAGGGTGCAGAAAAATTTCTGGTGCTTTGAAGGTCCCACTGAGCACAGTGGCCTCCATCATCCGTAAATGGAAGAAGTTCAGAGCCACCAGGACTCTTCCTAGAGCTGGCTGGCCATCTAAACTGAGCGATCGGGGGAGAAGGGCCTTAGTCAGGGATGTGACCGAGAACCCGATGGTCACTCTGTCAGAGCTCCAGCATTCTTCTGTGGTGAGAGGAGAACCTTCCAGAAGGACAACCATCTCTGCAGCACTCCACCAATCAGGCCTGTATGGTAGAGTGGCCAGATGTAAGCCACTCCTTAGTAAAAGGTGCATGGCAGCCCGCCTGGAGTTTGCCAAAAGACACCTGAAAGACTCTCAGACCATGAGAAACAAAATTCTCTGTTCTGATGAGACAAAGATTGAAGTCTTTGGCATGAATGCCAGGTGTCATGTTTGAAGGAAACCAGGCACCACCCATAACCACGCCAATGGTGGTGGCAGCATCATGTGTGGGGATGTTCTTCAGCGGCAGGAAGACTATTCAGGATAGAGGGGAAGATGAATGCAGCAATGCACAGAGACATCCTGGATGAAAACCTGCTCCAGAGTGCTCTTGACCTCAGACTGGGGTGACGGTTCCTCTTTCAGCAGGACAACAACCCTAAGCACACAGCCAAGATATCAAAGGAGTGGCTTCAGGACAACTCTGTGAATGTCCTTGAGTGGCCCAGCCAGAGCCCAGACTTGAATCCAAATGAACATCTCTGCAGAGATCTGAAAATGGCTGCGCACCGACACTTCCCATCCAACTTGATAAAGCGTGAGAGGTGCTGCAAAGAGGAATGGGTCAAACTGCCCAAAGATAGGTGTGCCAAGCTTGTGGCATCAAATTCAGAAAGACCTGAGGCTGTAATTGCTGCCAAAGGTGCATCAGCAAGGCATTGAGCAAAGGCTGTGAATACTTATGTACATGTGATTTTTTTTTTAGTTGTTTATTTTCAATAAATTTGCAAAAATCTAAAAAAAAAAAACCTTTACCACATTGTTATTATGGGGTTTTGTGTGTAGAATTTTGAGGAAAAAAATGAATTTAATCCTTTTTGGAATAAGGTTGTAACATAACAATGTCACATGCTGAGTCTGGGTCCTCTCTGCCAGACTCAGCTTTGTGGCACTTTTCTTTTTTTTTTTTTTTTTTTTTTTAGTTACTTATTTGTACCCGTAGGTAGATTTGGTTTGCAGTCTGGTGACAAGCCACCGGCTGCCGGTCGCTGCGTGCGCGAGCGCCCTAAACCTACATGTTTTTGGTATGTGGGAGGAAACCGGAGAAATCCCGGAGTAAACCCACGCAACACAGGGAGAACATGCAAACTCCACACAGTTCACTGTTGGTCGGGGGCTGGGATCGAACCCACGATCTCATGATCCCCGCGATCCCCCGGCCGAGGGTAAACTGTGCTGCCACAGTGCTAAACCACTGCGCCACCGTGCAGCCCACGGTGCACGGTGGGCTTTTCTTTGCATTTATGTATATTTATTCTATTTGTTGTTTTTGAGTTTCATTATTGCCTTTTTATGTTTCTATTTTATGTTTTGAGTTCTATGATGTGTTTCTCTGGGTTGACAGCTATTGGCTGTATTTCTGGAGTTACGCTCCGCTGGGAGCATCACCCGCCAGGCTGTCAACCACCCCTCCCTCACCTGTCATTTTCAGCAGCCGCTCTCCTTCATTATGACCATCAGCTGTTCTCAATTATTAGTTGTTTTCCTCTCCTGTTCAGGGTAGTCCACACCTGTCTGTACTTATGTTATCTTTATCACTCACTATTTAAGCTCACTTGTTCATTGTGTCCTCACTACTCCATCAGTTGTCTTCCGTTTACCCGAACTTCCACAGTTGTTCTCCCTCCAGAGCTTAGCCTCGCTCTGAGCCACAATCTGTAAGTTTATTGTTTGACCTTTTGTTTTTAGCACCTTTGAACTGTTTCTCTTCTGTTAATAAAGCACACATCACCATTCAGCACTTGAATTTCTCTCTCTCTCTCTCTCTGCACCTCGTAGAGCGCATATGACAAACAGAATGTGGAAAAAGTGAAGCGCTCTGAATACTTTCCGGATGCACTGTATTTATGGGTTCTCTTTATCTACTTTTAGGACTTGTGTGAAAATCTGATGATGTTACATTTATGCAGAAATGTAGAAAATTTTAAAGGGTTCACAAACTTTCAAGCACCATTGTATGTGTGAAAATATTCTCACATTGTGTATAAAGATCCTAAGGCATGTTTTTGTCTGTTTTAGGTGAACGTGTAACCCCTCCTGTTGTAAATATAGTGACAGAAAAAGATTTCAGTTTTTTAGTACCTCAAAATATCTATTCAGTAAAATACACTTGGATATCATTTCACACATCTTTGTTTTTGTTCAGATGAAGCTACAGCTTCCCCTTCTGATATTAATTTGGTGAGAAGAAAAGGTAATGAATTGTCTTTTTCCTATATTAGTATGCAGTAATAGAGAAAACAACTCCTTTGAAACTGGCTAAATGTCCCTCTTCAAAATTTCTGAACACAGGGGAATTTTTGCCTCCATTTGAGAAAGGTAAGAGAAGCTTCGTAGCCTCAGCACATGTATTTTAAAATCGGTGCAGTGTCTGTTGCTAGCTAACAGATTGCACTGAATTGTTTGCATGTTTGCAGATTTGTGTTTTTGTTGCCATGTTTTGGAAACTGTTTTCAAAGCTCGGTGATGGTATGCCTTACTGTTAAGTGGTATAAAACCCTCAAGGTCAATGAAACTGTGCCAGTCTGTTTAAAAAATCATCATTTTGCCATGGATAAATGTGCATCTCATTTGTGGTTTGTCTCATAAAGATTAATGTTGTCAACTGTAATAAAAGTGGTGACTGCATTCCTCCCTTCATTGTCACACTGACTTTTTGTAGTAACATTTTTTTAACTATGCACTATGTTACTGATATATGTTGCTGTCATTTCCAACCAAGTCATTGTGTTTTGTGCCCTTTAAAAATATTTTTTATGTAACATAATGCATGAAGAATTGTGATTGTTGTGTCCTTTCAAGTTGCATTCCTTTGTTACTTCTGTAAGAGTGAGTGTATTTCAACTGTTTTTTACTTATATAATGGGATTGTTGAAACTGGATGTTGAATATTTTCATGTGGAATATTTCAAATTTTTTGCATGTAATAACACAAGTCTATACCACATGTTGCAAATATTTGAATTTAGAATATTTTTCTTTATGGAGTCTCTGAAAGCTGTAATTTTTTACCTTGGTTAAAAATGTTTTAGGGTTAATTAGTTTAGGCATTTTATCATATTAACTCCAAAAAGTTATAGGGATGGATTTTGATTATGGACCAAGGACACCTCAGTTAGATTTTGGAGGTGATTTGGATCAGCGTCACCTCAGGAATTGTTTTAATAGGATATTATTTAGTGGATTTTACAGGATTCTTTGCTGCAAAGGGAATGCTCTGTTATTATAATAAATCCACCGAAATAAAAATAAAATGTTCCACAATTTTCATCACATTATAATGGGCACATATAAAGTACCAAAAATTATAACCTTATTCTGAGCTCAAAGGTTTGAGTCATGTATCTGATTGGTGCTGCTACTTGTCAAAGGACTGAAACACAAATTCCAACATACCAGGGCACAGCAATCTCTGCTCATTCTGATGGCCTATATACAGTGGCTTGCAAAAGTATTCATGTCTCTCAGCATTTTTCCTATTTCATTTTGTTGCAGCCTGATGCTATAATCGCTTCAGTTCTTTTTTTCCTCATTAATCTACACTCAGTACTTCATGACAAAGTGAAAACAGACTGTTTGGATCTTTTGTAAATTTATGAAAAAGAAAAAAAACTGACATATTACACGTGTATAAATATTCATACACTTTGCAAAAACACCTGAAATTTTGCTCAGGTCCCTCCTATTTCTCTTGATCATTGCTGAGATGTTTCCTACACATTGACTGGAGTTCACCTGTGGTAAACTAAACTGATTGGACATGATTTGGAAAGAAAGAGGGCAGCTCAGTGGAGCAGTGGTTAGCACTGTGGCAGCACAGCAAGAAGGTCACGGGATCGATGCCACCCTTGACCATTGTGGGTTCGATCCCACCCCCTGACCATTGGTAACCCTTCTGTGTGGAGTTTGCATGTTCTCGCTTGCTGTGTTCGAAATGCGCACTCCTTCCCCATATAGTGAATCAGCCATTTTGTACTGCTATTTGAAATCTTAACTGAAAATTTAATTCACTGTACAGTACACTCATAATATCCCACAATGCATTTTGAAAAGTGGCGTACAACGGATGGTCACTACATTAGCCAATATATCCCATAATGCAATGCGCAGCTAACAGAGCAGTGAGAGAAGAGCTTCACATCACAACATAAACTACCTTAAGGTATTTATATTTATTAATTCAACAAAAACGATTTGATTTAATACATATTTACTACAAATTACATGCAGGTATTCATTTTTTACCACCATTAGTCTGTTATGTTTTACTGTCTCGTGTGATGACTCCATTAACCGTGTCACGAAAACAAGCCGAGCAGTGTCCGAAAGCTGTTAATTTTATTGTTATATTGAGTTTACTGTATAGTCCACTATATCTAAATTCACTATAGAGCAAGTAGTGAGTGAGTGAGTGAACATTCCGAACACAGTCCCTGTGTCTGCGTGGGTTTTCTCTGGGTACTCTGATTTCCTCCCACAGCCCAAAGACATGCAGGTTAGGTTAATTGGCATCAACTGAGGATTCTAAATTGTCCTTAGGTATGAATGTGAGAATGAATGGTTGTCTGTCTCTCTGTGTTGGCCCTGCGATGGAGTGGTGATCTGTCCAGGGTTTACCCTGCCTCTCGCCTAAAGACGCTGGGATAGGCTCCACCCCCCACCCCCCACCCCGACCTGAAAAGGATTAAGTTTTGCACTGAGGAGACTCAGCTCTATATTCAGGTTAAGATGATGTGTTAGCTCTGGAAACCACCACAGATAGTACTGTTCGGAGTTTCACGTGCTGGGACAACTCTAAAAGTTATCTTCAGTAACAGCAATTGATTTTCTGTTGTGCATGTTTTACTGAGAAATTGACTTTTTCTAATTTGGATTGTATTTTTCTTCCCCTCTTTATATTGAACAGAAAATGATGAATACAAACAGAACAAGATTTGCTTCATTTTTGTTACCAGATAGACAGCACAAGCAAACAACTGTATCAAAGATCTTCTACTGTCAAATACTCAGGATCCAAACACCAATAAAAACATGATGCAGCCCACATGGTATGAATGTTTAGTCAAGGGGATGGGCTATTAAGCCCCAACTGGCGACGCCAAACCAGGGATTCAAACCTACAACCTCTGGCTCCAGAGCCCAGCACTCTGCCTGTGTCGCCAAGAGGGTCAACCCACTTGGTAAGCCAAGTAGGAATGCTTTTACTGACTCTGTTACAAATGGTTCACAGCCACTAGAAATACAGAAAGAAGGAAAATGTCTGCAGGGAACACATTGCAACCGGCCACACATTAGGATCACCAGCATCTTATTACTGTTAGAATTTAAACAATACGGAATTTGCAGCATCAAGTCCATTAAAAATTGTCATATCATGCTCAAACCAGCTCAGTACAGCAGTGAATGCTTCATACCTAAGTACAAAAATAATAAATTAGGCTCCCTATTCCTTGAGGGTGAATGAAACTTGGCAGACTTTCATGTTTGGAAACTTCCACTTACCACTTTAAAAGTGGTAAATCCCAGCAGTTAAACATGATTCATCATGAGTACCATAAAACCATGTTACAGTAAGTAGATACATATCAATCCCTCATTGGCTAAGGTAAAGCTGGCAATACTGGCACAGTGCCTTCCGTCTTGCATCAGTGAAATCAACCAATAGGAAAGCCCTACTGACACGCAACTTACTCTAGTTTCTTCCACTTTGAAAAACAAAACAATGGGTCTATCCTAGTTCAAGACAGTCTTGAAAAACAGACTCTTAATTTCAAGAATTCTTTCCAGGCTAAATGTTTAATTTGGGGTAATTTGTAAGATTTTGATTCATTCCTGCTTTGCTTTGCGTCCTAATCTCCATCCTAGCCAACAGGACAGGTACAGAAACTGGGAACGATACTAACTGCAACATGTGGTGTACATTGTGTATAATGTTGTAAACAGTCATTGCGATGTCTGTCATTTCACCCCACTGGATTCCTAAAACATTTTGAGTTGCATGTACATGTAAAATACCAAAAATGTGAATGTAAGATAAGAGAGATGACAGGGATTCATAATGCAGTTTCAGAGATTACACACGCTGCCAAAAAAGAGGCTGCTCCCGCTACAAAGACAGCTGAAGACTCACACATGGAGGAGGTGGATGCAAAATCACCCGTTGAAGCTGCCAGTGAAGCAGATATGAAAGAGGCAAAGGAAGAAGATAAGGGTATTCACATAATTTTCCCCCCCTTTGATAACAGTCACATTCATTGAATTGAAGGTTAATAACAGGAACAAAAATTTATTACTGTCACATTATTAGTAAAACATGTCCGCCTTGGAGAAAAAGAGCTTGAACCATCACCGGAGGAGAAAGAGGAGGAAGAGAAGGCTGTTCTTGAGGAAAAGGAGTTAACTGAAACAAAGGTGGACATAGAAAGAGATGAAGATGAAGCAAGACAAGAAAAGATGAATGAAATGAAAGAGATACCTGAGGTAGCAGAAGGGGAGGTAAACGAGGAGGCCAAATTTAAACATGTTCTTTTAGAAGAGGAGACCACAGCTGAAGATGTCTCTGTAGATGAGGAGCAGGAGGAGGAGAACAAGTCTGAAACGGATGACATTTTGGTAGAAGAAACAGAAGAGGAAACCAAAACTGAGGCTGTTTCAGTAGAGGAGGGGGAAAAGTCCAAAATAGAAGATGTTTTGGTAAAAGAAGAAATAAAGGAGGAGACTAAAACTGAAGATATTTTGGGACTTTATGTGGAAGAGGAAAAGGAGGAGGAGGAGGACAAGTCTGAAACAGAAGACGTTTTGGTAGAAGAAAAAGAGGAGACCAAAACTGAAGATGTTTCAGTTGGTCATGAGGAGGAAAGGCGAAAGTCCGAAATAGAAGATGTTTTGGTAAAAGAAGCAATAGAGGAGAAAGAGGAAACCAAAACTAAAGATATTTTGGGACTTGATGTGGAGGAGGAAAAGGAGGAGGAGGAGGAGGAGGACAAGTCTGAAACTGAAGACGTTTTGGTAGAAGTAAAAGAGGAGAATGAAACCAAAACTGAAGCTGTTTCAGGACATTATGAGGAGGAGGAGTCTAAAACAGAAGATATTTTGAGACTTTATGTGGAAGAGGAAAAGGAGGAGGAGGAGGAGGAGGAGGAGGACAAGTCTGAAACAGAAGACGTTTTGGTAGAAGAAAAAGAGGAGACCAAAACTGAAGATGTTTCAGTCGGTCATGAGGGGAAAAGGCGAAAGTCCGAAATAGAAGATGTTTTGGTAAAAGAAGAAATAGAGGAGAAAGAGGAAACCAAAACTAAAGATATTTTGGGACTTGATGTGGAGGAGGAAAAGGAGGAGGAGGAGGAGGACAAGTCTGAAACTGAAGACGTTTTGGTAGAAGTAAAAGAGGAGAATGAGACCAAAACTGAAGATGTTTCAGGACATTATGAGGAGGAGGAGGAGGAGGAGGAGGAGTCTAAAACAGAAGATATTTTGGTAGAAGTAGAAACAATGGAGAAGGAAGAGGAGGAGCCCCAAACCAATGATGTTTCAGTGGACTATATGGAGGAGGACAAGCAGGAGAAGTCTGAAACAGAAGATGTTTTGGTCGAACAAGAAATAGAAGATGAGGACACCAAAACTATATATATTTTGGGAAAATATGAGAAGTCTAAAGCAGAAGATGTTTCGGCAGAAGACAAAATAAATGAGGAAGAGAAGGAGGAGGAAACCAAAACTGAAGATGTTTCAGTGGATTATGGGGATGAGGAGGAAGAGGCAGACATTTCAATAGAATATGAAAAAGAGGAGGAGGCCATAACTCAAGATGTTTCAGTAGATTATGAGGAGAAAAAGTCCATAACAGAAGATGTTTTGGTGGAAGAAGAAATCATGGAGGAGAAGGAGGAGGAGACCAAAATTGAAGACATTTTAGTGCATTATCAAGATGATGATGAGAAGTCTGAAAAGGCAGATGTTTTGGTAGAAGAAAAAAAGGAAGAGGAGAATAAAACTGAAGACCTTTCAGTTGATTATGAGGAAAAGGAGGAGAGCAAATCTAAAACAGAAGATGTTTTAGTCGAACAAGATCTAGAATATGGGGAGGAAGAGGCCAAAACAGAAGATGTTTTCGTAAAACAAGAAATAAACGAGAATAAGACCAGAAAAGACATTTCAGTAGATTATGATGAGGTGGAAGATGAGGAGAAACAGCCCCAAACAGAATATGCTTTGGTAGGAGAAGAAATGAAGGAGGCGGTAGAAACCAAAACTGAAGAAGTTTTGGAATATTCTGGAGAGGTAGAACAAAAAATAAAGGAGGAGGAGGAGGCGATCAGAACTGAATATGCTGCAGTTCGTTATGACGAAGAGGTGAAAATGGGAGCAGAGGAGGACTTTGCCCATGGAGAGTTTTATCCTGATCAAGAAAAACGTGAACAAATCATTCAGAGAACTGACAGCATTGTCAGAAATGAACTGGATGATACTTATGATGAAGATCAAGACCTAGAAATGAAAGATGATATGAAAATGGAGGAAGAAGAAAAACAGCATGACATTACAGTAGATGAGAGGGAAGATCAAGAAATCAAACAACTTGATCTTAAAATTCTGTCTGAAAAGTTTGAAAATGCCAGTGCTGTACCTTCATTTAATGTTGAGGAGGAAAGCACAACTTTAACACCAGTTCATGACTCTGACATAATCGATGACCATGACGAGAACAACAACAACAGTGAGAGTGAAAAGACCAACGCTAAACCAAAGAGGAAGGCTCATATTTCCACTGAGAGGCTGGATAAAGCTGACCTGCCTCATAAAGAAGAACACATCAGGAAACATAAGAAAGGTACACAAGTGTTCCCATTATCGTCACATGTCCGTCATCATGTTTTTATTATTAGCCATGAAAGTACATGATGAGTGTGCTGATTAATGATATTTTGATGTGGAATGGCAATGTGAATTCACAACTAGTTTACATTTAATTAATGAGAAGCATGTTTAGCATTATATGATAAGATGATCATAAATCAGGTTTTTAAGCCCTAACAAAGAATCTGTTCACTGACCACTGTCTCATAATTCATGTTCTGTTTTGACATTTAAAATGTTTGTGACCTTTTAGATACAGTAAACTGTACATGCATATATAATAAATGTAATAAAAGTACTCATCTGAGGAAAATAAATACTTCAATACTGTATTATCCTTAGGGTAGTATCTCACTGGGCTGAAACAACTTGCAACTAGTTAGAGATAAAAAAAAAAAAGTGAGATTAAGCCAAGAATTTATGACAATTTCCACTTGGAATCACAGTGTCTTACGAATGTTGCAGTGATGTTGCACAAACTCCCAGTGAGATTTTGGACAAAGTTCTCTGGGTGTTTGTATGCATGTCAGCAAGTGTTGCAAGACATTTTCACAACACGCACGAGGCAAAATTTAGGGGATTTTTGGACTCATGACAGTCCCACAATGGCTGCCCAACATTCACATGACAGATATCTGTGCCAACTGTGCAATCTCTGCCTTTTAAATACAAGATGTCTCTCCATTCCAGTGATCATTTTATCATCTGATGTCAAACTCATACAGACGTGGACAAAATTGTTGGTACCCTCTGTTAATGAAAGAAAAACCCGCAATGGTCACAGAAATAACTTGAATCTGACAAAAGTGGTAATAAATAAAAATTCTATGAAAATTAACCAATGAAAATCAGACAATGCTTTTGAATTGTGGTTCAACAGAATTATTTTAAAAAACAAACTCATGAAACAGGCCTGGACAAAAATGATGGTACCCTTAACTTAATATTTTCTTGCACAACCTTTTGAGGCAATCACTGCAATCAAACGATTTCTGTAACTGTCAAAGAGACTTCTGCACCTCTCAGCAGGTATTTTGGCCCACTCCTCATGAGCAAACTGCTCCAGTTGTCTCAGGTTTGAAGGGTGCCTTCTCCAGACGGCATGTTTCAGCTCCTTCCACAGATGTTCAATAGGACTCAGATCAGGGCTCATAGAAGGCCACTTTAGAATAGTCCAATGTTTCGCTCTTAGCCATTCTTGGGTGTTTTTAGCTGTGTGTTTTGGGTCATTATCCTGTTGCAGGACCCATGACCTGCGACTGAGACTAAGCTGTCTGACACTGGGCAGCACATTTCTCTCTAGAATACCTTGATAGTCTTGAGATTTCGTTGTACCCTGCACAGATTCAAGACACCCTGTGCCAGATGCAGCAAAGCAGCCCCAGAACATAACAGAACCTCCTCCATGTTTCACAGTAGGGACAGTGTTCTTTTCTTGGTATGCTTCATTTTTGCATCTGTGAACATAGAGCTGATGTGCCTTGCCAAAAAGTTCCAGTTTTGTCACGTCTGTCCATAGGACATTCTTCCAGAAGCTTTGTGGCTTGTCAACATGCAGTTTGGCAAATTCCAGTCTGGCTTTTTTATGATTTGTTTTCAACAGTGGTGTCCTCCTTGGCCGTCCCCCATGAAGTCCACTTTGGCTCAAACAACGACGGATGGTGCGATCTGACACTGATGTACCTTGACCTTGGAGTTCACCATGAATGTGTTTAGAGGTTGTTCTGGGCTCTTTTATTACCATTCGTATTATCCGTCTCCTCCTGCAGCCACGTCCAGGGAGGTTGGCTACAGTCCCGTGGATCTTAAATTTCTGAATAATATGTGCAACTGTAGTCACAAGAACATCAACCTGCTTGGAGATGGTCTTATAGCCTTTACCTTTAACATGCTTGTCTATAATTTTCTTTCTGATCTCCTGAGACAACTCTCTCCTTTGCTTCCTCTGGTCCATGTTTAGTGTGGTACACACCATGTCAACAAACAGCACAGTGACTACTTGTCACCCTTTAAATAAGCCGACTGACTGATTACAAGTTTGTAGACACCTGTGATGTTAATTAGAGGACACATCTTGGTTAAACATGTCCCTATGGCCACATTATTTTCAATCTTTTCTAGGGGTACCATCATTTTTGTCCAGGCCTGTTTCATGAGTTTGTTTTTTAAAATAATTCTATTGAACCACAATTCAAAAGCATTGTCTGATTTTCATTGGTTACTTTTCATAGAATTTTTATTTATTAGCACTTTTTAAGTTATTTCTGTGACCATTGTGGGTTTTTCTTTCATTAACAGAGGGGTACCAACAATTTTGTCCACATCTGTATCTACAATACAATTTACACATGCCTGGGAGCTACAACAAACAATAGTTTTCACTGCTTGCCTAGTGCAGCTTCTCTCCCACCGGAGTATTGCAAAAGAGCGCACACATAAAATGACTTTAACATAATACAAACACATGTATACAATAAATATGCCTGGCAATCACTAGAAACAATAGTAAAAATATATATAACCACTTGTCCATGCCAGCTCCAGCATGGAAAAACACCAAGAATTAATCTGATCCTCCAAGCTTATGGATCACAAAGAAACTCATAAAACAACTTTTTTTTTTTACATCAGTAAATGACAAACAAATATAAATAACATGACGATAGACTGAAAATGACACTCCAACCAAGATATTATTCAAAAAGCTGTCATGAATTGCCCCTCAAGGCAGGAATGAAGACCCAAACGCTGAACTGTAGTTGTGATATTTATTGAATGAAACAAAAAGTCCAAACAGTGCACAAAACACAAAAATCAAAATAGTGCAAAAGATAACTCACAGGCTGAGAAGGTAACAGAGAAGGCAGGATTATTCAGGAAACTGCACCAGAATGGGGAAAGGGTTCTGATGCTTGGAGACAGAAAGCAGAGGCTCCAACAGTAGCCATGTTTACATGAACACAAGTAACCGGATTAAAAGCCTGATCGGAATAAAAATGCTTCATGTAAACATGCCAATCTGAATATTCTGACCCGATCACACTCATTCAGATCAAAATTTCCTTCCAATTGAGACAGGTGGGTGATGCCAATTGTTAATCCGATTGGTGCGCATATAAACACTGACTCCGAAGTTTGGGTAGAAAATAAATTTAGTGCGCATGTCTGTATGTCAGCCACACGTCAACGTATTTCCACCTTTACAGCAGCTAGCAGAAGACATGGAGGGAGTAAAACAGAGCTGATCTGTATTGTCCTGCTGTCTCCCTCTGTTCATCATATGCAGAAGTATGTACTGCTGGACTTGTAGCTTCATTACAGAGACCAGCAGAAGCAAAAGTACAGTCTGAATAACACGATACAGGTCCTTTTCAAAAGGAGAAAGACACGAAGCGGGGTTTGTTTACATCGGAAGTTGCTTCTTCTTCTACTATTTCCAGAATGTTGGATAATTGAAACTTGAAGAAGTTGGACATTGACAGGAGTTCCTGGCAGCAGAAGGCTAAGAACAGAGCTGCGTGGAGGAATCTGATCAGACCTAAATGAAACAGTCATTGTCGCCCACGACAGACTGCTATGATGATGATGATGATGATTATGGATAATTGCGTGCATGTCAAAATGATTTAGTCCATTCAAACGTGTGACACATGAAAACACACGTCCTTATCGGATCAACTTTTTCGGGATCCATGTAAACAGTAAAGTTCTGATCTGAATTGTAATCAGATTGAAGAAATTTTGCACATACTATAACCGTGGCTAATGAATGACAGAACCAAGGATCTTAAATAGAACATGGAGCCAATGAACACAACTGGATGCAGGTGTGGATCACATGAGCGGGCAAGGGGGAAACAATGATCACAATGGAGATCAGCTGGGAGTAATGAGAGGGAGAAGAGGGGACTGACAGCAGACAGGAGAACCACCCACAACAGAGCAAAAAACCCAGAAGTGCCGCTGACAGCGCAGCCCCGGAGAGGGAGAGAGAAAACACAACAGGATACGAATATGATGAGATGGCAAATAAAGACAAGTAACCTCAAATATGTAAATAGCAAAACTATAATGAATGTAAACAGGAAAATAAATCATACTAAGAAACAATACAGAATATGTGAAAGTCAAACCAAAGATAAAATAACAGGAATTAGAACTCAAAAATAGAACACCATACAAATATAGAAAAAAGGCAAAGAGCCAGAGCACTGCGGGATCCCCCTGTGCTCAGATCATAGCAGAGCCCCCCCCAGTGGTGGATACCAGACACCCCGGGCAACATCGAAAAAAAGAACCCACCCACACAAAGAACCCCCCCACACACACCAAAAACAAGAAAACCACCCCACCCAGGGCAGCAGGAGGGGGACCCAAGCAGGGAGGGACCGAAACACACCAGAGGAAACAAGAAAAACTCTCATAGCTCACACCCCAGCAAAACCCAGACTAGGAGGAAACAAAAAACAAAACAAAACAAAAAAAAACCCCGCTCAGGACCTGCATCCATGCAGGACCAGGCACCTAGACCCCCTGGACCAGACAGCCAGACAGTTCGGGAGGTCGGCTTAAGTCCCAGACCTGGAAGATGGCATGATGGTAAGAGTCGGGTGGCCTGCCGGAGATGTGGGCCACCCAACCCAGCAGCACAGTCTGTCAGGTGGTCTGCCAGAGTTCTTTAACCACCTAAGCAGAGAAGGTGGTCCAGGGGGTGGCTGCCCAACAGGGACAAGCAGCAATGAGGAGGATGGAGGAATAGGAGAAACCCTGTTGGCCTCGGGCAGAGGAGAGGGAACCCTGACAGCCTTGGGCGGAGGAGAGGAAACCCCGACGGCCTCGGGCGTAGGAGGAGGGAACCACAACAGCCTTTGCAGAGGAGAGGGAAGCATGATGGCCTTGTTCAGAGGAGAGGGAACTACAATGGCCTCGGGCAGAGGAGGGAGAATCACGACGGCCTCGGGCAGAGGAGAGGGAACCACGATGGCCTCGGGCAGAGGAGATAGGACCACGACAGCGTTAGGCAGAGGAAGGGGAACCCCGACGCTTTCGGACTGCTCCGCAGCACCCCCAGTGGTCCTGGACTGAGACATCGCAGCACCCCAGGTGGCTCCAAGCTGGAGCAAACCTGCACCCGCGGTGGCTCTGGGCTGGAGCAAGGCAGCACCCGGGGTGGCTCCGGGCTGGAGTAAGGCAGTACCAGCAGTGGCTCCAGACTGGCGCAACGCTGCACCCACGGTGGCTCTGGGCTGGAGCAAAGCAGCACCCGCAGTGGCTCTGGGCTGGAGCAACGCTGCACCCTCGGTGGCCCCTGGGCTGGAGTGTAACGACCACGGCAGACCCAAGCTGGAGCACAGCACCCACATTGGATTAAGGCTTGAGTGCAGCAACCATGATGGCCCCCGACTGGAGCATAACACCCACGGAGACCTGGACTGAGGAGGAGCTGCACCCACGAAAGTCCCGGGCTGGGACGGAGCACCCACAATGACCTCAACTAGCTGGGAGGCAGCACCCTCGGAGGCCCCGGGCTGGAATGGTGCACCCGCAAAGACCTCATCCGGAGGGGGAGCAGCACCCACAGAGGTCCCGGGCTGGGACGGAGCACTCGCGACGACTTTGGCTGAAGGGGAAGCAGCACCCACGGAGGTCCTGGGCTGGGATGGACCACCCACGACAACCTCGGCAGGAGGAGCTGGACTCACTAAGACCTCAGGTGGTGAGCCCAAACCCATGGAGACTTCAGGCGAAGTTGGATGACTCTCGGTGACCCTGGGGAAAGGCTCAGATAAGAGGGACAGAGACACAAGGTCAGGGTCACTGGCAGCAGTGGAGCCTGGCGAGATGAGCTGAGGTGTAGCTGACAGCTGCTCTTGGCATTCCCTACCAAGAGCCAGACAAGACCTCTCCAACATGGAAAGAACAAAAACAAAGGAGAGCACTTGCCTGATCTCAAGCTCTACTGCCATCCAGGACTCTGAGGATCCAGGCAGTGACATCTCGGGCCTGGCCCTCAGGAGGTCCAACTCCGGCTCTGCTGTGGCGGCCCCTACAGCAAGCTTGGTGGTTGATGCAGTCCTGAGACCCCTCAGTGAAGCAACCCACATAGGTGGCTCGTCCAGCGTGGATCCAGAAGGTTGATTTTCCACTGGTGCTGAATCCTGCACTGTTGACTCAGGGAACTGCAAACACTGAGCCTCATTACCGGTGATCAGGCAAGGCATATCATCGTAACATGTTGGAAAATGAAAAGACACTTAACTGAGTTTCCGGGGCACAATGTTCCCTGCTGCAGCAGGTGTTGGATCAACCCTCTCTGTGACTTCAGTAGAAGAGGGCCTCCCAGGGGAAGGTTGAGGAGCCGCCCCTGCAGCCACAGTGACAGGCAGAGCTGGAGAGATAACAGCCGGACCCTCAGCAGCAGGAGGAATCGCCGAAGAGGAGGGAGAAGCAGCAGCAGTGGAGGAGAAGATTGACGGAACAGCCGGAGAAGAAAAACTGGATAAAGGAACTGCTGCGGGAGTTTTTGACCTCAGCAAAGGAGAAACTGCTGCCTGAGGGGCCGGGGTGTTCCTCCAACAGTCCAGAGTTGGGTGGCGGCATCTTGGAGTTGATAGAGCAGGAGCAGGAATGGGCAAACTGGAGGTGGAGCAGGGTGTCTGCCGCGGAGCATGCTTCCGCGTCGGTTTTGGGCTCACTGGAGGCAGCTTCCAAGCCAGCCCTGGGAAAGACTGCTGTAGCACAGAGAGCGTAGCCAGCAACTCCGTGAACTGGGGGAACTTCCGCAACCCAGGGTGCGCCTCAACAATTACGGTCACCGATTTCACACTCTCCCAGATCTTCTTTGGGCTGCGGGAGGTGAGAGCTTCATCCAAGAAGCCCTGGACGAACTCGGCGGCCCATTGCTCATTGACACTCGGGATCCCCGCTGCGGATCTCCCTTTGCTTGGTGGAGGTCGGCGTACTGAGGACATGATGGGGAATCCACAAACAGGTGAGTGAAAAAACAGAAATACCACAACCTACAGCAGTTGGGTCATCAACTGGTTGGAACCTTCTGTCATGAATTGCCTGTCAAGGCAGGAATGAAGACCCAAATGCTGAACTGTAGTTGTGATATTTATTGAACGAAACAAAAGTCCAGTGTACAAAACTCAAAAATCCAAATGGTGCAAAAAATAACTCACAGGTTGAGAAGGTAACGGAGAAGGCAGGATTATTCAGGAAACTGCACTAGAACGGGGAAAGGGTTCTGATGCTTGGCGACAGAAAGCAGAGGCCCCAACAATGAATGACAGAACTAAGGATCTTAAATAGGACGTGAAGCCAATGAACACAACTGGATGCAGGTGTGGGTCACATGAGCGGGCAAGGGGGAAACAATTATCACAATGGAGATCAGCTGGGAGTAATAAGAGGGAGAAGATGGGACTGACAGCAGACAGGAGCACCACCCACAACAGAGCAAAAAACCCAGAAGTGCCACTGACAGCTGCAGCCCTGGAGAGGGAGAGGGAGAGAGAAAACACAATAGGATACAAATATGATGAGATGGCAAATAAAGACAAGTAACCTCAATTATGTAAATAACAAAACTATAATGAATGTAAACAGTAAAATAAATCACACTAAGAAACAATACAGAATATGTGAAAATCAACCAAAGATAAAATAACAGGAATTAAAACTCAAAAATAGAACACTATACAAATATAGAAAAAAGGCAAAGAGACAGAGCATGGCGGGATCCCCCCGTGCTCAAATCGTGACAAAAGCAAGGAGGTGAAGGGGCACCTTGGTATTAGGCTCTGGGCAATGTGTTGTGTGGGGATTTGGCAGCTGGGGCTTGCCGTAGCCTGGACCGGGGGGTTGGGGGTGATGACGTCAGGCGGGCTATGGTCAGTGGATATATTGGGTTGTATTCCTTAATAAAATCAGTTTGGTGTTCAGTTCAACACGGCTGTGGTCTCATGTTATTCAGACATAACACAATGATTTGGTGTAATAATAAACACCTGCTGCCTAGCACACGGTACGAGCAACGAGTGGTTAAAACACAAGCTAACGCTGACTACAGACATCCTCGCACTGGAGAAAGTGGTCAAACTGACCAGGCAGATACAGTCCACTGCCCAGATGGGCCCGCCAGTGCTAACTAAAAAGAACCTAGCCGCCCAAGTTTTCCCCCCCAAGTCTGGCCACTGACAACGTAGCTAACACTTTGGGGCGGACTGTGGCACGGGCAGGAGCGGGGGCTATGGGTCTGTGTGACGGCTGTGGTTTCCCTCGTCACCGGGCGGGCTCTTCCATCTGCCCCGCCAGAGGGAAGAAGTGCTAGTTAGTGTTGGTTGACTCTCTTAAGGTAGCCAAATGCCTCGTCATCTAATTAGTGAGGTGCATGAAAGGATGAACGAGATTCCCACTGTCCCTAGCAACTATCTAGTGAAACCACAGCCAAGGGAACGGGCTTGGCAGAATCAGTGGGGAAATAAGACCCTGTTGAGCTTGACTCTATTGCGGCCCTTTTAATCACTGGGCCAGAGTCTGCACCACCACTACTAAACAATCGGTTGCAGAGCCCGAAAGCATGACACAGGTGTGTGTGGCGGGCGCCAAGAAGGGACCATTAAAGTGGTATGTCCTGCAGCTAGATGGAGTTGATGTGCCGCTTATGGTGGATTCAGGAGCCGGTAAGTCCATACTAAGTATGGCTATGAAAATGTTTGGGTATGGTCATGCTGAAATTGAAATGGCGGGCACGGTCAGCTTCTCGGTGAAATGTGGGTTAAAGATTGTTCCTGCATTCACCTTCCAGATTTTGTGCCAGGGGGCCAACTTGCTGGGAATCGACCTGCTGGGTGAACTGAGCTTCTCTATCGTGGACCCAGAGGGCTCAACAGTGCTGATGGTGTCCCCTAAATGGCATGTCCACTGGCCGGCTTTGTTCGTGGGCCTTGGATGCATTAAGGCGTTCGACCACCGCCAGCTCATCAACCCAAACGTGACACCGAAAATCCAACCATCACGGCGGCTTCCCCTTGCTCTGCAGGACAATGTCACGGTAGAACTGAACAGACTGCTCAGAGCTGGCGTCATCGAGAGGGTGGATGCTTTACCCTAGGATTATTGACCTCGGGATGGTGAATAAGGTGATTGTGCCAGATAAATATCCGTTTCCCATGATGGAGGAACTTACCACAACATTCGGTGGCTCAAGGGTATTCACAAAGCTGTATCTCCTCCAGGGTTACCTACAGGTGCCTCTTCACCCAGCCGGCAGGAACTTGACAGTGTTCGTGACCCACATGGGCATTTTCAGGTACACCCGCATGCCTTTTGATCTGAGCTTAGCGCCTAGCTGTTTCCAGAAGACCATGTCCACGATTTTGGCTGGCCTCAAGGGTGCAGTGGTATACCTAGATGACATCGTGGTCCACGGCGCATCATGGGAAGAGCACGATGGTCATTTGGGATGGGTGATGGAGGTGCTACAGGAGCATGGAGCCACACTGAATGAGGAAAAGTGTATTTTCGCAGCAGACTCCATTGAGTTTGTGGGATTCCGGCTGACAGCCAAGGGTCTGAGGCCCCTGCACTCAAACGTGGAGGCAGTCCTGCATCTCCCGGATCCCACGACACCCGCACAAATTTCCTCGTTTTTGGGCATGGTGAACTTTTACGGACATTTTACATTATTCAGAATACAATCAAACCACTCTGGGCTTTTCTGAAACAGGATGCACCCTGGCAGTGGACCCCAGCCTGCTCAGTGGCAGTCGCTAGGCTGAAGTCCCAACTACACCGGGCACTGACAACACTGCTGGAGACGACAGGCTTGGGACACAGGCCCCTACAGATCCACAGGTGGATGGAACGGCTGAGAGCCTACAACTTTCCTACCCAGTTCACCCCTGGAAAAGAGAACGTAGTGGCAGACCTCCTGTCCCATGTCACAGCTAACACCATGCAACCAGACAACAATGGTGATGACCCCACGGAACCGGATCTGATCAACACGCTGCACGGACCCCTCCGGGACATGGTATCCCTCCACAAGCTCCGGACAAAATCAGAACAGGACCCCACATTGTCACAACTGTGCTCGATCATCAGGGAGGGTTGGCCCGCGAAAGTACAGGGTGAGCTGGCACCCTTTTATCAGTTTAGGGATGAACTGAGCTGTTGGAACGGTGTGTGTGTGTGGCGAGGAGACACTGCACGTTGGTCCCGGTGTCTCTGAGACCACAAGTTCTGGAGATGCTCCAAGAGGGTCACCTGGGCTTCGTCAGGGTGAAGCAGCATTGCAGGGATTCAGTTTGGTGGTCTGTTATTGATAAGGATGGAAGGTTACTCTTCCTCTTAATTGCTCTGTGAGGAACCTTGGAGTTATTTTTGATCAAGATCTGTTTTCAATTCACATATTAAATTTGTTTCTAAGACTGCCTTCTATCATTTGTGTAATATTGCCAAGATTAAGAGCATCTTGTCTCAGAGTGATGCTGAGAAACTGATCCATGCTTTTGTTAGCTCTAGATTAGATTATTGTAACTCTTTATTATCAGGTTGTCCTAAAACAACTCTAAAAAGTCTTCTGTTGATCCAAAATGCTTCAGCAAGAGTTTTAACAGGTACTAGAAAGAGAGATCATATCTCTCCGGTTCTGGCCTCCCTTCATTGGCTTCCCATAGAGTTTAGAATTAAGTTTAAAATCCTTCTTCTCACTTATAAAGCTCTAAACAATCAGGCCCCTTTTTATTTAAAAGATCTGATATTACCCTATTATCCTAACAGAGCGCTATGCTCTAGGAGGCAAAATGCTGGATTACTTGTAATACCTAGAATTTCCAAAAGTACAACGGGGGGCAGAGCCTTCAGTTATCAAGCTCCTCTCTTGTGGAACCAGCTGCCAATCTGGATTCGGGAGTCAGACTCGATCTCTGTTTTAAGAATAGGGTTAAAACCTTCCTTTTTGATATAGCCTACAATTAGGGAGGGATCATATGTTTCTGAACCCTCCCTTAGTTATGCTGCTACTAGGTTTAGACAGCCGGGGGACCTCTAATAATTGCATTGGGCTTCACTCCTTTCTTCACTCTCAATGAAATATTTATTTATTTATTTTTTTTTGCTGGTCATTAACATCTGTTTGTTCTCTCCCATAGATTGAGTCCCCATCGTGATGTTTGCTCTCTACATGTCTGTTCTTTTTATCTTCTCTATCCCCTCACCCCCCAGCCAGACGCAGCAGATGACTGCCCCTCCCTGAGCCTGGTTCTGCTGGAGGTTTCTTCCTGTTAAAAGGGAGTTTTTCCTCTCCACCATCGCCAAGCGCTTGCTCATAGGGGATCGCCTGATTGCTGGGGTCTTTCTGCAATTGTGGGGGTTTCCCCTACAGTTGAAAGTGCTATGAGATGACTGTTGTTGTGAAATGGCACTATATAAATAAAGTTGAATTGAATTGAATTGAATTGAAAGGACATTGAAACCATGGTAAAGAACTGTGTCCCGTGCTTGGAGAGCGGAAAGACCGGCAGGCCACCCACCCCTGCGACCATTACCATACCCTTGGAAGCACATCCAATTAGACAACTGCATACAGCACCCCCGAACAGCCGGTTTTTGCTTGTGGTCTACGATCTGTTCTTTAAATGGCCGGAGGTGTTGCCCACTAATTCAGTCACGACTGATGTTGTTACGGGTTTCCTCTCGTCACTGTTCGCCAGATAAGGGATTCCGGATGCCATCACTACAGACAATGGCCCACAGTTCACTCCACAGTTTGAGGAGTTTTGGGATGTTAGGGACATGGAACACATCAAAACCGCATTCTATCACCCCCAAGCCAGTGGGGGCATAGAGCATTTCAATAAGACTCTTTAAAACAGGCTGAGAGCTCATTTGGTGAATGGCTTCACGTTCCCTGACGCCCTCCAGAGCACACTCCTCCACTACAGGGCAACGGTCCATGCCACAACAGGGTGCACCCCAGTGAAACTCATGCTGGGGCGAGAACTCCATCTGCTCCTGGACTGACTGAGGCCTCCCATGGCCCCTTCTCCAGGGAACACAGATCCCCCACGAGACTGGGTCATTGCCCAACAGCAAACGATGAAATGATGGTTTGACAGGATGCACAGGGCGAAGGCCCACGGACTCGAGGTGTCGGACTGGGTCTGGATTAAACATCCCAACCACACGTATAAACTGCAGCCTTTCTGGACAGGGGTCCCTACAGATCGTGAGTCGGCGGGGCCAGGACACGTTCAAGCTATTGAATGGGTCATGGTGGCACTCCAGCCGATTCAGGAAGTCATTGCCTGCAAAGTCCTGGAGCTACAGCAGAGTGGACTGGTGTGGGTTGGGACTCATCTGATGTGGGTGTTAGGGACTCACAGGTGTGGCCAACGGAGCCTGGAGAAGGTTCCGCTTTTGTGGGGCCCTCGGCTAGGACGCGTCAGAGGCCCAAATACCTGGATGACCACGTCCTGAAAGTAGCTTTAGCAAAGGCATGTTGGGAATGGGCAGCAGAATAATCTGCCCCAACACGGAAGGGTGTCCTGGTAGCTTACCCAGGTGCCCATTTATTTGGTCAGTTTTGCTGTTCTGTGTTTTACAAAAAAAAAAAAAAATTGTTGTCTATGTTGCATGTGCTCTGCGGGGTCCATCATATCCATATCTGTGAGAGTTATTTATGGGGGGGTTCCATGTTTTGTAAGAGAGGAGGAGAATGTTGTGTGGGGATTTGGCAGTTGGGGCTTGCCATAGCCTGGACCGGGGGGTTGGGGGAGATGACGTCAGGCGGGCTACGGCCAGTGGACATATTGTGTTGTGTTCCTTAACAACATCAGTTTGGTGTTCCTTTCAACATGGCTCCGGTCTCATGTTATTCAGACATAACACACTGATTTGGTGTAATAATAAACACCTGCTGCCTGCTGTTCCACCTCTCCAATCAGTCAGAATTTAGTTTCATAGGTCCCCAACCCACTGCAAAGTTCTCTAACTTTTCTCGCACTTTTAGACTCGCGGAAACTAAATTGAGTGGAGTTCAAGACAAGGTCAAAATGGGTTTGAGACACCTGGGGTGCCTCAGAGTATTTTGAGAGAACAGCTGCCGCACAAATTTTTTTGAACATGTTCAAAATTCCTGCAAGATGAGTGCAAGACCCTGCAACTTAGAAGAAAATGAAAATCGCTGAGAATGTTTGGAGAAATTTTGGAAGCTCCCTGGAGAATGGCGTTCTCCAACTAGTCTCAAGCTGCCTCAGCCCAGTGAGATACTACCCCAAGTACCCTCAATATAAAGCAAATCACAAAAAGAAACAGTAGACAATATTGAATATAATACAGAATATATTAAATATATAAGTATATATTATGTAGTGGATTTATGGGTTTTTATAGGTAATTTAATGTTGGTACAGGTATTAATGTAAATATGAAGGTGAGTAGGAATGAAGATTTACTTTCATTACACTCAAATCCTCATTAGGAGCACCAGTCCATATAATGGACAATTTTACTAACAATTCTTTATTCGTACCAATTATGAATCAGTCTCAAAATAAACCCTTATGAGTTCTTGTCTCTTGATAATCAAGAAGATGGATATGAAATCAAACAATAACTCCCATATGTCTTTCAATGATTTAATAGATGTCAGAATAGGTTAACATCTTTGGATAACTTTAAAATAGAGAATTCAACATGTATCATGGGCATCATAGACTGTTACTGAGTTACTTATGAATCACGCATTTGTGGAACCAAATGAAGCATAGTTTATTTTGTCAGTATACTGGAAACTGGAAAATCATAAAATAGCATTGTTTAAGAAAGGTGGATGCAATTTCATGAAGAAAATGATAATTAACTATTTAAAGAAAATGGGAAAAGTTGTTTTACTCTGAAAAAGAACGTAGATTAATGAAAGACAACATGCATTTTGAAATTCTGATGGGGGTTTGCATGAAATTAAGTTAAAAGAACTTATACCAGGAATATTCTGAAGAATTAAGGTAAATTAGACAACAGACCGTCAACCACAAAAACTTTGCGTCCCCGTGGGTAGCAGGCGGGTCCCCTGGATTCTGTTTCAACTGGACCAGCATGAGTTCTGTTGGGAGACTGGCAGACAGGCTCCTTACCACAGATATGGCCTATTCCCGAGATTGCAAAGGCTGTCCTTCAGCAAGCTGGGCGGGGTCCTCTCTGATGCACTGAAGAAGGAATTAGTTTATTGTGCAAAATTCCATCAGAAATTCAAATTGGGACAAAACACGCCACAGACCTGTTTCTTCTGATGTATGTGGCTTGAATGATTTGGTTTAAGCTTAAAAAAAAAATCAAACAAAATCTTCTTGCACGGTGATTTAAAGAAAAAGATTAAAATAAGAAAACTGAATTTTAAAGAAAAGAAACAGGATCTTCACAGAGGTTGGAAGAGACTCTGGGCCTTCTTGGAAGATAGGAAAAAAAATAGGAGCGCAGAAGCGGGCTCCTTACAGCTTTGCCAATGCCCCAGAACAGACAAAGGAAAGTTTTTTTCCTCAGAGTGACAGAAGCTCACAGAAATTCATTAAATCTGAGCTGGACCAATTACCTTTGAGCTTCTTTCAACAAAAGTCATAAACTCGACCTAAAAAAGAAAATGCAGTGAAGTCTGGAGTTCTATTGGTCAGTTAAGTGCAGCTATGGTCTCCTAAAGAAAGAGGAGGGGGAAGAGACATTTGATCTCAGAGTGAAATCCTCCTTAAGATATGTGTGTGCTGAATAAAGCATAAATTCCTTAAACTTTAGTGACTAAGATATTCTACTTGATAAAGGAGCATAAAATGCATCTACATTGTAACTGTAATTAATTTGTGATAGTAAGCATGCAAACATTAATTTCTTCCTGAAAATAAGCAGCACAAATCAAGTCATATCAATAAAAGCCTTTGAAATCCATTGTCTGCTCCCAGAGTCCAACCAGATCTTCAGCAGCAGCTACTGTCTTGAGAGACAGAAAAAAATTAATTAGTCCATTGGTCCAGATTGCATAAAATCCACTGAGAGAGAAATTAAATATTCCTGATTCGTCCACCAGATGGCACTGTGAAACTGTCTGGTTGTTTACTGGAGAGTCTGGGCTCCAAAGTCTTGATTATGTCACCCATATATTTGTCAATTTGAGACAGTTCTTTGCCAAAGAGCAGAACAGGGAATGCCTAAGTCTTGGAGAAAGGGATTAACTTCACTTTATGGCCGATGGATACTGTTACAGCACTGGTCCTTGGATGAGAAAAGCAATTCATGGCCAGATCTTTGAGTTGAAACAATTTTCCTTCAGCAAAGAATTATTTTATAGGTTGGAACCAGGTCAACGCTACAGTTAAAAACAGCAGATCATGATAGATTTGATATTACCTAAAAGAACAGAAGAGCAAACATTTAATTAAGTTTTATGCAACCCTTTTCCTGCCTAAAATTATAAACTTTTCCCCAATTGTTCAGTGAAACAAAATTAGAAATTCATAAAATGACAGAAGATTCAGCCATTTCTGGTAAGAACATATTAAAGCGTAAACAAGCACATTTCCATCCAAATTTCAAATCACTGTAATCAAAAGTACCTCAGAGCATGACCAAATGTATTTCAGTAAAACGGTACCCCCCCCCCCCCCAAAAAAAATGTACTCAAGTAAAAGGTATCCTGCAACAAAATTACCAGTAGTACAGTATCTCACAAAAGTGAGTACACTCGTCACATTTTTTGAAAAATATTGTATTATATCGTTTCATGGGACAACACTGAAGATATGACACTTTGATACAATGTAAAGTAGTCGGTGTACAGTTTGTATAACAGTGTAAATTTGCTGTCCTCTAAAAATAACTCAACACAGCCATTAATGTCTAAACCGCTGGCAACAAAAGTGAGTACACCTCGAAGTGAAAATGTCCAAATTGTGTCCAAAGTGTCAATATTTTGTGTGGCCACCATTATTTTGGTGCTTTGGTACACATCCTTGGCGACTGGTTTCAAATGGCGAATCTTGACTTAACTACTGAGCTAACGGTTCTGATTTCCATAAGCAATAGCTTGTAAACAGAATCTATTCCTGAGTATAGATGTTTGGGTTTGGTTTACAAAAAACTTCTAAAAAAAATAATTAAAAAAATTGAATATGGACAAATATAAAAATTGTAACATTATCTAAAATATACTGTATATGCATGCAAAGACTCAAAAATTTGGGGTACCAAAGTACAAAAATAAAAAGTATGTACATTCTACATACTTGAGATAAATGTTTCAGCTAAGTGATGTTGAGGTAATTCAAGGCGGTTCAAACTGGATTGGTTTAGCTGGACTAAACCATGGTTCCACAGATGTCTGAGCCATAGGGTGTTTGAGACCTTTGTTCTGGAAAACCGGGTGAACATGGGATGTTATCATGGTTCTTTGAGTGGCAACGAGGAGTAAATTTGTGATTGCTGAAAAAGGGGTAAGATAAGGTGAAATCAGGCTCATCACAAAAGTGTTAACTGAAAAGTTAATGTTTCTAGCTACCTCTGGGAGCAGCATAGACACCAGCTGTGTGTGAGCATAGTCAACCTTTAATTCAATTCAATTCAACTTTATTTATATAGCGCCATTTCACAACAACAGTCATCTCATAGCACTTTCAACTGTAGGGGGAACCCCCACAGTTGCAGAAAGACCCCAGCAACCAGGCGATCCCCTGTGAGCAAGCACTTGACGACGGTGGACAGAAAAAACTCCCTTTTAACAGGAAGAAACCTCCAACAGAACCAAAACACGAAGAGGAACAAGTTCAAGACTTTGTTGAGTTTGACTGAAGCTTTGCAGCAAACATTCAAAACCAACACGGTATCTTGTAAAGTTTTGGTAACGGTTTGTGATTCAACTACCTGGCGTTTCAGTGTAGCGGTGTTGACCGACCAAAGGATTGTTGACTTTTTGTCTTGGCTCTGCTCAGTTCTGACTGGGTAACTGGAGGTGATTGCTAGGTGGAGGCCTAAACTGAAAAACAGGAGGGCCATCATCCTGGCAAACAAATAGGAGTGAGTTATTTTAATCTCAACCTTCTTGTTAGTTTTTCTTTAGACACCTGAGTAGCAGATGAAAATTATTCTCAGAGGTGGAACAATTTCTTTTAGAGATTGAACTCTAAACCTTAGATATTTTATCACCTTTAATGGGAATTTTGATATTGTCAGCTCAAGCTAATGGTATTGGATGTTTTATGTGTACTATTTGATAATAGTAAGTCGACTAAAATTGATTAAAATTTTACAGAGGTCTTTAAGATTAGTTTAAGGGATAATCTGGTTTTAATTTACCCTTTTTCTTTTGGAAGTTTTGATGCAGTTAACTGATTGGTTTGGAGAAATACGACCAAGTGTACCTGAGGCTAATAGTTAGCTAATGGTTATTTCTCGGACATAGGCCTGATTTTAATGTTATTTATGGACTTACTGTGACAGTGTTGTACCCGACAAGTCCCATGGGGTTTTGGTAAAGTTTACTCTGATTGTGATGAGCCCATCTGAAAATGGGATCCTGGATTTGGTACTTAAGCGGCCAAAGTTTGTTGTTGACAATGTGTGGATTCATCTACTCAGGCAGGAATTTAGGAGTGATTTTCCCTGCCTGTAGACTAATTTGTTGTGTTTGCGGTATAAATGCGTAGTGGAAGATCTTGTCCCCCCCCTTGAGGTTTGCCATGGGAGGCTCTTTGGTCATTGTACTCTTTGTCATTTGGCGGATCAGTCCAAGTGTTTTTGAAATGTGGCCTTGGGAGTGTGGTACGTTGTTTTGACGCCTCTGTGTTCTGCAGCTGGAATACTGTGGGTGCTGGCAGTCATCACCCCCCTCTGGTTTCGAGGAACTACGAGCGGTGGCGATGATTGTTCGTCAGAAGCAGAAATACGCTTGCCATTGCGTAGCTGCAGAGAAGGCCGCGTCACAGGAGGTGTTTTCATTTTCAGTATGTTAAAGGAATTTGATGCGGGGAGCACTTGTACGGTCGGGTCCGACCGGTGTTTGATGGTTTTATGGACCACGGAGTCACGGGCTCAAGCAGATGTGTGCCTAGTGTTCGCAAAAGTTGGGTCCACTGATGTAGAACCCTTAGGTTGCGGAGGGTCGGGGGAGCCGGTTGATGTGGCTCCTGTGACCACGCAGGCCACAGGGGCGGGCGGGTGGGATTCAGAAGGTGACACTAACGTTGAGTCAAATGTACCAAGGGGGCCATGTGGAGCTTTTTGCTCCACCATTGAGTTCCCAAGGTCATTCGATTCCTTGTCTTGACCTTGTGTCTGAAGGTGACCTTTGCCTTCTTGAGGACAGTGTTCACCTTGGTTTCTGTGGTCGCTTTCAATCAGTTTCAGTTGTTCCAACAGTGCTAGTTGTGTGAGACTCGGGGTGTCCAAAGTGTCAAGAACAAAGCACTGTGATTCAGTTGTCTTTGGTAGGTCAAATGGGTGAGGGTGTTGAGTTTGAGCCCATAGTTTGAGATTCTTGAAGTCAATCAGTGGCTCAAAGCAATTCAGTAGATCTTTGCTGATGAGCAATGGAATGGAGTCAAGTTTGGACACATAGACCGGATGAGTCAAGGTCATGGGACCAGTGGTGACTTTGATTAGTGGCATGCCCGATAGAGTCGCATTAGTGAGTGTATATGGTTGAACGGCTAACGAACAAGTTTCCAGTTTTAAGTCTTTGTGAGTGCGTTTAGCAGCAACACGTAGTTGGTCAAAAAGATTGTGTTATGGGCCTCAGGTTATTTCACACCTTAGACAGAGACAATGAATACACATGGGAGAACAGTGCCCAAGTGGGTGAGAGGGGGTTTAATGAAGTGTAGGGTAGATGTCATGCTGTGATGAGGAAGTGCCTTGATCCTTGTGAAGTGTGACTTGATATAGAGAGAGGAATGCTTGATGTGACCAGTCAGTCTGTTCTTTGCTTGTGAAATGTGAGTGTGTAATAAATTGTCTGAAATGAATACGCCTCTTCATTTACACACTCCACACTGGTGACCCAAGACATATTATGGAACACAAGGCAAGAACCCCGGAGCCGGCCCGGTCAGGAACCCCCAGAGACGCTGAAGCCAACCCGCAGACAGCCAGGACTGGAACCCCCAGCAACGCGTGTGCAGTTTCAGTCAAGCTACCAGATTTCTGGCAGCACAACCCGCGCTCTTGGTTCCACCACACCGAGGCCCAGTTCGCCCTCTGGGGAGTAACAACAGACGACACCAAGTTCTACCATGTGGTAGCAGCGCTGGACTCCTGCACAGCCCAGCAGGTAGTGAGCCTGCTCGATCAGCCACCAGCCAGCAGCAAATATGAGGCGCTCAAGGCTGCGCTCATCCGGCGATACACGCTCTCGGAATGCTCCTGGCGAGAACCGAGTTAGGAGATGGGTCGGCCGTAGACCTGATGGAGAAGATGCTGGCGTTGATGGGCACAGGCAACGGGCACTTTCTGTTTGTCCACCTTTTCCTCTGGAACCTGCCAACAGAAGCAAGAGCGGTTCTGGCCAATTCGCCGTTGCTGGCCGCGCGAGACTACCATGTGCTAGCCCAGGAGGCAGACCGGATCATCCTCACCACGAGGGCGATCACAGTCAACGCGGCAGCAGCGGAGCCCAGCAAGACAACCAGGGAGGCGAGGAGCCACCAACGGTAGCAGCAACGGGGGCCAAGGACCACTAGAAAGACACGCTCTGCTTCTACCACCGCCGCTTCGGAGGGAACGCGCGCAGATGCACGCCACCGTGCCACTTCAAGCGCTCGGGAAACGCCAAGGCCGGCAGTCGGTAGCAGCTGCGACCGCCGGTGAAGAGAACAAGCTGCTCTACGTGACGGACTCGCACTCAGGGAGACGCTTCCTCGTCGACACTGGAGCCCAGAAGAGCGTCATCCTGCCGTCCTACGCTGACCGGCTGACAGGACCTAGCGGCCCCGGAATGGTGGCAGTAAACGGCTCAGAGATTAAGACGTTCACTCGAGGGACCCGGCCAACAGCACAAGCCAGCGTCACAACTCCAGGCGGTAAGTTCCACGCACTGCTCACTCAGTTCCCAGCACTCACGGTCCCGACATTTTCAGCGGCCATCGCTAAACACGGGGTGGAGCACTTTATCACCACCACTGGGCCACCCATTTTTGCAAGACCTCGGCGCTTGGACACAGCTAAACTGGCCATAGCGTGCGAGGAGTTCGCCAACCTGGAAAGGCTGGGCATCATCAGGCGATCAAACAGACCATGGGCATCCCCGCTACACATGGTCCCTAAGGCTGAGGGAGCGTGGCGACCGTGTGGTGATTTCCACAGGTTGAACAACGCCACAGCACACGACCGCTACCCAATTCCCCACATACAGGATTTTTCCGTTCACTTCGCCGGAGCGCGCGTTTTTTCTAAAATAGGCCTGGTCCGCGGTTACCACCAAGTCCCAGTGCGCGCAGAGGACGTACCCAAAACAGCGGTAATAACTCAGTTTGGTTTATTCGAGTTCCTGCGCATGCCATTCGGGTTAAAAGGCGCAGCACAGATGTTCCAGCGCATGATGGATGCAGTGCTGCGTGACCTCCCGTTCGTGTTCGTCTACCTGGACGATATCCTGGTAGCCAGTACATCCAAAGACGAACACGAAACCCACCTCACGACGGTTTTCCGGAGGTTGGAGGAACACGGGTTAATAATCAACCCGGCGAAATGCCAGTTCGGCGTGACGGAGATTGATTTTTTGGGGCACCGCGTCTCTCCAGAAGGAGCGATCCCGTTGCCCGACAAAGTGCGCGCCATGGCAGATTTTCCCCGGCCTCAGACAGTCAGGGCGCTGCAGGAATTTTTGGAGATGGTTAATTTTTATAACCGTTTCCTTCCCCGCGCAGCGCGGCTCACGCAACCATTGTACGCCGCGCTCAAGAGACAGAAACCCGCGGATGGAGTCGAATGGACCCCAGAGCGAGAGCGGGCGTTCTTGGAAGTTAAAGCAGCCCTGGCGAACGCCGCACTGCTGGCACATCTGGACCCGACAGCCCGCATAGCGCTCACCACTGACGCTTCAGACGTGGCCATAGGGGCAGTCGTGGAGCAGAGCGTAGCCGGGGCTTGGCAGCCACTCACATTTTTCAGCAGAACTTTGCGCGACAGTGAACGTAAATACAGCGCGTTCGACAGAGAGTTGCTGGCTCTCCATCTGGCCATACGCCACTTCTAGTTCTGGCTGGAAGGGCGCAACTTCACCGCGTTCGTAAACCACAAGCCACTAATGTTCACGATGGCCAAGGTTTCAGAACCGTGGTCGGGCCAGCAGCAGAGACAGCTGGCCGCGATCTCAGAGTTTATTACCGATATTCAGCATGTGTCGGGTAAACTGAATGTGGTGGCAGACTGCCTCTCGTGCGCCGTGGTGGCCCCAGTCTACGTGGGGATAGATTACGCAGCCATGGCCGCGGAGCAGATTAGCGATGCAGACGTGCGCGCACTCCAGTCTGGACCAACAGGGTTAAGGCTGGAGAGCAGGGTGCTGCAAGATGGCGCCCCCCCCCCCCCCCCCCCAGTCTGCGACGTCTCCACGGGACGCCCGCGTCCGATAGTCCCGGTCGCGTGGCGCCGCCGCGTGTTTGAGTCGGTTCACACTCTGGCACACCCAGGAGTGCACGCGTCTGTCAAAATGGTGGGAGAGAAGTTCGTGTGGCTGAGCCTATGCAAACAAGTAAAAGAGTGGGCTGCAGCCTGCATGGCGTGCCAACGAGCCAAGGTACACAGGCACACGAAGGCTCCCTTGGAGCTGTTTCCGGTACCGGCTAAGAGGTTTGACCACGTTCACGTGGACCTCGTGGGCCCCCTCCCGCCATCACAGGGGTGCATGCACCTCCTGACAGTGGTGGACCACACCACGTGCTGGCCAGAAGCAGTCCCGCTGGCAGCAACCACGTCCGCGGACGTAGCACATGCTTTTTTAACAACATGGGTGGCGCGTTTTGGAGTCCCGTCGGACATTATGTCCGACAGGGGCCCGCAATTTGTTTCTGACCTCTGGTCCACGATGGCCCGCAGCCTGGGTGCTGCAATTCATCGCACAACTACGTACAACGCACAGGCCAATGGTTTATGGGAGCGTTTTCATAGATCACTGAAAGCAGCACTCAGGGCTTTGACGGATGCAAATTGGGTAGACAGGCTGCCGTGGGTTTTATTGGGGTTGCGTTCCGCGCCAAAAGAGGATTTGGAAGCTTCCCCGGCAGAGCTCGTTTTTGCGCAGCCCCTACGGCTGCCCAGGGAATTTCTACCGGACAATCCCACGCCGGGCAGCTCCCCGTCTCAGGTTTTGCAGCGTAGCGCAAACACAGGCACGCTGCCGGGCCCTGCCTACCACAGTTTTCCGCGTGCCTTTGTGCCTAAAACTTTGAAGAACATGGAGTTCGTGTTTGTCAGACACGACGTCCACCGTCCTCCATTGCGCCCACCCTATGATGGACCGTTCAGAGTGTTGGAAACAGGGGATAAGCATTTTGTGCTAGACTTGGTGGGTAGACAGGAGAGAATTGGCATAGACAGACTCAAACCAGCTTTTGTAGTGGCGGATGAGCAAGTGCTGTCGGCGAGGGCCCCTCGGCGTGGAGACCCCCACGGAGACCTCCCCAGGGGAACGATTCATCAGAGCAGCCACACGGACAGAGTGAAGCCCCCCCCCTCCACGGCTCACCCGCAGTCGGACGCACTCCCAGCAGCCTCACACCGGCACAGCAGCGCCACGGAGGCAGTAAACCCCAGTTACAGCAGATATGGGAGGAGACTGAAGCCGAAACAGCATGTGGACTGATGTTCTATTGTTCTATCTAAGATGCTGGGGGGGCGCTATGGGCCTCAGGTTATTTCACACCTTAGACAGAGACAATGAATACACATGGGAGAACATGCCCAAGTGGGTGAGAGGGGGTTGAATGAAGTGTAGGGTAGATGTCATGCTGTGATGAGGAAGTGCCTTGATCCTTGTGAAGTGTGACTTGATATAGAGAGAGGAATGCTTGATGTGACCAGTCAGTCTGTTCTTTGCTTGTGAGATGCGAGTGTGTAATAAATCGTCTGCAATGAATACGCCTCTTCATTTACACACTCCACAGTGTGACATAAGAGTGATGTCAGCGTCATGTCTAAAACAGCGTCCTGACATATCACGTCTTCAAAGGTCAGTGGAAGATAGAATTTTCGCGCCACCCTCCTCTCATTTAAATCGCACAGAAATTGTGGAACTGGTGGTTCAACACGCATTTGCAAAATGTTGTTTTTAGAGTAGTGGTCTTTGGTTTATGGTTGGGCTGACATAACGGCAGTGGACTGCATTGGGTCCTTTGGTTCTTCTCCATATGTAGGAGGGGTTCTCTTTTTGCCTTTTCTTTGTTGTTTCGAGCATTTGCTCCGAGTTGGCATAGCTGCAATAGTTGGATGTATGCAATTTCATTTTCACTAAATATAGATAAAACTAAGGTACTGATATTTCCATATTTATTCCATCCAGCTACAATGCTCCGCACTGTGTTTATATATTTATATATCTATTCCATCTAGCTACAATGCTCCGCACTGTGTGTCTATATATATATATATATTTATATTTATATGTACATATGTATACTCGCTGCTCTTGTTTTTCTCTTGCCTTCTGATTGTTGCTCTGAGTGTTGCTATCCCTGTGCTGTTGCAATCCTGGAATTTCCCCATTGTGGGACTAATAAAGGCTTATCTTGTGGCACACATAGGTTCAGGTTCAGGTTCCTTTATTTGTACCCGTAGGTAGATTTGTTTTGCAGTTGGTGACATCCATATTTACAAGCCACTAATTACATTCAACATAGACACAAACACAGGCACACATCTTACAAAATAGGTAAATATAAAATATGTACAATATAATTTTTATAGCTTGTTCAACTCTTTGACAGCAGCAGGGACAAAGCTGTTTTTGTAGCGCTGGGTTCTATTTTTTGGGACAGCAAACCTCCGTCTGGAGGGAAGAAGCTGAAAGTTGCAGTGCAAAGGGTGGGAGTCATCATTTAAAATCGAGTCGGCCATCCTCTGATATTTGAGATGCTTGGACTGTGTATGTGTATAAATGTAAATGTAAATATATGTAAATATGTATATTTGATATACATATTTGAGATGCTTGGACTGCATATGTATAGCACATTGATTGAGATGCTCAGACTGCATATGTATATTGTGTTACCTCATGTCTTAGAAGGAACAATAAGTCTGGACCTCCTGGGGATAACAGCAGGAGGTGGAGGTGCCTTTGGAAATGACTCTGAAAGGACTTTGTGACCTCCAGGGGTCAGGTGGAGGAAGAAGAGACCGGGAGGAGATGTATTGTCTATGGGGGGTTGAATGACAATGTGTTTCTGTACTTTGATGTCCCGGGTATAAAAGGAGGGGATTGGAGAAGTTGGTCCTCTTTTCTGTTTGAGAGGACGTTGGAGATGTGAGATGATTAATAAACCTGAATTGAGAAATAAATTCAGCCTCTTCATTTCACGCTCTCCACATTGGTGACCTGAAGACGTACAATGACCAGAGACAATTCCCCCGAACCAGACTCGCCAGGGACCAGCCGAGCAAGCGTGGTCTCAGTCAAGCTACCAGAATTCTGGCAGGACAACCCAGACTCGTGGTTCCTCCTGGCCGAAGCCCAGTTCGCGCTCGGGGGAATAACAGCAGATGACACAAAATTCTACCACGTCATCGCCAAACTCGACAGCCGCACAGCTTGACATGTGCGGAGCCTGGTGCAGCACCCGCCCGCTGGCGACAAATACAACGGGTTGAAAGCTGCCCTCATCCAGCGTTTCACGCCCTCAGCCCAGGAGAGAGCTAGGAGGCTCCTGGCTCTGCACAACTTGGGAGGAAGCACGCCTGTCGACCTGATGGAAGACATGCTGAAGCTGAGAGGCTCAGACAATGACGATTTCCTCTTCACGCACATCTTCCTGAGAACCCTGCCATCGCAGACGAGGGCGACCCTGGCGGGCACTCACTTTGTGACTCAGCGGGACTTCCGCGCGCTGGCCCAGGAGGCGCAGCGGATCCTCAACGCCAGCGAAGAACACACGGCCACCGCAGCAGCGGCAGACCTCGGCGCAGCGACCGGGAGCAGCGGTGGGCCAGAGGCGACGGAGGCAGTCCCACCAACAACGGCGGCAGCAAAGCCCCGACACTGTGGAGGAGACGGCCTCTGTTTTTACCATCGTCGTTTCGCAGAGAGGGCACGTAAGTGTGTACCGCCGTGCCAGTTCAAGAGCTCGGGAAACGCAAGGACCGAGAGTCACTAGCAGCTGCGGCCCTCGGCGAACGGAACAAGCTGCTCTACCTGACGGATGCGCGCTCTGGGAGGCACTTTCTTGTGGACATGGGCTCCCAAGTGAGTTTCATCACCCCAACCTATACTGACCAGCTGGCAGGCCCCGGGGGTGACGGAGCAACAGCAGCGAACGGCTCGAGCATTAAGACCTTCGGTGAAAGGACTCTACTTCTGTCCCTGCACGGCCGCACATATGAGTGGACTTTTATTATAGCGGCGGTGAGTTTCAACATGTTAGGTGCTGATTTTCTGTGCTCACATGGGTTGTTAGTCGATCTTCCCAATAGACGCCTCGTTAATGCACTCTCCTTTTACTCTATTCCTTGTGCAGCTTGAGTGTCCCCGCCATCAGCACAGGCCAACGTCGCCACAGCAGGCGGTAAGTTTCACACACTCCTCACTCAGTTTCCAGCACTCACAGTTCCCACTTTTTCGGCAACAGTTGCGAAACACGGGGTGGAGCACTTTATCACTACCGCTGGCCCCCCGTCTTTGCAAAAGCTCGGTGCTTGGATGCAGCTAAACTGTCCATAGCGCGCGAGGAGTTTGCCAACCTGGAAAGGTTGGGCATCATCCGTCGTTCGAACAGCCCATGGGCTTCCCCACTGCACATGGTCCCTAAAGCTGACAGCTCATGGAGACCTTTTTTTTTTTTGTTACTTATTTGTACCCGTAGGTAGACTTGGTTTGCAGTCTGGTGACAAGCCACCGGCTGCTGGTCACTGCGTGCGCGAGCGCCCTAAACCTACATGTTTTTGGTATGCGGGAGGAAACCGGAGAAATCCCGGAGTAAACCCACGCAACACGGGGAGAACATGCAAACTCCACACAGCTCACTGTTGGTCGGGGGCTGGGATCGAACCCACGATCTCATGATCCCCGCGATCCCCCGGCCGAGGGTAAAACTGTGCTGCCACAGTGCTAAACCACTGCGCCACCGTGCAGCCCTTGCGGAATCACCTTGCGGTGATATCCGCAGGTTAAACAACGCCACAGCGCATGACCGCTACCCAATCCCACATATTCAGGATTTTTCGGTACATCTGGCGGGGGCGCGCATTTTTTCTAAAATAGACTTGGTCCGCGGTTATCATCAAGTCCCAGTGCGCGCTGAGAACATTCCCAAAACAGCGGTGATAACCCCGTTTGGACTTTTTGAGTTTTTACGCATGCCGTTTGGGCTTAAAGGCGCCGCGCAAACCTTCCAGCGCATGATGGATGTGGTGTTACGTGATCTCCCTTTTGTGTTCGTCTACCTGGACGACATTTTGGTAGCCAGCGCGGCTGAAGAGGAACACGAAAAACACCTCACGGCAGTTTTCCGGAGGTTGGGAGAGCACGGGTTAATAATCAACCCAGCTAAGTGCCAGTTCTGGGTGGCGCAGATTGATTTTTTGGGGCACCGCGTCTCCCCAGAAGGGGCAGTTCCGCTACCGGACAAAATGCGCGCAGTGGCAGATTTTCCCCAGCCACAAACGGTCAAAGCACTACAGGAGTTTTTAGGAATGGTGAATTTTTATAACCATTTCCTCCCCTACGCAGCGCAGCTCATGCAACCATTATATGCCACGCTTAAAAAACAAAAACCCTCCAATGCAATCGAATGGTCCCCGAAGTGGGAGCGCGCATTCGCAGAGGTAAAAAAAGCCCTTGCAGACGTTGCGTTGTTTGCTCATCCAGACCCAACGGCCCGCATAGCGCTCATCACTGATGCGGATTTGGCCATAGGGGCGGTAGTGGAGCAGCACGTTGCCGGGGTTTGGCAGCCGCTGGCCTTTTTCAGCAGATCCTTGCGCGAGGCCGAGCGAAAATACAGCGCGTTTGACAGGGAGCTGTTAGCGCTCCACTTAGCCATTCGCCACTTCCAATTCTGGCTAGAAGGTCGGCGTTTCACCACGTTTGTCGACCACAAACCACTCACTTTTGCGATGGCCAAAATTTCAGAACCATGGTCGGGCCGGCAGCAGAGGCAGCTGGCCGCAATTTCGGAGTTTACTACTGATATTCAACATGTAGCGGGTAAACTCAATGTAGTAGCAGACTGCCTCTCTCGCGCGGTTACCGCGCCAGTCGGCACAGAGGTAGATTATACTACCGCAGCCGCAGAGCAAAATAACAGCGCGGAAGCGCACACGGCCCCAGTCCACGTGGGGATAGATTATGCAGCCATGGCAGCGGATCAGGGTAGCGATGCGGACATGTACGCGTACGCGCTCCAGTCGGGACCAACAGGGTTAAGGCTGGAGAACAGGAGGCTGCAAAATGGTATGCCCCCCCTAATCTGCGATGTCTCTACCGGACGACCGCGTCCAATAGTGCCGGCCGCATGGCGCCGCCGCGTTTTTGACTCGATTCACTCCCTGGCGCACCCAGGGGTGTGCGCGTCGGTAAAAATGGTAGCAGAGAAGTTTGTTTGGCCGAGCCTGCGCAAGCACGTTAAAGATTGGGCAAGAACCTGTATGGCTTGCCAGCGGGCCAAAATACACAAGCACACTAAAGCCCCCTTAGAGCCGTTTCACATCCCGGCCAAGAGGTTTGATCATGTGCATGTCGACCTCGTAGGCCCCCTACCGTCGTTGCAAGGGTACACACATCTTTTGACAATGGTGGACCAAACCACGCGTTGGCCGGAAGTGGTCCCACTGGCATCAACCACAGCTGCAGAGGTGGCCCGCGCGTTTTTAATGGCTTGGGTAGCGCGTTTTGGGGTCCCGTCGGATATTACATCCGACAGGGGACCTCAATTTGTGTCCGAGCTTTGGTCAGCGATGGTCCACAGCTTAGGTGTGACAATTCACCGCACTACCGCTTACCACCCCCAGGCTAATGGTTTATGCGAGCGTTTTCATAGATCATTGAAAGCAGCCCTCAGAGCGTCGCTTACGGATGCAAATTGGGTAAACAGACTACCATGGGTTTTATTAGGGTTGCGTTCTGCACCTAAAGAGGACTTAAAAGCCTCCCCAGCTGAGTTGGTTTTCGCGCAGCCACTCCGGCTGCCAGGAGAGTTTCTTCCAGATAATCCGGCGCCAGGGCATCTCCCTGCTCAGCGGTCACTGAACAATACGGGAGCGGACATGCTTCCGGGCCCCATTCATCACACTTTTCCGCGTGTTTTTGTGCCCAAATCTTTAAAAAATGCCGAGTTTGTTTTTGTCAGGCACGAGGCTCAGTGCCCAACCCTTCGACCACCTTACGATGGCCCATATAGAGTGCTGGAAACAGGTGATAAGCATTTTTTGCTAGATTTGGGGGACAGGAAGGAAACAATTAGTATAGACAGACTGAAACCTGCTTTTGTGATGGCCGACGAAACTGTGCGAGTGGCGAGAGCTCCTCGACGCGGCAGACCCCCTAAGGAGCATGCTCCAGAGCCCCCGCAGGGATCAACTAACAGTTCTCATCCTCAGATAGCAGATTCACTGCAAGATGGCGCCGCAGGAGCGGCGAAGCCCGCTTACAGCAAGTTTGGAAGGCGGTTGAAGCCCAGACAGCATATGGACTGATGTTGTGGTTTTATCATGTTGTGTGGACTATGTTGTATTGTTTCATCTTCGACGTTTGGGGGGGTTATGTGGCACACATATTTGAGATGCTTGGACTGCATATGTATAGCACATTGATTGAGATGCTCAGACTGCATATGTATATTGTGTTACCTCACGTCTTAGAAGGAACAATAAGTCTGGACCTCCTGGGGATAACAGCAGGAGGTGGAGGTGCCTTTGGAAATGACTCTGAAAGGACTTCATGACCTCCAGGGGTCAGGTGGAGGAAGAAGAGACCGGGGGGAGATGTATTGTCTATGGGGGGTTGAATGACAATGTGTTTCTGTACTTTGATGTCCCGGGTATAAAAGGAGGGGACTGGAGAAGTTGGTCCTCTTTTCTGTTTGAGAGGACGTTGGAGATGTGAGATGATTAATAAACCTGAATTGAGAAATAAATTCAGCCTCTTCATTTCACGCTCTCCACATTCTTATCTTATCTTATATACATATTCACATAGATAATGTAATTATTGAAAATGTTAAGGAGATCAAATTTTTAGGTGTAATTCTAGATGATAAAATTAGTTGGAAACCACATGTCAGATACATACAAAACAAAGTTGCAAAAAATATTGCAATTATAAATAAAATTAAGCAGGTCCTAGATTACAAATCGCTTCATATCTTGTATTGCTCATTAGTACTTCCATACTACCGGTAGGAACCTGGATCAAATTTCGTGAGATTTCGCGTGATCTTTGTCAAGGGCGTGGTCTGAAGGAACACACACACGCTGTCCACGTGATTGTCCGTACTTGAAACGGGAATTGGGAGATGGGGCGCGGTGGAAGTCCCTGTCTGGTGAGATGCATTCTCCTTTCGGCCTACCCAACCTGTTTGCGATTCGTGGCCTCGGTTGGGGAGTAGCCAGAGTTTCTGGAGGTCGTGGAAGCGAATGTGGTCTTGCTTCCTGTGGTTGTTGGTATGCCTCCACTTCTTCTCTTAAATCCTTTAGATTTTGATGTGCTTCCTGTAGAAGCACTTGACATTCTTCGTAGTCAGACTTCACATTTTCAAGTTGACCTTCAACTCTTCTGAGTTCCTTCTTCATGTCCTGAAGAGTATCTTCAAGTTCACTGTTGTCTTTGCAAAGGAAGTCGTTGTCACGAGTCAACTGTCGCTTTTCTGGTTTTGCCTGGTTTAAATCTCGTAATGCATTATCAAGTTGAGCTTGAGTATCTTCGTTTTCATTTTGAGATTGTTCCAGTTTCTTTCTTAATAAATTGTTCTCTTCCTGGAGAGAGAAGGTTGTTGGTTGTTGATTCCTTAGCTCATTCTCAGTGCATAACGCTTTAGCTTCAGCTACTTTTAATCTCGTGACTAATGCTATCGCGAACTTTCCCAATACGCTGGGGAGATTCTTCCCTTTTGGTGGGTTTTCTGCATAACCATCCAAAAGTTCTTCAGTGAGTTGCTTCAGATCTTCGGGCTGTGTTTTCTTGACCCATGTTGTGAAGCTAGATATAAAATCAGAAGTCCATTCTTCCAATGTTGAAGGTCATCCATTTCGGTTAATTGGTCGGTTGTTTGTAGACCCGACATGTTTTACCATTGTTTACCAGTTAGCTTAAAAATCAACTTGTTGATTATAGCTAAATTTGTTAGTCAAGGGCTAACCTTGATTGTTATTTTATATTAGTGGTAGTTATAAGTTCTTTTTAGAACTTGTTCCAACTTGCAGGCTTGCAAGAAGGGAGGTAGAATTTTGAAATTGTTTACAAATGTGGAGATGTTTCAATTTATTTGTTTGTTGAAATTGTATTTTGATAAATAAAGTTGAATTGAAACTGAATTGAATTTGTGTTTTACAAAAACAAGAGAAAAAAAATTGTGGATTGACTTCTTTACTTTTTAGTTTTCAAAGCCTAGTATTGGGATTTTTCCATCAATAACTAGCTTTGGAATTTTTGTTGAATGTCACTCTAAAGTAATGATTTTATTTACAAAAAGGGAACAACAAAAATAGAAAAGGTTAAATGTTTTAGAGATTTAAGGTTATAAGATTTTCAATTTCTTTAAAAGTTACAACTTTAAAGACTTTGTCTTTATTTGTTAAAGCTTATTTTCATTTGAAGCTTTAAAGGTTTTAATATTTACAGATTAGGAAACAAGTGAATTGTTTTTGTGTATTTTGGTTACCAAGGATTTCTTAGGATTAAAGCTAATGGTGACTTCCTTGATTATCTATTAAAAAAAATATTTACAGGATAATCAATGTTTCCACTTTTTGACTTTTCTTTTAAATCCTGGTGAAAAGTAGGCAGTTCCTTCTCCACTCTTGGAGATACAGTGGACGGTGGAGGAGTGGAGGAGATACAGTGACGGTCTCAACTCTAAAATGGCGGCGCCCTAGCGGCTTTCCAAAATGGCGTCTGCACTGCTTACTCTGCATGCGCAGTACTTGTGCACGTAGCCGTTTTGGTCACTTGAATGTGAGTGCGCACGTGTCCCGTGAACGCGGACGCAGTCCCGAACGTTAACCACGCCTTGCTTTGTTTCACGCTTCAACTAGCTTCTTTCTGCCAGCGACTTTTAAAAGAATGCAGAATGGGCTCCCTTTAATCCATTTTCACCCATGCACGAGTACTCTTAAAACAATGGTTAATTCAATTAACCTCGCCAGGAAAAGTCACCAACAAGTTGAATTACCGGTACGGTAACAAAAGAGTTATCGGGTTTCTTCACGTTCCGTCTTTTTAGGCCTTTTTTTTAATTAATTCAGCATATGATAATGCTTTTTCTCAATTTCAGCATGCTTTAAAAATACACAGTCTTTGCAGCAGTGCGGCTTGAGTGGGGCACGTAAGGGGGGTGGGGGCTGATTCCCCTCCTCCCGCTTATGCTCTCTCACACACAGACTGTCTGACACAGACAGATAAGAGGGGGCAAGCACTGGCTGAGTGGCCAGAAACAGAGAAGGAAAAAGTTACTGTTGTGGAGAGTGTGGGAAATGAGGAGGCCAGTTTAGGAGCAGACGAAATTTATTAACACTCTCAACATTCATACACAGAAAAGCAATGAATCAGCCAAACCAGGGTTCTCCTTATAAGCTCCACAGATCATCTCACATCTGCATGACATTTCACATCACACTGCATGATATCCAGCTCCACAATACATTTGCCTTCAACCCCCAGCTCTCTCTTCCTGCCAACTCCCCAGGACGTCCTTGCCTATTATTCTCTTATGTTTAATCACTGCCTCCTGACTGAGACACTGTCTGCAGATTCCCCCACAATATGCATCTCCACATCACCCCCCAGACAGAGTTTCAGTCACTACGTCTTTTGGGCTTCAGTTTCCTCCCATATCTGCTGTAACGGGGGTCTCTGTGCCGGCGGAGGGCTGCTGGACGTGTGTCTGACTGCGGGTGGGCCAAGGCAAGGGGAACTTCGCTCTGACCGTGTGGCTGTCCTGGTGAATCGTTTGCCTGGGGAGTACTCCGTGGGGGTCTTCCATGCCGGGGGGCCCGGGCCAGCAGCACTTGCTCGTCCCCCACTACAAAGGCGGGCTTAAGTCTGTCTATGCATATTTTCTCCCGACGCCCCCCCAAGTCTAGCAAAAAATGCTTGTCCCCTGTTTCCAGCACTCTGAACGGGTCATCATAGGGTGGGCGCAATGGTGGGCAGTGGGCATCGTGTCTGACGAACATGAACTCCACGTTTTTCAAAGTTTTTGGCACAAAAGCGCGTGGAAAACAGTGGTGGGCCGGGCCGGGCAGCGTGCCTGTGTCTCCACTACGCTGCAAACGCTGAGACGGGCAGCTGTCCAGCGCGGGATTGTCTGGCAAAAATTCCCCGGGCAGCCGCAGTGGCTGAGAAAAAAACAGCTCAGCCGCGGAAGCCTCCAAATCCTCTTTTGGTGCGGAACGCAACCCCAATAAAACCCACAGCAACCGGTCAACCCAATCTGCATCCGTCAACAATTCCCTGAGTGCTGCTTTCAGTGACCTGTGAAAACACTCGCATAACCCATTTGCCTGTGGGTTGTACGCGGTTGTGCGATGAATTGCAACACCCAGGCTGCGGGCATCGCGGACCAAAGTTCGGAAACAAAGTGAGGGCCCCTATTGGACGTGATGTCCGACGGGATTCCAAAACGCGCCACCCATGTTGTCAAAAAAGCGCGCGCCACTTCCGCGGACGTGGTTGCCGCCAGCGGGACTGCTTCTGGCCAGCGTGTGGTGCGGTCCACCACTGTCAGAAGGTGTGTGCACCCCTGCGACGGCGGGAGGGGGCCCACGAGGTCCACGTAAACATGGTCGAATCTTTTAGCCGGTATCCTAAATGGCTCCAAAGGAGCCTTCGTGTGTCTGTGCACTTTGGCTCGTTGGCACGCTACACAGGCTGCCGCCCACTCTCACTTGTTTGCGCAGGCCTGGCCACACGAATTTCGCTCCTACCATTTTGACTGACACGCGCACTCCTGGGTGCACCAAAGCGTGAACTGACTCAAACACGCGGCGGCGCCACGCGACCGAGACCACTGGGCGCGGGCGGCCCGTGGAGACATCGCAGATTAGGGGAGGGCTGCCGTCTTGCAGTACCCTGCTCTCCAGCCTTAACCCTGTTGGTCCAGACTGGAGCGCGCACACATCCGCATCGCTAATCTGCTCTGCGGCCATGGCTGTATAATCTATCCCTACGCAGACCGGGGCCTCTACCGCGCGCAAGAGGCAGTCCGCCACCACATTCAGTTTACCCAACACATACTGAATATCGGTCGTAAACTCCAAAATCGCGGCCAGCTGTCTCTGCTGCCGGCCCGACCATGGTTCCAAAACCTTGGCCATCACGAACATCAGCGGCTTGTGGTCCACGAACGCGGTGAAGTTGCACCCTTCCAGCCAGAACTGGAAGTGGCGTATGGCCAAGTGGAGAGCCAGCAACTCTCTGTTGAACGCGTTGTATTTACGCTCACTGTCGCACAAAGCCCTGCTGAAAAAGGCGAGCGGCTGCCAAGAACCGGCGACACGTTGCTCTACGACGGCCCCTATGGCCACGTCCGAGGCGTCGGTAGTGAGCGCTATCCGGGCCGCCGGGTCTGGGTGTGCCAACAGTGCGGCGTTTGCCAGAGCTGCTTTCACCTCAGAACGCCTGCTCTCGCTCCAGAGTCCATTTGACTCCATCCGCGGGTTTGCGTCTCTTGAGCGCGGCGTACAGTGGCTGCATGAGCTGAGCTACGCGGGGAAGGAAACGGTTATAAAAATTAACCATCCCCAAAAATTCCTGCAGCACCCTGACCGTCTGAGGCCGGGGAAAGTTCGCCACAGCGCGCACTTTGTCGGGCAAGGGTATCGCTCCCTCCGGTGAGACGCGATGCCCCAAAAAAATCAATCCCCGTCATGCCGAACTGGCACTTCGCCGGGTTGATTATTAACCCGTGCTCCTCCAACCTCTGGAAAACCGTCCTGAGGTGGGTAACGTGTTCGTCTTCGGACGCTCTGGCTACCAGGATATCATCCAGGAACACAAACGGGAGATCGCGCAGCACCGCGTCCATCATGCGCTGGAACGTCTGTGCCGCTCCTTTTAATCCGAATGGCATGCGCAGAAACTCGAACAAGCCGAACGGAGTTATTACCGCTGTTTTGGGTATGTCCTCCGCGTGCGCTGGGACCTGGTGGTAACCGCGGACCAGGTCTATTTTAGAAAAAATGCGTGCTCCGGCGATGTGAACAGAAAAATCCTGAATGTGGGGAATCGGGTAGTGGTCGTGCGCTGTGGTGTTGTTCAACCTGCGGAAATCGCCGCACAGTCGCCACGACCCCTCAGCCTTAGGGACCATGTGTAGCGAGGATGCCCATGGGCTGTTCGATCGCCTAATGATGCCCAACCTTTCCAGGCTGGCAAACTCCTCGCGCGCTATGGCCAGTTTAGCTGCGTCCAAGCGCCGAGGTCATGCGAACACAGGCGGCCCAGTGGTGGTGATAAAGTGCTCCACCCTGTGTTTAGCGATGGCCGCTGAAAACGTCAGGACCGTGAGTGCTGGGAACTGAGTGAGCAGTGTGTGGAACTTATCGCCTGGAGCTGTGACATTGGCTTGTGTTACTGGCCCTGCCCCTCGAGCTGTACAGGGGAGAGAGTCAAAGGACAGTGCATTAACCAGGCGCCTGTTAGCAACATCAACTAATAAACCATGCACACACAGAAAATCAGCTCCCAGGATTGGGAAACTCAGTGCTGCTATGAAAAAAGTCCACTCGTATGTACGGCCGTGTAGAGATAAAGCCAGTTTTCTCTCACCAAAGGTCTTAATGTCCAAGCCGTTTACTGCTACCAGCCCGGAGCTGCTAGGTCCTGCCAGCCGGTCGGCGTAGGTCGGCAGGATGATGCTCTTCTGGGCTCCAGTGTCTACAAGGAAACGCCTCCCTGAGTGCGAGTCCGTCACGTAGAGCAGCTTGTTCTCTTCGCCGGCGGTCACAGCTGCTACCGACTGCCGGCTCTGGCATTTCCCGAGCGCTTGAATTGGCATGGTGGGGCACATCTGCGTGCGTTCTCTCTGAAGCAGCGGTGGTAGAAGCAGAGCGTGTCTCTCTGGCGCTCCTTGGCCCCCGCTGCCGCTACTTTCGGTGGCTCCTCGCCTCCTCTGGTCATCCAGCTGGGCTCCGATGCCGCCACGTTCACCGTGAGCGCTCTGGTGGTGAGGATGATCTGGTCTGCCTCCTGGGCTAGCACACGGTAGTCACGCGCGGCCAGCAACGGCGAATTGGCCAGGACCGCTCTTGCCTCTGTTGGAAGGTTCCGGAGGAAAAGGTGGGCAAACAGAAAATGCCCATCGTCCGTGCCCATTAACGCCAACATCTTCTCCATCAGATCGACGGCCGAACCATCTCCTAACTCGGAACGCCTCAGGAGTCTCTCTGCTCTCTCACAGTCCGAAAGCGTGTAGTGCCAAATCAGCGCAGCTTTGAGAGCCTCGTATCTGCTGTGGGCTGGGGGTTGGTTGAGCAGGCTCACTACCTGCTGAGCTGTGCGAGCGTCCAGCGCTGCAACCACATGGAAAAACTTGGTGTCGTCTGCCGTTATTCCCCGGAGGGCGAACTGGGCCTCGATATGGTGGAACCAAGAGTGCGGGTTGTGCTGCCAAAAGTCCGGTAGCTTGACTGCAACAGCGCACGCGTTGTTGGGGGTTCCCGTCCAGGCCGTCTGTGGGATGCTTGCCGCGTTGCTGGGGCTTCCCGTCCTGGCCGACTCCGAGGTTCTTGCCTAGTGTTCCATAATGTGTCTAGGGTCACCAGTGTGGAGAGTGTGGGGAAATAAGGAGGCCAGTTTACGAGCAGACGAAATTTATTAACACTCTCAACATTCATACACAGAAACGCAATGAATCAGCCAAACCAGGGTTCTCCTTATAAGCTCCACAGATCATTTCACATCTGCATGACATTTCACATCACACTGCATGATATCCAGCTCCACAATACATTTGCCTTGAAACCCCCAGCTCCCTCTTCCTGTCAACTCCCCAGGACATCCTTGCCTATTATTCTCTTATGTTTAATCACTGCCTCCTGACTGAGACACTGTCTGCAGATTCCCCCACAATATGCATCTCCACACTGTGCAAAAGATCAGATTTTGACTATACCAACACAGCTTATGAAATCATTAATTTCATGTCCATTTCAGATTTTATCAGAGCCTCAAATGGGCTGCACCATAAAATATGTAGTGGATTTATGTGTTTTTATAGGTAATTTATTGTTGGTACAAGTATTAATGTAAATATGATGGTGAGTAGGAACGAAGATTTACTTTTATTACACTCAAATCCTCATTAGGGGCACCAGTCCATATAATGGACAATTTTACTAACAATTCTTTATTTGTACCAATTATGAATCGGTCTCAAAATAAACCCTTATGAGTTCTTGTCTCTTGATAATCAAGAAGATGGACATGAAATCAAACAATAACTCCCATATGTCTTTCAATGGTTTAATAAGAAATGTCAGAATAGGTTAACATCTTTGGATAACTTTAAAATAGAGAATTCAACATGTATCATGGACATCATAGACTATTACTGAGTTACTTATGAATCACGCATTTGTGGAACCAAATGAAGCGTAGTTTATTTTGTCAGTATACTGGAAATTGAAAAACCATAAAATAGCATTGTTTAAGAAAAGTGGATGCAATTTTATGAAGAAAATGATAATTAACTATTTAAAGAAAATGGGAAAAGTTGTTTTACTCTGAAAAAGAACGTACAGTAGATTAATGAAAGACAACATGCATTTTGAAATTCTGATAGGGGTTTGCATGAAATTAAGTTAAAAGAACTTATACCAAGAATATTCTGAAGAATTAAGGTAAATTAGACAACAGACCGTCAACCGCAAAAACTTTGCGTCCCCGTGGGTAGCAGCCGGGTCCCCAGGATTCTGTTTCAACTGGAGCAGCATGAGTTCTGTTGGGAGACTGGCAGACAGGCTCCTTACCACAGATATGGCCTATTCCCGAGATCACAAAGGCTGTCCTTCAGCAAGCTGGGCGGGGTCCTCTCTGATGCACTGAAGAAGGAATTAGTTTATTGTGCAAAGTTCCATCAGAAGTTCAAACTGGGACAAAACACGCCACAGACCCATTTCTTCTGATGTATGTGGCTTGAATGATTTTTTTTTTTTTTTAAGCTTAAACCAAATCAAACAAAATCTTCTTGCACAGTGATTTAAAGAAAAAGATTAAAATAAGAAAATTTAATTTTAAAGAAAAGAAACAGGATCTTCACCGAGCCTGGAAGAAAATAGAAGAGCAGAAGGGGGCTCCTTACAGCTTGGCCAATTCCCCAGAACAGACAAAGGAAAGTTTTTTTCCTCGGAGTGGCAGAAGCTCACAGAATTTCATGAAATTTGAGCTGGACCAATTACCTTTGAGCTTCTTTCAACAAAAGTCATAAACTCGACCTAAAATGGAAAATGCAGTGAAGTCTGGAGTTCTATTGGTCAGTTAAGTGCAGCCATGGTTTCCTGAAGGAAGAGGAGGGGGAAGAGACATTTGATCTCAGAGTGAAATCCTCCTTAAGATATGTGTGCTGAATAAAGCATAAATTCCTTAAACTTTAGTAACTAAGATATTCTACTTGATAAAGGAGCATAAAATGCATCTACATTGTAACTGTAATTAATTTGTGATAGTAAGCATGCAAACATTAATTTCTTCCTGAAAATAAGCAGCACAAATCAAGTTATATCAATAAAAGCATTTGAAATCCATTGTCCGCTCCCAGAGTCCAACCAAGTCTTCAGCAGCAGCTACTGTCTTGAGAGACAGAAAAAAATTAATTAGTCCATTGGTCCAGATTGCATAACATCCACTCAAAGAGAGAAATTAAATATTCCTGATTCGTCCACCAGATGGCACTGTGAAACTGTCTAGTTGTTTACTGGAGAGTCTGGGCTCCAAAGTCTTGATTATGTCACCCATATATTTGTCAATTTGAGACAGTTCTTTGCCAAAGAGCAGAACAGGGAATGCCTAAGTCTTGGAGAAAGGGATTAACTTCACTTTATGGCCGATGGATACTGTTACAGCACTGGTCCTTGGATGAGAAAAGCAATTCATGGCCAGATCTTTGAGTTGAAACAATTTTCCTTCAGCAAAGAATTATTTTATAGGTTGGAACCAGGTCAACGCTACAATTAAAAACAGCAGATCATGATAGATTTGATATTACTTAAAAGAACAGAAGAGCAAACATTTAATTAAGTTTTATGCAACCCTTTTCCTGCCTAAAATTACAAACTTTTCCCCAATTGTTCAGTGAAACAAAATTAGAAATTCATAAAATGACAGAAGATTCAGCCATTTTTGGTAAGAATATATTAAAGCATAAAGAAGCACATTTCCATCCAAATTTCAAATCACTGTAATCAAAAGTACCTCAGTATGACCAAATGTATTTCAGTAAAACTGCACCCCCCGCAAAAAAAAAAAAAAAGTGTACTCAAGTAAAAGGTATCCTGCAACAAAATTACCAGTAGTACAGTATCTCACAAAAGTGAGTACACTCTTCACATTTTTGTAAATATTTTATTATATCTTTTCATGGGACAACACTGAAGATATGACACTTTCATACAATGTAAAGTAGTCAGTGTACAGCTTGTATAACAGTGTAAATTTGGTGTCCTCTAAAAATAACACAAAGCCATTAATGTCTAAACCGCTGGCAACAAAAGTGAGTACACCTCGAAGTGAAAATGTCCAAATTGTGCCCAAAGTGTCAATATTTTGTGTGGCCACCATTATTTTCCAGCACTGCCTTAACTCTCTTGGGCATGGAGTTCACTGGAGCTTCACAGGTTGCCAATGGAATCCTCTTCCACTCCTCCATGATGGCATCACAGAGCTGGTGATGTTAGAGACCTTGCGCTCCTTCACCTTCTGTTTGAGGATGCCCCACAGATGCTCAATAGGGTTTAGGTCTGGAGACATGCTTGGCCAGTCCATCACCTTTACCCTTAGTTTCTTTAGCAAGGCAGTGGTTGTCTTGGAGGTGTGTTTGCGGTCGTTATCATGTTGGAATACTGCCCTGTGGTCCAGTTTCTGAAGGGAAGGGATCATGCTCTGCTGCTCTGCTTCAGTATGTCACAGTACATGTTGGCATTCATGGTTCCCTCAATGAACTGTAGTTTCCCAGTGCCAGCAGCACTCATGCAGCCCCAAACCATGACACTCCCACCACCATGCTTGACTGTAGGCAAGACACGCTTTTCTTTGTACTCCTCACCTGGTTGCCACCACACACGCTTGACACCATCTAAACCAAATAAGTTTATGTTGGTCTCATCAGACCACAGGACATGGTTCCAGTAATCCATGTCCTTAGTCTGCTTGTCTTCAGCCTGCAAACTGTTTGCAGGCTTTCTTGTGCATCATCTTTTAAAGGGACTTCCTTCTTGGACGACAGCTATGCAGACCAATTTGATGCAGTGTGTGGCATACGGTCTGAGCACTGACAGGCTGACCCCTCCCACCCCCACCCCTTCAACCTCTGCAGCAATGCTGGCAGTACTCATACGTCTATTTTCAAAAGACAACCTCTGGATATCACGCTGAGTACGTGCACTCAACTTCTTTGGTTGACCATGACGAGGCCTTTTCTTAGTGGAACCTGTCCTGTTAAACCACTGCATGGTCTTGGCCACTGTGCTGCAGCTCAGTTTCAGGGTGTTGGCAATCTTCTTATAGCCTAGGCCAGCTTTATGTAGAGTAACAATTCTTTTTTTTCAGATCCTCAGAGAGTTCTTTGCCATGAGGTGCCATGTTGAACTTCCAGTGACCAGTATGAGAGAGTGTGAGAGTGATAACGCCAAATTTGACACACCTGCTCCCCATTCACACCTGAGACCTTGTAACACTATCTAGTCACATGACACTGGAGAGGGGAAATGGCTAATTGGGCACAATTTGGACATTTTCACTTCGAGGTGTACTCGCTTTTGTTGCCAGTGGTTTAGACATTAATGACTGTGTGTTGAGTTATTTTGCGGGGACAGCAAATTTACACTGTTATGCAAGCTGTACACTGACTTCTTTACATTGTATCAAAGTGTCATATCTTCAGTGTTGTCCCATGAAAAGATATAATAAAATATTTACAAAAATGTGAGGAGTGCACTCACTTTTATGAGATACTGTATATAGTAGAGTTTGGTGAAAAGGTTTCTTGAACTCAAGTAGTGCATAACTCATTACTGCCCCCCTCTGTTGATAAGTAAATGTTAAAAAAAATAATCTTCACAAAAGAAAAAAACCTGCTCTCCAAAACTGAAAGCAGAGGTTGACATCAAACTAATATTTGTCTATTGCAGACCTTTTTATATGTTAATGAGCAAATTCAGCACAAATGGGACCCAATAGCACCTTGTAGCATTCAGGGTGGGAGCCGCCTTATTTTTTAAGTGCCTTTAGTCAAGAGAGAGGAGTATTGGGATATCTGCTAGGAACCCAAGCAAGCAAAGTATAGCTCACATAGATAACGGAAAATTAGTGGTAAGTAACATACAAATAAAATAGAATTTAACACACCAAAACAGAGGCGCAGACACAGTTGGGCTCAGTGGTAGTACAGAAAACTGCTGCCACATAATTGAATAAAATATTCTGCCAAGGGCAACACCGAGGTAAGAGGACCATGTTTTCAAATTTGGTTATATAAAGGTTAGCAGACTGCCGTGCCTCAAATAATGTTTTGTAATCCACCCCCTTTGATTGACAGGTCTCTGCTAAAATGCTAACCTGCTGAGACATCAGCTGTAGCTCATGTATTTTTACCTACATATGTATAAGCACAATGGGATGCTTGAGATTGCATGTGTGGATTGACCTCACGTCTTGGATGGGACAATATGTCTGGACCGCCTGTGGATAACAGCAAGGAGACGGAGGTACGGCGATAAGGAGCTGAAAGAACTTCCTGACCTCCTGGAGGCCAGGCGGAGGACTGAAGGACTTGGGGGGAGAGTTATTGTCAATAAGGGGTTTTGACGGTGATATGTGATTCTCCTTTGATCCTGTATGTATAAATGAGGGGGTTTTGACACAGCTCATCCTCTTCTGTTCTTGAGAGATGGCTGGGGATGTGAAGGTATCATTAAAACCTGAATTAAGAAATAATTCAGCCTCGTTATTTCACGCTCCCCACATTGGTGACCAGAGACGTGAGAATGCATAGAAGGGATTCTCCTGAGGCAGACTCGTCGGAGTCTGCCCGAGCGAGCGCCGTCTCCATCAAACTGCCAGAATTCTGGCAGGACAACCCGGACTCGTGGTTCCTCCAGGCTGAGGCACAGTTCAAGCTCGCGGGAATAATGGCGGATGATACTAAGTTCTACCACGTCATCGCAAGGCTCGACAACCGCACAGCTCGATGTGTGCGGAGCTTGGTACAGCAGCCACCCGCTGACAACAAATACGACGAGTTGAAGGCTGCCCTCACCGAGTGTTTCACGCCCTCAGCCGAAGAGAGGGCTAGGAGACTCCTGGCTATGCACGACCAAGGAGGGCGCAGGCCAATCACCCTGATTGAAGACATGCTGCAGCTGAAGGAATCAGACAACGAGGATTTCCTGTTTAAGCACATCTTCCTAAGAAACCTCCCGATGCACATGAGAGGGACCCTGGCCAACATGCGCTGTGTGACCCAGCGGGACTTCCGTGCGCTGGCCTGAGAGGCGCAGCGGCTCCTCGACTCCTGCGGTGAGCAGACGGCCACAGCGGCAGTGGCAGACCTAGGTGCGGCGACCCGAGGCAACGAAGAGCCAGGGACAGTGGAGCCAATCCAACCAACAATGGCAGCGGCGCGGCCCCGACGCAGCGGAGGAGATGGCCTCTGTTTTTATCACCGGCGTTTCGCAGAGAAGGCACACAGGTGTGTGCCGCCGTGCAGCTTCAAGAGCTCGGAAAAACACCAGGACCAAGGATCGTTAGCAGCTTCGGCCCTCGGCGAAAGAAATAAGTTGCTCTACATCACGGATCCGAGCTCCGGGCGGCATTTCCTCGTAGACACCGGAGCCCAAGTGAGTTTCATCACCCCGACCTATGCTGACCGGTTGGCTGGCCCCTGTGGTGACGGGGCAACGGCGGCGAACGGCTCGAGCATCAACACCTACGGAGAAAGGACTTTGTTTTTGTCCTTGCACGGCCGCACTTATGAATGGACTTTTATCATAGCGGCGGTGAGTTTCAACATGTTAGGTGCCGATTTTCTGTGCTCACATGGTTTGTTAGTTGATCTTGCCAACAGGCGCTTGGTTAATGCACTCTCTTTTTATTCTATTCCTTGTGCAGCTCGAGTGTCCCCGCCACCGGTGCAGACTAACGTCGCCACAGCAGGCGGTAAGTTTAACACACTCCTCACCCAATTTCCAGCGCTCACGGTTCCCACATTTTCGGCAACAGTTGCGAAACACAGGGTGGAGCATTTTATCACTACAGCTGGCCCCCCTGTCTTCGCGAAAGCTCGGCGCTTGGATGCTGCTAAGCTCTCCATAGCGCGTGAGGAGTTCGCCAGCCTGAAAAGGCTGGGCATTATTCGCCGTTCGAAGAGCCCATGGGCTTCGCCGCTGCATATGGTCCCTAAAGCTGACGGCTCCTGGAGACCTTGCAGCGATTACCGCAGACTAAACAACACCACAGCGCATGACCGCTACCCAATCCCACACATTCAGGATTTTTCGGTGCATCTAGCGGGGGTGCGCATTTTTTCTAAAACAGTTCGCGGCTATCATCAAGTTCCAGTCCGGCCTGGTTCCAAGGTTGTCATAGCCAGGAGTGGCACTGGGGTTAAGCTCCCAGTGCTCATAAAATGCTCCTTACGGCGTGCGTCTCGAAAAGCCTCTGACAACTAAGTCCAACTCCTAGCTTGCCCGTGTAGTTTAGTCTCTAAGCCCGGCGGAACTGCTTTTACTAATAGGAGAAGGGGCGAGGGCGGATCTCTGGCGCCTTAAAACCAGATGCTTCGGGTAGATGGTGGCTCGTCAACCAGGGAAGGTAGCCCATCTAGGGGAAGGTAAACCCTGATTTCAAACCTCCGCTGCCTTGCGGCACACTCGGTCACGGGAAAGGCTTCGGGAGTCAACCCTGAGGAAAAATCCGGAGTCGGAGCCCCTAAGGCAGTTCTCTGTTGTGCTCAACATCGTTCTGGCAGCTCCTGCGACGGCACTGGTGCCAAACTATAGCAGCCCTGCTGTTCCTTTGGATTCATCAGTGACGTGGAGAGGGGGGACATGCTGCATGGGTAACATCTTGTCCTCCATATCTTTCTGCCCAGGCTTGAATCCTACCAACGCCCAACGCTGGAAGGTAGAACACTGGTGCGCATCGGCCTGTTCAGCCACAGGCGGTGCTGTTCCAGCAGAGTAGACGTTTAGGATTCTCTTCCATGGTCATCATACTGTAGACCGACGGAGGCCGACGAGTCCGGCCTGAGGACATTCCTAAAACATCGGTAATAACCCCTTTTGGACTTTTTGAGTTTTTGCGCATGCCGTTTGGTCTTAAAGGCGCTGCACAAACATTCCAACGTATGATGGATGCCGTGTTACGCAATCTCCCTTTTGTGTTCGTCTACCTCGACAACATTTTAGTCGCCAGTACTTCAGAGGAGGAACACGAAAAGCACCTCACTGCGGTTTTTCGGAGGTTGGGAGAGCACGGGTTAATAATTAATCCAGCCAAGTGCCAGTTTGGCGTGGCGCAGATCGATTTTTTGGGGCACCGCGTTTCCCCAGAAGGGGCAGTCCCGCTACCGGATAAGGTGCGCGCAGTGGCAGATTTTCCCCGACCACAAACGGTCAAATCATTGCAGGAGTTTTTAGGAATGGTAAATTTTTATAACCGTTTCCTACACCACGCAGCGCAGCTCATGCAACCATTGTACGCCGCGCTCAAAAAAAACCCCTCCAATATGATCGAGTGGCCCCCGGAGCGGGAGCGCACATTCATGGGGGTAAAAAAAGCCCTGGCTGACGCCGCGCTTCTAGCTCATCCAGATCCATCGGCCCGCATAGCGCTCACCACCGACGCATCAGATTTGGCCATAGGGGCGGTCGTGGAACAGCACGTTGCAGGGGTTTGGCAGCCGCTGGCATTTTTCAGCAGATCCTTGAACGAAGCCGAGCAGAAATACAGCACGTTTGACAGGGAGCTGTTAGCACTCCATTTGGCCATTCGCCATTTCCAGTTCTGGCTGGAAGGTCGGCGTTTCACCGCTTTTGTTGACCATAAGCCGCTCACTTTTGCGATGTCCAAAATTTCAGAACCGTGGTCGGGCCGGCAGCAGAGGCAGCTGGCCGCAATTTCGGAATTTACCACTGATATTCAGCACGTAGCGGGTAAACTCAATGTAGTGGCAGACTGCCTCTCTCGCGCGGTCACAGCACCGGTGCGCGCGGAGGCAGATTATACTACAGCAGCCGCAGGGCAAAATAGCAGCGTGGAAGCGCACACGGCCCCAGTTCACGTGGGGATAGATTACGCAGCCATGGCAGCGGAACAGGGTAGAGATGCGGACGTACGCGCGCTCCAGTCTGGACCAACAGGGTTAAAGCTGGAGAGCAGGTGTTTGCAAACCGGTATGCCCCCCCTAATCTGCGATGTATCGACTGGGCGACCACGCCCGGTAGTCCTGGCCGCGTGGCGCCGCCGCGTTTTTGACTCAGTTCACTCCCTGGCGCACCCAGGAGTGCGCACTTCTGTGAAAATGGTAGCGGAGAAGTTTGTTCGGCCGAGCCTGCGCAAGCACGTGAAAGAGTGGGCAAGAACCTGCATGGCTTGTCAGCGGGCCAAAATTCACAAGCACACAAAAGCTCCCTTAGAACCGTTCCACATTCCGGCCAAGAGATTCGATCATGTGCATGTCGACCTCGTGGGCCCCCTACCGTAGTCGCAGGGGTTCACACATCTTTTGACAATGGTGGACCGAACCACACGTTGGCCGGAAGTGGTCCCACTGACATCGACCACAGCTGCAGAGGTGGCTCGCGTTTTTTTGACGGCCTGGGTAGCGCGTTTCGGGGTCCCATCGGATATTACGTCCGACAGAGGGCCTCAATTTGTCTCTGAGCTTTGGTCAGCGATGGCCAGCAGCTTAGGAGTGAAAATTCATTGCACTACCACCTATCACCCCCAGGCTAATGGTTTATGCGAGCGTTTTCATAGGTCTTTGAAGGCAGCCCTCAGAGCGTCGCTTACGGATGTAGATTGGGTAAACAAACTACCATGGGTAGTATTGGGGTTGCATTCTGCGCCCAAGGAGGATTTAAATGCCTCCCCAGCAGAGTTAGTTTTTGCACAACCTCTCAGGCTGCCCGGTGAGTTTTTACCAGAGCATCCGGAGCCGGGGTTCTCCCCGGCTCCGGGGCCACTGATTGACACGGGAGCGGACATGCTCCCGGGCCCCGTTCATCACACTTTTCCGCGCGTTTTTGTTCCCAAGGCTTTAAAAAATGCCGAGTTCGTTTTTGTCAGGCACGAGGCTCTAAGACCGACCCTCCGACCGCCATATGATGGTCCATATAGGGTGCTGGAAACAGGTGATAAACATTTTGTGCTAGATTTGGGAAACAGAAAAGAGACAGTTAGTATTGACAGACCAAAGCCTGCTTTTGTGATGAACGACGAGTCTGTACGGGTGGCGAGGGCACCTCGATGTGGCAGACACCCCAGGGAACACGTCCCTGAGCCCCCGCAGGGATCAAATAACCCACTCTCTTCCTCAGTCAGCAGATTCTTTGCAGGACGGCGCCGCAGGGCCGGCGAGACCTGCTTACAGCAGATTCGGAAGACGTTTGAAGCCCAGACGGCGTACGGACTGATTTTTGATGTGATCATGTTGTATAGACTATGCTATTGATGTTATCACTGATTTTTGATGTGATCATGTTGTGTAGACTATGCTATTGATGTTATCATGTTTTGTGAACTCTGATATATTGTCCATTCTTTGACACTTGGGGGGGGGTGTTATGTAGCTCATGTGTTTTTACCTACATATGTATAAGCACAATGGGATGCTTGAGATTGCATGTGTGGATTGACCTCACGTCTTGGATGGGACAATATGTCTGGACCGCCTGTGGATAACAGCAAGGAGACGGAGGTACGGCGATAAGGAGCTGAAAGAACTTCCTGACCTCCTGGGGGCCAGGCGGAGGACTGAAGGACTTGGGGGGAGAGTTATTGTCAATAAGGGGTTTTGACGGTGATATGTGATTCTTCCTTTGATCCTGTATGTATAAATGAGGGGGTTTTGACACAGCTCATCCTCTTCTGTTCTTGAGAGATGGCTGGGGATGTGAAGGTATCATTAAAACCTGAATTAAGAAATAATTCAGCCTCGTTATTTCACGCTCCCCACATCAGCAATTTTTTTCTTTTGGTGCTTATGTCTCACATGTAATATACGGTACCCTCCTGTGTGATATGATCAGAGCCTCAGATTTTCTGAGTGAAAAAAATAATTTAATTCTCTTCTTTTACTAAGTCCTAATTAGCAGGTAGGGGTTGTTTGTGTGCCTTTTGCATTCTCATTATTTTGGATGTATCTTTGTTAATCAAGCTCACTAACATTAGATGATAACTTAGCACTTTACTTTCTCTTGATTCCTTATAATTTGAAGCAGAGGCAAATGTAAGCCCTTCTGTGGATCATGGGGGATGGGTTTGTGTGCCCTATGGCCTGTGTTGTTGGGGGCAGTTTGCTCCTGGTAGGGTTTCCCAAGGCAAATTGATCCTGGGTGAAGGGCTAGACCAAGAGTGGTCTGGTGGATCCCCATGAAAAAGTAATAATGATCCAGTATACTGGTCCACCCTCCAATGGGCTCACCACCTGCAGGAGGGTTCATGGGAATCATTTTGCTATGTGAACTGAGCAGTGGTCTCGGCTACTCTGCTTGGAATGCTGCCCCTGTGACCGGGACCCCCAGATAAGCAGTATAAGATGGATGGATGGATGGGTGGGTGGATGGAAGTCGAGGAGCCAACTGGAAAGTTCTTATGACAATAACTGTTATTTGTATGAGAATGTAAACACATCTGAGTCTTTCTTCAGGCTTATACAGTGGTGTGAAAAAGTGTTTGCCCCCTTCCTGATTTCTCCTTTTTTTGTATGTTTGTCACACTTAAATGTTTCAGATCATCAAAAAAATTTAAATATTAGACAAAGATAACACAAGTAAACACAAAATGTAGTTTTTAAATGAAGGTGTTTATTATTAAGGGTACAAAAAAAAAAAAAATCCAAACCTACATGGCCCTGTGTGAAAAAGTGATTGCCCCCCCCACCACCCGGTTTAAACAAAAATTAACTGTGGTTTATCACATCTTTGGAAAGCTGAGTTCATTTTTTCTAGCCACACCCAGGCCTGATTACTGCCACATCTGTTCTCAATCAAGAAATCACTTAAATAGGACCTGCCTGACAAAGTGAAGTAGACCAAAAGATCCTCAAAAGCTAGACATCATCCAAAGAAATTCAGGAACAAATGAGAAACAAAGTAATTGAGATCTATCAGTCTGGAAAAGGTTATAAAGCCATTTCTAAAGCTTTGGAACTCCAGCAAATCACAGTGAGAGCCATTATCCACAAATGGTGAAAACATGGAACAGTGGTGAACCTTCCCAGGAGTGGCTGGCCGACCAAAATTACCCCAAGAGCACAGTGATGACTCATCCAAGAGGTCACAAAAGACCCCACAACAACATCCAAAGAAATGCAGGCCTCACTTGCCTCAGTTAAGGTCAGTGTTCATGACTCCACCATAAGAAAGAGACTGGGCAAAAATAGCCTGCATGGCAGAGTTCCAGGATGAAAACCACTGCTGAGCAAAAAGAACATAAAGGCTCATCTCAGTTTTGCCAGAAAACATCTCGATGATCCTCAGAACTTTTGGGAAAAATACTCTGTGGACTGACAAGACAAAAGTTGAACTTTTTGGAAGGTGTGTGTGTCTCATTACATCCGGCTTAAAAGTAACACAGCATTTCAGAAAAGGAACATCATACCAACAGTAAAATGTGGTGGTGGTCGTGTGATGGTCTGGGGATGTTTTGCTGCTTCAGGATCTGGAAGACTTGCTGTAGTAAATGGAACCATGAATTCTGCTGTCTACCAAAAAATCCTGAAGGAGAATGTCCGGCCATCTGTTCGTGACCTCAAGTGAAGCGCGTTTGGGTTCTGCAGCAGGACAATGATCCAAAACACACCATCAAGTCCACCTCTGAATGGCTTAAGAAAAACAAAATGAAGACTTTGGAGTGGCCTAGTCAAAGTCCTGACCTGAATCCCACTGAGATGTTGTGGCATGACTTTAAAAAGGCGGTTCATGCTCGAAAATCCTCCAATGTGGCTGAATTACAACAATTCTGCAAAGATGAGTGGGCCAAAATTCCTCCACAGAGCTGTAAAAGACTCATTGCCAGTTATTGCAAACGCTTGGTTGCAGCTGTTGCTGCTAAGGATGGCCCAACCAGTTATTAGGTTTAGGGGGCAATCACTTTTTTCACACAGGGCCATGTAGGTTTGGATTTTTTTCCTCTTAATAATAAACCCCTTCATTTAAAGACTGCATTTTTTTTGTTTACTTGTGTTATCTTTGTCTAATATTTAAATTTGCTTGATAATCTGAAACATTTAAGTGTGACAAACCTACAAAAAAAATGAGAAATCAGGACGGGGGCAAACACTTTTCACACCACTGCATTATTTTAGGGCACACTCTCACTGGTGCCAGGTGACTTGTTCTGTGGAAAGTCAAATGGCCCTCTACTCCTCTCAGTGGGGCCCTGCACTGTCCTGCACTCACATTGTTTTTGTTTAGCATGATTCCCAGACTTCCTTAAGGAGTCCCTGACAATTAAAGCAGAGCTTCTTCAACTTACCTGTGAGATATTAAATCGGGTGTACTAATATGGCGGCATCCTGGGTGTAGTAGGAGGTGACACCCCGCCTTTCCGGTGGTGGCGTCACGGGGAGTAGGGGCTCTTCTCTTCTGGTTGTAGACCCCTTGACACGTACAGAACGACTCCTGTTGACACCTGTATATAGTCAATAAAGTGAGTTCAACTATCGCCCTTGCCTCCTCCTCTGGACACCGTTTTCCAGACATAACATTTGGCGACGAGGAGAAAAGGTATGGAGCGAGCTGCCACCGCTTTTCAGCCATTTTTTGAAGTTCCCGGGGAGCCACCCATGCCGTGGACCAGGTGGTAAGTGGTCTTTGAGAACTATCTAGTGGCTCTTAACCTCGGTGAGCTCAAAGATCTGCATGCGAAGGTAATTCTGGTTCACAATCTTGGAATGGAGGGCCAGAGGATCCTGAGTATGTTGAGAGGTGGTGATAGTTTTCAAGAAGTGGTGCAGCTAATAGCACATTATTTTTGCGCCCTGGAAAACATCATTGTGCGGCAAATTCAGTTTTGGCAGTGCCACCAGCAGCAGGGCGAGTCAGTACAACACTTCATGGCTGACCTGCGCCAGCTGGCGGGGGAGTGCCAATTTGGAGCTTTGGAGGAGGAAATGGTTTGCGACTAACTAGCGGAGCACATCCTTTGTTTCTCCACAAGAGCACGGCTCCTGACATTTGCCGGAGACCTATCGCTGACCTCGGCTGTGGAGTTGGCACAACATTACGAGGCAGCAGACAGGCTGGCCAAAAATCTCGGCAAAAACGAAGTGCCACAGAAAAGTGAACAACAGTGGAAGGCACTGGCCACGGACTCAGATGGCGAAGCCGGGATGAGTGACGAAGAATATGCTGCCGCCGTAAAAGTTAGGTCCGTCCCTGAACACCAAGGTGTTATAGCTGCAGGTCCGCTAGGCACCAATACAAAGCAAGAGTGTATCCAGCCAAGGGGAAGCGCTGTAGAAAGTGCGGTCTGTTTCATCACTTCGCACCGGCCTGCAAAAACTTTGAACGAGGAGACCGGAGGGGGGGCTCCTCTTCAAAAGAACCTATGATAGTCCATACAGTCTTGCCGGATACGGATGGATGGATCTTCTGTAGTGTTGAATTGGACGGAGTCGAGATACCATTGTTAGTGGACACAGGATCGGCGATCTCCATATTAAATTTGGCCATGGTGAAGAGGTTGTTTCCACGCTACAGAGTGGGCAAGTTAGAGGCGATCTGCTATGGCTACAGTGGCAACCAATTTAACATCGTGGGCTCATTATGGCTGTTGGCAAGATACAGGTCAGGGAGAATGTGTGACATCCATTTTGTGGTGTCTGCCGAAAGGTTGAACCTCATGGGATGTGACATGTCCTATGGGCTCGGTTTCTCGATAGCCAGTGGCGTTGGCGAGGAGTGGTCCAGCTGCGGGCTGTGGGACCGGCCTTTTCCAACGGTGGAGGACGATGACGTGTGGGACAACGATTGGCCAGGGACAAAGAAGATGGGCTGGACCAGCACTATGAGGATTTGCTGCGGGGTGATCCTGGCGCCAGAGTTTGAGTTGCCCTGGATGAGGGAACCGAACGGCGGGGAGGAACACCCGCGGTGGCATATAGAGCCAGCAGGCAGACACCTCCCGATTCCGGAGTCGAGCTGAGTGATACCGAAGACCGGGACCCAGCCATGGCTGATTCGGCGCATGAAATGAAAGAGAGCGGGGCAAGACCGAGAGATGTGATTCCCAGATGCACCTATGAACAGGATCCGGGGCGTATCTCGGACCGGGTCGGCGGGACTCTCCGACACCGAAAGAAAGCCCGATCACGACGTGATGGATTGAAGAAGCCAGTTAAAGCTCCCCTACATATTGGCAATGAGGACCGCCCTAGGGTTGAAGCTCGGCTCAGAGGAATCCACAAATCACTGGAGCAGAGAGATGACCGGGGCAGCTGCGGGTAGAGACAACCAGCAAAGATGGCTACTTAGAGCTGTCTGACGGATCCAAGAGGCACCCTAATGAGCTGCGGCGTGTGGGAGAGGACAGACACCAGCACAGCGTGTCTCCAGTGAAGAAGAGGCAGAGACGCTCAGGGAGGGAACCGCCAGACGGACATCTTAGGGTGGGTCTCCATTGGGGTCCATAATGTGACTTTAAAGGGGGGGGGGGTTAGCAGCATGTTAAGTTGTTTGAATAGAGTGCTAGTTTTAATTTTCTGAAGCCGCTTAGCCTATAAATAGGACTGTGTTATTTCCATGTGTGTGTGTAAAACAAAAAAAAAAAAGAGCGAGAGAAAGAAAGACCTTGTATAAAACAGGAATTTCCCAACACTGTTTGTCTGAATTGCCCATGTTGTGGGCTGGGAGTGTTGGGGTGGGGACCGCCATTAGGTACTTGTACATATTGTTTATTAGTGTTTGATGTTTGCTGTGTTGTGGCAATGTATATATATACGTATGTTCGGGATTAGTTTCTTTTAGCACACGGCCATTTTGTTTTCATGGACTTTAAATGGTTGAGGCGGCAGAATTATCCACCAGGCCGTGTAGGAGGCGCCAGTAGTCCACCTAGCCCCTCTAGAGTTGTTTTGTGGTGTGTATGGATAGGTTATATATATTTATGTTGTCTATTTTAATGCTTAGCGTGTGACTCGAGTTATAAATTTTGGGAGGATCCAGTTGGTGTGTCTGCGTATTTTTCTACAGGGGAGGGGAAATGGTCCCCTCCGGTATACAACTAGGAAAATACTGGTCGCTATGGATGGTGAGAATATGTATGGGTACATAATCATACCATGTAGGTAACTAAGTAGACGGTTGTGCTGTTTCATTCCATCTAGCTACAATGCTCTGCACTGTGTGTGTTTATATATTTATATATTTATTACATCCAGCTACAATGCTCCGCACTGTGTTTATATATTTATATATCTAGTCCATCTAGCTACAATGCTCCGCACTGTGTGTCTATACATATATATTTATATTTATATGTACATATGTATACTCGCTGCTCTTGTTTTTCTCTTGCCTTCTGATTGTTGCTCTGAGTGTTGCTATCCCTGTGCTGTTGCAGTCCTGGAATTTCTCCATTGTGGGACTAATAAAGGCTTATCTTATCTTATCTTATGTGAGATATTAAATCGGGTGTACTAATATGGCAGCATCCTGGGTGTAGTAGGAGGTGACGCCCTGCCTTTCCGGTGGTGGTGTCACAGGGAGTATAAAGGGCTACAGCGGAAGGGGCTGTTCTCTTCTGGCTGTAGACCCCCTGACATGTACAGAGCGACTCCTGTTGACACCTGTATATAAAATGAGTTCAACTATCACCCTCGCCTCCTCCTTTGGACACCGTTTTCCAGGCGTAACATTACCCTAGCAACATTTGCCTTTGTTCCATTCCTGAGACTACTTCTGACAACCCTTCTAAAGCTGGGGAAATGTACCATTCTGCAGATCAGTAGAGAGCGATCGTATTTATCAAGTGTTCCAGACTTTAGGGGTCAAACCTCAGTCAGTACAGTGTGAGCGCACCCTTAATGTCCCAATTTCTTGAAAGTAGCAAGGAGTGTCTTACCAGGTATTTGCAATAGCATCTCCTAGAAAGGGTTGTATTCAGCTGTATATGGTGTGGTGCTGGACACAAGGAATTGAAGTGAAGGATTGGCCTCACTTTTAGTTTTAACTTGACCACAAGAAATATATAAGAAAGATATTTCCCAAAATGCCTGTCTGCATTTTCTAGTAAATTTTAGCAGTTTATAGGGATATAGTTTTACATTTTTTATCCAATTTAACAATATCTTAACAATATAACAATACATGATCTAAATTTCAAGACGTTTTAACACTATAATGCTTATAGTGCTTTTCAAGCATTATTATTTTTATAACTTTTTAAGAAACTTAAATACTGGATAGAAATGCACTGTAAAATGCTGGCTGCATATTTTAAACCCTTTTTTATATACATTCTGAAAGAGGCAAAGGAAAGACATACACTAAAAGAGATTAAGGATGCTATTATCCAAGGTAATATTCTTAAACTTTGTATGTTGTATATGTCCCATTTTTTAACCATTCACATTTGAATTTTGTTCCTAACGTTTTAATCAAAGGTAAGCAGTTGATAATTCTGCTTATAAAGATGAACTGGTACCCACAGATCTCAAAGCTGCAGAACCAGGGGATGATGAGAAAAAAGTGGAGGTAGCTAAACTCAAAAAATGGTAACCATGAAGCCAGAAAAAGTAAAGACAAAAAAGGGGCCAATACCTGAAACAAAACATCTTAAAGAGAAACAAACAAGCCCCAAAGGTAACGTTTTGATGTCTTTACTCCTGCCCCTTCCTTTGGTAAAGATTTAAACTGTCCTCCAACAGAAATTTGGCTATATGAACTTGTTATCACCAGTTGATACACCTACTATACGTATACAGTCTGTGTAGACATCAAAGGGCCCATTACATGCCCTTTTCCACATGTTAACGTAATTTCACTGCATTTTGCTTTAAATGTTAATGAGCTCCACTTCACCCCAACCTCCTTTTCATTTCATCAATAGAGAGCCAAAAGCCTTATTCATGCTGCATTTCCCCTCTGGTCCGCGTACGCTTTGGACGAGCCCGGTGCACATGCGGCGTTGTACAAGCTCACTTTTTTTCATCTACCAAGCCAATCGGTTGTTGCATGCACACAACTGTTATTTGTAGTTTTGCCCCAGCCCTATGGGTAGCGCACATGTGCTAACACACCAGTTTGTTCCCCGGCTATAAACACAAGAGCAACACACATTTTGTTGTAGCAACAACAGTGGTGTCGTTTCAAGGAAAAGGAGGAATTATGTTTCCAGTGCTCTTCTCTGCTCAAGCTGCTGCTGCTGCAAAAGGATTCATGTATGTTTATTCTCATCTTCGGCGTCCTCATTGTCTTCCTCGTCTACGTTGTCTTTGTATGCTGTGTTGGTAGCACCGCCTCATGAATGGGATGTTCAGCCTTGCGCATGCGCTGCCAATGCATTCAGGTCGTGGGCAGGCCGCGCGGTCATAAAATTTGGGCTGCACATGGTGACCATGCGGCCTGCCCACATTGTGCCCACTATACAAATCAGAAAGTTCCCCAACCAGAAGCCCTGGATAAACGGTCAGGTATGCCGCATGCTGCATGTTCGCTCTCTTGCATTTAGATCAAGCAATGAGACGGAGTACAAAGCTGCAAAGTACGGAGTGAGAAAAGCCATCACAGCAACTAAGAAGCAGTACAGAGAGAAGCTGGATGGCTTCTATTCTACTGCTGACTAGAGGCAGATGTGCCAAGGCCTGCAGCATATCACAGACTACAGGACCACCACCAGCACCATCAGCTCTACAGACAGCCTGCCAGATGAGCTCAACACCTTCTACATCCGCTTTGAGTCCTCCAGTCACAGCACAGAGAGGAGGCACACACGCACTTCGACCACTCGACTCCCTTCACCTCTTCCAACAGTCTCAATAGGCCAGCTGTACAAAGCTCTGAAGAGGGTCAACACAAGATTTTATTTGTTAATACTACTATACGTACAGGACATACAAGAGAATTGAATCTCTCCCTCTCTCCCTCTCCCTCCCTCCCTCCCTCCCTCCCTCCCTAGTTGTGTGTACAATATAAAAAAAGGAATAAGGCTGGAAAAACAACAGCAGTCTATGTACAGTAATACAACCCGTAGTGCAAATGATGACAAAAGATGGGCCCAGACCTCCCATAGTGCAAATAAAGATAAACGATAAACAATGATGAAACCCAGCAATCCTATATACTATCCTATATACTTGATGCTGCTCACCCTCTCCACAGCTGCACCATTGATGATCAGAGGGAGGTGCTATGTGTGTTCCCTCCTGAAGTCGATTACAAGCTCCTTGGTTTTTCCCACGTTCAGGAAAAGGTTATTGTCTTTACACCACTGGACCAGTTGGCTCACCTCATTTCTGTAGTTGGCCTCCTTGTTGTTGGTGATGAGGCCCACCACCGTCATGTCATCCACAAACTTGAGCAAGGCAGCAGGGCCAGACAACATCCCTGGGTGGGCCCTCATAGCATGTGCCAATGAGCTGGCTGATGTTCTCACCTCCATTTTCAACCTTTTCACTCAGCCAGAGCACCATTCCCTCCTGCTACAAGACCACAACCACTGTCCCCATTCCCAAAAAGAGTCCACCTACCTGCCTGAATGACTACAGACCAGTAGCACTCACTCAAAATCATTATGAAATGTTTTGAGAGAGTGGTGTTGGCCCATTTTCAGAACAGCATACTGGACACCATGGACCCCCTGCAGTATGCCTACCAGCCCAACAGGTCCACCTCGGATGCCATCGCTCCTGCACTCCACTACTCCCTCTCCCACCTGGAAAACAAAGACTCATACATCAGGATGCTCTTTGTTGATTACAGTTCTGCTTTCAACACGGTCATCCCACATAAACTCACCCATAAACTGTTCACACTTGGCTTGCACTCCACCCTCTGTGACTGGCTTTTAGACTTCCTAATTGGCAGACTCCTTTCTGTCCAGATTGGAAACAGAACCTCAGCCACCATCATTACAGGCACCCCACAGGGATGTGTCACTCAGCCCCATCCTTTACACCCTGTTCACTCACAACTGTGTCTCCTCTCACAAGGGCAACATCATCCTGAAGTTCGCGGATGACACCACAGTGATAGGAAGAATCACTGGCGAGGATGAAGCGGCCTACAGGAGGGAGATGACTGGTCTGGTGTCTTGGTGTGATGACAACAACCTCACCCTCAACACAGACAAGAGAAAGGAAATGATAGTGTACATGAGGAAGAAGAGGAGACCTTATTGCCCACTGTTCATCCGGAAGCTCGAAGTGGAGAGGGTGGGCAGCTTTAAGTACTTGGGTGTTCACATCACTGAGGACCTCACTTGGACAATGAACACCACACAGCTGGTCAGGATGGCTCAACAGCGGCTGTGCTTTTTGAGGAGACTGAGGACGTTTGGGATGTCACACAGGATCCTCTGTGACTTCTACAGCTGCATTGTTAAGAGTATCTTGACCAGCTGTTTCACTGTGTGGTATGGCAGCACTACTGTCTTGGACCGCAGATGGCTGCAGAGAGTGGTGAAGACTGCGGAGAAGATCATCAGGACTCCACTGCCCTCTCTGCAGAGCATCTACAACTGCAGAGTCCACAGGAGAGCTGTCTCACCCACCCCCAGTATGGACTGTTCACACTTCTACCCTCAGATCAGAGGAACAGAAGTGTGAAATGTAGGACTTCAAGACTCAAGAACTCTGTTTCCCACTGCCATCAGACTCAAACAGTTGATAGGAGTCTGTAATCATATAACTACCTCATGTAATTGCATTCAACTGTTTACTGTTTACTTTTGTCACTTTGCACATGTGCAGCTGCACTCATTACTGAAACTGTTTACATATACTGCTGTCACTGCACATAAGCTGATGTTGCACTAATTTGCACAATATATATAGTATTTGCAGTTCCATTTCTATAGTTTCTGTAGTTATTGTTTATATTTTTAGTCCTCACTGTGTATATTGTGTATTTTATCATTTATCTTATTTGTTGACTTATATTTTATATTGTGTGGCATTTACTACCTTCTCCCAAAGAGGAGAAGGTAGTAAAGAAACCTCCCGAAGAAGAAAAAGAAGCCAAGAAACCACCCAAAGAGGAAATAGAAGTCAAGAAACTTCAAGAAAAAGAAGTCAAGAAACCTCCCAAAGAGGAAATAGAAGTCAAGAAACCACTCAAAGAAGAAAAAGAAGTCAAGAAACCTTCCAAAGTAGAAAAAGAAGTCAAGAAACCTCCCAAAGAGGAAACAGAAGTCAAGAAACCAACCAAACAGGAAAAAGAAGTCGAGACAATTTTATATTGTGTGGCAATTTGTGGTAGAATGCAAAGAAAGATTTTCATTGTACAGAGAAATGTGTTTCCTTACTGTGCATATGACAATAAACTTAATTTGATTTTTGCCAGTTCACTCATAGCAGCCTTTTCACAGGGCTAAGACATCAATATCTGCTGTTTAGAGGAAGGTGAAGGGGTCCTGTCCAGTCCCTGACTGGATCCCCCCCCCCCCCCAATCCACTCACAAGACCCTCAGTCCAAGGGTTTTATGTCTTTATTAACATTGGCATGGTGCATCTGCTGCAATTGCAGGAAGGAGATGCTGGATTGTCCTGCAGACTCCCAGGAGGCTGCAGGGTTCAAGAGTATTCCACACCTGGGTTGTTGTGCTTTGCCACAACCAAGACCCACTTGAAGACAAAGAAAGATGGGAAATGGAACACAATGAGAAACCATGGTCAGGGCAAGGCCCTAGCTGTGGTGTGCTCTTGGCAGGGGACCTTCTGTCAGTGTCAGGAAAGAGAGCATGGGTCAACCATGATGAGAGGTCTCTCTAGACAAGCCATGAAACCAATAGTGAAATGAACAAATGTTTACAGTGATTTGACAAGGGTTTGGTGATGTCTGTAAATCTAAAGAATAACATGCCATGTTTTGATTGTATCTAGGGCAAGAGGTCTGTTGTTCACAGAAAAAATGTGCATGCTTTGTATGTTCAAACAAGCATTTGTAGAGAATAAATTAAGACTGAAAAAATAAATTTGTACTTGTACAACTGCTTTTAGCAGAAGAGCCACAGAAGGATCTAACAGAAAAGGAAGAAGTAAAGAAACAAACAAAAGAGGAAAAAGAAGTTACTCAACTTCCTAAAGAAGAGGAGAAAGAAAAGAGACACCCAAAAGAAGTAAAAAAACAACACAAACAGGAAAAAGAAATAAAGAAACCAATCAAAGAAGAGAAAGAAGTCAAGAAACCACCGAAAGAGGAAAAGGAAGTAAAGAAACCAATCAAAGAAGAAAAAGAAGTCAGGAAACTCAAGGAAAAGAGGGCAGTAAAGAAACCACTAAAAAAAGAACCAGAAATCAAGAAACCACCTAAAGAAGAGAAGGAAGTAAGGAAATCATTGAAAGAAGAAGTGAAGGATCTTCCAAAAGAAGACAGAGAAGTCAAGAAACCACCTAAGGAGGAAAAAGAAGTCAAGAAACTTCCTAAAGAAAAGAAAGCAGCCAAGAAACCCCCCCAAAAAGAGAAGGAAATCAAGAAACCACCTGAAAAGGAAGAAGTGAAGAAACTTCTGAAAGAAAAGAAAGAAGTCAGGAAACCACCTAAAGAGGAAAAAGAAGTCACAAAACCACATAAAGAAAAGAAAGAAGTAAAGAAACCTCCTAAAGAGGAAGTAGAAGTCAAGAGACCACCCAAAGAGAAGAAAGGGGTCAAGAAACCACAGACAGAGGAACTAGAAGTTAAGAAACCACCTAAAGAGAAGAAAAAAGTAAAGAAACCAATTGAAGAGGAGAAAGTAAAGGAATCACCTAAACAGGAAAGGGAAGTCAAGAAACCACTTGAAGAGAAAGAATTTAAGAAACCTTCTGAAGAAGAAAAGGAAGAAAAGAAACTTCTTAAAGTTGAGAAAGAAGTCAAAAAACCACCAAAAGAGGAGAAAGAAATCAGGAAGCCACATAAAGAGGAAGAAGTCAAGAAACCTCTTAAAGAGAAAAAGGATATCCTGAAGCCACATAAAAAAGACAAAGAAGTCAAGAAACCTAAAGAGAAAAAAGAAGTAAAGAAAACACCGAAAGAGGAACTGAAAGTGAAGAAACCACTTAAATATGACAAGGAAGTCAAGAAAGCTCCTAAAGAAGAAGAAATTAAGACACCTAAAGAAGAAAAAGAATTCTTAAAACCATCTAAAGAGGAACTAGAAGTTGAGAAACCTAAAGAAGAGAAAGAGGTAACTAAGCCATCTAAAGAAGTAGAGAAAACACCTAAAGAAGAAACAGAAGTCGCAAAACTAGCTACAGAGGATAAAAAAGTCAAGACACCTCCTACAGAGGAAAAAGACGTAAAGAAACCTCCTAAAGAAGAGAGGGTGATAAAGAAACCGACCATAAAAGATAAAGAAGTGAAGAAACCACCTAAAGCAGAAAAAGAAGTCAAGAAACCACCAAAAGAAGACAAAGAAATAAAGAAAACATCTGAAGACAAACTAGAAATCAAGAAACCCCCTAAAAAGGAGAAAGAAGTCAAAAAAGGACGTAAAGTAGAAAAAGAAAGGAAGCAATCTGAACAAGAGAGGGAAGTCATAAAAACAATTAAAGAAGCCAAGGATTTCAAGAAGCCTTCTAAAGAAGAGAGGAATGTAACAATAGTACTGAAGGAAGACAAATATTTAAGGAAAAGTCATCTAGAAAAGAAAGAGGTCAAGAAACTGCTCAAAGAAGAAAAGGTAGTAGAGGAAACTCCTAAAGAAGAAAAAGAAGTGAAGAAACCTGCTAAAGAGAAAGCAGAAATAAAGAAACCACCCAAAGAGGAAAAAGAAGTGAAGAAACCTCCTAAAGAAGAGAAAGAAATCAAGAAACCACTCAAAGAGAAAGAAAAACTCAGGACACACCTTAAAGAGAAAGAAGAAATAAAGCAACCATCCAAAGCGGAAAAAGAAGTCAAGAAACTTCCCAAAGAAGAAAAAGAGGTCAAGAAACAAACTGAAGATGAAAAGGAGGTCAAGAAATCTACTGAAGAAGAAAAAGAATCCAAGAAACTACCCAAAGAGAAAAGAGAAGTCAAGAAACCCCCCAAAGAGGAAAAGGTAGTAGAGAAATATCCTAAAGTAGAAAATGAAGTGATAAAACCTCCTAAAGAGAAAGAAGAAATCAAAAAACCACCCAAAGAGGAAAAACAAGTAAAGAAATCTCCTAAAGAGAAAGAAGAAATGAAGAAACCACCCAAAGAGGAAAAAGAAATCAAGAAGCTTCCCAAAGAAGAGAAAGATGTCCAGAAACCACCCAAAGAGAAAAAAGAAGTCCAGAAACATCCTAAAGAGAAAGAAGGACTTAGGACAACCCCTAAAGAGAAAGAAGAAATAAAGAAACTATCCATAAAGGAAAAAGAAGTCAAGAAACCCCCCAAAGAAGAAAAAGAGATAATGAAATCACCCAAGGAAGAAACGGGGGCCAAGACACCTCCCAAAGAGATAAAAGAAGTCAAGAAAACACCTAAAGAAGAGAAAAAAGTAGAGAAACCATCCAAACCATTCAAACTGTTTAAAGATGAACTAAAAGTTGAGAAGCCTCTTAAAGAGAAGGAGGTAAAGAAACCACCCAAAGAAGATAAGGAATTTAAGAAACCACCCAAAGATAAAGAGGAAATAAAGAAACCATCGAAAGAGAAAAAGGTAGTAGAAGAACCTCCCAAAGAAGCAAAGGAAGTAAAGAAACCACTCACAGAAGAAAGAGAAGTCAAGAAACCACCTAAATGGGAAAAAGAAGTAGAGAAACCGCCCAGAGAAGAAAAAGAAGTCAAGACATTTCCTAAAGAGGAAAAGGAAGTCAAGAAACCTCCCATAGAAGAAAAAGAAGTCAAGAAACCCCCAAAAGAAGAAAAAGAAGTCAAGAAAGAACACAGAGAGGAAAAAGAAGTCAAGGAACCTCCTAAAGAAGAGAAAAAAGTTGAGAAGCCACTCAAAGAAGGAAAAAAAGTAAAGAAACTGTCTAAAGTTGAACTAAAAATTGAGAAACTTAAAGAAGAGGGGGTAAAGAAACCACACAAAGAAGAAAAAGGAGTTGAGAAACCACCCAAAGAGGAAAAAGAAGTCAAGAAACTTCCCAAAAAACAAGAAGAAGGGAAGAAACTTCCCAAAAAAGTAAAAGTCAAGAAACCACCCAAACAGGAAAAAGGAGAGAAACCTCCAAGAGAAGAAAAAGAGGTCAAGAAACTTCCTAAAGAGGAAAAAGAACTCAAGAAACCTCCCAAAGAAGAAAAAGAAGTTAAGAAGCAACCCAAAGAGGACAAAGAAGTCAAGAAACCTCTCAAAGAGGAAAAAGAAGTGGAGAAATCTCCCATAGAAGAAAAAGAAGTGGAGAAACCCCCCAAAGAACAAAAAGAAGTCAAGAAACTATCAAAACAGGAAAAAGAAATCAAGAAGCCTCCCAAAGAAGAAAAAGAAGTCAAAAAACAATCCAGAGAGGAAAAAGAAGTCAAGGAACCACCTAAAGAAGAAGACAAAGTTGAGAAACTACCCAAAGAAGAAAAAAAAGTAAAGAAACTGTCCAAAGATGAACTAAAAATTGAGAAACTTAAAGAAGAGAAGGACATAAAGAAACCACCCAAAGAAGAAAAAGAAGTCAAGAAACCTCCCAAAGAAGAAAAAGAATCCAAGAAACCACCCAAAGAGGAAATAGAAGTCAAGAAACTTCAAGAAAAAGAAGAAAAAGAAGTCAAGAAACCACTCAAAGAAGAAAAAGAAGTCAAGAAACCTTCCAAAGTAGAAAAAGAAGTCAAGAAACCTCCCAAAGAGGAAACAGAAGTCAAGAAACCAACCAAACAGGAAAAAGAAGTTGAGACACCTCCCAAAGAAGAAAAGGAAGTCAAGAAACTTCCCAAAGAAGAAAAAGAAGTCAAAAAACAACCCAAAGAGGAAAAAGTAGTAGAGAAACCTCCCAAAGAGGAAAAAGTAGTAGAGAAACCTCCCAAAGAGGAAAAAGAAGTCAAGAAACCACCCAAAGAAGAAAAAGAATTCAAGAAACTTCCCAAAGAGGAAAAAGAAGTCAAGAAACCTCCCAAAGAGGCAAAAGAAGTCAAGACACTTCCCAAAGAAGAAAAAGAAGTCAAGAAACTTCCCAAAGACGCAAAAGAAGTCAAGACACCTCCCAAAGAAGAAAAAGAAGTCAAGGAACCACCCAAAGAAGAAAAAGAAGTCAAGAAACCTCCCAAAGAAGAAAAAGAAGTCAAGAAACCTCCCAAAGAACAAAAAGCAGTCAAGAAACCTCCCAAAGAGGAGAAGGTAGTAAAGGAACCTCCCAAAGAAGAAAAAGAAGCCAAGAAACCACCCAAAGAGGAAACAAAAGTCAAGAAACTTCTTGAAAAAGAAGTCAAGGAACCTCCCAAAGAAGAAAAAGAAGTCAAGAAACCACCCAAAGAAGAAGAAGTCAAAAAACAACCCAAAGAAGAAGAAGTCAAAAAACAACCCAAAGAGGAAAAAGTAGTTGAGAAACCTCCCAAAGAGGAAAAAGAAGTCGAGAAATCTCCCAAAGAGGAAAAAGAAGTCAAGAAATCTCCCAAAGAGGAAAAAGAAGTCAAGAAATCTCCCAAAGAAGAAAAAGAAGTCAAGAAACCACCCAAAGAGGAAAAAGAACTCAAGAAACTTCCCAAAGAAGAAGTCAAGAAACCTCCCAAAGAGAAAAAAGAAGTTAAGACACCTCTCAAAGAAGAAAAAGAAGTCAAGAAACTCCCCAAAGAAGAAAAAGAAGTCAAGAAACCTCCCAAAGAGGAAAAAGAAGTCAAGAAACCTCCCAAAGAGGAAAAAGAAGTCAAGCCATCTCCCAAAGAAGAAAAAGAAGTCAAGAAACCTCCCAAAGAGGAAAAAGAAGTCAAGAAACCTCCTAAAGAAGAAATAGATGTCAAGAAACCTCCTAAAGAGACAGAAGAAATGAAGAAACCACCCAAAGAGAAAAAAGAAGTTAAAAAACCTCTGAAAGAAGAAAAAGAAGTCAAGAAACCACCCAAAGAAGAAAGAGAAGTAAAGAAACTTCCCAAAGATGAAAAAGAAGTCAAGAAGCCTCCCAAAGAAGAAGAGAAAGTCAAGAAACAGCCCAAAGAGGAAAAAGTATTAGAGAAACCTCCTAAAGAAGAAAAAGAAGTCAAGAAGCCTCCCAAAGAAGAAAAGAAAGTCAAGAAACCACCCAAAGAGGAAAAAGAAGTCATGACACCTCCCAAAGAAGAAAAGAAAGTCAAGAAACAACCCAAAGAGGAAAAAGTAGTAGAGAAACCTCCCAAAGAGGAAAAAGAAGCTAAGAAACCTCCTAAAGAAGAAAAAGAAATAAAGAAATTGTCTAAAGATGAACCAAAAGTTGAGAAACCTCTTAAAGAACAGGAGGTAAAGAAACCTTCCGAACTAGAAAAAACAGTCAAGAAACCACCCAAAGAGGAAAAAGAAGTTAAGAAACCTGCCAAAGAAGAAAAAGAAGTCAAGAAACCACCCAAAGAGGAAAAAGAAGTCAAGACACCTCCTAAAGAAGAGAAAAAAGTTGAAAAACCACCCAAAGAGGAGAAAGATAAAAAGAAAACACCCAAAGAACAGAAAAAGGTTAAGAAACCACTCAAAGAAGAAAAAGAAGTAAAGAAGAGGATCACTAAACAAGGTACAGATAAAACAGTTTGTAACCATCTCAGTTAATTGTCATGATGCTTTGCCACCCCATAACATAATAAGTGTCACTAACAAAATTGTCATCCATTACTTAAAAGAATGTATTACGTTTTGTGACAGTCAAAGCAAAGAGCCTCACAGTGGCACAGAAATGAAGGTCTGGGGATCTTTATGCTTATAGTGCTTTCCATTTGAAGTCTGGGCTTTGACTGTGGGGTGTCCCCAGCTGGAAGTTTAGATGGGAATGTCCCCAGCAGTCAGATTTTCAGCTGGGAAAGTAAGCCAATTCTCACCATTTCTCACAATCACAATCCAAGAGACAGATCCTATGACCCATGCATCAACAATAGTAAACGCTATATAAATTGAACTATTTACTACACTTCTGTTTATATGTCTTTTCTAGTCAATCATACATTCAATACTGCCATTTTTTTTTTCTCTGAACAGCTACAGTGTTTTTATACACAATTTACTATGTACTGCATTGCTTTCAGTCACTGATGCTGCTAATAAATGCTAATGAGAGTCATAGTTTTCTGACTTCTTCTGATGTCACTGCAACATTGGCTGTCAACCTTGGGCATAAATGGAATGCACCATAAATCAAATAACAATGAATGCCAACAAAATTTGTTGTAAAATTCAGGATGATGTGTGGACTGGTAGACAAAAAAAAAAGCATTGTTTAACAGAAAGACCTATACATATACTTCTATTGTTGTTGTATTATTGTAGACACCATTGCTTCCAGAGGTTCTAGCAAGAGGCCACATTAAGTAAAGGCTCCACTAACACTTAACAGTTTTTTTCCCCTCTTAAGATTGGATTTCTTTCTTCTAATATGTAAAATAGTGTTTCACGCTTCACTATTTTATTGCAGATACTACAACTAAAAAGATTGTAAGAGGAGTTAAAATACTCAAGGAGGTTGCATCAGTCCTCAAGAAGGAACATCTCAATGTTACAAAAGCAGGTAAAGAAATATCCAATCATGTGAATCTGTTGTGTATGCATCATGGGTTTCTAACAATATCATTAGCAAAGACAGTTAATCACACTTTTGATGGTTAACATTCAAAATGGATTTTGTTCATCCCTTTATTTTTGTTCATCCATTTATTTCTGAGATAGTATTGATCACTGTCTTGTGATCCAAAACTGAACTCATGTTGAGTTAAACATCAAGACAAGTGCTAGCACTATGATACAAAAGCTCTTTAAGAAAAATGTTTCATTTTAACTGCCACAGCATCATGTTCTAATCCACTGTTTTTCAACCAGGGTTCCCTGGTACATTCCGGTTTCTGTAAGAAATTATCTAATTTCACTTGTTAATTGGTCAAAAAAAAAAATTGCAAATAATTTGCCATTGTTGTTCATGGGTTCTGTAGGTAACCATCCACCCATGCACAACAATGGCAAATTATTTGCATTTTTTTGGACCAATTAACAAGTGAAATTAAATAATTTCCCACTGAAATGATCTAATGAATGTACCAGGACACCCTGGTTGAAAAACACTGTTCTAATCAATTGTAGATCAGAAAGTTTTGTCTTGTTGGCAATTGTCATTACTGGGTACCTTAAAAGTAATGGCCATTGTGGTTCAGAAGGAACCTAGTGTGCATTGACCTTTACATGACCACCCTCTGGAATTCCTATTTACTGTATATCCATTTCTAAATACTGATTATTAGTAAAACACTGATGCCTCAAAAATCTCATTTGACAGAGTCAGCTGAATTTGTTGTATTTTTGTATTTTTTAATTTCTTAAATTTTTTTTTAGATTAAAAAGATCTGTTAAACACAAAGTAATATAAGTTAGGCCTTTTTTCTGTAGTATACATATAGTATATACCTTGAGATTATGGCTTGCCCTCCGGTGTGTAGTGGGTAGAAAAGTGTACAAGCAATTTATAATTTACACCTCTTAGCTGCCCCCCACCCCCCAGGTATTATCATCAGCTGTTACCAGATACAGCTGATCGATATAATGGACACCCTATTTTGTGATATGACTTAAAACATATGATTAAAGATGAACTGAAATTCTCATTTATCAGAACTTGAATTTTTTTAATGTTTCTCTGAAGGTGATTTTTTAAAAGCTTCTAGGGTGAAAGCCGCATTAGAGCTAGCTTGTAAGGTATAAATATGGTCATATACGTATACATGTCACCTTCCAGTATGTTTGTTTTTCCATAAACTTGTACCTAATACTATATCATTGCAATATCATTGTTATTAATCAGTTCAAAAAATTACACTTAAGCATATTCTTGTTTTAGATTATACAGTACATACTGTATGTTTCTATTAATGGTACTAACACTTTATGTGTGGAGCACTGTATAACAAAAGCATCACTGCTCTTTACATAATAATAAAATGTAAGACTTGAAATGTTATCACAATTTTCCAACAGTGGAAGCTCCAAAGGAATCAAGAAAGGAGCTAAAACAAAAAACTAAACCAGCAAAACCAGGTATGTTAAAACTAACATTAAAAAATTAACTTATTGAGAATGCAATATGAAAAATGTAAATGAGTAGAATTTACATAGGATCTACATAATCTTTTTTTAACAATTAGATATAAACTAACTACTAACTGGTCCCCATCATTACTGCCGATGGGGAACCCTTTCAGCCCTTTTTCTTCTGCATCGTCTTTGTTCTGCTCAGATACATATATAAGATATACAAACAGTACTATACTGTGGTAATAACAATAGACTGTTGTGTTGCTATATTACAGATATTGACATGGGAAAAGAAAAGGAAAAGCTGCCCCTTAAAAAGAAAGGTACTCTTGATCCAAAAACTTTTTTCCAAGGTTGATGCACATTGAAGTTGATATTAATTGGTTTTTTTTTTTTTATATTAATAGAAGCTAAAGTTTCTCAGTCAAAGCTCACATCTGCGCTGAAAGACTGATATATACATTTAGTTAAGATATTCCCATGCCAATCGTGTAGGGTGGCGCCTATCTACGTTTCATGACCCTAGACCACACAGCTACAGTAAGTAGTGAAAGGCGGTCCTCTGGTAGCTCTGTGTGTTAACTTTCCTTTCCCCGTTCTATTATGCTGAGCACCAAGCTAGAAGGCTGAAAGTACCATTTTTACCTGGTCTTTGGTATGACCCGGCCAGGATTTGAACCCCGGCCTCCCAGTTGTGGGGCAGATGCTCTACCGACTAGGCCACCACTCCGGTCTAAGGGTAAACTCTTTTTAGATTCAGTAGTCACTTGGTAGTTGCTTTTTAGGTACTCCAGAAATCTGTTTGAATTCAGTACATATACTGTAATTATTATAAGTTTTTTATATTTCAGTATTGTTGATTTGTTACCTTATATTAAATACATTTAATTTTCAGATATTATAAACATTGTAAACAAGATTTTCTGACTGATTTATGATTAATTTGTATTAGACTGTACAGCTGAATTACTATAGTTTCAAGTTCACACACCAAATACTTCTGATGGCCGTTACTGTAAAGAAAATGATACATCAGTTTCCACAGGGAAACCAAGAATGTGTTTTATTATCAGTATACATTAACATTTTTCATTGCAACCATTAAATATTATAGAACTGCCAAAGGACAAAGCAACCCAAACTGAGAAAATTACTAATCATATGAGACCAGACTGTACTTTTTGTTTTATTTTTAATGAACTGTTCAACATTGTGCTTCTGACACACAGAAGCTGCCACTCCAAAACAAGACAAAATCTGTTATTGTGACTAAAGATAAGAGTAGCCTGCATCTGAGTTAACATACACTCATCACCCGCTTTAATAGGTACACCTGTTTAACTGCTTGTTAAGGCAAAAGTCTAACCAGCTAATAACATGGGAACAACTCAGTGCATTTAGACATGTAGACATGGTCAAGATGATTTGAAGATTTATTATTAATTTTTTGAAAAGTATTTCAGAAGCTGCTGATCTACAGGGACTTCCATGCACAACCATCTCTAGAGTTGACAGAATGGTCTGAAAAAGAAAAAATATTCAGTAAGCAGCAATAAGCATTGTTGATACCACCCTCCCGCCTGGCACCAGGTGCAATTTATTTTAGACTTTTTTTTTTATCTAAATTTGGTCCATTTGTCTAAGCCTTAATTTAGCCCAAAAACAGTTGTTGAAAATTGGACTGTGCCCAATATAGACCATATTTAACAAAAAAAAAAAAAGCCATCTTTCCAACAACCTGGAAAAGACAAATTTTCATCTTTCACTTTTAAACCAAATCCAGATGTTTTTTTAGACAGTCAGGGAAGTTTTCTTTTCAACATTTTTTCAACCAATTAATGCTGAGTCGGCAGAGATTAGAGGAGAATGGCTACAGCAGCAGAAGACCTCAACTGATGCCACTATTGTCAGCTAAGAATATGAAACTGAGGCTACGGTTTACACATGCTAACCAAAATTGGACAATAGAAGAGTGAAAGACATGAAAGAATGGATGTATACATGGAGCATCATGGATGTGCAGTCAGCAAGCTGCAGCAACTGCTACCTCTTTTTCACCTATTTGGCAAGACTGCTGGTGCTACAGCTGTTGATGGGCCAGTACTCAGCCAGTGCTCAGGTCAGATCCTGAAGATAACAGTTTGCTTTTCCACCTGTGGAGGTGAGCTGAAAACAACATGATGACATTAATTTTATTGAAGTGGGTGTGCTCTAGAAAAGAAGGTGTCAAGCTTCCTGGGCTGTGACATCATGGGCACCAGGAGCCAAGATTAGCTGCTGGAGGCAGAAAATGCTTTTGTGGGCCTAAAATAAATAAATTGATGTTCAGCCTGACTCAAGCACCAGCACCGACTTTGGTGGAAAAGGGGTGTGAGTGACGCTTGCTTATCGGTATGAACCATTACCTCTAAGGCAGTGTTTTTCAACCTTTTTTGAGCCAAAGAACCTTCTTCCATTGGAAAAAATCTCACGGGACCCCACCAACCAAAAATGTTGCAACATGACAGACCCTAACCTATTACAGCATATGTAATGACAGTTTACTCTTGTAATTAGTTTATTCTCACTTAGTGTGAAATTTAGGCCTGTTTAGATTAACACAAAGCTGATATCCTGGCAGGAACTGAAGAAAGGCAGAAAGGTTTTTCATTTCAAGATTGTTTAAGCTTCATGGCGGGATCTACGAGGGTAAGGCACATTAAATAATTTGGATACACCTAAAGTGCATAATGTGAATGACCAAAAATGCCACCTGGAGATTCACTCCTCCAGGAAAGTACAAAAAGGAACGCAGGTTCGGGATACACACTCCAACAACAGATGTGAGTTCAAATACAAAAATACATTTTATTTAAACAACTTGTGTTTTTAAAACATTCATATACATTAAAGATAAAATTACCGTCACACTCATTCACACACATTCTCCTAAAATTACTACACAATATAAAGTTAAATGACTAATGAAAATATAGACTCAAAACGTTAAGAAATCAAAATGAAAACCCCAAACAAAGTATTGCAAACATGCACAAAAGAGAAAAACAAAACACAGCAAATTAACATGCAAAACATTAACTCAAGCAGGGTCATGCAAGGCATGAAAAGCAAGCATATGCTCATGCAGGATAAATAAAGTCATGCAGCGAGACAAAAACCGGCCATAACACAGCCAGTTAAACAACCAAACGTATGGCAAACAGGGGCTGACTTAGTCCATTTGGGGCCCAAGGCAAAGACAGAAATGGGGCCCTACTTTTTCTTTGTTCTATACTTTCTTTTCAGGCCTTATTGAAGTCCTACCTGAAACTTATTGTCCTCAGAAGTCATCAAATGATGATATCATTCAGGCATCAGGAATTACATCTGTAGAAAAACAAAGAAGTTTTAGAAATTGAAATGTAGACTCTTGTCTATTGTAAAAAAAAAAACAAAAAAACAATTCACATGGAAGATCTGATGTTTGTTCACACTTAGCAGTCTGTTATATATTCCCATATTAACAACAAGCAGCACGGACATGATGGCACAGGCATGGCTGACGTCATCACGCCATGCCTATAATAGGGGACTGTTGGCGGCAGCCAAGTCTCTTTTTGGCTCTCTGCCTCTATAACATACACCAGCCTGTACTCCCAGTTAGCTAGCATATTAGCCTGTTCGTGTATTACACGTGCTCCTAGACTCTTCAATTAAGAGCTACTGTTCAGCACAGCCATCGCCTCCACTGTCCTCATTCTCAGACATAACAATGGCGACGAGGAAAAAAATTGGTCTTCTGGAGGAAAAACCAACATTTTTCCTGAAGATGGAAGCATGTCTGGCATCCCGGCCGGAGAGTGAGGTGGCTAGACGAATCAAGCTCCACCAACGCCAACAGTGAGTGGGAGAGACAACCCAATAGTACGTTGCGGATCTGTGCTGACTGGCGAGGACGTGCAGGTTTGGGCAACTAGAGGATGGAATGGTGTGGGACCAGCTAGTGGAACACACAAGCAACCCGCAGCTGCGGGCAAAGCTGTTGATGGTGCTGAATGACCTGCCTCTGGTGAAGGTGGTGGAGTTAGCATTCCAGCTGGAGGCCACCGACAAGCTAATATCGCAACTAGGTGACCCACAACAACAGGCCCCGCTAGCACAAGCAGTTACCCCGGCAGAGGAACCCGGTTACACCGTGACTTTCACGGAGGATGCCGAGGTGAACACTGCGGGACAACAGAATATCATGACACAACAAACTTGCGGTAACTGTGGTTTCCCAACGCACCGAACGAGAGCATGCTCCTGCCCAGCCAGGGGGCAGCGATGCCAATGATGCAGCAAGCTTAATCACTTCACCAAAGTGTGCCACTCAACACCATTGACAGCAAGCCCGCCACCTAGTTCAGTTGAATCACCACTGACAACCACCATCGATGCAGTGAACTCCACCGGAGCAGTGTACAAATAGTGCACAGTGAGGCTTGATAACGTCAGCTTGCCGTTATTACTGGACACTGCCGCTGTGAGGTCCATGATGAACTGGGTCACCCTTAAGAAATCCTTCCCTAGCCATCCCATCAGGAAGAATACAGTGGAGCTTTATGGTTATGGGTACATTCGTATCAGCCTCATAGGAACCATAACGCTGATGATTCACTACGGGTCAAGAGTCCTCCAGGCGTTCACCTTCCAAGTAGCCACACACGGAGACAACATCCAGGGGTGCAACGTTTTTATTAAATTGGGCTTTACCATTCACGATAACCAAGGACTCTGTTTGACCGCTGATGATGGGGACGCATCACACCCAAATGAGGGTACAGCCACTCCAAGCCTGATACCACAAGAAGAAGAACCAAACATGGAGAGAGGGCACAAACCAGACTCACCTCTGATCCTCACCTGGCATAAGCCTCAGGAAGCCACCACAGAGCTGCAGGAGGGGGGGTTCATGGCCAAGAGGGGCCCCGGTGAATGACGACAACCCGGCACACATCCTGGTCGCTGTCGCTGGCAAGAGCAACACACCGCCACAACCACAACCAGCATTAGGGGAGAAAGAGCAGAAACCGGACTCATCTCAGATCCTCGCCTGGCATAAGCCTCAAGGAGCCACCGCAGCGCTGCAGGAGAGAGAGTTCGCGGCCAAGGAGGACCCAGCAGAGCAACGCCAATCCAGAGTGCGTCCTGCTGCCAACGTGAACGGCACACTGGCACAACAGCATCCAGCATCCGGGACAAGAGAGCAGCAGCGCCGAGTTCAGCCGAACAGATTGGTGCTCGTAGTGCTTGATTGGGTTTGGGTCCGCCAATCCAAATGCCTGGACCCACAAATGCTCCAGTCACCACTGATAATGATCACCGCATAGTTCGGCCCAGTCACCTTCCAGATGGCCGATGGTTCGAGAAGGCATGCCAGCCATCTGCGAAGGATGAGAACAGCTGCCCCAGATCAAGCCATGACCCTGGAACCGATCCAGCTAGTGGTGGACCCGGACTGGGACTTCGCTGACGATAGAGCACACCCAGGTCTGTTGCAGCCAGCGCCTCCAGGACCGTGCTCACTGCGGGCTCGCCAGAGGCCCCTGAAGTCGAGTTGCAACAATGACTCTGTTTTACAATGTTTAGACAGAGCACGGCTGACTACAGTGGCAAAATAACCCACTCAACCGTGCAGGGTCTACCAGCAGTCCACTCGGTGGCCCAGGTTTAGGTTTGAATTGTTGTAAGTTCATATGCCTGCCTTAACATTAACAATGGTTTTGGTTTTTCCCAGGGGGGAGGTGAATGTTATAGATTCCCATATTAAAAACAAGCAGCACGGACATTATGGCGCAGGCACGGATGACATCATCACGCAATGCCTATAATAGGGAACTGTTGGCGGCACCCTAGACTCTTTTTGGCACTCCGCCTCTATAACTCTACCAGCATGTCTCCTGTCACACAAGAGGGGACAAAACATTGGACCATGTTTACACCAATATTGTGGGAGCCTACACAGCAACTCCCCTCCCCCACCTAGGTCAGTCTGATCACTTATCCTTGTTCCTTACCCCCAAGTATGTACCGCTCATCAACCGGGTGAAGCCATCAGTGAGGACCATCAAAGTGTGGCCAGAGGGGGTTGACTCTGTACTCCAGGAGAAGTTTAGGACCACAGACTGGAGTATGTTCACCTCTCAGGCTACCTGTGGCTCCCACATAAACATCAACTCTTACACCCACTCACTCCTGGACCATATCAGCACCACTATTGACAGTGTCACCACGGAAAGACAGATCACCACGTACCTAAATCAGAAGCCATGGATGAACAGAGAAGTGCGGCTTCTGCTAAAGGCACGTAACAATGCCTTTAGATCTGGTGATGCACAGGCCTACAGTTCATCCAGGGCAGATCTGAAGAGGGGCATCAAGAAGGCCAAGCACAGCTACAAGCTGAAGGTGGAGGAACATTTTGGGGACTCTGACCCCCGACGCATGTGGCAGGGCATTCAAGCTATCTCTGATTATAAGCCCAGCAACTCCATACCTATGAGGGGTGGGGGGGAACAGATGGTTTCCAGTTTCTCGAATTTTTTGCCGGGTCGGAGGGGTTTGCCCAAAAAAAAAAATCACGACCCGGCAAAAAATTCGATAAACTGGAAAAGATATGTTCCCCCCCCACCCCTCACCATGACTGTGCCCTTTCTCAATGAGCTAAATGACTTCTATGCTCGTTTTGACAAGGACAATAATGAAAACATCAATTTCCCACCCTCTGACAACCTCCACCACCTCACACTCACCCACACCGACGTCCGTAACGCACTGAGTCATGTCAACGTACGTAAGGCTGCTGGCATTCCTGGGCGTGTGCTGAGGGCATGCGCTGAGCAGCTGGCAGAGGTCTTCACAGACATCTTCAACCTGTCCCTGGCCCAGGCCGTGGTACCAGCGTGCTTCAAGACCACTTTAATAGTACCAGTGCCAAAACATTCAACACCATCGTGCCTAAATGACTATCGCCCTGTGGCACTGACGCTCACAGTCATGAAGTGCTTTGAGCGACTGGTCTTGGCACAGCTCAAAAAATGCCTGCCCCCTACACTGGACCCTCACCAGTTTGCCTACCGGAGCAACAGGAGTACAGAGGATACGGTTTCTACAGCGCTGCACTATGTACTCTCACACCTGGATGACAAGAACACCTACGCAAGAATGCTGTTTGTTGACTTCAGCTCAGCATTCAACACAGTTATCCCCTCCAAGTTGCTCACTAAACTTGGGGACCTGGGAATCAGTACCTCCACCTGCAACTGGATCATGGATTTTCTGACCAACAGACCCCAGCATGTTAGGTCAGACCCCAACCGTTCTTCCGTCATCACACTCAACACTGGTGTACCACAGGGTTGTGTGCTCAGCCCATTCCTCTACGCCTTCTTCACCCATGACTGCAGGCCTATGTATGGATCCAATTCCATCATAAAGTTCGCAGATGACACCACGGTGATTGGACTCATCAGGGACAACGATGAGTCAGATTACAGGGCAGAGGTTGACCACTTGGCTACTTGGTGCGCTGACAATAACCTGCTCCTTAACACCAGCAAAACCAAGGAGCTCATAGTGGACTACAGGAAGGAGAGGGGAGAGACACATGACCCCATCCATATCAATGGCATAGCTGTTGAACGTGTCCCCAGCTTCAAATTCCTGGGGACCCACATCTCGGAGGACCTGTCCTGGTCAGTTAACATCACCAGCCTGATCAAGAAGGCCCATCAGCGCCTCTTCTTCTTGAGGACACTGAAGAAGAACCATCTGTCAACTGACATCCTGGGCAACTTCTACCGCTGCATGATAGAGAGTACCCTGACCAACTGTGTCACAGTCTGGTATAGGAGCTGCTCTGTCGCTGACCATAAGGCGCTGCAGCGGGTGGTGAAAACCGCCCAACGCATCACAGGGACTTCACTTCCAGTTATAGAGGACGTCTACAGGAAAAGATGTCTGCGCCGGGCACGCAGCATTCTTAGGGACTCCAACCATCCTGCTCATGGACTGTTTCAGCTTCTCCCCTCCAGAAGGCATTTCAGAACCCTTCGGACTAGAACCAGCAGGTTTAGGAACAGTTTCTTTCCAACAGCTGTCACATTATTGAACTTAGTTCCCCGCTGACTCTCTTACATCATCTCTTACCATCCTCACCTGTATGAATTGGTGCGATCGCAACATCGTGAAATCCTGGAGGGACTGATTAATGGAACACATCAGCAAACAACACTGTGCGATTTAAAAAAAAAAAAAAAAAACCACTCACTTGCAAGTTTTCCTACACCGTTGCATCCTCGGCCTGCTGGAGGACGTCTCCCCACGTCTCTGTCTTGACCACCTGTACACAGTGCCGGGTTTGTGTTGAAAAAAGTCTGCCTGCCTGAAAAGCACCCTGCTGCGGAAGCGCACGTGAGGAGAGATGCCGTAAAATCACAAACAAACGAGCAAATCTAACTCTACTGCCAGTGTTTGAACATTTTATACATCTTTAGAGGTAAAATCATTACTACATTTTGTCAATGAGGTTTAAAGCTGTGAATCTCTGGTCTGGACGCACACCAACGTGCGCCCCCAGCAAACTCCCAAGGAGGCAAGCCCCTCCTCCCGGTAAAACCCCTGGTAATGGAAAGATGAGTATCTGATGAGACAGCTGTGTGTCTTGACACACAGCTGATGACAGACAGGTAGGAATCAGGCATAGAAAAAGAGAGAATATTCAGTAATTTTTTTCAGAAAAACAGACTTTGATAGACAATACAGAGCAACAGAATAAATTATTTCTTTTTTCTCAGTGCTTGGTATTGTTTGGTTAGGGACTGCTGCAGTTAAGGAGTTTTCAAATGAAGGTGTTGCCATAATTTCCAAATCTATACTGTTTAACACGCATTCAATGCAATTTAGGTGTTGTAATGGATAATTATTTTTGATCCTTTTTATTCATGTTCTCAGCAAGAGTAGCCTACAGTGTTGATCATTTTTATGACACATTTATGAGTAGCTACTTCAGTCTCACTTAATTGTGTTAAAGTCTGTATTTGCTGTTGCACAAAAGAGTTTCTGTATAGCAGAAGTTTCTGCTTAATTTACAAATTGCTGTTTAACAGGAAATTTTTGACAATCCTGTGCTTTTCTTGTGGTGTTGTTTACAGTGGATATAAAAAGTCTGCACACCCCTGTTCAAATGCCAGGTTTTTAATGATGTAAAAAAAATGAGACCAAGATAAATCATTTTACTTTTTCCACCATTAATGTGACCTATAACCAGTACAACCCTATTGAAAAACAAACTGAAATCATTTAAGTGTAAAAATAAAAAACTTACAATAACCTGTTTGCATAAATATGCACACCCTGTTATAACTGGGGATGTGGCTGTGTTCAGAATTAACCAATCACATTCAAACTTTGATGAAAATAAAAAGATTTTAGTTGAAAATTAAAGTAGAAAGATTTTTTGAAAGAAAAATTTGATCACACTGAGAAGTGTTGATTCTTATGGTTTGCGTTCTAATGATCATTTGTTGCTTTCTGTTCCATTTGCCCATACTGAGCTGGGAAAAAGAGCTTTCATGTTCTCAGCCCCCTCTACATGGAACATGTTGCAAAAAGACTGGAAACTAACGGAACTTGTTTCATTGAACGACTTTAAATCCAGATTGAGAACACTTGAGACGGCCTCACTAATTTGTAACTGTTTTATAGGGTTTGTATGTCATTGTAAGTGTATTTGTGATTTTTTTGCTGCCTCTTGGCCAGGACTCCCTTGAAAAAGAGGTTTTTAATCTCAACGGGTTTTTTTCCTGGTTAAATAAAGGTAAAAAAAAAAAAAAAAAAAACCTCATGTTAAATAGGAGTCAGCACACATCTGCCACCATTTAAAGTACCTCTGATTAACTTCAAATAAAGTTCAGCTGTTCTAGTAGGCTTTTCCTGACATTTTTGTAGTCACATTTTACAGCACAAGCCATGGTCCGCAGAGAGCTTCCAAAGCATCTCATTGTTCAGAGGTATCAGTCAGGAGAAGGGTATAAAAGAATTTCCAAGGCGTTAAATATACCATGGAACACAGTGAAGATGGTCATAATCAAGTGGAGAAAATACACAACAGTGACATTACCAAGAACTGGACATCCCTCCAAAATTGATGAAAAGACAGAAAACTGGTTAGGGAGGCTGCCAAGAGGCCGACAGCAACATTGAAGGAGCTGCAGGAATTTCTAGCAAATACTGGCTGTTTCGTACATGTGACAACAATCTCCCGTCTTCTCCATATGTCTGGGCTATGGGGTAGGGTGGCAAGATGGAAGCCTTTTCTCACAAAGAAAAACATCCAAGCATGGCTACATTTTGCAAAAACACATTTGAAATCTCCCAAACGCATGTGGGAAAATGTGTTATGGTCCGATGAAACCAAGGTTAAACTTTTTGGCCATAATTCCAAAAGGGAGATCTGGCGCAAACACAGCACTGCTCAACACCAGAAGAACACCATACCTACAGTGAAGCATGGTGGTGGCAGCATCATGCTTTGGGGCCGTTTTCTTCAGCTGGAACTGGGACCTTAGTCAAGGTGGAGGGAATTATGAACAGTTCCAAATACCAGTCAGTGTTGGCACAAAACATTCAGGTTTCTGCTAAAAAGCTGAAGAGGAACTTCATTTTTCAGCACAACAATGACCCAAAGCACACATCCAAATCAACAAAAGAATGGCTTAAGATTTTGGAATGGCCCAGCCAGAGTCCAGACCTGAATCCTATCGAACATTTGTGGGGTGATCTGAAGAAGGCTGTGCACAGGAGATGCCCTCGCAATCTGACAGATTTGGGGCATTTTTGCAAAGAAGAGTGGGCAAATATTGCCACATCAAGATGTGCCATGCTGATAGACTCCTACCCAAAAAGACTGAGTGCTGTAATAAAAGCCAAAGGTGCTGCAACAAAGTGTTAGTTTAAGGGTGTGCATATTTATGCAACCAGGTTATTGTATGTTTATTTTTTATTTTTCCCCCTTAAAAGATTTTAATTTGTTTTTCAATTGGGCTGTAGAGGTTATAGGTCACATTAATGGTGGAAAAAGTTTTGAAATGATTTATCTTGGTCTCATTTTTGTGCATCACAAAAACCTGGCATTTGAGCAGGGGTATGTAGACTTTTTATATCCACTGTAGAATATCATTGCAGTAAACTATGAAAAAAAGCATCTGCTTTAAAATTTGTAATTTTTCCATAACTTTTAGTGCAAAAAAACCTTTCAAAACATCACAACTTTTTAAAAAATTCAGGCTTTTGGAGCCGCAACAATCATAAAAACATCCCGTGAAATCTTGGAGGGACTGACTTACCCACATTTACCAGCAGGGTTCTCCTGTTCATGGTCTGCTGACTGGTCCATTTTGCAGAGGCATCTATTGTGCTCCTTCCTTTGTACAACGTAGACACAAGGGAGAATATATATGTTAGACCCCAGGAAGAATAGCCAATGTTTTATACAAGTGCTAATGGGGATCTTAATAAAACAAACAAATTATATTTAATTTCATGTAATGTCATCTGCTGCAGCCACAGATATCCTGTGCATGCCTGGGGAGCACAGTTGATCATATTTAAATTTAACCTCATGAGCCTTGGCCTCTGCAAATCTTGCAATTAGAAAAAATAGTAAAAAAATTTTGATGTTTACCTGTACTGTCAGCAACCGGCCTCACCGCTGCCTCCTCATTAACAACAGGTGCCCATCATTAGCATCATGTGTGCTTGTACAAGCAGTGTTGTTCTCTACTGCTCCTCATGAGGGTAAGTCTCCTCCCAGGTTGAAGTGAGAAAAGTTGTTTTGATAAAAATTTTCTGTGCTTTTCCCTTTTTCTCCGTTTCTCTGCACCACTTGGATAACTTGTTTCATTTTCCCGCTATTCTACATGCTGTACGGTTTGTTTACAATGTAACCAAAGATACGCACATGTCTCAGAGACAACATGGAAGAGTCCAACAGTTTAAGTAAGAGGGGGAAGGATGTTATGTTGGTGATTTGATTTGCCATTTATGTAAATACTGATGTTTCTTTATTTTCTTGAACATCATGTTAAATATGCTAAACATTTTTAAAAAAAATATATGGGGCTCCTAGTAGATCAGGCCCTTAGCAGATCGGGGCCTAAGGCAGTCGTCTACCTTTGCCTAATGATAAGTCCGTCTCTGATGGCGAAGACAAAACAGCAGTCGATTGTTTGATGATCACTGCGCAGACTGGCCAATTCATGCCTGTAAAAGTGCACAATATTCAAACTATGGCCAGCAATAATTAAGGCTCAATATTTGGCTTTTACATTCCAAATTGGAGGCACAGCTGGTGTAAAAATGGTGAGGAGGAAGAACAGCAAGCTACTAGTTAAGAGAATGAAAATGATTACCATCAGCAACCTAAAATAGGAAGCTGTGAGAGATTACAAAAGTGGCTTACCTTGAGAAAAATAACCACCGAGCGCTCCAACCCCGACACAACGGCCAGCAAAACCACTGACACACTGCAAGCACGAGCGTGGGTGTCAAACAGAAAAGCCGCTTTGTGTATTAAAGCATGATCAATGGATAACTTACATGGATCAAAAGACACTGTGCGCCAGCAACCACAGCAAATATTGTCTTTTGCAAGGGCCAAACAAACTTCTGCTGGTTCACAGACAGGCATACCCCTGCATTGCGAGCTGCATCTAATTATGGGCACTGAGGCCACATTGCAATCACTGTGCTGCAGCACAACAGGTGTAGCCAATCACAGGTGAACAAGTGAGGGAAAAAATCCCTCCTGCCACATTCTACCTCCAGCTTTGCATCGTCACCTCGATGATGGATAAATACACATCAACACCAAGGCCAAAAAACAGCAACCTGTGCACTGGACAAAGATCTTTGAGTATCTGAAAGCCCGTCATCTCTACATCTCACTGACTGGGGTAGATTAAAAACATTTGAATGTTGACCAGCATTTGAACAGGTGATACAACGTGGGGCCAACAGCCCAGCATTAGGTGCATCTGTCAAGGATGGAGCCAGAACTGCAAGGCTAGAACTTCCCTGCACTACAGGCTCAGTGATGGGCTGAGGACTCACCTGCGTGGAATGAGACCTTGTATCCCTCGAGATCCTTGGCACAACAGGGGCAAGAGGTCCAGATGTGTGTGGGACCAACAAGTAGAGATCATCCCCACTAGACTCTGAGGGTGTAGAGGTGCGTGAAAGTGGAGACTGAGGGAGAGGATGCACTTCAGGTCGAACTTGGGCCTTCAGCATGTTACGATGCACATTCTTTACCTTCTGCAAGTCATCCATCAGAGCAATGGTGTGAACAACTCCATCACCAGAGGGGGCTCTCAAGACCTGATAAACCACAGGGCTCCACACATCCTGAATCTTATGACGGCCCCGAGCACTGTGGTCACGGAGATAGACCAGTTGGCCCACTTGTAGGGGAGCCTCACAGACCTGCTCTTCATGATGCCTCTTTTCTACGCTCTGCAGCTGCCAGTAATTGCTCATAGGCACTGTAAAAGGCCACCTTGAGTTTAGCTTGTTGTTCAACCACCCAATCTTGACAGGGTCTTGGACACGGTCCAGAAGGAAGTCCACAGGAATCTTGGGTTCACAACCGAACATCAAGAAGAATGCCAACTCCTTAGTACTTTGGTGAGGAATGGTGTTATAAGAAAAGACAACTTGTGGGAGAGAGGAAACCCAATCCCACTTCCAAGAGACCGGTAAGGTGCATAAGAGATCATGCAGAGTGCTATTAAACCGCTCACATTGCCCATTGCCTGCAGGATGGTAAGGAGTAGTATGTGAATTTATAACCCCATACAGGCAACATAGCTGGTGGATTAGGGCACTCTCAAAGCTCCTGCACTGGTCCAAATGAATGCAACTTGAGACACCAAACTAAAACAGTAAATGGGCAACAGTAAATGCTCTCTGATCCCAAGTTGGGACACCCACAGTGTATTTGTTGAACACATCTGTCATGGCAAGAATGTTCTCCATTCCATTATGGGATGGCTCCAGAACAGTGAAGTCCGTGGCAATGATCTCATTTGGCGTAGATGCTAACAGGTGTCCCATGAAAATGTGCACAGGTCTAGTTTCTTTTGCAACCTGGCACCTCTCACACTCTTGGACCCACTGTTTGATGTCAGAAGACATCCCAGGCCAATAACAACGTTGGCGTATCAGCTCTGTTGTACGTTTGATACCTTGATGGCCGTGATCCTGATGCAGCCATTTCCAGATCTCAGTTTTTAAAATTGCTGGAAGGACCAGCTGTAGAATTTCTTCACCGTCATCTGGACAGTGAATGCGCCAGTAAAGTATACCATCCTTTTCACAGAGACAGTCCCACTGTTTTAGTAAAGCCAAGACTGGCTTTGGGACCTGACATTTCTCTTCTGGGGAGAGCCTAACCTGTCTCTGCCAGAAGACTAACACCTCCTTTAGGAGAGGATCACCCTCCTGCAAGACACGAAGGTCTGACACGGAGTGACATGGAAAGACACACAGCTGACAAGGTCACTGCCTTCACAGGATCTGGATCGGAAGTCTGTTGGAGAAAGGCAGGGACAGAAGTGCCTGGCAACACCCATTCAACCAAACCAGTACCGGACACATGCTGTCGACAAAGTGTATCTGCGTTCTTATTGCTGGGCCCTGATCTATATTTGATCTCAAAGTTGAAAGCAGCAAGCTGAGTAGCCCAGCGATGTTCAAGAGCTCCTAGTTTGGCAGACTGGAGATAACTTTGGGGGCTATAGTCAGTGTAAACCAGGTACCTGTGCCCCAACAAGTACTCCCTGTACTTCTCCATCATGGCCCACTTCAGTGCAAGTAGTTCCAACTTCACTGAGCTGTAGTTAGACATGTTACGCTCAGTGGGCCTAAGGCCTTGGCTAGCGTAAGCTACTGGTCTCACTTGGCCACCAAACTCCTGAGATAGTACCACACCAAGTCCTTGGTGGTTAGCATCAGTCACCAAAATGAAGCGACATGAAAAATCAGCATAGGCCATCACTGGGGCAGAGGTCAACTTGTCCTTGAGAGCTTGAAAGTGTTCCTCACACTCAGGGGTTCATGCTGAATCCAAGGCCTGCCCAGAAGCTTTCCTGGACTTTGTGCCAGACAACTCCGCCACCAGACAATGCAAAGGGGCAGCCAGCTTGGAGAAACCCTCGACAAAACGCCGATAATAGCTGGCAAACCCCAAAAAGGAGCACAGCTCGGACACATGCTGGGGGCGAGGCCACTTAACTACTGCCTCAGTTTTTGCAGGATCAGCTGAGACTCCCTTGTCTGAGACAACATGCCCCAAATAACTGACCTGATGCTGAAAGGAAAAGTATTTCTGAATCTTTACCTTCAGCCCCTCCCTTTGAAGTCGATTAAAGACCATCTCCAAACGCTGAAGATGCTGGGAGACTTAAGCAGAAAAGACAATCATGTCATCAAGGTAGAGCAGCAAGGACTGACATTGTTGAGCTCCAAACATCTGCTGCATAAGACACTGGAAGGTGCTTGGGGCATTTAATTATGGGCACTGAGGCCACACTGCAATCAGTGTGCTGCAGCGCAACAGGTGTGGCCAATCACAGGTGAGAAGGTGAAGGAAAAAATCCCTCCTGCCACATTTGCATGGGACCATAACACTGTTGGATAGCTTTTCCCCCGCACACCAAGCATAACAGACTCGGTGCAGTTAGATCCTTAGCCCTTCATCTGTGTTAGAATATTGTCCAGGGCCAAGTTCAGAGTCTGAGTCTTTCTTCTTTAAAAATTTATCCATCACTGTTTTTCATCTAGTCACTGCAACTTCTAGGAACATCTTAAGAAGGTCAATAACCTCTGTAAAACACATGAAGAAAAAGAGATAGAAGAAGACAGGACCCATGGTTATTGCGTTCATACTGCCACATACTGACATGGAAGAGCCAATACAGGCCCCCTTGCACAACAACAGCAAATTATTTGCAATTTTTTGGACCAATTAATAAGTGAAATTAGACATTTTCATGAGGACTTCTGAACATTTTGTCAAGGACCCCTGGTTGAAAACCACTGCTCTAAGGAATGTTCCCAGCCCTTGTTGAATCAGTGCCATGAAGAATTAATTTGTTTCTGAAGGCAATAGGGATCCAACCCAGCAATAGCAAGATGTACCTATCAAAGTGGCCAGTGAGTATATATGTAAAAAAAATAATTATACAAATTGTTTGTTTTTCACTCGTTTGTTGACAGAACAAGATGACACACCTAGAAATGCTTCTCTAGTGAAAGAGAGAATGAAAATTGTCCCTATGAAGAAAGGTATTTCATTCATTCATTCATTCATTCATCCTCTTGATGGCTCATATGAAGAATTTTGAAGTTAAATGGTTGGAATTAAGTATTGTTGAGTGTATGGTATTTTTTTTTTTCGTAAGCAGCTCATGTTTCAAGACAGAAAGCAGTTCTAAAAAAGAGAGGTAAGGGTTTTCATATATACTGTGAATGTGCTTTTTTCTGTAATATGAAAACAAATATGTCTTTATTTAGAACCAGCTCCACTTAAGACAAAGCCAGCACCATTAGCTGGAGGTAAAACTAACTTCTAAAACAAACATTCTTACATTTATGAAAGGTTTAAACATCAAGTCATTTATTTAATCCTTTTTTTCAGACGCAGATGTACCTCACAAAAATATTTCTCTGGCAAAGGAGAAGGTGAAGGTGGTGCCAATCAAGAAAGGTATGCATATTTTTTGTTTGTTTGTTTATAGAAGAAGTTTCAATTTTTGATACTTTAGTACCATACATCTTTGATATTCAAAGTGGTCAACATACCAATGTTGAGTACTTTGTGATACTTTTATGTTTTAGTGCCTGTGATGCTGAAAGAAAAAGCCAAACCAGCACCATCAAAAAAAGGTAAGTTCTTCAAACTATTACACAAAAGAAGAACCTCATGCAATATTCATGGTGTACGTGAATGTGAGTGTGTAATTGTAATGTTTTTGAATTTCACATGTATTTTGTTCTTGTTTGTAGATGTTAGCATCACAGAGTGAGAATAACATGCATCAAGCATAACAACAAGCATTATAAAAGATAGCTTATATAGAAAATTATACTGATATTTGTTGGGCTTTTTTTTTTTTTTTACTTTAGAGGCTGTTGTTCTCAAGAAGAAGGCTGTGGCTGAGTCAGTAACTCCCAAAAAAGGTTAGTCTATCAAGATATTTTCATTGTTTCCACACACTGTCTGCTAGAACTTCCATTCCTTGTTCAGAGAAAGGTGTTTATGCTATTACAGTAACGATAAATTCATCTTTACATAGTCAGAATCAGCAATTACAGACAGTAATCCAAAATTATAGCATGAAGAGAAACGTGTACTGTACAGTATATTAGATGTAGACATATAGTAGAAATACATCATGGCTAGACCCTTGATGCATAATATGTTTCCATTTTCTGATATTATATTTATTCTGTACATTTCCCTTCATAAAATAACTAAGTATTATTTCTTTTTTGATTTAGCCCCTAAAACAGAAGGTGAAACAAAGAAGGAAATGATCAAATCACTCCTGAAGAAGAAAGGTAGACAGCATCTGTTTTTAGCTTTTACATTGTTGTTGCTTGTGAAAATTCCCAGTATCTGCATATTGCTTCACAATAGGAGGATACTGGATAGGATTACAGTAGGATTTCAGGCAGCTCGGTGGAACAGTGGTTAGCACTGTGGCAGCACAGTAAGAAGGTCAAAAGATCGATCCCACCCCTTGACCATCGGTGACCTTTCTGTGTGGAGTCTGCATGTTTTCCCCGTGTCTGCGTGGGTTTAATCCAGTTTCCTCCCACAGGCCAAAAACATGCGTTAGGTTAATTGGAGACTCTAAAGCGGCCCTAGGTGTGAATGTGTGTGTGAATGGTGAAGGGATTGGTGCCGTACCGTAGCTGCCTCATTCTAGGTGGATGCCCTGAATTTCCCTCTGGGGATTAACAAAGTATACAATCAATCAATTTATATATATACTGTATACACACATATAAACTGGGTTTGATTACAGACAAGACTGAAGTCTGCATGTTCTCCCTGTGTGGGTTTCTTTTTGGAATGCCTGTTTCTCCTGCCATTAAAAAAATAAAAGTCAGTTTAATGACCCTCCAGCACCAATTCTCTTCTGTTTTTTTTTTTGTTTTTTTTTTTTTTTAAATCATGCAGCTTTCCAGTAGTTGGTTTAGTTCTGGAAACGATGTAACTGCAGCATTATAAATAAATAAATGATTGACGTTCTTTTTAAAGATTTTAAAATTCAACTTAATGTACATAGATGTTAAAGTACAAAAGATAAAAGTTAAACAAGTCCTTTACGTAAGGTATAAAATCTCTCTCTCACTCACACACACACACACACACACACACACACACACACACACACACACACGTCCATTCCTCCATAGTTACACTGTATGTAGAACAATCAGACCACTAAATCTAGGCCAATTCGTTCTATAAAAGATCTGATTTGGTCATTCACCTGGAAAACAAAAATGCAGGCCTGATTTTTTTTTCCAGTTCATCTTTATATACTTTTTTAAAACAATAGTCCTTAAGAATTGTTCATAGTGACTTAAAGTGATGAGCTGTTTATTTTTGGCATGAATAGCAGCTATGCAAAATAATGTGCACATTGTTATGTTTCATGTGCACATTGTTTTCCACATCATTGCACATCATTCCTGACTGATGAAGCCATTTGGATGAATGGTGAAATGTTTCAGAAGCAAAAATACTTGGCTCCAGTTGAGTGAGGTTTCAACAGTATACTCACTCGCCTGGATGACTGAGGATGTTCATCAAAATCAGTGTGAACATTAGTTTTAATTTACATCATATGTCTCAAACAACAGATAGGAAAGAGTTGAGATTTCTAAGCCAGTGCATCAAATTTTAATTGCATTTTGTTTTGAGCAGAGCTACCAGCTTTGCAAAAGTGAATCAACCGATGCCAATTTTCTGCTTGGAAGTAGGACTATTAATAGAATAAGTGGTGGACTTTAATAGTTAAGTTTACGTAAATTAAATAGCTTTGTGTGCACATTTTTAGACTTGAAGAGAAATTAAAAACAGAATTAAAAGTTTTTCTGGCTCCTGGTATCTTTAGGCATTCTAAAAAATAACTTGTTTCTTCTTCATGCACTGCTTGTGTCTTACTTTAGTTTTCCCTTTTTCAGATGTGGAGACTCCCAAAGAAAAGGAAAAACCCACTGCAGTAAAGAAAGGTAGAATGCTCAGTACAATGCAGCCATTCATTTTTAAATCACTTTCATTTATACATCAGTGACATTATTTTTTTCTGTATTGTAGCGCTTTCATTTCTGTTAGATTTTGTAACATATCAAATGTGATGGAAAAAAAAACATAAAACAATTTTATGTTTCATTAATTGTATTTTGCCCTGATGACACAGCCATGTTGAGGGAAAAGACCAAGACTGTCCATGTGAAGAAAGGTACATTTGCTTCAGTGCAGGCAGCACTTCATGTAATCTGATTACATGAATCTGATTACACCACATCGTCTGGTTACAGCATGAAAATGATAGTCAAGAGCATTTTGCTTCTGAGTGTTAAATGGTCTAATACTGATTTGCATTAAAGTGCCAGTAAATTATCTGTGCTAAATGCATTTTTGGCTCATTTTAGCGATGACAAAATGAACTAATGCCATGCTTTAGTCCTGTAGCTCTGTCACAGTTGTGTAAAAAAAATGCTATGGAATCACTGAATGTGGACCTACATGAACTGCAGCTATCCCTAGAATTCCCGTAGCACCCCAACACATTTTTACACTTCACTCATATTCTAAATTTTTTAGTGCTTGAGCACCCTCACTAAAAAGCTGTACAACCCCAGAGCACCAGCAAAAAAAGACCCCCCCCCCCACCCCCCCCAAACAAAAAAAAAAAAAAATCTCTGGTGCCACCACTGGAGAACCTCTTCCTGAAATCAAAATCCTAGTCCAAATCATGGTCTCTATCAGTGAGTAATCAAACTGAATCACCTGTATTTAGTCTGAAAAAGTGGAATTGGTGCATCCTTACATTAAAGCAACATTATAAAATGTAAGGTTAACTTTTTTAAGGGAATTAAATTGGCAACACGTTGATGTTGTTTATGCTTAAATCACTAAAAGGTTATGATGTGTTACTGGTTTGTAGTTTATTCTGGAGTTATGCTGTACTGTTAAGTAAAAGATTTTTATCTAAATTATGTGGAGATTGTTGTAATCAAAAATTTCACAATAGATTTATTCAAATTACTGTGTTATTTAAAGCATTAGCAGGGTTCCCACACATCCTGGAAAACCTGGAAAACTGGGAAAATGATTGACCCCGGTTACATGGTCACAGTAAACCGATTACTGGCAATAAACTGATAATGCCAATAATCAGTTTCCTCGTGTTTACATGCACTGAATAAACAGATTACTGGAGGGTAAACCACTTGAGTTAATGACCCCGGGTTCATGGCCTTTATTGGTTTATTCTGTTTACATGGCCACTTGAATAATCAGATAACTGGAGAAATCCAATCATAACCGGTTTATTCATGTACATGTAAACATGATCACTGTCCAATTTTCCAGCCATGGAAAACATATGGAAATCAGAAAAAAAAGTCAATGGAAAGTTATTTTTCCTCCCTCTGCTTCTCTCTGCCTTGCGAGTGAATGCAAACAGGTTAAAAGTTATGTGCATGCATGTCTGTTATCGTGCTACCTTCAGTGGCATTACTGAGGGATAGCACTTCTTCGCTTCCATAGATATGTACACTAGATCTCATCTTGGCTGTTGCTTATCATTGGAGCGAATGCATCAATGGAGCCACCATCTTGGTATGAGGTAGCCATCTGGGGCCACGGTCTACCCAGCATTAAATCACCATAAATCGCCAAGTTTACAAGCATTTTTTAAACTTCTTGAGCCTTATAAATGCCAGACATGTATTTACAACTGAGTTGTGAGTAAAATTAAAGAGAAGGTGTTTTATCTAAGTATGATCTACTTCATACCTGCTGCTGTCAGACTTTACAATCTGCACTGCTCATAGACACTGCCCAAACACTACTTTGCACTAATAAGGAACATTCCTTTTTAAATCCATTATAATATCATTATTTTTGAAGGATGCAACAGCACTGTGTACTTAATCAACTGTGAAATATGCTGCCAAATAATTTAACTGCTTGTACATATGATCTGGTATTTGTTCCAAACTTACTCAACAACTGGTTAAAAAAAAACTTATAATGCTATTAAAAATGGACGTAACATCTTCTGTCAGTGTCAAAATGGAAGGTGGTTATGGTGCTCAAAAAAGGGAAAAAAGGAGCAGAGAGGGAGCAAATTAAAAGGGAAAAAAGCCCTTACCACAGATATAGTAAAATCACTGAAATGTTTGAAAGTAAAACAGCAGGTCAGTCAAGAAAACTGACTTTTTCATAGGCTTAGGAGGCTACTGTGTAGTTATTTCTGCTGTTTTCCAATCTTTATATTTGTGTTATTAATGTAGGTTTTTTTTCTTTTCTTTTCTTTTTTGCCTCTATGTAACTGAAAACATCTTTACTGGTTCTGGACATTCAGTAATAAGCCAAATAATGTTTTACAAAATAAATCCACCCACCATGAGTAAATATACTTTTTCCATCCAGGTTAAAGTTATATACTGCAGTTTATGCTCTGTCAACCCACTTGTATATAGTGTTTTCAAGTGCAAATTTTTATTATTTAAGTAAATTTCTTTATTTTCTTTAATCACCGTCTCTTCTTGTTGTTCCAGTGCGTAAGTTTTCTGTGCAGGGAATATATAGGGTGTTTAAATCTGTAAATTATTTTTTACCAAGAAAATAACAAACTACAGTGTAATAAGAGGGGGGGTGGTGATTATCATGACCGTTCTTTTATACTTTTAGCAAGATAAGATAAGATAAGATAAGATAAGCCTTTATTAGTCCCACAACGGGGAAATTACAGGATTTCAACAGCACAGGGATAGCAACACTCAGAGCAACAATCAGAAGGCAAGAAAAAAAAAAACAAGCAAGCAAGAGCAGCTAATATACATATGTACATATTACTATAAAATATATATATACACACACACAGACACACAGTGCAGAGCATTGTAGCTGGATGGAATAAATATATGAATATATAAACACACAGTGCAGAGCATTGTAGCTAGATGGAATAAATATGTAAATATATAAACACCCACAGTACGGAGCATTGCAGCTAGGTGGAATAAATATGTAAATATATAAACACACACAGTGCGACGCAATGTAGCTAGATGGAATAATATGTAGATATATAAACACACAGTGCGGAGCATTGTAGCTAGATGGAATAAATATATAGATATATAAATATAAACACACCCAGTGCGGAGCATTGTAGCTAGATGGAATAAATATGTAAATATATAAATACACACAGTGCAGAGCATTGTTGCTAGATGGGATGAAACAGTACAACCGTCTACTTAGTTATCCTACATGGTATGATTATGTGCCCATACATATTCTCACTCTCCATAGCGACCGGTATTTTCCGAGTTGTATGCCGGAGGGGACCATTGTGTAAGTTTATTGCATCTTTTGCATTCAAAAAACTATTAGTTTGTTACGCCTTTTTGCTATCTCTGCGAGCAGCCCTGCTTAGGTTGTACAGTCTGACAGCCGTTGGTAGGAAGGACCTGCGAAACCTCTCGGTTGTGCACCTGGGATGATGTAGTCTGCTGCTAAATGAGCTCCTCAGTGCATTCAGTATGTCCTGCATAGGGTGGAACTCGGACTCCAGCAGAGATGACAGTTTAGCCACCGTCCTTCTCTCTCCTATCTCCTCCACCGGATCAAGGCGCTGCCCCAGGACAGAGCTAGCTTTCTTGATCAGTTTGTTCAGTCTCTTCCTATCGGCTGCAGTAATGCCACTGCCCCAGCAGACCACTCCAAAAGTGATGGCTGATGCCACCACCGTGTCGTAGAATGTCTTCAGCAGCGCCCCTTGTACACCAAAAGACCTGAGTCTCCTCAGCAGGAACAGCCTGCGCTGTCCCTTCTTGTAGAGTGCGTCAGTATTGTGTGACCAGTCTAGTTTATTGTTCAGATGAACACCCAGGTACTTATAGGATGTCACCATCTCGATGTCTGTTCCCTGTATATTTACTGGTGCTGTGAGGGGTTGTCCTTGCCTGCGGCAGTCCACCACCAGCTCCTTAGTTTTCCTCTCATTGATCTGGAGGCAGTTCCGATGGTACCAGTCCACGAAGTCCTGGATAAGCCCTCTGTACTCAGCTTCATCTCCATTGGAGATGAGGCCAACGATCGCAGAGTCATCAGAGAACTTCTGTAGATGGCAGTGTGTTGTGTTGTGTGAGAAGTCCGCAGTATAAAGAGTGAACAGGAAGGTAGCCAGCACCGTTCCCTGGGGGGCCCCCGTGCTACTGATGATCGTGTCGGACACACGACACGTGTGTGTCGTGTGTCGTGTGTCGTAATAAGCCTTTATTAGTCCCACAATGGGGAAATTCCAGGATTGCAATAGCACAGGGATAGCAACACTCAGAGCAATAATTAAGAAGATACGAAAAATATAAATAAGAGCAGTGAATATACATACGTACACATAAATATATAAATATATATACAAAGTGCAGAGCATTGTAGCAAGATGGAATAAACAGCATAACCATCTACTTAGTTATCCTACATAGTATGAATACGTACTCATAGATATTGTCACCCTCCGTAGCGACTGATATTGTCCTAGTTGTATACTGGAAGAGACCATTTGTGTAAGTCTGTTGCGTCTTTTGCATTCAATACTATTAGGTCGTCAAGTTTTTTTGCTATCTCTGCGAGCAGCCCTGCTTAGGTTATACAGTCTGACAGCCGTAGGTAGGAAGGACCTTCAAAACCTCTCGGTTGCGCACCTAGGATGATGTAGTCTACTGCTAAATGAGCTCCTCAGTGCATTCAGTATGTCCTGTATAGGGTGGGACTCGGACTCCAGCAGAGATGACAGTTTAGCCACCATCCTTCTCTCTCCTATCTCCTCCACTGGGTCAGGGCGCTGCCCCAGGACAGAGCTAGCTTTCTTGATCAGTTTGTTCAGTCTCTTCCTATCGGCTGCTGTAATGCCACTGCCCCAGCAGACCACTCCAAAAGTGATGGCTGATGCCACCACCGTGTTGTAGAATGTCTTCAGCAGTGCCCCTTGTACACCAAAAGACCTGAGCCTCCTCAGTAGGAACAGCCTGCACTGCCCCTTCTTGTAGAGTGCGTCGGTATTGTGTGACCAGTCTAGTTTATTGTTCAGATGAACACCCAGGTACTTGTAGGATGTCACCATCTCAATGTCCATTCCCTGTATCTTTACTGGTGCTGTGAGGGGTTGTCCTTGCCTGTGGCAGTCCACCACCAGCTCCTTAGTTTTCCTCGCGTTGATATGGAGGCAGTTCCGATGGCACCAGTCCACGAAGTCCTGGATAAGTCCTCTGTACTCAGCTTCATCTCCGTTGGAAATGAGGCCGATGATCGCAGAGTCATCAGAGAACTTCTGTAGATGGCAGTGTGTTGTGTGAGAAGTCCACAGTATAAAGGGTGAACAGGAAGGGAGCCAAAACCGTTCCCTGGGGGGCCCCCATGCTACCGATGATCGTGTCGGACACACAAACTCGGGTTCTCACAAACTGTGGCCGGTTAGTGAGGTAGTCCAGGATCCATGATGACAGGTGCTAGTCCACCCCTGCGCACAGCAGCTTGTCCTTCAGGATCATCGGTTGGATGGTGTTGAAAGCACTGGAGAAGTCAAAGAGCATGATCCTCACTGCATTCCTGGGCTTCTCCAGGTGGGACAGAGAACGGTAGAGGAGGAAAATCACTGCATCCTCCACCCCAATGCCATGCTGGTAGGTGAACTGGAGTGGATCCATCGCTGGTCCCACCAGGGGGCGAAGGTGAGCAAGGAGCAGTCTCTCCAGGGTCTTCATCATGTGAGACGTCAGGGCCACTGGTCTGTAGCTGTTCAGATCTTTGGGGTGGGAAGTCTTTGGTACAGGTACCACACAAGATGTTTTCCACAACTGTGGTACCCTCCCCAGCTTCAGGCTCAGGTTGAAGATGTGCTCCATAATCCCACACAACTGGTCTGCACAGGACTTGAGGAGCTTTGCGCTGATGCCGTCCAGTCCCGAGGCCTTCCTTGCCTTGATCTTCCTCAGCTCCGTCCTCACCTGGGTCTTATTGAGGGTCAGGTTGGGGGGCTGTGTGCTAGGAGTGGGGGGGGTGTTGGTGGAGTGGGGTGTGGACAGCAGGTCTCGATGACTTTAGAGGCAGCAGTGGTTGTTGTGCAGTCGGGGGGGAGGGCGATTGGTCAAACCTATTAAAAAACAGGTTCAGATTGTTCGCCCACTCCCTGCCCCCCGTGGCCTGGAGGGAGGTATTCTGGAGCCCAGAGATGGTTTTAAGGTTCCTCCAGACCCCGCCGATGTTGCTTTGTTGTAGCTTGTCCTCCATCTTCTTCCTGAAGCTGTCCTTGCCTTCTCTGATCTTCCTCCTCAGCTCCCTCTGTACGGACTTCAGCATCTCCCTGTTCCCCGACCTGAAGATCCTCTTCTTCTCTCTCAGAAGTGTTTTTATCTCAGGGTTGATCCAGGGTTTGTTGTTCGAGCAACACCGTATGGTCTTGGTGGGTACGGTGTTGTCCACACAGAAGCCGATGTAGTCCGTGATGGTGTGAGTGAGGCCATCGATGTCCTCACCATGTGGATTGCAGAGCTGCTCCCAGGCAGTGATTTCAAAACAGTCCTTTAGCGCGTCCATTGCCTCCTCAGACCATAACTCCACTGTGCGCATGACCGGAGATTGTCTGTGTACTAGTGGTTTGTACACCGACAGGAGATGAACCAAATTGTGATCCAACCTCCCGAGTGGGGGGAGTGGTGATGAGGTGTACGCCTCCTTAGTATTTGCATAGAATAAGTCCAATGTTTTATTGTCTCTAGTGTGGCATGTGACATACTGGGTGAGCGTGGGTAGAATGGGGGACAGTGAAATATGGTTGAAATCACCTGAGATGAGGAGAAGAGCATCTGGGCGTTCTGTCTGCAGCCCGCCAGTTACTGAGTGGATGACGTCACACGTTGTCCCAGTGTTCGCCGTCGGATTTGCATAAATAACAATGCAAATCACGTGTGAGTATAGCCGCTAGATCATCAGTCTTATTGAGTAGCGATCGAACATTCCCCATAATGACGGATGGGAGGGCGGGTCTGTACCTTATATTCCTCGCCCGCCGTCTTACTCCAGCTCAACATCCACGCCGTTTCCGTCTTATTTCTCTCAGTACGTTGAGTTTTTGCATTAGCATCGTGGGCTGGTTAAGTGCTAACAGCTGGTCTCTATTGTACTGTCTCTTGCAAGAAAAAGTGGCTCGGTCCGCCGGCTCAGGAGACATTTGGGCGATCTACGTGTCTGGATGGAATAAAGGTGTCGCTGGATCAGAAAGATTAGCAAGAGAGCCAGATAGTAAATAGAAATAGGAAGAAATTGATCCGCTGTTGCAAAAAGGCAGCCTACTCGTGTGGCGCCGGAAGTTATTAGTTGTATTAGTTGTTAGTAAACCCCTAATCTCATTGTTGTATTTTTATAGTATTATTATTCCTTGTGAAACAGAGAGGCATACGGTAATCAGTTAATGCGTCTGTGTGTGTGTGGTTGTATCTGTCCATCTGTCTGTCTGTCTGTCTGTCTGTCTGTTACCAGCTTTTCAGCTCACCCAGTCAAAATTAAGTGTAACTAAAGGCTTGTATCATTGTATGATCATATTTTCTTTAGCCAGAATTTTGAAATAACACTTTTTTTTCGAAATAAACACAAATTTAACTCACCATTTGTGTCAATGCCACAGTGAGAAAAAGGTATTGTAATAACTATCCCGGGCCAGTAGAGGTCGGAGTGCCACTTTTTTACAGCCACCCATGCCATCATGCCAAAGGTACCAAGGCACAGATGTGACTTTCAGTTTGTCTTCTTGTATTGTTTTCTGTGTTTGCACAGCCCGGTGCATCAATGGGCAAGTTGCGTTTTAAATTAATTGCCCCTTGAGGGATAAACAAAATTGTTTGAGTTAAAGTTTAATGTTTACTTGAAAGGGACATTACATACTAATGAGCATTAATGCAAATGTAAGAATGTGAGACTTAGCAATACTTCTAATTTGCATCTATAGTCCCCTGGCGGGTCACAAAAACACACAAACATTTTCACGTTTAAATCCTTATACATTTAATTCAAAGCATTTTTACAATAGTAAAATCTCTCCTATGAAATGTTATGCCTTATTCTTTGTTCTTGCTAATTAAGTGTGAAACTAATCTGCGCAAGTGTGTCTGCATTATTCTGTGATAAATTTATCATAATTTCTAAGAATGTAGGAGATTATTTATAGCCATAGACTACACATCTTCTAAAACAGACCTCTGGGGGCCGAAGAGGAATAAACATAGAAGCAAGCTGGGTAAATATACAAAATGCTAGGTACAACTATAGCGAAGAACACTTCTGCAATGCATGGCAGGGCGAGGAAATGCGTTAGTGTACATCGTGATAAGTTGTCTGTCATAGTGCAGCAGCTGAAAATGTTCTGGAAAAGTCCTGGAAAATAGTGTCAAGAAAAGAGCAGGAGCCATGATTAGCACATATTCTGTGTAATTCAATTTTATTTATTTTTTTTTTTTTTGCATTGTTATCAAAGTTTTCTTGTCATTTCTTTGTCATTAAAAGTTTTAGAAAAAAGACTGAAAAGAAAGATATTTTTACTGTTACCAAGGAGTAAAACTGATGCAGTTATTCTCAAACTTTGTCTTTCCTGCCTGCTGTACAGCACTATTGTAAGCTTGTTATTTGTTTCACAGAACCTCGTGTTTTAACAGAAAAGATCAAGCCCACTGCAGCTAAGAAAGGTATGCACTCTGAAAAAAAAGGCAACCAAGCTGGAAATTAATGAGAGAATTTGGTAGTAAAAATAGAATGCTTACAGAGAAAATATATTTGGAAAAAATAATTGCAGCAAACCTCACACAAGCCACACATTAAACAGAAGGCAAACACAGATGTTAAAAATGGCATTAATAAATGTTCTTTTTTATTCAAGTGCACATTAATTAATGTATTTGGCAGATGGGAAATATGTTTGCTGTTTAGCTCTCAAATCATAATTTGTATCAGGCGTATCAGTGATACGCCTTCCACAGAGGAAGCAGGGTTTGGGGACGAGGGGGATGACTCGCCTATCACAGGGGCTGAGGTCGCCAAGGTGGTTAAAAATCTCCTTGGTGGCCGGGCCCCGGGGGTGGACGAGATTCGCCCCGAGTACCTCAAGGCCCTGGATGTTGTTGGGTTGTCATGGTTGACACGCCTCTGCAACATTGCGTGGAGGTCGGGGGCAGTGCCTTTGGCATGGCAAACCGGGGTGGTGGTTCCTCTCTTCAAAAAAGGGGACCGGAGGGTGTGCTCCAACTTTAGAGGGATCACACTCCTCAGCCTCCCTGGGAAGGTCTATGCCAAGGTACTGGAGAGGAGAGTCCGGCCGTTGGTCGAACCTCGGATTCAGGAGGAGCAATGTGGTTTTCGTCCTGGCCGTGGCACATCGGACCAGCTCTTTACCCTCTCGAGAATTCTTGAGGGTTCGTGGGAGTTTGCCCAACCAGTTTACATGTGTTTTGTGGACTTGGAGAAGGCATTTGACCGCGTCCCTCGTGGATTTTTGTGGGGGGTGCTTCGGGAGTATGGGGTATCGGGCTTGTTGTTACGAGCTATTCGGTCTCTGTACGACCGTTGTGAGAGTTTAGTTCGCATTGCCAACACTCGGTCGGAGTCATTCCCAGTGAGAGTTGGACTCCGCCAGGGCTGCCCTTTGTCACCGGTCCTGTTCATAATTTTTATGGACAGGATTTCTAGGCGCAGCCAGGGAATGGAGGGTGTCATGCTTGGTGACCACAGGATCTCATCTCTGTTGTTTGCAGATGATGTTGTCCTGTTGGCTTCATCCAGCAATGACCTACAGCTCTTGCTGGGACGGTTTGCCGCTGAGTGTGAAGCGGCTGGGATGAGAATCAGCACCTCCAAGTCCGAGTCCATGGTCCTCAGCCGGAAAAAGGTGGATTGTCCTCTCCGGGTTGGGGACAGGCTCCTGCCCCAAGTGGAGGAGTTTAAGTATCTTGGGGTCTTGTTCACGAGTGAGGGGAAAATGGAGCGAGAGATCGACAGACGGATTGGAGCAGCATCTGCAGTGATGCGGACGTTGTACCGGTCTGTTGTGGTGAAGAGGGAGCTTAGTTCTAAGGCAAAGCTGTCGATTTACCAGTCAATCTACGTTCCTACTCTCACCTATGGTCACGAGCTTTGGGTAATGACCGAAAGAACGAGATCGCGGATACAAGCGGCTGAAATGAGCTTTCTCCGTAGGATTGCTGGACTCACCCTCAGAGATAGGGTGAGGAGCTCAGTCATCCGGGAGAGGCTCAGAGTAGAACCGCTGCTCCTCCACATTGAAAGGAGTCAGTTGAGGTGGTATGGGCATCTGATTAGGATGCCTCCTGGACGCCTCCCACTTGAGGTGTTTCAGGCACGTCCCACTGGGAGGAGACCCCGGGGCAGACCCAGGACTCGGTGGAGAGACTATGTCTCCCAGCTAGTCTGGGAACGCCTTGGTATCCCCTCTGAAGAGCTGGAGCAGGTGGCTGGGGAGAGGGAAGTCTGGGCTTCTCTGCTTGAACTGCTGCCTCCGCGACCCGGACCTCCGGAAAAGCGGTAGAAGATGGATGGATGGATGGATCATAATTTGTCATTTTTAATCAGCCCAGAGCTACCTGTATATTCAAATATTTGATGGGTAAATAATCATTAATTGAATAATAAAGGTAAATGTGGAACAATAATTGTTTGAACTCAGACCCTATCAAATGACAAAAACGTGTTTGTCGTTCATATTTGCTAACAGGTGAGAAGAAGGCAGCCAAAGAAAAGGAAGCTAAAGGTAGGATTGCAGTAGTTATGGTTTCATTTAAAGTTTTTGGAAATGGAATAAAGAGTCTTTCATTTATTTGTTATTTTTATATAAAATAATTTTTAATATTTTATTGTCATACACAGAAGAAAGAGTTCTTAAAGAGATCCAGGAGCCTCTAAAGAAAGGTATTGCTCTTATGAAACGATTCAGTTATGGGTGTTTGAAAGAAGTCATTGAGGCTTTATTCACTTCATTGCTAATGTCTTGCAGAAAAAGTTGTTAAGAAGAAAGCCACTAAGGAGGAGGAAGTTATAGGTAACTCACTTAGTCATAACAGCCTTTTGTCATTAATTGTTTTGCATGTTATTATAATGTATTTGGCTTATGGTCTGTACAGTGGGTATAAAAAGTGTACACACCCCTGACCTTTGGTTCTATTGTTGTAGTGAAAGGTGAAATTCCTCTTCATCTCCTGCTTTCTAAAGGCATTTGAAGGTTTTGAGCCAAAACTAACTGGTATTTAGTACTGTTCATAATTCCCCTCACCTTGACAAAAGCTCCAGCTGCAGCTGAAAAAAGACAACACCAAAGCCTGATGTTTGCCACAGCCATGCTCCACTGTTGGTATGGTATTCTTTTGGTGATGTGCCATGTTGTTTTGAGCCAGACATGCCATCTGGAGGTATCTTGTGACCCTACCCCATAGTCCAGGCATATACACTACCGTTCAAAAGTTTGGGGTCACCCAGACAATTATTTTGTGTTTTCCATGAAAAGTCACACTTATTTCCCACCATGAGTTGTAAAATGAATAGAAAATATAGTCAAGACATTGACAAGGTTAGAAATAATGATTTGTATTTGAAATAATAATTTTTTCCAGATACTCAACCTGCTCAAAGGAAGGTCAATTTTATAGCTTCTCTAACCAGCTAAACTGTTTTCAGCTGTGCTAACATGATTGCACAAGGGTTTTCTAATCATCCATTAGCCTTCTGACGCAATGAGCAAACACATTGTACCATTAGAACACTGGAGTGATAGTTGCTGGAAATGGGCCTCTATACACCTATGTAGATATTGCACCAAAAACCAGACATTTGCAGCTAGAATAGTCATTTACCACATTAGCAATGTATATTAGATATTAGAGTGTATTTCTGATTAGTTTAAAGTTATCTTCATTGAAAAAAAACAGTGCTTTTCTTTCAAAAATAAGGAAATTTCTAAGTGACCCCAAACTTTTGAACGGTAGTGTATGTGTTATGTCGGAATAATGGAGGACGGAGAACTCTCTCTGCTGAAGACTGAACTGCTTTATTGAACTTCACATTCCAATATATCCCAGCCACAGCCCACCTGACGTCACTCACCCCCCAACCCCAGCTGAGCTACGGCAAGCCCCAGAGTACAATTCCCATATGTAACATTCCTCCCCCACACACACACACACGCAAAGTTCCAGGCCCCAGTTCAATAACCCAATAAACACAGAACATAGTGCACAAATACCACCATTTTTTTTAAACATATGAACATGAAAACTATAAACAAATGAACCCTCACCCGGGCGTCTGGGTAGACTGCCAGAACGCCCCGCCTAGTTGGAGCGGATTATTCTGCCACTAGTCCCAGCCAGCGTCAACCCAAACAGTCTTTGCCACAAAGTCCTCCAGGTACCTAGGCCTCCAAAGAATTCTAGCCAGGTGTCCCCTCGGAGGGGACCCTGCACCTGGCACCGTCAGCCTAGCCTGTGGGTCTACATCAGACAGGACCCCCAGTCCCAGCTCTCACAGAAACATCCAGCTGTAGTTTCAGTCCTGTGCAGCGGCGGTGATCTTCTCAGCCTGCTGGCGTGCCACCGAGACCCGTCCTCCAGCTCAAACGTGTCCGGGCCCTGCCACCTCATGATCCACCCCGTCCACAGCGGCTGTAATCAGAATCAGAATCAGAATCAGGTTTATTGCCATTGTTCATGTAGTACACAAACTAGGAATTTGTCTCGGTACAATGCTGCAACATTAAACATGATAAGATAAGAGAGAGAGATGGGGGAGTAATTTGTGGGAGCGAACCAGGTGCTTGATCCACACCTGGTCTGCTTCCCTCAGACCATGGTGTCTCGTCCTGTGCTTCCTGTCAAACCTCCGTTTCATTCTGCGTTGTTGTCCGGCCACCCGGTTCCGCACTGCCTTTGTTCCTCCAAAGCCCCTGTCGTTGGCGGTCTCAGCCGGCCCACTTGCAAGGGCTACTCATGCCCCAACATGAGAGTCACCAGCGAACAGCCCGTCGTGGCATGGACTGACGCTCAACAATGCAGCAACATGTTATGTAGGGCGTCCGAGAATGCGAAACCATCTGCCAGGTGGGCTCTCAGTCCATTCTTCAATGTCTTATTAAATCGCTCCACACCTCCATTGGCCTGGGGATGGTAGAACGCCGTCTTCACATGTTCCATGCCCCTGCTGCCCAGAAACTTCTCAAATGCTCCGGAGATAAATTGTGGGCCATTGTCCATCGTTAACTGTGCTCGGGGTCCCCCACCTAGCAAACAGATGTTAGGAACCCCGTGACCACCTCCGTTGTGACTGAGTTGGTTGGAAGTACCTCCAGCCACTTTGAGAACATGACATAGGCCACGAGCAGGAACCGGCTATTTGCAGGTGCCGCATGCAGTTCGCCACAGACGTCCAACTCGACGTGTTTCCAAGGTCCTTCGGGGTATGGCACTGGCCGCAGTGGTGGAGGAGGTGGTCCACCCATCTTGCCGCTCTCCAAGCATAGAACGCAGTGCTTCACCACGGCCTCAATGTCCTTGTCAATACCCGGCCACCAAACAGGGCCCCTACTGCATTGCTTCACCTTGACCACCCCCAAGTGCTGCTCGTGCAGCATCGCCAGGACCCGAGCCCACAGGGATGACAGGATCAGAGCGCAGTGACCTCTTGCCACGCACACCTCTTTCCAGCAGCTCAGCTTGTCCTTGAAACGGTGATAAGGTACCAACTCGCCCTGCACCCTCGCTGGCCAACCCTCTCTGATCGCCGAGCGCAATTCCACCAGCACCGGATCCCATTCCGACTCTTCCCTGAGTTCCTGAGTGGATAATATCTTCTGGAAGGTTCCGCTTCGACCGGGTCATCGTCACCGTCTTCCAGCAGGAAGGAATTATCCGTGGCACGGGACAGGAGGTCCACCACAATGTTCTCTTTGCCCGGAGTGAACTTGGTGGTGAAGTTACAGGCTCTCAACCTCTCAGACCACCTATGGATTCTCAGCGGTCTGTGCCCCGACCCCGACGTCTCCAGCAAAGTTGTGAGTGCCCGGTGGTCCGTTCTCGGGGTGAAATGACGCCCGTAGAGGTAAATATGCCACCTCTCACATGCCCAGACACAGGCTAGCGCCTCCCTCTCACCCACAGCATACTTCTGCTCCGCTGCCGAGAGGGACCTCACCGTGAATATCACCGGGCATTCCATGCCGTCCTGAACTTGGGACATGACCGCCCCCATTGCTGAAGCGGATGCATCGCAGGTCACGATGGTCTCCTGGTTGGGGTCAAAATAGGCCAACACCGGTGGGGAGGTTAGTTGCTGCTTCAACTTGGTGACTGCCACCAAGCATGCAGGGGTCCACTCTCACGGCGCATCATGCTGAAAACAGAGCTTGGAGGGGCTCGATTGTCTCTGAATAGCGAAAGATGAACCATCCATAGAAGTTAACCATGCCCAGAAACGGCGAAATCTGAGCGGGCATTGAGGGATCCGGGATGCTCAGGACCACCTCCACGTTAGAAAGTAGCGGTTGGAGCCCCCTTCCCATCAACCCATGACATCCACCGCGAAGATACACTTCTCGCCATTTAGAGTAACCCCGTGCTCTTGGAGTATTGCCAGGACCCTCTCTAGCCTCCCGTCGTGTTCTTCCCGCAACGCACCGTGTACCACAATGTCATCTAAGTATACCACCCCACCCTTGAGACCAGCTAGCATCGTTGACATCACCTTCTGGAAACAACTAGGTGCCACGCTCAGGCCGAATGGCTTCCGGGTATAACTGAAAACCCCCATGTGGTCACAAATGCCATCAAGTTTCTGCTATCTGGATGGAGTGGCACCTGCAGGTAGACCTGGTGGAGATCCAGCTTCATGAAGAACTGGGATCCACTGAACGTCACCGTAAGCTGCTCCATGGTCGGGAGAGGGTACCTGTCCCGAATGACCGCCTTGTTCACCATCCGGAGATCTATGCATGGCCGGATGCCCCCCCTTCTTTTTGGACACCACCAGGTTGGATATCCACGACGAAGCGTCCACTTTCTCAATGATGCCAGACTCCAGCAGCTTGGACAGCTCTGCTGAAACCTCATCCCGCAGTGCAAGGGGAAGTCGCCACAATGGCTGAATCTTTGGTGTCACGCTTTTATCGATGACAGGGCGATGGTAGAAAGCGTCTATACGACCCAGGCCCCTAAACAAGACCGGCCAGCGGAGGTGCCAATCGGGCTCTACCGTAAGCACGGTCAAGCTCTCCGGGTCCCTTGTAGAGAAACCCAGCTCCCCCAGCAGGTCGATTCCCAATAAGTCCGCCCCTGGCGTGCCACCTGGAAAGTGAATTTCGGCACCGTCCTCGGCCCACATGTCACCGAGAACTCCGCTGTGCCCACCATCTCAATCTCCACATGTCCATACCCAAACATCTTCACCGCTCCCGCGCTGATAGCTTTCTTAGGGAACAGTTTCTTCAGTGTAGCCAAACACAAGATGGATCTACCGGCCCCTGAATCCACCATAAGGGGCACATCGACCCCGTCGAGCTGGAGCATGTACCACTTCAATGGCCCTTTTCCCATGCATGCTACACACATCCGTCCAGTGTTTCTGGGCTCCGCTATCATTAGGCTAGGAGACAAAGAGTTCGCTACGTGCCTTCATCTTCCTCTTTTTCTTCTTGGCATGTCTATGAGGCCTAGTTAGCATGCTAACCATAGCATTCAGCGGGAAGCCGCCAGCAGTCGACTCCTCACTAGCTGGTGATAATAGCCTCTGCAGTGTAGCAGATTCCCTCTGCTTCACTAAGTCCAACACACCTTCCAGTGACAGAGGTTTCCGAGTTAGACTTAGCATGCATCCCAGCTCCGAGTCAGTGGTGCTGTGAGCCAGCTTATCTCTTACTAGCTCCTCTGCCATAGGCCCAAAGGCGCACTCCCTCGCTAAGCTGCATAGCTCCATGATAAACGCCTGCGTGGACTCACCTGCTCTGCTCGCTGCCTTCGGTCAAAGAATCCAAACCTTTTTTCGGTGATGGTGGACTGGTCACCAAAGGTACTGTCCATAAGCGCTAGCCCATCTTCCAGCGAGCCATCGCCACACAGCCCGAAAAAGACACAGTGCCTGAAGGGGCACTGGGCTGCAGGGTGGCGCAGTGGCTAGCACTGTGACAGCACAGTTTTACCCTCGGCCGGGGAATCGCGGGGACCGTGAGATTGTGGGTTCGATCCCTGCCCCTGGCCAACAGTGATCTGTGTGGAGTTTGCATGTTCTCCCCGTGTTTGCGTGGGTTTACTCCGGGATTTCTCCGGTTTCCTCCCACATGCCAAAAACATGCAGGTTAGGGAGTTAAGGGGCGCTTGTGCACGCAGCGACCGGCAGCTGGTGGTTTGTCACCAGACTGCAAAACAAATCTACCTATGGGTACAAAATAAGTAAAAAAAAAAAAAAAAAAAAAAAAAAAGGTAATGCACTAGCAGGGATCAGTCCAAGCAGCAGGCCAGCAGGCCAAGCGGAGTGCAGCTCGGGTGGTTGCTGAAGCAAAAACCCGGGTATGGGAGGAGTTCGGTGAGGCCATGGAACAAGACTTTCGGTCGGCTTCAAAGAGATTCTGGCAAACTGTTCGGCGGCTCAGGAGGGGAAAGCAGCTCCCCGTCCACACTGTGTATGGTGCGGATGGGACACTGTTGACTTCAACTGGGGATATCGTCGGGCGGTGGAAGGAATACTTCGAGGATCTCCTCAATCCCACTGATACGCCTTCCACAGAGGAAGCAGGGTTTGGGGACGAGGGGGATGACTCGCCTATCACAGGGGCTGAGGTCGCCAAGGTGGTTAAAAATCTCCTTGGTGGCCGGGCCCCGGAGGTGGACGAGATTCGCCCCGAGTACCTCAAGGCCCTGGATGTTGTTGGGTTGTCATGGTTGACACGCCTCTGCAACATTGCGTGGAGGTCGGGGGCAGTGCCTTTGGCATGGCAAACCGGGGTGGTGGTTCCTCTCTTCAAAAAAGGGGACCGGAGGGTGTGCTCCAACTTTAGAGGGATCACACTCCTCAGCCTCCCTGGGAAGGTCTATGCCAAGGTACTGGAGAGGAGAGTCCGGCCGTTGGTCGAACCTCGGATTCAGGAGGAGCAATGTGGTTTTCGTCCTGGCCGTGGCACATCGGACCAGCTCTTTACCCTCTCGAGAATTCTTGAGGGTTCGTGGGAGTTTGCCCAACCAGTTTACATGTGTTTTGTGGACTTGGAGAAGGCATTTGACCGCGTCCCTCGTGGATTTTTGTGGGGGGTGCTTCGGGAGTATGGGGTATCGGGCTTGTTGTTACGAGCTATTCGGTCTCTGTACGACCGTTGTGAGAGTTTAGTTCGCATTGCCAACACTCGGTCGGAGTCATTCCCAGTGAGAGTTGGACTCCGCCAGGGCTGCCCTTTGTCACCGGTCCTGTTCATAATTTTTATGGACAGGATTTCTAGGCGCAGCCAGGGAATGGAGGGTGTCATGCTTGGTGACCACAGGATCTCATCTCTGTTGTTTGCAGATGATGTTGTCCTGTTGGCTTCATCCAGCAATGACCTACAGCTCTTGCTGGGACGGTTTGCCGCTGAGTGTGAAGCGGCTGGGATGAGAATCAGCACCTCCAAGTCCGAGTCCATGGTCCTCAGCCGGAAAAAGGTGGATTGTCCTCTCCGGGTTGGGGACAGGCTCCTGCCCCAAGTGGAGGAGTTTAAGTATCTTGGGGTCTTGTTCACGAGTGAGGGGAAAATGGAGCGAGAGATCGACAGACGGATTGGAGCAGCATCTGCAGTGATGCGGACGTTGTACCGGTCTGTTGTGGTGAAGAGGGAGCTTAGTTCTAAGGCAAAGCTGTCGATTTACCAGTCAATCTACGTTCCTACTCTCACCTATGGTCACGAGCTTTGGGTAATGACCGAAAGAACGAGATCGTGGATACAAGCGGCTGAAATGAGCTTTCTCCGTAGGATTGCTGGACTCACCCTCAGAGATAGGGTGAGGAGCTCAGTCATCCGGGAGAGGCTCAGAGTAGAACCGCTGCTCCTCCACATTGAAAGGAGTCAGTTGAGGTGGTATGGGCATCTGATTAGGATGCCTCCTGGACGCCTCCCACTTGAGGTGTTTCAGGCACGTCCCACTGGGAGGAGACCCCGGGGCAGACCCAGGACTCGGTGGAGAGACTATGTCTCCCAGCTAGTCTGGGAACGCCTTGGTATCCCCTCTGAAGAGCTGGAGCAGGTGGCTGGGGAGAGGGAAGTCTGGGCTTCTCTGCTTGAACTGCTGCCTCCGCGACCCGGACCTCCGGAAAAGCGGTAGAAGATGGATGAATGGATGGATGCACTAGCAGGCTCCTCAGTCTCTCCTCACTGATGCTATCGAGTCTGGCCGCTGTCATATACACCTCGAACATGTTCCTCCAGCGAGCCCACGGTATAGCTGGTGTACCCTGATACTGAAGGAATGGAGGTGGCTCCCTGATGCACGCGCCCATTTTTCCTCGTTGCCAAATGTTATGTCGGAATAATGGAGGACAGAGAACTCTCTCTGCTGAACACGGAACTACTTTATTGAACCTCACATTCCAATATATATCCCAGCCATAGCCCACCTGACGCCACTCAGCCCCCCAACCCCGACTGAGCTACGGCAAGCCCCTGAGTACAATTCCCATATGAAACAAAATGTACAGCAGATAATATGGGAGATTGTTGTCACGTCTAATACACAGCCTGTACTTGCCAGAAATTCCTGCAGCTGCTTAAGTGTTGCTGTAGGTCTCTTGGCAGCCTCCCTGACCAGTTGTCATCTTGTCGTTTCATAGTTTTTGGCAGAGCGTCTAATTCTTGGTGATATCACAACTTCTTGATGACTACATTCACTGTGTTTCATGGTATATAGTATGTCATGTCAATGACTTTTTATCCCCTTCTCCTGACTGATACATTTTAGCAATAAGATCCCTTTGATGCTTTGTAAGGTCTGTGCGAAACATGAACAGCTTAACTTTATTTGGGGTTAATTAGAGTCATAGTAAATGATGGCGGGTGTACCCTAAAGGACTGAATGCCATAATTAAATTAAAAGGTGCTTCAACAAAGTATTTTAAGGGTGTGCAAACTTATTCAACTAGTGTATTTTATGCTTTTTTATTTTTTCATATAGGTTTGTTTGTTTCTTAATTGAATTGTACAGGGTATAGGGCACATTAAAGGTGTGAAAAGTTTTGAAGTGATTTATTGTAGTCAATTTTTTTTTTATATTAATCCTGGCATTTTGACAGGGGTGTGTTCACCTTTTATAGCCACTGTAGTTTGACCACTGTTTTATCAGCATGAATGAGGAGCTGTAGGTGAGTTGAAAAAAGCTATACAGTATAAGATAAGATAAGCCTTTATTAGTCCCACAACGGGGAAATTCCAGGATTGCAACAGCACAGGGATAGCAACACTCAGAGCAACAATCAGAAGGCAAGAAAAAAAAAACAACAAAAAAAAAACAAGCAAGCAAGAGCAGCTAATATACATATGTACATATTACTATAAAATATATATATACACACACACACACAGACACACAGTGCAGAGCATTGTAGCTGGATGGAATAAATATATGAATATATGAACACACAGTGCAGAGCATTGTAGCTAGATGGAATAAATATGTAAATATATAAACACCCACAGTACGGAGCATTGCAGCTAGGTGGAATAAATATGCAAGTATATAAACACACACAGTGCGGAGCAATGTAGCTAGATGGAATAATATGTAGATATATAAAAACACAGTGCGGAGCATTGTAGCTAGATGGAATAAATATATAGATATATAAATATAAACACACCCAGTGCTGAGCATTGTAGCTAGATGGAATAAATATGTAAATATATAAACACACACAGTGCAGAGCATTGTTGCTAGGTGGGATGAAACAGCATAACCGTCTATTTAGTTATCCTACATGGTATGATTATGTGCCCATACATATTCTCACCCTCCATAGCGACCGGTATGTTCCTAGTTGTATGCCGGAGAGGACCATAGTGTAAGTCTATTGCATCTTTTGCATTCAAAAAAACTATTAGTTTGTTACGTCTTTTTGCTATCTCTGCGAGCAGCCCTGCTTAGGTTGTACAGTCTGACAGCCGTTGGTAGGAAGGACCTACGAAACCTCTCGGTTGTGCACCTGGGATGATGTAGTCTGCTGCTAAATGAGCTCCTCAGTGCATCCAGTATGTCCTGCATAGGGTGGAACTCGGACTCCAGCAGAGATGACAGTTTAGCCACCGTCCTTCTCTCTCCTATCTCCTCCATCGGATCAAGGCGCTGCCCCAGGACAGAGCTAGCTTTCTTAATCAGTTTGTTCAGTCTCTTTCTATCGGCTGCAGTAATGCCACTGCCCCAGCAGACCACTCCAAAAGTGATGGCTGATGCCACCACCGTGTCATAGAATGACTTCAGCAGCGCCCCTTGTACACCAAAAGACCTGAGTCTCCTCAGCAGGAACAGTCTGCGCTGTCCCTTCTTGTAGAGTGCGTCAGTATTGTGTGACCAGTCTAGTTTATTGTTCAGATGAATACCCAGGTACTTATAGGATGTCACCATCTCGATGTCTGTTCCCTGTATATTTACTGGTGCTGTGAGGGACTGCCCATGCCTGCGGCAGTCCACCACCAGCTCCTTAGTTTTCCTCGCGTTGATCTGGAGGCAGTTCTGATGGCACCAGTCCACAAAGTCCTGGATAAGCCCTCTGTACTCAGCTTCATCTCCGTTGGAGATGAGACCAACGATCGCAGAGTCATCAGAGAACTTCTGTAGATGGTATCTGGTGGATATGAAGCACAGTTGTACAGTAGCTGTTAATTAGAGCATTCCCATGCTTTATTCTAACCCCTACCATTTCCCTAATTTTAACCACTCAAAAATGTGTATTTATTGATAAAATATATGTATCCCAAACCCCGAAGTAAAGTCCAAAACAAGTCCAAAGACAGATGGGTTGGGGACAGAAAGGTACCATTTGGAATCAAACTTCCATCACATGCATGGCAGTGTTATTTCTACTGCTTCTATCCATCAGTTTTGAGTGCTCCTGAAAAAGTAAAATGAGGTAATGTTACCATATGTCGCAGTGTTACAAAAGGTGTTTTTTACATGAACTCACCTAAAAGTGTCATTCTATTTATATGTAGTTCCATAACAAAAATAGTACCAAATTATGCTTCAGCAATATTACACGAGAGGGAGTACAGTATCACTGAATATACAGGTGCATCTCAATAAATTACAATGTCAACAAAAAGTTGATTTATTTCGGTAAGTCAATTAAAAAAAATTAAACTTCGATATTATATAGTCATTACACCGAGAGTGATATATTTCAAGTGTTTACTTATTTTAATTTTGACGATTATGGCTTACAGCCCATGAAAATCCCAAATTCAGTTTCTCAAAAAATTAGAATATTACATAAAATTAATTTTAAAAAGCAGGTTTTTAATAGAAATGTTGGCGGACTGAAAAGTATGTCCATGTACACACTCAGTACTTGGTCAGAGCTCCTTTTGGATTAATTACTGTATCAATGTGGGTTGGCATGGAGGTGATCAGCCTGTGGTACTGCTGAGGTGATATGAAGGTCCGGGTTGCTTTGATAGTGACCTTCAGCTCGTCTGCATTGTTGGGTCTGGTGTCTCTCATCTTCCTCTTGACAATACTCCATAGATTCTCTATGGGGTTCAGGTCAGGAGAGTTTGCTGGCCAGTCAAACACAGTGATGCCATGGTCATTAAACCAGGTTGTGATACTTTCGGCAGTGTAGGGGGGTGCCAAGTCCTGCTGGAAAATGAAATCAGCTTTTCCATAAAGCTTGTCAGCAGAGGGAAGCATGAAGTGCTCTAAAATTTCCTGGTAGATGACTGCGCTGACTTTGGTCTTGATAAAACACAGTGGACCAACACCAGCAGATGACATGGTTCCTCACATCATCACTGACTGTGGAAACTTCACACTAAACATCAAGCAATTTATGTTCTGTGCCTCTCTACTCTTTTTCCAGACTCTGGGACTTTGATTTCCAAACGAAATGCAAAATTTACTTTTATCTGAACAGAGGTCATCTGCTGGTATTTGTCCACTGTGTTTTATCAAGACTAAAGTCAGCGCAGTCGTCTACCAGGAAATTTTAGAACACTTCATGCTTTCCTCTGCTGACAAGCTTTATGGAGAAGCTGATTTCATTTTCCAACAGGACTTGGTACAGAATAATTAATGGTTACATGAACACCTTTGAAGCAGAGTGATAATATCCAGTGAAATGTTGGAGTGCAATTATCATGGACTTTAGTAACTTCTGGAATCCCTATTGTCCAGTCAAATTGCTTGGTCAGAACTAACTGTTGTATCATGTGTTTTATGTACTTATTTTACAGTGAAGGCTGCAGTATCAGACAGCTTTTTTATGGACGGTATGTACAAAGTCCTTTTTTATTTCAACAGTGTTACTCTTTCTGTTTGGTTTTCTCCAGACAACAGATAAATATTGCAAACATATTATTCTCCCTCCACAGATGAGCTTCCCTACTTCCAGTGTTTCTTTGTGGATGAGGACGAGGCCCAGTTTCCATTTTATGCCTTCTCACCACTGCAGTTCTGAGGCTTCAGTCTGAGTCTGGTCTGAGGTTTACAATTTAGTCAATTTATCTGTAACGACGAGGTCACCTCACAGCCTGTGCTGCTGAAACACGAGTGCTGCTATTCACCGTTCAGCAGAAATCCCCCCTGAAGACGATGGGGGATTTTATGTGAGAGACCAATATTTTATTTCCAGAATTGGTTGAGCTCTCCTACGAGATACATGCAGTCAGTGTCATTCCTTTTTATTTTTATTTTTTTCCTTTTTATATATTTGGGCATCAGTTCTTGTTACAGCTGTCTTATCAAATCTCACGAGGAACAATCTTTTATATCTTCAGAATCAGAATCAGGTTTATTGCCATTGTTCATGTAGTACACAAACTAGGAATTTGTCTCGGTGCAATGCTGCAACATTAAACATGATAAAATAAAAGAAATAAAAGAAATAAACTATGCATGCAATCTTTGCATGCATCTTTATAGATCACTTCATTTTGCTTTTTTGTACTTCTGCACAAAAGCATCACAGAACAGAACGTGTTAAAAATGCTGACAGAGGGTACAGAAATTACCACTCTGATCCATGATGAGCAGGAATGTAATTCCTCTCAGCTCACATCTACTTGAAAGGTGGTTTGTAGAGGAGGCTAGAAGTTCTTAATGCCCTGCTTATATTGATTTCATAGTGTTTGCACATAATTATTTCTGCATTTTTAATGTTCTGTTATGACCCTACTGTGGACACAAAAGAATTACAGCCATGATAGATGAAAATGTTCGTGAAATTCTTCTTTTTTAAAACTTTTTAAGCATTAAAGGAATGGCCGTGCATTGTATACGAGAGCTCCCAAACTAACTAATGGATCACTACATTTAAAATCTTATCAAACAGTACGATCTAGATGTCTGCACCTTGATAATATTGGTGCTAATAAGGATAGCATTGCCTGAAAGAGGCCTGAGTTCAGTTTTATGCTTTGAATGCTTCTACTCTCAAATATCAATTAATTCTGTTATTCCTTAATCGACCAAAATCACTGTGGCTGTTAGTCGCTGACCTTGGTCACTGGCTGCCGCATTGTGTGGAAGCTTTTCATGTATCAGAACAGACTGAACACGTTCTTATGAACGTTAGAGTGAGTATGAGTGAATATTGTCTGCAGGTTGCCAGTATATGTGAAATATTTTTGACACATCAACTTAACCTTTGGTTAACCCCAGCATAATGAAAGCAGAAGTTTCTATTTCCTGAATACCTGCATTCATGATGTAATGTTGAATACTTGCATTTGTCTTATGGTAACAATCAGATTCTGAACTGGAAGGACACAAGTAGCGTTGGTGTTAACGTGGCTGAAACACTGTTTATGTGATTGCTGCTTCGCATTTTTGTGCAGATGATCACAGATGGAAACATCGTTTCCCTGTCAGTTTCGTCCAGCTACGTCATGTGGCCTGTTTCATTTTGTGCCATATGTAGTACAGAATGCATATTTTACAGTTTGTGGAGCTAATCCGGAGCCTGGTCAAAGACAAATCTACTTATCCTCTAAAGTAAATACTCACTTTGTCAGTCCAAGGATGACAAACACTGTGCAACTGTCAGCGAGCTGTGGCTCCAGCAGCAGGTCTGTAACAGCTGGAGTTTTATGGCACCATTTTGCTGTTACTGATGAAGTTGTGTTCAGTTTACTCCATAATGATAGAACAATACCCTGTCTTTGGGTACTTGTCTTGATTTATGTTGACAAATATTCCTCCTAACTGAATTGTATCTTAAAGACTCACTTTTACTTGGTGAATATGTGCAATACTTCTGAAATGACTGTAGCAGTGATCATAGTGCTGTATGTTTGTCTGATAGCCTTTGAACTGTGCATGGAGCGTGTGTGCTTTGTTTGCCCTTAAATGATAACTTTTTTCCTAATTTGAACTTCAGTGATGCCATACCAAAAATAAATCTGAAATACAGGTACATCTCAAAAAATTAGAATATCATGAAAAAGTTCAATATTTTTTGTCGCTCATTTCAGAAAGTGAAACCCATATATATATATATATATATATATATATATATATATATATATATATATATATATATATATGGTTGGCGGTTCGAATCTCGCTCTCCCCAGATATCCTGCCATTGTGTCCCTGGGCAAGACACTTTACCCATCTTGCCTCCAGTGTTCATAACACTGGGTATAAATGTGTATAAATGTTCGGTGGTGGCCGGAGAGGCCGTTGGCGCGGATTGGCAGCCACGTTTCTGTCAGCCTGCCCCAGGGCAGCTGTGGCTACAGTAGTAGCTTGCCACTACCATTGTCTGTCTGGAGTGAATAAATAATGTATCTACTTGCAAAGCGTCTTTGTGTAATGAATCTATATAATAATAATAATGCATCAGATTTATATAGCGCTTTATCATAGACACTCAGAGAGTGATATATTTCAAGTGTTTATTTATTTTAATTTTGATGATTATGGCTTGCAGCCCATGAAAACCTCAAATTCAGTTTCTCAAAAAATTAGAATGGTACATAAAATTAATTTTAAATAATAGTTTTTAAATAGAAATGTTGGCCAACTGAAACATATGTCCATGTACACACTCAGTACTTGGTCGGGGCTCCTTTTGGATTAATTACTGTATCAGTGTGGCGTGGCATGGAGGTGATCAGCCTGTGGCACTGCTGAGGTGTTATGAAGGTCCAGGTTGCTTTGATAGTGACCTTCAGCTCGTCTGCATTGTTGGGTCTGGTGTCTCTCATCTTCCTCTTGACAATACTCCATAGATTCTCTATGGGGTTTAGGTCAGGAGAGTTTGCTGGCCAATCAAACACAGTGATACCATGGTCATTAAACCAGGTTGTGATACTTTTGGCAGTGTGTGTGTGTGGGGGGGGGGGGGGGGGCAAGCCCTGCTTGAAAATGAAATCAACTACTCCATAAAGCTTGTCAGTACAGGGAAGCATGAAGTGCTCTAAAATTTCCTGGTAGATGACTGTGCTGACTTTGGTCTTGATAAAACACAGTGGACCAACACCAGCAGATGACATGGTTCCTCAAATCATCACTGACTGTGGAAAATTCATACTAAACCTCAAGCAACTTAGATTCTGTGCCTCTCCACTCTTTCTCCAGACTCTGGGACTTTGATTTCCAAATGAAATGCAAAATTTACTTTTATCTGAACAGAGGTCATCTGCTGCTGTTGGTCCACTGTGTTTTATCAAGACCAAAGACAGCACAGTCGTCTACCAGGAAATTTTTAGAGCACTTCATGCTTCCCTCTGCTGACAAGCTTTATGGAAAAGCTGATTTCATTTTCCAGCAGGACTTGGCACCCCCCAACACTGCCAAAAGTATCACAACCTGGTTTAATGACCATGGTATCACTGTGTTTGATTGGCCAGCAAACTCTCCTGACCTAAACCCCATAGAGAATCTATGGCGTATTGTCAAGAGGAAGATGAGAGACACCAGACCCAACAATGCAGACGAGCTGAAGGTCACTATCAAAGCAACCTGGACCTTCATATCACCTCAGCAGTTCCACAGGCTGATCACCTCCATGCCACGCCACATTGATACAGTAATTAATCCAAAAGGAGCCCCGACCAAGTATTGAGTGTGCACATGGACATACTTTTCAGTTGGCCAACATTTCTATTAAAAACCTGCTTTTTAAAATTAATTTTATGTAATATTCTAATTTTTTGAGAAACTGAATTTGGGGTTTTCATGGGCCGTAAGCTATAGTCATCAAAATTAAAATAAACACTTGAAATATATCACTCTCTGTGTAATGAATCTATATAATATATGGGTTTCACTTTCTGAAATGAGTGACAAAAATGTTGAACTTTTTATGATATTCTAATTTTTTGAGATGTACCTGTAGTGTTGCTAATATGAAAGTGGAAGTAACAAATATTAAATAAAGAAGGATTGTACTGTATATAGTTAAATAAATGGGGGAAGAAAATGTAACCATGAATGACAACTTCATTATGCTTATGAACAGAAGCAATTTGGCATTAAAACGTGGCAATGCAAGTGTTTGTGTTTTCTTTAATTTCACCAACACAATGCAAATCTTTTTTTTCTTTCAGGTATAATATTTGGTTTTCCAGAATACTTTAAGATATTAGTTAAGTTAATTCCCTTCCACAGCATGTGGGACACCATGTGGTGTATAGGGACTGTGCCTATCCATTTCTCTGACCCTGGGCCATACCGCTACTGTAAGTAATGAAAACTATATTGGGGGGGGGGGCAGTTCTCTGGTAGCTCTGTCAGTTAACTTTCCTTTCCCCATTCTATTATGCTGACCACCAAGCTAGAGGGCAGAAAGTACCCGGCATTGAACCCACAACCTCCCAGCTGTGGGTTCTAGGCCACCACTCCAGTACTTTAAGATGTCCGTGTACAAAAAAATGATAAAACTGTACTCCCTTTACATAGGGGGGCAGACTGTTGAGAGATCATTGAGAAATTAAAAAATGGCCAGCTCTCGCAATGATCTCTCAGTGATCTTCCAGTGATGTCCACAGTTTCCTCAAAGTTTTGACTTAGTCCAAAACACACACAGATCTCCAAAACATTACACAGAAATTGCTTTTTTTGAGACTTTAGGAGATCAATGAGAGATAGGGACATTTTTTTTTTTTTTATCTTTCAGTGGTCACCCAACGATCTCCGTACTCTGTAAGCAGGCCCGAAGTGACAGTGGGAAAGAAAATTTTAGCATTCTATAGTGATTTTCAACTGTCTGTAGATATTTGCAGGGATGTAATCATTTTTAATTGCTATTTTGGTTTGCTTTATGTGCTTTAGAATGCCTTTCAAGGCCTCCACGAATATAGAATAAAGTTTTTTTAACAGAACTGAATTAAAAAGCAGCCACTTTGAAAATGCATTAGGAGGTATACACAGGTCTTACCAAGGGCTAATCTATGGCTATATAGGGAGATTAGCACCATTACTCTGATGTCACCCATTGGTTTACAAGGTTAAAGCTTTGGGGTGAGCATTTCTGCTGCAATTATGACTTAATATGTCACTTGTTTCCAAATATGACCCATGGAAGCACTCCAGATATGACGCTGGAAAGTGTTTCCATGGTAATAACTCACAGTTTCACTGTTTAAAAAGTCCTCAAATCCATGTACACCATTTGGTGGGGATGATAGATTCCCTGTAATGCAAAATAAGACCACATACATGTATATTGTTTGTACAAGCAACTGATACAACCTATAGTCACTGTACATTTTACATTTTAGTGACCTTTGGTGACATCTGTTGGTCATATAAATAATATCAAGTGACAAGGCAGAGAGTTATTGTTGTAATGTGTTAAAAGCAGATCCTCGACTAGTACCTATGGTGGCCCAATGTATTTATTAACAGAAAACATACATACAAAGTGTCCCATTAATGCAGTTCAAAATGAGTAGACAGGGAGATAAGCTGGCTACAAACTCCGTTGACTGGAGGAAAGATGAGCCCCACGTGCTCCCAGGCAGAACTGGGCAGCGGAGAGGAAGGGCAAATAATAATGAGGAGGAAGACTTACATGAGGGTATTGGAATGCAGCTGGCTCTGGAAAAACAACACCGCCCGAAGTCCAAAAAATAGGAAAACCAACTAGGAGTGAGCCTGATCATCAAACGTTGACTTACACTGCCATACTGAGTGCTCACACTGTCACCCATAAATACCCCGTTTACTTAATGAGTGACAAGTGGATGCAGGTGTGCGGCGGTAGCCGGTGCGTGTGTGTCAGCAAATGTGAGTAAGAATGAATGTGTGTGTGTGTGTGTGTGTGTGTGTGTGTGTGTGCATGTATGAAAGAGTGTGCATGGACAAATGAAAATGACAGTCAGCTGGTGGATGCCGGCAGAGAGGAGGTGTGGCTGCAGACTGGCAGGGAGCCCAGGACCCAGAGGCTCCTAAAACCTGCCAGCTGAGGATTAGGAAAACAATGACCAGAGAAACTACAGCCACAAATCACAGACAGAGGTGGAGATGTCCAACCCAGCCCATGACAGAAACAGCTTTAGTGAAGGTCACTATTGACCTCCTTATCGCATCTGATAATAGACTTGTTTCTGTACTTGTCCTTTTGGACTTTAGTGCAGCTTTTAATACTATCGATCATAATATTTTATTTGATAGACTAGAACACCTTGTTGGACTTAATCAAACTTCATTGCAGTGATTTAGATCTTATTTATCTGATAGGTTCCAGTTTGTTCATGTCAATAATGAGTTTTCTTCCAATTCAAAGCTCAGTCACGGGGTCCCACAGGGATCTGTGCCAGGCCCTATTCTTTTTAGTTTATATATGCTCCCACTAGGCAACATTAATAGAAAGCACTGTATACATTTTCATTGTTATACAGATGACACACAATTATACTTGTCAATGATGCCAGATGATAGTAATCAATTAGCCAAATTAGAGGCTTGTCTTAGGATATCAGAGCTTGGATGACTTGTAATTTCTTGCTATTAAATTCAGATAAGACTGAAGTCATTCTAGTTGGTCCAAAAAACCTTAGAAATACCTTTCCAAATCAAACTCTTAGTTTGGATGCGATTACTCTTTCACTTAATAGTTCTGTGAGGAACCTTGGAATTATTTTTGATCAAGATCTGTTTTTTAATTCACATATTAAACTTGTTTCTAAGACTGCCTTTTATCATTTGCGTAATATTGCCAAGATTAGGACCATCTTGTTACAGAGTGATGCTGACAAACTAATCCACGCTTTTGTTAGCTCTAGATTAGATTATTGTAACTCTTTATTATCAGGCTGTCCTAAAACATCTTTAAAAAGTCTTCAGCTGATCCAAAATGCTGTAGCAAGAGTTTTAACAGGTACTAGAAAGAGAGATCATATCTCTCCAGTTCTGGCCTCCCTTCATTGGCTTTCCATAGGATTTAGAATTAAGTTTAAAATCCTTCTTCTCACTTACAAGGCTCTAAATCATCAGGCCCCTTTTTATTTAAAAGATCTACTACTCTATCATCCTAACAGAGCACTACGCTCCCAAAATGCAGGATTACTTGTAATACCTAGAATCTCCGAAAGTACAATGGGAGGCAGAGCTTTCAGTTATCAAGCTCCTCTCCTTTGGAACCAGCTGCCAATCTGGATTCGGGAGTCAGACTCAATCTCCGTTTTTAAGAATAGGGTTAAAACCTTCCTTTTGATATAGCCTATAATCAGGGAGGGATCAGGTGCCCCTGAACCCTCCCTTAGTTATGCTGCTAATAGGTTTAGACAGCCGGGGGACCTCCAACAATGCACTGGGCTTCACTCCTTTCTTCACTCTCAATGAAATATTTTTGCTGGTCATTAACATCTGTTTGTTCTCTCCCATAGATTGAGTCCCTGTCATGCTGTTTGCTCTCTTCATGTCTGTTCTTTTCTTCTTCTTCTCTATCTCCTCACCCCCCAGCCAGTCGCAGCAGATGACTGCCCCTCCCTGAGCTTGGTTCTGCTGGAGGTTTCTTCCTACTAAAAGGGAGTTTTTCCTCTCCACCATTGCCAAGTGCTTGCTCACAGGGGATCGCCTGATTGCTGGGGTCTTTCTGCCACTGTGGGAGTTTTCCCTACAGTTGAAAGTGCTATAAGATGACTGTTGTTGTGAAATGGCGCTATATAAATAAAGCTGAATTGAATCATGTTAAATATGCTAAACATTAAAAAAAAAATATGGGACTCCTAGTAGATTGGGGCCCTTAGCAGATTGGGGCCTAAGGCAGTCGCCTACCTTTGCCTAACGGTAAGACTGCCCCTGATTACAGAGCCAGCCCTCTCGATATTCTGTCAAGTCTGTTGGTGTCGCTGGCTCTGATTCTGCTACCCCAACAGACAGCAGCAAAGAAAATGGCACTGGTGTCAACTGCCTGGTAGAAAAGCTCCAGCATCCTGTTGCACACGTTGAAGGATCTCAGCTTCCTCAGGAAGTAGAGTCTGCTCATCCCCTTTTTGTACGCTGCATCAGTGTTGGATTTCCAGTCCAATCCATTGCTGATCATGACAGCCAGGTATTTGTTGTCCTCAACTACCTCCACATCCCCCCCCCCAATCTGCAATGGCTATGAAGGTGTCCTCTTCTTCCTGAAGTCAATCACCATCTCTCTGGCCTTGCTGACGTTCAGCCTTAGGTGATTCTGCTTGGATACAACCTTACTGTACATTTTGAATTTAAGTGACCTTTGATCTGTCATAAATAATTTGAAGTGACAATAAAGCAGTTGTTGTAATGTGTTAAAAGTAGATCCTTCACTAGTACTTGTAGTGGTCCAGACAGCTCATCAAAATGCAAAGACCACATCACAAATACAAAACTGTGCTAATGCTAGCATACTAATGTTAGTGCTAACATTAGCATGTTAATGTTACTATGCAGCTGTTTCATAAGTTAGCATACTAATGTTGGTGCTAACATTAATACTGGCATTAGCATGCTTTCGTATTTGTGTTGTGGCTTTTGCTTTTTGGTGAGTTCTCCTCCATCATAGTTACCCTTACCTTAAACAAGTGCTTTGAGTATGGAACCTAAAAATGTCTCATCAGTAGATTTAACACAAGACAGCTAAGTGAAACTTTCGACAGAAGTGAAAATTGAATAATGGTGTGCAAACTCAGTTGAGAAACTGCAGTTTTACCCAATAAGTACATGTGTTACTTGTTCCACCATCCAAATGCTACCTGTGGGAATGTTTCAAACACAACAGTTAGGCACATATAACTAGCTGCAGCCCACCTCTACCTATTGTACTCTTAACAGAGACAACTAATTTACAGTATTATAGATAGCCTAAGGCTGCATTCACACCAGGATAGTCTGGGGGTCTCAGTTCGATTGGGCAGGGAATGCCAAGAATTTTCACATCTTTGTTTGGTTTGGTTCGTATTCACACTGTAGTGGACCAAACTGCTTGGAGAACGTTATGCAGTTACAACAACTGCTCTTTTGGAGCGCTGTAGCCGAAACCTCCACTGACCAGGAAGAAAAAATCTTGGCGAAGAAGAAAAATCCGGCTCATCGACTGGCCAGGACTGAAAACAGAAATCCGTTCCCTTCAACCAGGTTGTTTGTCCGCCACAAATGAGACATTTTTTTAACTTTTCTCTTCAGCTTTCTCTGGTAAAAGGATTTCTCAAATTCATGTAGTTGCACTTGTTATATTCTACCCAAAATGCACTACAGTAAACGCCACTTCCTCTTCTCAGACTACATGTTGCTATGGTTACACAAATGCCGAGGGGCACTTCCGCCCTTTGGTCCGCTGGATAGTCTGTTTGCATTCACACTGCATGTGAAGCGGTCTCAGTTCACTTGCAAGTGAACCGAGACCCCCTGTTTTTAGGCGGACTAGAATTTGCTTGTTTGGTATGCGCCAGAGTTTGAATGTGTGTTCAGACTGCACCAAATGAACCAAACTATCCGCAGAAGCGGACCAGAGTTCCTTTGTTCCGGACTAAACAGTGGCCAAGTGAATGCGCCCCAAGTCACGCCCCCTCTACTTCTGCATATGGGACCTTAAATAAAAAAAATCTCTATTGAAATGAATGCCAAGTGCGAAATTATGTTTTGGTCCCGATCAAATTTTCCCACGAGTTACACATATGATGTTTGTCAATTTAAAAGATAATTTTCCACGTAGTTAAAGTTGTCGGCTGTCATATAATAACAAAGTAATATTTAGTTTTTGTTTCAATGATTAGCAGACAGCAACTCCCATCATCTCACATTACTAAACACGAGCATGGCGGGAGATTAATAAAACCTCACCTCCCATTTCCTGACCGATGAAAGAAGAATCCAAAGAGGAGAAAAACAACACAAAGGTATTGTTTTGTATTGTGAGAGCTGCAGCTGATCCAGAGGACTGTTAGTTGCTTCTCCCTGGGTGTGCTTTGAAAAGATGAGGTAAAAGATGAGGTAAGCTCGGTCCATCTATGTTTGTAGTTTTTTAATTTACGTATTTTTATAATCTTATATCTTAACAGTTAGACAACAACCTACACTGTTATTTACGTGGAAAATTATCTTTTAAATTGACAAACATCATATGTGCAACTCGTGGCAAAATTTGATCGGGATCAAAAGATAATTTCACTCTGGCCATTCATTTCAATGAAGAATTTTTCTCATTTAAGGTCCCATATGTGGAAGTAGAGGGGCCATGACTTAGGTTCTCTGTTCAATATTGTAAAATTAGTGGCTGAGACAATAAGCTATTAACAAAAGTAACAAAAGTACCACTGTATAAAAGCCAATAGTCATGCCCCCTCTACTTCTGCATATGGGACCTTTTTTTATCAATTTAAAAGATAATTTTTACTTAAAGTTGTTGGCTGTTGTATAATAACAGAATAATATTTAGTTTTTGTGAAAATGATTAGGTTCAGGTTCAGGTTACTTTATTTGTACCCGTAAGTAGATTTGTTTTGCAGTCAGGTGACATCCATATTTACAAACCACAATTACATTCAACATGAACACAAACACAGGCACACATGAAGCTGACTATAAACATGATAAAAATACTCAAGGCTCCACCAATCAGGATACAAGACAAAGAGATGAGAGAAAAAAGAGAGATAAGAGAGAAGGGTCATATTAAAAAATTAAAGACTAGTCAAAGAGGTTAAAAACTCAAAAGTCTAAAACCCAATAAAAGATTTAGAACCCAAATAAAAAACCTACAAAAATAAGTAAATATAAAATGAAATTAATAAATAGGTAACTAAATTATGTGCAATATATTGTCACAACTTGTTCAACTCTTTGACAGCAGCAGGAACAAAGCTGTTTTTGTAGCGCTGGGTTTTACTTTTTGGGACAGCAAACCTCTGTCTGGAGGGAAGAAGCTGAAAGTGGCAGTGCAAAGGGTGGGAGTCATCATTTAAAATGGCAGTAGCCATCCTCTGTACCTGTCTGGTGTACAGGGATGTCAGGCTCAGCTGTGACTCACCAAGCAAACGACTGGACCATCTAACTACCTGATCCAAGGATTTCTACTAACTACTAACTAACCTGCACTTATATAGCGCTTTTCTAGTCACAAAGACCACTCAAAGCGCTTTCATTAATACTAACCCTCTATTCTAAGGGCCTATAGGAAACAAATATCTAGGGACAATTTAGAACAGCCAATTAACCTAACATGCATGTTTTTGGCATGTGGGAGGAAACCGGAGAAATCCCGGAGTAAACCCACGCAACACGGGGAGAACATGCAAACTCCACACAGATCACTGTTGGTCGGGGGCTGGGATCGAACCCACGATCCCACGATCCCCACAATCCCCTGGCCCAGGGTAAACTGTGCTGCCGCAGTGCTAACCACTGCGCCACCATGCAGTGGTGGCGCAGTGGATTTCCTCTGTTTCAGTTTTATCTGACCAAACCATGACACTAAAGAAAAGGATAAAACAGTTTCAATAAAAGCCCGATAAGCCCCCCCGCGGCCCGAAAAGGATTAAGTGGAAGAAGATGGATGGATGGATGGAAAACATTATCATTATGGTTTGGTCAATTTGGAAGCGTGCAAGTTTCGTTAAACAATGCAAATGTTGCTGACCCTTTTTGCACACCCTTTCACAGTTCTCTTCAAAGTTTAAATTACTATCAATAATCGTCCCAAGATATTTGTAGGATTGTACACATTTGGTGGTCTGGCCTTTTAGTACAGTGACTTTGTGCCTGGGAGTTTTCCTCCTAAAGTCAATAATCATATCTTTAGTTTTTGTCGTATTCAGCTGCAGGTAGGAATCCTCACACCAGTGAACAAAATCATCAACTACTGGGCCTTGGCCACTCTCACCATCCTGGAGGAGACTGACAACAACTGAATCATCAGCATACTTTATAATGTGTCTGTTGTCATGCCTGCTCCGACACATGTTTGTGTAAAGGATGAAGAGTAGTGGTGACAACACACACCCCTGAGGAGAGCCAGTAGAAGAGCACTTTTGGTCAGACAATGTACCATTGACCCTTACTTTCTGTGTCCTGTTGGTTAAAAAATCCAGAATCCAACCCACCAGATTATTACTCAAATCAAATTGTTGCAGGAGCCTTTCAACTAAAATATGAGGTTGGATTGTATTAAAGGCGGAAGAAAAGTCCACAAATAAAAGCCTGGCGTGTGTCCCATTAAAATCCAGATGTTTAAAAAGCATGTTAAACAGAGTGACAGTGGCATCCTCCACTCCTCTGTGTGGCCTATAGGCAAACTGCAGAGGATCCAATGCATGCTCAGTCTGCTTTAGGACCTCAAATCTGACCAGTTTTTCAAAAATTTTCATTAAAATTGAAGTCAAAGCAACTGGTCTAAAGTCGTTTACCATTTTTGGACAGCTGGATTTTGGAACGGGGACAACCACGGCATCTTTCCAGATCTTAGGCACATGTTGTGTCTGTAAGGACTTATTGAAAATGTAGTGAAATACAGGACTCAATTCATGTGCACAGGACTTTACCAATCGCCCACATATATTATCAGGGCCCTGACTTTTGTTCACTTTTACAGCACAGAACGCCCCTTTAATATCCTGCACCTCAATATTAAAGTGCTGATTGTCTTTGAGTTTCTGTTTCAAATCTTGGGTTTCTGTGCTAAAATCAAAGGAATCAAAACGACCATAAAAACAATTAAGAGCATTAGCCAGCTCTGTGTCTGAATTAAAACCATCTAAAAACACACGATTACTGCGCTTTGTGCTCTGAAGGCCTGCAATAGTTTTCATACTGGCCCAGGCTGAACCAAGTTTCTTTGTTGCCATCTTGCTTTCCAACTCTGATTTATAATTGTGTTTTGCTCTTAAAATTTCAGACTTCAGCTCTTTTGTGGCAACCTGTAGCTCAGAAACAACCCCGTTTAAAGGCAAGTGCTTTCCTCTGTAAGCAGGATTTAACTGATTTTGTAGCCCATGGCTTGTTGTTGGGATATATTTTGACACGTTTACGTGGAACGATCATATCGCTGCAGAAAGCCATGTATGAGCATGTAACGTCCACCAAAGAGTCCAAATCATCTCCGCAGGACAGTGTGAACACCTCCCAGTCCGTACAGTTAAAGCATTCCTGGAGGCAGTGCACTGAATCCTCTGTCCACACGTCTATGTCTCTGGTCTTCGCCTTGCCTCTTCTGAGAGCAGTTTTATATGTGGGCAGCAAATGAACACAGTTGTGATCTGAGGATCTTAAAGGAGGAAGGGGAAGTGATTTATAGGCCCTCTCTATGGATCCATAGCACAGGTCCAATGTCTTTTTTCGCCTGGTTGGGCAGGAGACATACTGATAAAAGTTTTTAAGTGTCTTCTTTAAAGAAACATAGTTAAAATCCCCAAGAATAAAGTTTGGAGCCTCTGGGGAAATCGACTGCAACCGCTGTACCACATCAAAGACGGTGCTGGAGGCGGAGTCAGCGTCCACCCTCGGGTGAATGTACACAGTCGTTATGAAAAGTTGGGGGAACTTGCGTGGCAGATAAAAGGGGCGTAGCAATACGGACAGAAGCTCCATATCGGGTGTACAGATGCGCTCTCTGACTGTGACAGATGTGCAGTACTGTTTATTAATATATAAACATACGCCGCCCCCCTGACGTTTCCCCGTTACCTCTTCCTGCCGATCCGAGCGAAGTGGGGCTCCAAAGCCGTCAATACACAGGTCCGCATCCGGGCCATGCGCCGTAAGCCACGTCTCTGTGTAAGCCATGACACAGCAGTTCTTGAAGTCCTTCTGATATCGTACATTTCCTTGAATTTCATCCACTTTATTTCTCAGGGATTGTACATTCCCCATAATAATGGAAGGAAGAGGAATGCTGTTAAACAGACCCCTCCTCAGGCTTAATCTTACGCCTCCACGCTTTCCGCGTTTCCTCCTCTTGTCTCGCTTTTCATCGCTGTCTCCATGAAAATCTCTTAAAATAAAGTCCGGCAGTTGCGATACAGACTCAAACACAGATGCTGCATTATCCATGTTTAAATGCAGTAACATGTCTCTGGAATACTGTATTCTTCCCGGCATGATCGCGATTGCGCTTACCTCCAAAACAAAGAGCCAGTAGGAAAGAAACGACAGTGCAAAAATAAGGAGGAAATCCATACTGATGGAACCAGGGAGCTCTTCGTTATATAGTCCACAAACATTCAAGGACAAAAACGACACAGAGAATTTCGTTAAAACACATTAAAGTGCATAAAAACAGAGACACAGACGTCAAACTTTTTTCACTAGCTGCCGGTCGCTGCATGTGCATGCGCCCAATTAGTGGGCACATGCGTGCATGCACGCATGCGTCCATGATTAGTAGACTACATCTCCCATCATCAAACATCTCCAAACACGATCACGGCGGTTTCCCTCTCAAACTTCACAAAATGACACAAATGTATTGTTTTGTATTTTGAGAGCTGGAGCTGATCCGGAGGGCTGTCAGTTACTTCCCCCTGGGCGCTCTTTAAAAACGTGACGTAGCTTACATGAGTCTGTGTTTGTAGTCTTTTAATTTACATATTTTCACAGCCTTATACCTTAACAGTTAGACAACAGTCTACACCATTATTTAGGTGGAAAATTATGTTGCGACGTTGCAAGGGTTCATACAATAAGGAGCGATGGCTGTGACGAAGAAGGCTTTATTTATAAACAAACTCACAACACAGAACGGAGGGGAGGTCATTTACCCAGACCCTCATTTCGCTCATGGTGACACAGACACATGATTTGGCACATATAGGGAAACAATGCTATCACAACTGGTCTTATTACACAGTTATAATGGCACACACAAATAACGCTTAGAACACACAGATACAGTATTTGAATCCTCCATGGCACAAGCATGCCGGGAATCTCCTGCCCCCTTATCATAGCCCCAACGTTACACTGTGTCCCCCTGGACTGGTTTCTGTCCCCAGAATAATAAAGTCCAACTCAAAAGTCCAACACAAATCCGTCCGGGTGTCGGGGCGGCCACCGTTGTCGGCAACCAGCACGCACAAGAATATTATTGTCCATTCGTGCCTCAGCTGGGGTATCCGGTTGGGATGAAGCTTCCAGCTCGACCACCTTCAGGGCAGATGGCTGGTACGAGGCGAGACAGTCACAGTGAAGCACCACAACCCGGTTCCTTTTCTGCAACCTCACCCTGTACACTACATCCAACAGTCTCTGTAGGACCATGCACGGTCCCAACCAATGGCTCCCCAGTTTTGGTGACAGTCCCTTTTTGCGCTCCTGGCAGAAAACCCAGACTCGATCCCCTGGTGCAAAGTCCCTCCCCTGGCTGTTGGAGTCGTATGCCCGCTTCTGCCAACTCCCTGCTGCTGCCAGGGCCTCCCAAGTTAGTTTGTGCACCATGTGGAGATGTTCTCCCAAGCAACCACTGGCATCCACCACTTGGTTCGGGGGTTGACACCGCGAGATGCCCCGACGACCTTGTGGCCGCAGTTCTGGGCAGCCGCTTCAACAATGGAGGTGGAGAACATGGCCCATTCAGACTCCATGTCTCCAGACTCCCTCGGAATGTGGTTGGAGTTCTTCCGGAGGGGCCTCAGCCAGACGTTCTCAGCACACTCTCACTATACGTTTGGGTCTACCAGGACTGAATGGCATCTTCCCCTGCCACTGGATCCAACTCACCACCAGGTGGTAATCAGTTGGCAGCTCTGCGCCTGTCTTTACTCGAGTGTCCAAGACATACGGTCGCAGGTCTGATGATACGATAACAAAATCGATCATCGACCTGCGACCTAGGGTGTCCTGGTGCCAGGTGCACACATGGACACCCTTATGCTTGAACATGGTGTTCGTTATGGGCAAACTGTAGTTAGCGCATAAGTCCAACAACTGAACATCACTCGGGTTCAGATCGGGCAGACCGTTCCTCCCAATCCCCCCCCCCCCGCCAGGTTTCACTGTAGTTGCCCACGTGCGCATTTAAGTCCCCCAGTAGGACAATGGAATCTCCAAGAGGAGCACCCTCCAGCACCCCAGTCAGAGACTCCAAAAAGGGTTGGTACTCTGAAGCATCGTTTGGTGCACAGGCACAAATACTGTAAAATAAATTAAAATATTTTATAACACCACTGATATAAGACAAAAACATTACATATCACATAAATGAATAAATTACATAGTTGTATAAATTTATGACACCAGTGAATGTACAGGATAAACAGGTGCACTCGCACCTTTACAAGTCATCCTACTAGTATGCTGAAAAAGAAAATTTTAGAAAAAGTCTAAGAGTCTTCCACATCCACCCAACCTACTCTTTTATACACAGTCTGTGGGTGTAACGGATGACTTTAATAAAGGCTCTGTTTTGGAACTAGATCATTTGTTGTGAATAGAAACACCTGTGTTTACACACTCGCTATCATAGTACTCGGATTCTGAATGTAATAGCCTTTTGACCTCCTGCCAAGGAAAATATGAAAAAAGGCAGATAATGTTGTACAACTTATTCATTGTGTTTTACATGCTCAGAAAACACAAGACTGCATGCATAAATGTGGATGTTGTCATAATCATATCATTGATGAATAGTGTGATTGATGTCTTTGCTTTTCAAAGTTTGGTTCACAGGGAGAGTCGGAGGATCAGAATTCATCATCTGACCGGGAGACAAAGGCAGGGCCACAAAATCAAACAACCCAAGATCAAAAAAATACAAGAAGGTTCAGTTCACAGGAGACTAAACACTGGATCTATGAATGATATGACCCATTTCTTTTTATTGTTCAGCACTGATCTTGGCAGGCTCAATTCCTTATAGGCCTGCAGTTGTAATTGGAAAAAAATAAACTCTTCTTTAGCATAATGAAATTGATTGCAAAGCTTTGTTAAGCTTTAAACTTTAAACTTCATGTATTTATACAGCACCTTTCATACAACAAAGTGCAGCTCAAAGTGCTTTACAGTTAAAAACAATTCCAGATAAAACACAAGCAAAACGATAAAAAGACATAGAGCCCTCCCCCCGCCCCCACTCTCATCCAAGGCATCCAAGGCATACATCGACCACCATCACCACCACCATCCATCAACCCACCCCAGAGCCCACCTCCTCCCACCCTGTTCCACCCCACCCACAAATAATAATAGGCATTATTATGCCTCACCAGAGTGAGGACACGCCATCATAGGGGGACCGTCAGCACCAGGAGCCAGTCTCAGCCCACAGCTGCAGAGACACTGCCACAGGGGCCACCCCGGCCCAGGCAGACAGAGGAGTCCACACCACAACCAACAGGCTGTGACTGGACTCCCCCATCCCACCGAGCCAGGGCCACCACCACAGCAGCATCCCCACCGCCAGAGCCAATTACAGCTCCAAGTGCTGAGAGCGCCCCCAATAAGGAAACACTAGAGCTCCAAATACCATACGATAAAATAAAATACAATAAAATATGATAAGGAGAATAAGATAATTAAAAAAAATTAAAGAGAATAAAATGGTTAAAGGAACAATAAATATACCCATATACGTATATAGTAATGCAAAACTGGACGGAAATAATCTAAAAATATAAAGATATAGAAATAAATAAAATAGCCAAATAAGTATATAAACATAAATGACAAAATTAGTTAAAAGCCAAACTAAAAAGGTGGGTCTTGAGCCTCCTTTTGAAAACATCAACGCTCTCTGCAGCCCTGAGGTCCTCTGGCAGGCCGTTCCACAGATGTGGGCTGAAAAACTGGAACGATGCCTCACCATGGGTTTTTGTCCCAACTTTAGGTATCATTAAAAGGCCAGTACCAGAGGACCTCAGAGTCCACAAGGGACAATATGGTAAAAGCAGATCAAATAAATAAGACGGACCAAGACCACTAAGAGTTTTATAAACTAATAAAAGAACTTTAAAATCGATTCTATAACTCACAGGGAGCCAATGCAGCCATTTTAAAACTGGCGTAATATACTCTCTCTTTCTGATCTTCATCAGCACAAGGGCTGCTGAATTCTGTAATAGTTGTAAGTTACTGATCGTCTTTTTAGGAAGACCAGAAAGGAGAACATTGCAATAATCAATATGACTAGAAATAAAAGCATGCATTAGCGTCTCTGTGTTTTCTCATGAGAGAAATGGGCAGACTCTGGCTATATTCTTTAGATGATAAAATCCAATTTTTAAAATATTATTAACATGCAGAATAAAACTAAGCTCAAAGCCAAAAATAACGCCCAGGTTTTAAGCTTGTCTTGATGGAATAAGACACAATGTTTGTAATCTTGATAAAAGTTTCTCTCTGAGCTTCAGGACTGATAACTAAAACTTCAGTTTTGTCCTGGTTGAGCTGTAGGAAATTTTCTGCCATCCAGGACTTAATGTCTAAAATGCAGTTAAAAAGGACATCAGTTGGTGCTGGGTCATAAAGAGAGACAGAAATGTAAAGCTGGGTATCATCAGCATAACTGTAGAAACTAATTCCGTGTCTCCTGATGACATTGCCTAGTGGCAGCAAGTACAAATTAAAAAGAATTGGACCTAAAATCGACCCTTGATGAACACCACAATCCATGTTGTATTTCTTTGATGAGTGTTCACCCAGGGTGACATAAAATTCTCTGCCAGTGAGGTAGGATTTAAACCAGCTAAAAACAGTGCCTGAAGCACAGGCGGCTGAGGTGGTCCATGGTCCTCCTGCGGCTCCACCCTCAATGTGGCCACCTTGGACAAGGGAGGAGAACAGGAGGTCAGTGAGGTGACACCACAGTCATCAGCAGCAGAGACTGGTGGGGAGGACCCAGAGACAGGGGGATCTGCACTTGGGTCCTCCCAGCAGGAGCAAGGCAAGTCGTTTCTAAAATTGATGTTGAAAATAAGGGAAAAAGTACTTGCTTTAACTCCTGGTCTCCTGCTGCTGGAGTGATGGCCTCAGAATGAGCTGCAGGCTAGGCAGCAGAGGAGGAGCTCTGAAGCGATGAAGCAGATGAATCAGCAGGTGCGGAGATCAGGAGCGGAGATGCTGCTGTGGCAGCCTGTGAGAAGCTCTAGAACTGAGATGCTGGCATGACAGCTGGTGAGGAGCTCAGATGCTGGCGTGACAGGTGATGAGGAGCTCTGGAACTGCTGAGCTGATGTGACAGCTGGTGAGAAGGGGAGATGAAGAGCAGCAGCTGAAGAGGAAGGCTGGAGAGGAGTAGCGGCTGCTAGAGAGCTCATCCTCTCAGACGTGGAGGGTGTGGAGATGGAGATGACCTCAGGTGGAAGAGGAAGAGCAGAGGTGAGAGGCAGCATCAAGATGGAGACAGCAGCAGAGCCAGATGGCGAGGACCCAGGAACAGCAGACAGCTGTGACTGGGGCCCCTCGCCAGCTGCCTTGCCCCGTGTTCTGCCGCTGCTGGAGCTGCTGCTGTCGATCCGAGGGAGTCCCTCTGGGTGGCTGCAGAAATCTCTTGGAGCATAGATGGGGTGGCCTCTGGAGTCACCACTGGTGCAGGCGAGATGGCCTCGGGAAACGCTGCTGAGGCAGGCGAGACAGCCCCGGAAGACACTACTGAGACACCGACCCCGAGAGGAGCTGCTAGACCGCCGGCCATGAGAGGGGAAGCCGACGAAGCTGCAGGTGAGGAGGTAGGGAGCAGAGCAGCAGGTGGGAAGGTCTGGAGTGAAGCAGTGGTTGAGACGGTCTCCAGCAACTCTGTGGAGGTAATCTCTGGTGCCGGGCCGAAACAGGGAGGGGAGCAGCGTTACCTTGGGACTCGCTCCCTCGCTGGCCCCTTTGAAGCCAGTTGGTCCTCTCATGCAGGGAATAAGACCTCAGGAGTGAGCCAGGGCTTATAATCCATTAAGATGTCTTCTTGCGAGAGGACCACCAGCCTCCACTCCTCCTGCTCCATAGCATCCGCTGCTGTGGCTGGTGGAATAAAGCTGGCAGGCAGCGTAGGTACAATGGGGGAGGCAAGAGGCAGTTTACTGGAAGCAGGAGAGGAAGCCGATGACCTGGACACAGGCTGGGAGAGGTGAGAAAGCCATTTTGCCCTAGCGAGTCCCAGAACCGCATTATGCTGGAGTGGAGCGCAGCTGCCTTAGGGACTAGAAGCAGGTCCGGGTAACTAAGAAGGATGTCCTCCGCAACCATAAGCTCCCCTAGTCCCTCCAAAGGGTTGGGAAGATCCAGAACCTGGGTCATCAGGTAGGTAACCTGACTGAGAACCTCTGTGAGCACTTCTAGACTGCGTTCCTTCCTCCTTCTGCCGTTTTCACCCGCTGAGTCCATTTGTGACAGCGTACAACTGTCATGATCGCCCTTTCGGGGCTTGAAAGAGGACTCAATTGCTGGGCAACGTTTTGGCATATTTATTGACAAAACAAAGCAGCTTATGGGCTGAAAACAAAATACAAGCTGTAACAGCAGATACAACTTACTACAATCTAACAATGACATGAAGCAAGCTTGTGTTACAGGCAGGAATGACGTGGACGCCGTACTGAGGTCCAGAGCGGCATCACCTAAATAGACATGAACATAATTAGCAGAATAGGGAACAGCTGTGGCAAATTAGGAACTAAGGAGTCAATGACGATAACAGGAAATGAGGAACAACAGTGATGCTAAACAACCCAGAATATACTTCAAAGTAAAAGTGATCTAAGGACTGAGGAGCACTAAATGCTTAAAAACTTATACCATAAAGTTGCCGCGATTAATTCGGCATATGTGAAGAACACGAGAAGCGCCAGCGGAGACTTGGGTCTAACAAAGAACACCAGTGTATCCAACACAGGGCACGCTGGGAGAAGCAGCGGCCTGAACGGGCGGACCACCGTCCTTTGCGGGGAAGCACGCCTAGTCTACCCGGTCAGTGGTAGACAGGAGTCCCGACTGCTGCTTCACCCGTCTGCTATTACTGTCCTTTCCAGGACCGCAAGTCCAAGAGCATCTAAAAATTAAAAACTTCGTAATAATACTGTCATGATTGTAGAGTGGAATGGCCGGAATGACTTATCAAAAATGCCCAAATAACGAAATAAATAATTTTTAGTTAAATATTTACTGACAAATGGGCAGCACTGATGCAAAAGTTGCAGTCAAACAGGTCCTTCTGCTGTGTATAATAATGTTGTGTGTTTTGTAGTTAATTCAGTTGATCAGTTTTAAAACACCTTTTAATAACAAAATATTGCTACAGTATAAAATGATGTACTACAATGGGTTTCTAATATTTGTAAATGTGCCCTGTTATAGTACTGCATGAGTTTATTGACAATACACAGAAGAAATTCAGTATTACACTTAACTCCATCACTGAAAAGTGATATGAACTAAAATAATTATAATGGTGCCTGAACAACTCCCATTCCCCAAAGTGCAAGATACACTATTATGAATATAACTCATAAAGATCACACAAATAAGTGATCTGACAAACAAATGAACAAGGGATCTGAAACAGTCGCTAACACTGGATGTCCCATTCGTTTTCAATAATTAGGTATTCTGCAATTAATATTCACACAATCAAATAAATCTTAGAGGCATTCAGTCCCTTTCATATTTGTCAAAGTCTAATATGTGTGATTGCCTACATATAGGCTACACCTCTTTGTATTCCACTTTCAAACACAGCCTACATTTGGGCCTGTAAAGCCTAATTGGGATACCTGTTTTAGACAGAAATACTTGAATTCTATGGGCAATGCACTAGTACAGTTAAATTAAAGAGGACAAAGTACATTTTGAGCCTCTGTGTTTCCCCTAATCTGACCAGAGGAGGGTTACTCCAGGTCAGCTTACTCCACTGACACAGATTCGTGACAAAGGAACCTCCTGCTGCTCCGCTGGGAAGAAGGCTGAAACCTTGGTGTACAGAAGAAGCTACACTAAACTATTATTTCCTACACAGAACATAAGCTCCTTTTATTCTCCTATGACTGTAAAACAGTGAAATCAACTCCCCTGAATTTATCTTTTTAAACAACATGCAGTCAAAATTGCTTTATTGTTCCATAAATACAGCATAAATACAGATTTTGATTTAAATCAGTTCAGCTGACAACTTCCAAATGAGCTTCACTCTAGTTACCACAGTTTCTTTGTACCACGGCTATTCAGTGTGGGCCAAATCGTTGGCAGCGTGTGTACTCAGTTGTGAAGAATGAACACTTGTAGTCACAGTGTTCAATAGGCTGGACACAAGGAGGCTTTAGCTGCTTAAAATGTGGGAAGAAGGAGGCCTAATGAAGGAAAGTATTCACCTATAATGAGCATGAGGATGAAATCAATATAAAATGTTCCTGTTTGTATTAGATGTGAGCACTCACAGTTGGGAAAAGGTTTTATTGACAAACTATTTTCAAACTTGGATACAGATAGATTCAAACTGTCCATGTCCTGCACAGTGTCCTTCCTCTCTTATCGTCATCACGCTAGCGGAAGCATTGTCACGGTTGGTCCACAAACATCGAATGATTCTTCTACGTAATGACACCACAACCTAAACCGGATTATCCTGAGGCAAATTACATCATCACCACCCCCACTCCTCCCCTCAGGCTCATCCTCGCCTCGGACCATCTGGAGGTTACTAGAGGACATTCCCTCCATTGAGTTGACACTGGCTGCCGCTGCTGCTGCACGGTCAGCTCTGGCCTGCGGCGTCACCCTGCAGCTGTCACCTGGAACTGACAGCGACTGTACTGTTCCCACGACTGGGGCTGACAAATTTGGAGAGAAGTGTAAGAGTGCGTGCAAGGATGCAAAGAAAGATGCTATGACTGGCAGTGAGCGCTATGTTAAGACAAAGTGGTACTGATGCTGATGCTGATTATTAAAAAGGGGGAAATTAAAGGCTAGAGACTTAAGGAGGTTTAGTCAAGCAGTTTATTTTCACATTTGACACAGAATCAAAGAGTTTGGCCCTTTCACGACTGATTCTCTTACAAAAGATCTTACAAAAAGATTCTGAACATATCTTGTGATGAGTGCTTACAGTTAAAACAGTGGTTAATGTCTTATTTTATTAAAAAAAAAATCACATACATGCACTTTTGGGAAGATTTGCTCTTTAAGATGGAGAACCGTGTTAGGCTTTCTCATATGTGCGGACCGCCTTGACACCCTCAAAGGTTAATGTCTGCAGGCAGAAAATTCAAAAAGAGAATCAATTTAGCATGATAGAGTCGGTCCATTTATATCAGTCTGATGTGTGATTTGATGTAATTTTATACTCCTAAGTACAACAGGACGGGTGTTACTACGGCTTACCATCACCATTTTCCCATCCTTGATTTCTCTGACAAATTTGCTCTCTTTGCCATCCCATTTTTGCACGTGGACAAAATTGTCTCCCTCCATGGAGAAGGTAGACTATGGACAGAATCAAATGCAGCACATGAATGTGTCTTTTATATAACACCTAATAAAGATGAACTTTACACATCAACTTTTATCTAATCTTACTTTGACATGTCGATCATCAGGCGTGGTCTCATCAAACTCCTCTCCCAGCTTGGCAGAGAGCTCAGTGTTCCTAAAGGTGCTCAGAGTTTTCACCACTACTTTGTCCCCATCCTTACTGATCACTACAGTTGGTTTGGTGACGTTCCCCACTTGTCTCGTGGCAAAACCAACACCTGTTAAGAAAGCATTACTAATGCATTATTATGCACACAACTTAAGCCAATGGCAACATTATTCAGCTGTTCTTCTTCTTAAAGTAGAAACATTAGCAGCTATTATGCATTCATTTTACAACAAAAATCTCTCATATTCAATTTTTTTCCTCACCTAGTGCTTTCATGTACTCATCAAAGTTCTGGCTGTCCACCAGTTTCCATGTAGCACAGAAAGCTTCAACCATGGTAGTAGAGGTCCTTGGTCCGGTCCAGAATCAGACTGTCAGACTGTCTCTCCTCCCCCTGGACTAAGTCTCAGTGTCAGTACTGAGACCGCCTCCCACACTGAATATGCAAATCTGATAGGATGTTCCTAGACTCTGTGTGAGTTGGGATTGGTTGCTGCAAAATATGATGTTTGGATACCATGGGATGAATGAAGAAAGACCACGTGGAACACCAGAGGAAAAGAAACATTATTTTAATATGATTAGCTACAAACACAACAACAGTGATATGATTTCTAATCATTTTTGCAAACATGCAGGTACACAGTTGATGTTATTCTGTTTTGTTAATTTTTTCATTCATATAAACAGGACTGTAGCACAATATTTTGAGTCCCGGTTACACCCCCTCTACTTCCGCCTATGGGACCTTAAATCGAAAAAATTTTCCATTGAAATGAATGGTGAGTGTGAAATTATCTTTTGATCCCAATGTGGGGAGCCTTGAATAATGAAACTGAATTGCATTTAATTCAAGTTTATTTCAAGCAATCATTCCCACAGTCTGCTCTCATTCTTGAGCAGTGAACAAAGAGGAGGAAACACACCAAAGTCCTCACCTTTAAACATTCTCACATCCTCACTCTCCGCAGGAGAGCGGCGCGGTCACGGTGGCCCGTTCTGCCTCTGCGCGTGGTGGAGCCGTGACCGCGCACGAGAGACAATCTGCTACTACATTGAATTTGCCCGCAACGTGCCTAATGTCAGTGGTAAATTCCGAGATCGCGGCCAGCTGCCTCTGCTGCCTGCCTGACCACGGGTCTGAAATTTTGGCCATGGCGTATGTGAGCGGCTTGTGGTCCACATAAGCGGTGAAGCACCGTCCTTCCAGCCAGAACTGGAAATGACGAATAGCCAAATGCAGCACCAACAGTTCTCTGTCGAACGTGCTGTATTTTCGCTCAGCCGCGCTTAAGGATTTGCTAAAGAAAGCCAACGGCTGCCAAACCCCGGCGACCTGTTGCTCAATAACGGCCCCTATGGCTAAATCTGAAGCGTCTGTCGTCAGCGCGATATGCGCTGCCGGGTCTGGGTGGGCCAGGAGCGCAGCGTCAGCCAAGGCTTTTTTAACCTCTGTGAACGCGCGCTCCCGCTCCGGGGACCATTCGACCGCCTGGGTTGGTTTTTGCTTTTTGAGCGCGGCATATAACGGTTGCATGATTTGAGCTGCGTGGGGCAGGAATCGGTTATAAAAATTCACCATCCCCAAGAATTCCTGCAGTGATTTGACCGTTTGTGGCCGGGGAAAATCCGCTACCGCGCGTACTTTATCTGGTAACGGAACCGCTCCCTCTGGGGAGACGTAGTGACCCAAAAAATCGATCTGCTCGACGCCAAACTGGCACTTGGTTGGGTTAATTATTAAGCCGTGCTCTCCCAGCCTCCTAAAAACTGCTGTGAGGTGCGTTTCGTGTTCGTCCTCTGAAGTACTCGCGACCAAAATGTCGTCGAGGTACACAAACACGAAAGGGAGATCGCGTAACACAGCATCCATCATCTGCTGAAACGTTTGCGCCGCCCCTTTGAGACCAAACGGCATGCGTAAAAATTCGAAAAGTCCGAACGGGGTTATTACCGCTGTTTTAGGAATGTCCTGCGGTTGGACTGGGACTTGATGATAGCCACGAACCAGATCAATCTTTGAAAAAATGCGCGCCCCCGCCAGGTGCACCGAAAAATCCTGAATGTGCGGGATGGGATAACGATCGTGCGCCGTAGCATTGTTTAGCCTGCAGTAATCGCCACACGGTCTCCAGGAGCCATCGGCTTTCGGTACCATGTGCAGCGGCGAAGCCCACGGGCTTTTTGACCAACGAACGATGCCCAGCCTCTCTAGGCTGGCGAACTCCTCGCGCGCAATGGCGAGCTTAACTGCATCCAAGCGCCGAGCTTTTGCAAACACGGGAGGACCAGATGTAGGGATAAAATGTTTCACCCCGTGTTTCGCGACTGTTGCTGAAAAAGAATCAGAATCAGAATCAGAATCAGATTTATTGCCATTGTTCATGTAGTACACAAACTAGGAATTTGTCTCGGTGGGCACAGTGAGCGCTGGAAATTGGGTGAGGAGTGTGTGAAACTTACCACCTGCTGTAGCGACGTGGGTCTGTACTGGTGGTGGGGACACTCGAGCTGCACAGGGGAGAAAGTAAAAAGAGAGTGCATTTACCAGCCGTCTATTAGCAAGATCAACTAACAGATTGTGTGAGCACAAAAAATCCGCGCCCAACATGTTGAAACTCACCGCCGCTATTACAAAAGTCCATTCATATGTGCGGCCATGTAAGCATAAAGGCAAGGTCCTTTTCCCGTAGGTGTTGATGCTCGAGCCATTTGCCGCCGTAGCTCCGCTACCGCGGGGTCCAGCCACCCGGTCCGCGTATGTTGGGGTGATGAAGCTCACTTGGGCTCCGGTGTCTATGAGGAACTCTCGTCCGGAGCTCTTATCCGTGATGTAGAGCAGCTTGTTGCCTTCTCCGAGAGTCGAAGCTGCTAGCGACCCCCGGTCTTGCCGTTTCCCGAACTCTTGAAGTTGCAGGGCGGCACACACCTGCATGCCCTATCAGCGAACCTCCGATGGTAAAAGCAGAGATCCTCTCCTCCGCTGTGTCGGGGCCGCGCCTCTGCCACCGGACCATTGGCTCCACCTCGTCGCGGCTGTGCTGCCGCCGTCGTCGGCCAGCCTGGGTCTGCCGCCTCTGGCTCTCCGCTGTCTTGGGTCGCCGCTGTGGTTGCTTGCCCGCCGCAGGCGTCCAGAATCCCATCTGCTTCCTGGGCCAGCTCCCGGAACTCCTCCAGGGTGTGACACTTCTTGCCGGCCAGCGTGCTTCTCGCATGCGTCGGGAGGTTGGAGAGGAAGATGAACTGGAAAAGGAAATCATCGTTGTCCGACCCTCTCAGCTGTATCATCTCCTCCATCAGGGCGCTCGGCCTGTGTCCTCCTTGGTCTAGCAAAGACAGGATCCTCCTCGCCCTCACTTCGGCCGAGGGGGTGAAAAACTTAATGAGGGTGGATTTCAGCTTGTTGTACCTGCCGGTCGCGGGTAGCTGCTCCACCAAGCTCTGCACACACCGAGCTGTGCTGTTATCCAGTTTAGCGATGACATGGTGGAACTTAGTGTCATCCACCGTTACTCCTGCGAGCGCGAACTGCAACTCCGCTTGCAGGAACCACGACCGTGGGTTATCCTGCCAGAAATCAGGCAGCTTGACGGCCACTGCGCTCGCCAGAACTGAACTCTGTGAGTCCGGGACCCTGAGACCTTCTCCGGTCATTCTCAACGTCGTCGGTCACCAATTGTGGGGAGCCTTGAATAACGAAACTGAATTGCATTTAATTCAAGTTTATTTCAAGCAATCATTCCCACAGTCTGCTCTCATTCTTGAGCAGCGAACAAAGAGGAGGAAACACACCAAAGTCCTCACCTTTAAACATTCTCACATAAAGGAATCTCCCTCGCAGGGGAGGTCACACATCTCCATCATAATCCCTTTATTCACATTCATAATCCCTTTATTTACATTACTCCCCCCTCTCTCTTCTCGAGCCTCAGAGGTCAGGAAGTCTTCTGTCCACACCTATGTCTTCTCTCGCTGTCCTCCGCAGGGGGCTCAGACTCTGCGTCGCAGGGGTCTCAGACTCTGCGTCTCCTTCATCGTGAGGTTAAATCACATATGCATATGTCCAATATATACATGCACAACTAGTTAAAGCACTATATGCATATGTCCAACATGTACATGCACAACTACACAGCCATACCCAACCAAATTTTGCCACGAGTTAAACATATGATGTTTGTCAATTTAAAAGATAATTTTCCAAGTAATTAAAGTTGTCGGCTGTCGTATAATAACAGTAATATTTAGATTTTGTTTCAACGATTAGCGGACAACTCCCATCATCCCACATCACTAAACACGAGCATGGCGGGAGGTTACTAAAACCTCACCTCCTGTTTCCTGACAGATGAAAAAAGGAGAAAAACGACACAAAGGTATTGTTTTGTATTGTGAGAGCTGCAGCAGATCCAGAAGATTGTCTTTATTTTCTGTTTGTGTGCTTTTGCTCTAGTCCTGATATGTGTGTTTTACTACTGATATGGTACCCCGATCTAAATTAAAAAAATAAAAAGAGAGAAAAGAGAGAAGGAAAAAGGAAGAGTCAGATGATGTTAAAATGTGAGAAGTGGGGCGTTTTGTGACACCTGGGAGTTAAATTTTTTGTTTAAGGGGCCTGTATTGTGAATGTGGAATTTCACTGGCTCAAAGACAGTGATTTAATGGATATATTGGAATTGAATTTTATTAATGTACTAGTTTTATGCCCAAGTTTGTGGTGGTGGAGTGTGTTTACTCCGTTTGAGATGTCTGTTCATGTGAATTTACATACCCAACATTTGAAGTATTGTGATGTACCCATTGTAGGGGTGAGTGTTGGAGGGGGAGGCCGCCAGTAGTCGTTATGTGTTTTATAGTTTTGTATGCCTTTTATGTGGAGCTGTTCCAGGATTATTTTTAGATACACGGCTTTGTTTTGCATGTTTGGCGGCAGAATAATCCGCCCAGCTGTGTGGGGGTGCTGGTAGTCTACTTGGCCCCCCAGCCTTGTTGTGTGCATGGATAGGTAGTTTATTTGTTTCTGTAATTGTTTTGTTCTAGTGTGTGAGTCGGGAAGCAAATTGGGGAGGGCTATTTGTGCGCTTGGCATTTTTTTTTTTTGAAGGGGGGGTAAAATGTTGTGTATGTAAATAGGCTGTATTACTAAGATGGCGGCTGGGTTGGTCATGGGCTAGACCGGGGTGGCTAACTACCGGTTTCCGGTGGTGACGCCGCCCGGGGTATAAAGGAAGTGGGCGGAAGAGGCTCTTCCTCTTTCGTCGCGGGATCCACCTGGCAAGCAGGTGAGTGCCGTAAGCCTCTTTATGTATGTGACGCACTCTCTGTAATAAAGCTCCATAAACTACATTAACTGTGTGTTTGCTTTTGCCCAACTATGTACACAACACAAGGCAACTGTGTTCACAAAAAAGTTATATTTAATAAAGTGCAAAGACATAGGGAATAAGTATTGAACACGCTTGGTGAAATTCATTTTATATTTAGTAGAAAAGTCTTTTGTTGGTAATAACAGCTTCCAGGCACCTCCTGTATGGAGAAACCAGGTGCAGGCATTGCTCAGGAGTGATTTTAGCCCATTCTTCCACACAAACTGTCTTCAAATCTTGAAGGTTTCGTGGGTGTCTTCTATGAATTCTGATCTTCAGTTGGTTCCATAGTAGGGGTGTAACGGTACATGTATTCGTATTTTTTGGTACGGCACCTTCGGTTCAGTGCAGAGGTGTACCAAGGTTCCACATGGACCATGTTGAGTAACGAACAGGAAGTGTAACTGCCTCGCACTGTACATGTAAACAAACTGTGCAGCCCAGCCTCTGACTAGGGAACATCATGGCTGGCTGTATAGAGAAGCCAGAGCTTGAAGAGCCTCTTCACAAGTCTCTTGTCTGGGAACACTTCGGCTTTCTGGTGGAATATGTGAACGGACAAAGGCAAGTGAATAAGACAAGAACAGTATCAGATATGCTTTTGGCAGTATGTTGAACTGGAATTTCCCCATTGTGGGACTAATAAAGGCTTATCTTATCTTAATTCATTTGAAATGGCACCACGCAAGCGTGCAGCACGGAAAAAAAAAAAAAAACCTAACGTGGTACAAGCGCAGCTTTCAGCAGCATTGAGGCAGCCTCTCAAGGGCTTTTCAGATTGAGCCAAATCAATAACAAATGCCACTGGTGTTTTTTATAGCAGTGGATCTAAGGCCATATTCAGCTGTTAAGAACACCAGGTTTAAACACATGCTGAAGGTAACTGAGCCCCGGTATGAAGTTCCTTGTTGTGCCCACTTCAGCCAGAAAATAATACCATCCTTTTAAGAAAAAGCTAAATCTGTTAAGATAAGATAAGATAAGCCTTTATTAGTCCCACAACGGGGAAATTCCAGGATTGCAACAGCACAGGGATAGCAACACTCAGAGCAACAATCAGAAGGTAAGAAAAAAAACAAGCAAGCAAGAGCAGCTAATATACATATGTACATATTACTATAAAATATATATATACACACACACACACAGACACACAGTGCAGAGCATTGTAGCTGGATGGAATAAATAAATAAATAAATATAATTGTACAAAAAAATATAATTGTACAAAAAAATGCAAATAATTTGCTGTTGTTGTGCATGAGTGCCTTCAGAACCTGTACACAACAATGACAAATAATTTGCAATTTTTTTACCTAATTAACAAGTGAAATTAGATAATTAATTTCCCACAGAAACCTGAACATACCAGAGCAACCTGGTTAAAAACACTGCTTCAGGCAATAAGGAACTTTAATTTCCTAAAAATAAAAGAATAATTCAGACTATTCAGACTTTTATTGTTGCACTTGTCTGCATTGTTCATTTGCTAAAAAGAGAATTTATTTGTTTTATTGTATACATTTTATTTATTGTAGAAATTACTGCTGGCAGTTTGCAGGGATTTTTTTTTTGTCAAAGCTCTTCCTGCTTATACAAAAGATAAGCAGTTTTATGTTTTGCATGTTGTTTCCTTACTGTAACAAAAATGAACCGAACTGTGACCTTAAAACCAAGCTACTTACCAAACTGTGATTTTAGGTGGACCGTTACACCCCTATTCCATAGGTTTTCAATTGGATTCAGGTGAGGTGACTGACTGGGCCATTCTAGCAGCTTTATTTTCCTTCTCTGGAGCCAGTTGTGTCATGTGTCTGAGCTTGTGTTTACTGAGCTTAGACACTCACATTAATTCTAAGTTCTGTTTGTTTGTCACTAGCATTATTATGTGGTCTGCTTTGTTTATTTCCTGGTTTTGTGACAGTCTTTCCCCTTTTTCTCCAGACACTCCCCACCAGCTGCCCTCTGTCTTCTGCCACCTCAGCTGAGGGCAGTTGGTTTGATTAGGTTGCCAGCTGTTCTGCCTGCCCGCACCTGCGCCTAATTAAACTGTATTATATTTAAGCACTGCTGATTCACTGCTGGAGTGCGGTTAAATTGGATTGCCTATTCATCTCCCTACTGGTTCCAGCCTCTGAAGGTTTCCTTCTCCTAAGCTCTCTCTTCTCAAAGGCTCTATCTGTAAGTCATTCCTGTTGCATTTTTGTATTGTGGGAACTTCTGGACATTTATGTTGCTTTTTGTGTTATTAAATGTCTAAAACACAATCCTGCGTTTGGATCTGTCTTCTCTGCACCTCGTAGAGGTGCATATGACAGAATTTAACCACCAGTTTAAAAGATCCAGCTGTTGTGTTTGTGCCCTTTTTCCCCCCTCCTTTTGTCTTGTTTTCACTCACCTGCTCGTTGGAGCTGGATGGATTCGGCAGATGGACGCAGTTATCCGATGCGCCTGGGCTGGGAGTGCTGCCGTGCCCTTATGGAGATTGACGGTCTCATCTCTTCGGCACGCACTTATTCCACCCCGGAGGATGCAGGGTGGTATCTGGAGCTCGTGGAGGTAACAGCTCGCTGATGCCCTCAACTGATGGAGTGCACTGAGGGAAGATAAAGGATTTCTCAGGTGGCTGCGCTCCTAAGCGAGAACAGCAGGGGGACGAAGATTTCCTCAGGGGAAGCCGGGGCACGCGCCGAAGGGGAGGCGCTCCCGGGGCTCCATTGCCTCTACTCCTCGCCAGCCTCTGGCGTCCGTTCCTCTTTCGTCTACTCCGCGAGGCCAACGTCATCCTGTTACAGACCATCGGAGGAGAGCCTCCACTTCCTCATTCGCAGCCCTTCCTTTGCCGAGGCAGGAAACTCCCGCAGCAGCCTCTTTTTCCATCTCCTTCTCTCAGGTTGTCCCGCCAGCCAATCTCTCCGCTGCCATTTTTTCTCCCTCGTCCTCTGTGATTTCTCCCGCTGCAGATGAACTGGTCGCCTCCCTCTCGGTCACATCTGCCTCTGTGACTCCAGGGGCGGCTCCTCAACAGTCCTCAAAGGGGCCCACGTTCACCATAGCCACGGAGAGAGGGACGACGCTCCACCCGCTGCAGCAGACAACATCCTACATCAGGAAATCAGGTGTCATTTTTTCCTTCTTCAAATTATGATGATATGCCTTGCTTGATTCCTGGTAGGGAGACTCAGGGCACACAGACCTGGGTGGATTGTTCGGTGTCTTCAACGGCCAGGCGAGCGTGATCAGCTCTGGTAGACACACCACGGAGGTGGACAGCAAACCTGGAGAGACAGGAAGACAAACGGGTAACACAGGTAACAGATAGAATAATGGGCTAAGAACAGTTTACTTGGTTATAGCAAACCTAACGATCCAGCGATGGTTGCTCCACACGGGGCTTTTACATACACTGGTCATCAGGTGTGTAATCACACAGGTGTGCCCAATTCTCCGGAGCCAAACAGACAGAGAGGAGGGGAGGGGGAGCACGCTTGCCTGACCATCACAATATAACTTGTTTTGTGAACACAGTTGCCTTGATTTCTTTGGATGTATGGATTACTAGGGTTGTTATTGATATCTGGTGAAAATATCAGGTCACCGGCTCAATCAGAAATATGTTTAATAAAAAAAAATGTTGACATGCTCAATACTTATTTTTTCTACTGTATACAAATAGTATTTATAGACTCATTTTGTAATAACTTTAATATTTTATTTGAATTGTTTAACTTATGATGGACCTGACTGGGGAGGGCGGTTGAAAAGATTTTAAGTGGTCAGAAGGGGTGGCGGGTAAGGGGTGGGGAGGGGGAGAAAAAGAGAGAGGAATGAATTCTGAAATTGAATGCTCTATGTAACTTTCTTGTACTGGGCAGGAACACTGAAAAAGACTACAACTATTGTAACTATGACCTTAGTCCCAAGTTGCTTAGTTGTTTGTGGCTTCAGTTCCCTGTGATTCCAGGTATTGTGGTCAAAGGTTGATGTACCATCAAAATATTTTTGGAAACATTATATTAAGGTGAAAGTCTTTCATAGTGTTGCTTTAAGGGTCATCGATTGAAAAATGGTGTGTTTGTTAACCTTCTGAAATGCATGTATTGGTCACATGATTACCCAAAAAAATTATCTAATTTTCCAGTATCTATCAAATATCAATCTTTTCTCCAAGAAGCCATTTTGACTCTTGCAGGTTTGCTATGGGACATCATAAAATGGTAAATCGAGCCCAGCAACGTCCTTGATACCCACCTGCTGCTTTATTATTAGCCAGTAGATGGATGGGAGCCAGAAGTGTTAGCTTCCAAGCTAACAGTGGTACTAGGAAGCTTGCACCAAACTTGGTTTATGCTATTTTTTTTTCATTAGATTTCAGTCACCATAATAGACATCCCTGTTTCCACCTGGTTCACTAACGCACAGTTGATTATATATCTTGAGTTATTCTGTTTTTTTGTTTTTTGTTACAATTTTACTAGGATTGTGGAGAGTGTAAATAACGGAAACAGATTTATGCAACAGACGACTTTATTCACTCTCACATCAGTCATACACAGAAAAAGCATGTCTCAATACACCAGGGGCTCTCCTTTATATCCACCGCCCATCTCACATCTGCATGACATCTCGCATCACAATACATTCATCCCTTCTCCCCCAACTCCTTCTTCCTGCTACCTCACCATAATCTCCATCCCTATTGTCCTTCTCTGTTTACACTCTGCATCCAGTCTGAGATGATTAACCCAGCCTCTACATGAAAATACATTGAGTCGTTAGCATGCTAGGCTGTCCGAGTCAATCAATGTGACGGACAGGCCACCTGGCATTAGCTTAAATGTTGATCCAGCCAGTTTTGATCGTTATTTTCTATAAATTTTATTCACCTCCACTGTTTGCTTTCGGCTTTAGGACTGTGACTAGGATTCTTCTTTGACTTGGCACAGAGGCGTCGTCTCTTTGAATTTAGTCTGCTGGTAGGATCATTAGCTTCCCCAGGCAAGCCCGGGTACTGGCGGAGGGCGCGACGAGAACGCTGATCCATTGCCCCCACAATGAACACATCATAGAGGCTTGCCCGCTCCAAAGACTGGAAGGAGGATTACACACCCTCCATACAGCAAACCAGGAGGCAACTGCTTGGCTTAAGGACTTTGCATTCGCTAAATAAATAAATAAAACCTCCACTGTACTCCAGGGACCGGTCATATCCCATCGGCCACTGAAACCACAGACTCCTGTCCAACAGTGATGCATTATTTTATTCCTGCTCTGAGACAAATTTACATTAGCTGGCATCGAGCTCGGTAGCTAATGTTACCAATAGTGACATAAGATGGAGGACAGAGTTGAATGCAGCTCTTACGAATCTAAAGAGACATATCTGAAACCAGCTGTGCTCAGAAAGAATGCAAAAATAAAAAACAAATTTGCTGCAATGAAGAAAAATTTGAACAAAATATATCACGAACATTTCATTAAGACGTGTGAGCTGTTAAAATGTGGAAAAAGTGCAATCACTGACCCCTTTAAGTGTAATTTGCTGTAGGTTTTTTCATACACAGGAAGAGGGTCCCCATCCCATGTATGCAGTCATTTTTGACCATTATAATGTCTTTTCAAGTTCATATGTCAAGCTCTAATTACAACAAAACTAACTTCTGTAGGTTATCCTAAATGCTTTGGGAGTAATGACCAATAATATGGAAACAATTTGGATTTTCAAATCTGATTGCACACTGCACCTTTAAAAAAAAAAAGTATTGTGAATGGCAAAAGCATTGTCATTCAGTTGGATTTTTTTTTTATTAGAGTTTGTTTTTAAAGAACATATGTATTTGGAGGGAAAAAAAAAGCTAACTAATTAAGTAATGACTAATAAAGATTCAAATATTCTCATTGTGAAGCATATACAGGGCTGGATTAAGGAGGTTGTGGGCCCCTGGGCTAAAGCAATTTTTAGGGCCCTACCACATATTTATGGGAGTATGAGATTCAAAATGGCCATGTTTACATGCATGGTAATAAACGGTTTATAATCAGATTTTTGGAGTTATCTGATTATTAGTCATGTAGAAACAATAATCATATAAAAGGCAATTATTGTGTTACATAAAGTGAAATTACATTAACATAGTTTATTGTCCAATAATCCATTTTTTTTCAGTGCATGTAGACATGTCAAATCCGATTACCATTATCTGATTATTCCTAGTTATTAGATTATTGGGGCCATTAGCCAGGGTCACTGATGGATCAGCTTGACCTTCAAGGTCCTAAATTACTTAGGTAGTGGCTATGGCTACAGAACTGTATCCATAGAATTCTTGTTACAGATACAGCTCGAATCTGATTGGCCAGTACGTTCTATTAATGTGTACCTTAAAAGCAGCAGGTTACAGATACGGAAATCTGAGACATTTGTTTCAAAATTTTAATCAGTATCTATTTACTCCCTTTTTAACCTCACCACTCCATATCGTCTCTGCTGCTAAATTATCAGTGTACATTCTACTGGGTATTATCAGGGCACACGGCTTTACACAGAGGAATTCTCACACTGGACGCTAATTTGCACATTGTACATAGTCTCATGCCATCTCACGTTCATATCATCTCTGATATTGAAATTACTATTGTACAATCTATTGGGTATTATCAGAGACAAGTCATACTCACTCAGTGAATTTTTATTTTACTCAGGGACAAGTTATAGTCACCCAATGAACTTTCATTCTTCTTGTTTCCTCTAGTCTTTACTGCTTTAACCTTTAGTATTAAGGTGTGTTTATTACCATTATTAGTATTAGTATTGATGTGTATTTATTACCTTGGCATTTGTTGCAGACAGCAGAGTAAGAATTTCATTGCTCAGGAAATGTTGCATTTCTTAACTGTGCACATGATAATAAAGCCTTTGAATCCTTGAATGAATCCTTTGTTGCACATGAGCATGCATGCACACTGTGATTACACCATTCAGTCAACATCAAAACCGATGGACTGTCGATGATGATGGAGGAGGACGTGGAGAGGGTTGGTGTTACAGAGGAAGATGCAAGGGATAGGGTGAAATGGAGACAGATGATCCGCTGTAGCAACCCCTAAAGGGAGCAGCCGAAAGAAGAATGTGACAGGGTTTTTTATTTTAGATCTTTTTCACACCATCCCTGTCCATGTCCTCCTTCACTACATCCATCAATCTTCTTTGTAGTCTTCCTCTTTTTCTAGTACCTAGCAGCTCCATCTTCAACATCCTTTTGTCCAGTATATCCACCATCCCTCCTCTGCATGTCCAAACCATCTCAGCCTTGACTTTCTTACTTTATCTCTAAAATAGTCATGGGTATGACTTAGTCATGGGTATTTTGGGTAGTCATGGGTATTTATTCGGACTTGGGACCAGCAGTAGGAGTTCACTTGCCAGTGAACTCCTACTGCTGGTCCCAAGTCCGAATAAATGGGGAGAGTTGTGTCTGGAGGGCATTTGGCACAAAATCTTTGCAAAATCAAGCATCGGGCAAGGTATGAATAAAAGTTACCCCCCCACCCCCGCAGCACAAGCCATAATTTAGACTTTGTATTTTGGGCTAAATCAGGTCCGTGGGTCCAAGCCTTAATTTAGCCCACAAATAGATGTTGAAAATTGGGTCGTGTTTAGTCCATCTAATACAGGCCATATTTAACCAGAAACGGTTGTTGAAAATTGGGCTGCACCTGACCGTACAATAGTCCAATAATTGGGTTGTTTAGTCCACAGGATTTGGAACTAATTTATCCACAAAATAGTTTTTGGCATTTGGTGATGGTGGCAGGGGTCTGTCTCTCAAAAGTCGAATACGCTTTTACAACCACTGGGATTCTTCGTTAAAACTGCTTTATAAAAATGCATATTTTTATGCTAGTCCCTCATCTTCCATTTTGACAAATCAAGAAAGGTCAGCTCTATTTTTATTGCAATGGGGGACCCATTAGGGTTGCCCCCTCAGTCCCCTGCTTTTTGCAATTGCTATTGAACCTCTTGCTATCAGTATTAGGCAGCACCCCAGTCTTACACCTATACACCTTGGCGATGTAGATCACCAGCTTTCTTTTTATGCAGATGATGTTGTAATTTTTCTCTCACAACCTGAGCATTCCATTCCAGTTTTGCTGGACCTCATTAAATCATTTGGTAAAATCTCAGGTTATACAATTAATTGGCCAAAAAGTGAATTTATGTCTCTTGGTGCTGACCTTGATGCTGAATTTTTGCATAATCTTCCTTTCAGAATTACAGACAAATTGAAATATCTTGGAGTAGTTTTGCCAAAGGATTTTAAATTAATCTTCAAATTGAATTTCCTTGAAAAGTTAGACAAGCTCAAAGGGGATATTGATAAATGGCGTACCCTTCCTCTTTCTATGGTGGGTCGTATAAATGCTATTAAAATGATAACACACTGCCAAGACTTCTTTACCTTTTTCAAAACATTCCTATCTTTTTAACAAAACCATGTTTTAAAACACTAGATTCCATTGCACTGCCATTTATTTGGGGTTTTAAAGCCCATAGAATCTCAAGCACTCATTTATATAAACCAAAGGAGAAGGGAGGATTGGGGCTTCCTTGCTTTCAGTATTATTATTGGGCTGCAAATATAAGGGCTCTTGTTTACTGGCAGGAAGGTGATAAACTGGAAGTCTCAGCAGATACCCCTGCTTGGGTTGCCATTGAATTGAAAGGTGTTATAAACTCCTCGCTACCAGCGGTGTAGCCACACATGTGACTTACTTAATGCCTTGCATAATGCCTCACATCTTAGATAAGAACAAAGTGCAGAGTTTCCTTGGAGATAACAGGAAGCTGTGAAAGTGTAATCTTTTATATGCAAGAGACTGCTTGGAGGATCCTTTGTGTGCCAAGAGACTGCTTGGAGGATCCTTTGTGGGCCAAAGACTGTGAGGGGGATGCTAAGGGATTAAAGAGGAAATGCAAAGTTACCTTTGATGTGAATGCAATGTGACTTGTGAGCTGTGGGGAGACCTGGGTATATAAGGGACGAGTTTTTTCTGAGATGTTCTCTTTCTACTATGCTCATGTTGGAGACGTGTAATAAACTGCCTTGAGATAAACATGCCTCGTCAATTACAAACTCCACACTGGTGACCCAAGACGTAGCATGCAGCAAGAAGAGAATTCCCCAGGGCCAGCCGCGTTGGGAGCCCCCATCCAAGCGTATGCCGTTACGCTCCAGCTACCGGACTTTTGGCAGCACGACCCGCGCTCCTGGTTCCACCTGGTTGAGGCACAGTTCGCCCTCCGGGGAATATCGGTAGATGACACGAAATTCTACCATGTGATCGCAAAGCTCGACAACCACACGGCTCAGCATGTGGAGAGCCTTCTGGAGCAGCCACCAGCCAGCGACAAGTACGACGCGTTGAAGGCCGCACTCATCCAGCACTACACTCTCGGTGGAGGAGAGAGCAGAGAGACTCCTGGCGCTGACCGGGTTGGGATATTGCCCGCTCATTGACCTGATGGAGAAGTGTCACGCCGCGCCGCTCATCAGCGGCGCCACCTGCTCGCACATCTGTCAGTCATCAGCGGCGAGGAATATAAGCCGCCTCGCCCTGAGCTTCGGCCTGAAGCCGTCAGACTTCTTCCCCCTGCTTCAAGAAGCAACGACTCTCTCTTCAGCACGACGCTAAGCGGTAAGAAGATTCCTTACCTCATCTCTTGCAGTCTGCTCCCCTGTGCACAGGTGGATTCCTCGGCGGCGGACAACTCCGTCCCTCGTCCCTCCTCGCTGCTGCACCGAGCCCTGCAGGTGGCTGTCTCCCGGGGTCCCATCCTTGAAGTGCCAGTCATCTGTCCCAAAACAAGTAAGCTTCTCCCTCGCCTTTTCTCCTCCTGTGTTGGTGTGTGCCCATCACCCTGTGTCTGTTTTCTCCCATAGGGTTGCCGGCTGAACGGTCTCCTGCCACTGTGCCCGAAGCAGATGCCACCACCAACACATTAACATTCCGCTGACACGCACCCATACATCCCTGTTGTTAATAAACAGTTTGAACTACTCTGAGCCTGTGTGTGTGCGTCACCTGAGCTGAACGTTATGTCAAGAAGATGCTGAGGTTGAAAGGCTCGGACGATGACCACTTCATCTTTACCCACCTCTTCCTCAGGAACCTGCCGTCAGCGACGAGAGCGGCCCTGGCCAGTTCGCCGTTGTTGGCCAAGCGGGACTACCGTGCGCTGGCCCGGAAGGCGAATCGGATTGTCATGGCCAGCAGAGATCGCACGGCCACAGCGGCAGGGACGGAGCTCAGCGCGACGGCCGGAGATGGCGGGGAGCCATCGACAGCGGTATCAGAGCCACCGACGACGGCAGCGGCGGGGGCCAAGGAACGCGGAGGAGACACCCTTTGTTTCTACCACCGCCGCTTTGCAGAGAAGGCACGCAAATGTGTACCACCGTGCCAGTTCAAGCGCTTGGGAAATGCCAAGACCGGGGGTCGGTAGCAGCTGTGGCCCTCAGGGAGGAGAACAAGCTGCTCTACTTGACGGACGCACGCTCGGGGAGGCATTTCCTCGTGGACACAGGCGCCCAGTTGAGTTTCATCACGCCTTCCTACGCTGACCGGCTGGCAAGTTCCAGCGGCCCCAAGATGGCAGCAGCGAACGGCTCAGAGATTAAGACTTTTGGTGAGAGGACTCTGCTTCTGTCTCTACACGGTCGTACATTTGAGTGGACTTTTGTCATAGCAGCATTGAATTTCAATATATTGGGGGCTGATTTTTTGTGCTCACATGGTTTGTTGGTTGATGACGCTAACAGGCGCCTGGTTAATGCACTTTCTTTTGATTCTATTCCCTGTACAGCTCGAGCGGCCCGGCCAACAGCACAAGCCAACGTCACAGCTGCAAGCGGTAAGTTCCACACACTGCTCACTCAGTTCCCAGCACTCACGGTCCCCACATTTTCGGCAGCCGTCGCTAAGCACGGGGTGGAACATTTTATTACCACCACCGGGCCGCCCGTTTTTGCAAAACCTTGGCGCTTGGACGCAGCTAAACTGGCTATAGCGCGCGAGGAGTTCGCCAACCTGGAGAGGTTGGGCATCATCAGGCGTTCGAACAGCCCATGGGCTTCCCCGCTACACATGGTCCCGAAAGCTGACGGTTCGTGGCGACCTTGCGGGGATTTCCGCAGGCTGAACAACGCCACAGCGCATGACCGCTACCCAATCCCTCATATCCAAGATTTTTCCGTTCATTTGGCAGGGGCGCGCGTTTTTTCTAAAATAGACTTGGTCCGCGGTTACCACCAAGCCCCAGTGCGTGCTGAGGACATACCCAAAACAGCAGTGATAACTCCATTTGGTCTATTTGAGTTTTTGCGCATGCCATTCAGGCTTAAAGGGGCGGCGCAGACGTTCCAACGTATGATGGACGCGGTGCTGCGCGATCTCCCTTTCGTGTTCGTCTACTTAGACGATATCTTGGTAGCCAGCGCGTCCGAAGACGAACACGAAAACCACCTCGCGGCAGTTTTCCGGAGGTTGGGAGAGCACGGGTTAATAATCAACCCAGCGAAGTGTCAGTTCGGGGTGACGCAGATCGATTTTTTAGGACACCGCGTCTCCCCCGAAGGAGCGGTTCCGCTTCCTGACAAAGTGCGCGTGGTAGCAGACTTCCCCCGGCCGCAGACGGTCAGGGCGTTACAGGAGTTTTTAGGAATGGTGAATTTTTATAACCATTTCCTCCCCCGTGCAGCGCAACTCATGCAACCGCTGTATGCCGCGTTCAAAAAACAGAAACCCGCGAATAAGATCGAGTGGTCCCCTGAGTGGGAGCGAGCGTTCTCGGAAGTCAAAGCAGCCCTGGCAAACGCTGTGTTGTTGGCACATCCAGACCCAACGGCCCGCATAGCGCTCATCACTGACGCGTCAGATGTGGCCATAGGGGCGGTCGTGGAGCAGCATGTAGCCGGGAGAACCTTGCGCGATAGTGAACGTAAATACAGCGCGTTTGACAGGGAGTTGCTGGCTCTCCATTTGGCCATTCGCCACTTCCAGTTCTGGCTAGAAGGGTGCTATTTCACTGCGTTCGTTGACCACAAGCCACTAACATTCGCGATGGCCAAAGTTTCAGAACCGTGGTCGGGCCGGCAGTAGAGGCAGCTAGCCGCGATCTCAGAGTTTACTACCGATATTCAGCACGTGTCGGGTAAACTGAATGTAGTGGCAGACTGCCTCTCGCGCACCGTGGCTGCCCCCGTCCGCGTGGGGATAGATTATACAGCCATGGCCGCGGAGCAGGTTAGTGACGTGGATGTGCGCGCGCTCCAGTCTGGACCAACAGGGTTAAGGCTGGAGAGCAGGGTACTGCAAGACGGTATGCCCCCTCTAATCTGTGATGTCTCCACAGGGAGACTGCGTCCCGTGGTACCGGCAGCGTGGCGCCGCCGCGTTTTTGACTCGATTCATTCTTTGGCGCACCCGGGGGTGCACGCGTCGGTCAAAATAGTAGCAGAAAAATTTGTGTGGCCGGGCCTCCGCTAACAAGTTAAAGAGTGGGCGGCAGCCTGCATGGTGTGCCAACGAGCCAAGGTACACAGACACACGAGAGCTCCCTTGGAGCCATTTCACATTCCGGCTAAGAGGTTTGACCACGTTCACGTGGACCTCGTGGGTCCCCTCCCGCCATCACAAGGGTGCACGCACCTTCTGACAATGGTGGACCGCACCACGCGCTGGCCGGAGGTGGTTCCGTTAGCGTCAACCACAGCCGAGGAGGTGGCGCGCGCGTTTGTAACAGCATGGGTGGCGCGTTTTGGAGTCCCATTGGACATTACGTCCGACAGAGGCCCTCAATTTGTTTCCGAACTTTGGTCAACAATGGCCCGCAGCTTAGGCGTCACAATTCACCGTACAACCGTGTACAATCCACAAGCTAATGGGTTATGCAAACGTTTTCACAGGTCATTGAAAGCAGCTCTCAGAGCGTCACTGACGGATGCAAATTGGGTAGACAAGCTACCGTGGGGTTTATTGGGGTTACGTTCTGCGCCTAAAGAAGACTTAGAGGCTTCCCCAGCCGAATTCTTTTTTGCGCAGCCACTTCGGTTACCCGGGGAGTTTCTCCCAGATAATCCTGCGCCGGGCAGCTCCCCATCTCAGCTGTTGCAGCATAGCATCAACACAGGCACGCTGCCGGGCCCTGCCCACCACAGTTTTCCGCGCGTTTTTGTACCTAAAACTTTGAAAAACGCGGAATTTGTTTTTGTCAGACACGATGCACATTGCCCCCCATTGCGACCGCCTTATGATGGACTGTTCAGAGTGCTGGAAACAGGGGACAAGCATTTTTTGCTAGATTTGGGGGGTAGGAGGGAAAAGGTTGGCTTAAACAGACTCAAACCCGCTTTTGTGGTGGCGAACGAGCAAGTGCTGTTGGCAAGGGCCCCTCGGCGTGGAAGACCCCCACGAGGAGCTTCCCAGAGTAAAGTTTCCCCAGAACACCCGCAGGGACTGACAAAAGGTTTTCACCCCCAGACAGCAGCTCCCCAGCATGACAGCGCCGCTGAGGCGGCGAATCCTGGTTACAGCAGATACGGGAGAAGACTGAAGCCCAAGCAGCATGGGGATTGATGTGTAATGATTCTATCACAGCATGCAGACTGTTATTCTTTTGTTCAATCTAAAATGTTTGGGGTGGGGGGGTGTAGCCACACATGTGGCTTACTTAATGCCTTGCATAATGCCTCACATCTTAGATAAGAACAAAGTGCAGAGTTTCCTTGGAGATAACAGGAAGCTGTGAAAGTGTAATCTTTTATATGCAAGAGACTGCTTGGAGGATCCTTTGTGTGCCAAGAGACTGCTTGGAGGATCCTTTGTGGGCCAAAGACTGTGAGGGGGATGCTAAGGGATTAAAGAGGAAATGCAAAGTTACCTTTGATGTGAATGCAATGTGACTTGTGAGCTGTGGGGAGACCTGGGTATATAAGGGACGAGTTTTTTCTGAGATGTTCTCTTTCTACTATGCTCATGTTGGAGACGTGTAATAAACTGCCTTGAGACAAACATGCCTCATCAATTACACACTCCACAGCACTTCTTTTTTCAACACCTGATTCGCCTGTAGGCACAAAGGTGAATAATCAGATAGTCTTAAACTGTCTTAAAAAATGACAACAAATTAAAAAGATCTGCAAGTTGCTGGGTACTTCTGTTTACACTCCAGTTCATCATAACCATGCATTCTTTCCATCACTCTGAGATACTGCATTTGACAGTTGGAGGCTAAAAGATATAATTACTTTAAAAGATTTATATATTAATAAAAATTTTGTCTCTTTTGTCCAGTTAAAAGATAAATTTTCCCTTCCACCAACACATTTTTTTTAGATATTTGCAAATCAGAAAGTATTATGATCAGAGATGCTACTGACTTAGATAAATACAGATGAACACTGATTAGAAAATTACGAGCCAATGATAATCCATACTCATACACACGATAAGAATAGTTCTTTTGATACACCATGCCAAAGTACTTGAATAAAAATAACCAAAACAAACAAAAACTTATGACCGACTCAAGTAGACATCAATTATCCCCAGTTGGAGCAAGTCATTTGACACAGAATGAGGAAACTCAAACTCTGAAAACATACTATTATGCTGAACATAAACCACAAGAGATGGAGAATGATATTGATCCTGATAACCACTTTTTCAACAATATTCATAACCACTGTGAATATTACACTGAAAAACAATTCAAAAGTCAAATGCAATTAGATGGTAAACTGTCAATAATACACTTCAATAGCAGAAGTCTTAACAAAAACTTTCCACAGATTCAGGACTATTTAAAACAGCTAGACAGAAAATTCACAGCTATTGCAGTCTCTGAAACTTGGCTTAACAAAGAACAGGCTCCCCTGATGGCAATAGAGGGATATCAGATGTTTTATATTAACAGAACTCAAAAAAAGGGTGGTGGTGTTGCACTGTATATTGATGACCTGTACAGGTGTAAGCTTGTAAATGAAATGTCCTCAGCACTACCAGGGATTTTGGAATGTGTTACTGTTGAGATTGACCTAGACAAAACAAAAAATCTAATCATAAGCTGCATATATAGAACGCCGGGAACTTGCATTGAGACATTCAGAGATAAATTAGTCGAGCTGTACAATAATATTACTAGTAAGAAAATGGTAGCAATTTGTGGAGATTTCAATATTGACTTACTGAATCCTCATCAACAAAATGTAGTTACAGAGTTCATGAACTCTATGTACAGCATGAGTCTATATCCCACAATAACACATCCCAGTAGAATCACAGTTCACTCTGCTACACTTATTGACAACCTGTTTGTCAATGTTTTCGATAAGAAAATAGAAAGTGGATTATTGATAAATGATATAAGTGACCACTTGCCAACCTTTGCACTTATCCATGGCCACACGGGGCCCAACGCAGAAAAAACTTCAAAATCGTTCAGACACAAATCACCAAATGCAATCAGTTCTCTTAAAGAGGACTTGCTGAAGCAAGACTGGACAGAAGTCTATGTATCAGATGTAAATGAAGCCTATGACACATTTATAAACATTGTAACCACTCTTTATGAAAAAAACTGCCCATTAGTAATAAAAAAGCTTAAACACAAATTTGCTAATAAGCCATGGTTAACCAAAGGACTACAAAAGGCGTGTAAAAAGAAAAATTCATTATATAAAGCTTTCCTAAAGAAAAGAACAAAAGAAGCAGAGCAGCGGTATAAAACATACAAAAATAAGTTAACATATATAATAAGATGTAGTAAAAGAGACTATTACAGTAAAGAACTGGAGAAAAACAGAGACAATATTAAAAATACATGGACAATACTCAACAGTATCCTTGGAAATAAAAGCAGCTACCCAAGCTACCCAACTAATATTCCAAAAAATAATAAAACGACTCAGAGTGTGAATATCGCTTCACCTGCAGATGAATTTAATAATTTTTTTGTTAACATTGGACCTAAACTGGCCCGAGAAATACCCACTACGGTGCCAACAGGTGATACAATATGCAATAACACTGCTGTAAAAGACTCCATCTTCATAAAGAACACAGACGAAAGAGAGGTCATTGAAATTGTTAAATCGTTCAAAAGTAAAACATCTACTGACTGTGATGGTATCGACATGCTACTAGTCAAAACTGTTATCGAATGCATAGTAAAACCACTGACGTATATCTGCAACCTGTCTCTCCAATCAGGTATATTTCCCAATGCAATGAAAATAGCTAAAGTAATTCCAATATACAAGACGGGCGATAGAGGGGAACTCTCAAACTATAGACCAATTTCACTATTACCACAATTTTCCAAGATACTTGAAAAAATATTCTATGAGAGAATTGACAACTTCATACTGAAGAATGATTTATTATGTGAGCAGCAATATGGGTTCAGACACAAGAGGACAACTGCATATGCCCTAATGGAATTTACAGAAAAAATATCAACAGCCATTGAAAATAAAGAGTATTCAGTTGGAGTATTCCTAGATCTTAAAAAAGCATTTGATACAGTAGATCATAATTTATTATTAAAGAAACTACAAAATTCTGGTATTAGAGGTGTAGCACTGTCCTGGTTAAGTAGTTACTTAAAGAATAGATATCAGTATGTATGTGTTAGCAACAAAAACTCAGAGTTGCTGAAGGTCACCTGTGGAGTCCCACAGGGTTCAGTTTTGGGACCATTATTATTCAATATGTATATAAACGATATATGTAAAGTCTCAGAAAAAATGGACTTAATATTGTTTGCCGATGACACTAATCTGCTATGCAGTGGAAACAATTTGGAACAACTTCTGGATACACTCGGGAAGGAATTAGGAAAGCTTAAACTGTGGTTTGATTCAAACAAATTAACGCTCAATTTAAGTAAGACAAAATTTATAGTCTTTAACAACCATCACAACAATCCAGTACCCAAACTCAGTGTAAATGGTGTAGAGATTGAAAGGGTATCTGAAACCAAATTCCTTGGAGTAATAATTGATAACAAACTGTGTTGGAAGTCACATATTAATTATATTAAAGGTAAAGTCTCCAAATCAATTGCAATATTACACAGAGTGAAATATTTGCTGAATCAACCCACACTATACACCTTGTATCATTCATTAATACTCCCATACATGACATATTGTAATGAAGTATGGGGAAATACATATAAAACAAACATATATCCAGTCTTTATGCTTCAAAAGAGAGCTATTAGAATAATAAACAAAGCAGCTTACAGGGAACCAACAAACCCACTTTTTCTTAAACAAAAAACTCTCAAGTTGAAAGATCTGGTTGACTTTAAAACCGCAATAATAATGTTCAAAGTGAAGAATTTATCACTGCCTGCAAATATCCAAAAGTTGTTCCAAACAAGGGAGAAACGATATCACTTCAGAGGAACATGTATATTTCAAAAGCCTACAGTGAGAACAACCACCAAGCAACACTGTATTTCAGTGCAAGGAGTCAGATTATGGAACGATTTTGGACCTGAATTAAAATCATGTACAACGCTTGGACAATTTAAACAAAAACTAAAGGAAGAAATACTCCAAACATATTTACAAGACGACATGTAAACTCACATAAGGATTGACATTTCCAGCCTGTGTTGTGTTGTAGCTTAGTTTTGTTTGTTTTTTTTTCTCTCTCTGTGACATTCTGTCTTAGATTTGTCTCGAATAGTAACTGCTTAACTTAGCTTAGCTTAGTTTTCTTTTTTTTTTTTTTTTTTTCTCTCAGTCATACTTTGTCTTAGCTTTGTTCTAAATTGTAATCACTCTTGTCTTGTTTACTCTTTTTTCTTTGAATTCTTGGATGGAATATGGGTGGGCAATATAAGCTGCGGCTTCAGCCATCACCCATTTCGGATAACTTACGTGGAATTGTTTAGTAGAAGGAGTCTTTGTCTAATTTGACCTTGTTGTTATATTATACAGTTTCTTCAACCTGTACTGTATTATCCGAAATAAATTCATTCATTCATTCATTCATATGTCCACCAAATTTTGAAATCCTCCCTGAGGAAAATAACACTCACCCGTGAGTTTTCCCACACTGTCCCTTCCTCCGTCTCCCCCAGATCACCAGTGGACGTCTCCCCACATCTGTCTTGACCGCGTCTACGAAGTGCCGAGTTTGTGCTGAAAAAAGTCTCCCTGCCTGAAAGGTACCCTGTTGCGGAAGCGCGCATGAGGACAGATGCCATAAAACCACAAACAAATGAACAAATCAAACGGTACAGTCAGTGTTGTAACATTTTATACATCTTTAGAGGTAAAATCATTACTACATCTTGTCAATGAGCCAGGGGGCAAAAATCCCATTTCCCTGTTGGGGGGGACAATAAACAGGAAAATTTGAGAGCTTAATTTTTGAGGGGAATATAAAAAAATGCCATTTTTGCTGCGTTGTCTGATACTTTCTCAAATGTCTTATATAATGATATTAGATAATAATGTCAATGTTCCTTATTCGTCCATATCCTACCCGTCTACAGGTTTTTACACGATCATCCAGCAATACCAAAAGTTGTATTGGGTGGTCGGTGTCAATTACACCATATATGATCTAACAAAATGTTTTTGCTCACCATGAACACTGGTCTGATCCCCACCACAGCAGCTTTACAAGAATTTAAAGCTCAAATATAGTTACTAAAACTAGAAGAAATACCTTAATGAATAACTAAACTACATCAAACTATTCTTCAAAAATATGTATTTATTAACAAGCAACAACAAAACAAAATCTCAATATGTCTTAAAACTAGGGTTGTCGATAACATTTTTTAATCTGATTAATCATAGTGATACTGTGGATTAATTTACAGTAATCATGATAAATACCCATCCACTGTTACTTATGTTTCTTTTTGTGGAGGCAAAAACACTCATGACTGAAGAAATGAACAAATATAGACAAAAATGCATCAGTTGAGTTTATGTAAAACATGCCAGAATTGCATCCTATATGCCAAAACTATAAATATAACACTGAGGGTTTCCTCTGGTAACATTTCTCGGTGGTGGGCCGCCTCGCCAGAAAATTTACTGCCGCGCCAAAAGGAGATATGACTAAGAAAAATATATGAAGCAATGACTTTCCGCAAGCACGCACATGAACAACATGCGTGGCTGTCATCCGCGCGGCGTTTAGAAGCGCCCCGCCCACGTGAGCTTTCCAGTCAGTCAGCAGGCAGTGTCTCGCTAGCGGCAGCAGCATCTTCGTGGAAAGGGAGTGAAAACCGGGAAGTTAAACAGCAGAAATGGACTCTATTTGAAGAGAAACTTTGTGAAGAAGTCTGCCGTTTATTGGTGAAAATCCTGGCGCATCAGCGCCTTAGCGCTACCTATTGGGTGGGAGTGGAACTACAAATGATGGTTGTGTGCATGCGTCAACCGCTTGGCCTGAGTAGATGAAAAAAGTGAGCATGTACAGCGCCGCGTGCGTGTCAGACTTGTCCAAAGCGTACGCGGACCAAGGCAGACTAGAGGGGACATGTAGCATGAATAAGGCTTGACTGTCCAACAGAAACATGAGTTTATGTTTCTGAGTACTTTAAACGCGGAAAAAAAAAATCAGAAGAGGTATGTAAGCACTGCAGGCATTTCTCATGGTTTTAACCTGCTGGAAATGGGAGAAATAATGGAAGAGTCCCTTAGCTAAGAGATGTGGTTAGAATTCAAATGCAACCGGCTTCATATGAAGGGAAAGGCAAGGGGGACTAATGAATTGCTGAGGATATATTTCACCAGCCACTACAATATTAAGTTATGCTCCCAATTATGTACCTGGCAAGTTAAGATGACCGAAATTCACGAAGTCAATGACTTTAATTCGTTAGCAGCCTTCAGACAAACTGAACGTGCCAGCATTTGGATTTCAAAATAAGGGAGGTTTTTCTTGGCGGTGAGGAGATTTCTAAAAAAAACTATAAATATATAGAAATATAACAGAAATAACGGCATCATTGCTCATTTAAGTTAATTTAAATCATTAAATACAATTTTATTAATATTTTTTCTTTGTAATGAGAGTTAAATTGTTCTGTTCTGACTGCAAAGTTATGGTCAAAAATATAAATTGCTATAAGGAAAAAGAAAAAAAAAATACCACAGTCTGTTTCAAATTTATTTAAAAAAACAGCCATTTTATTTTAAAAAACAGACAAAAATATGCCATAAAATAATCCACAAATTTATAATAAAGTTTCAAATGTACAAGAAAAGTCAATTTTACAAGAGGAAACTATAAATTTGAGGAAAATGGTTTCAAATTTAGATGAATTTAGAGAAAAGTAGAAAATTATAAGAAAATTGTTGTAAATTTTGGAGAAAAATCTCAAACCTTCAAGACTGAAGTCATTACTCAAATTTTAAGTGTGTGCTCTTTGTACCCTTAACTAGAAATTTTTGGTTGTCTCCTTTAATTTACATGGCACTTGATATTTTCTAACTTGTTTGTATACCACCATAAACAGAGAGAGAAGCTGAATTAGACAGAGCTCAGAGAGGGCAAGATTAGACAGAAGAGAGGAGCCAAGGAGAGGAAAGTGTTCAGGCAGAGGGTCCAGGAGAGGTGAGAGCAGAGGAAGGAGACAAGGATCACACCAGTAAAAAGTCCAAATACAGGATGTTTGGGTGGGACCCCAAATGGCCCAATATTCCAACATTCAAGCCTTGGTTGTACAGTACTTCAAACTGTAAGTTCCATATGCACAGCAGTGGCTCAGGAGGTAGAGCAGGTCGTCTAATAACCGGATGGCTGGCGGTTCAAATCCCGCTCTCCCAAGATATCCTGCCGTTGTGTCCCTGGGCAAGACACTTTACCCACCTTGCCTCCAGTGTCCATAATACTGGGTATAAGTGTTCGGTGGTGGCTGGAGAGGCCGTTGGCCCGGATTGGCAGCTACGTTTCCGTCAGCCTGCCCCAGGACAGCTGTGGCTACAATAGTAGCTTGCTACTACCATTGTCTGTCTGGAGTGAATGAACAATGTATATGTAAAAAGCATCTTTGAGTGTCTATGATAAAGCATTATATTATACTTCCGGCGCCACACAAGTCGGCTGCCTTTTGCAACAGCGGCTCAATTCTGAGTCTTTTTTTTTCCCTTCCTCTCTCTTTTTGATCCAGTTTTTTCACTCCATTTATATCACGGACACACAGATCGTCCCAAATGTCTCCTGAGCCAGTGGACGGAGCCACTGTTTATAGCAGGAGACGATACAGCAGGGAAGAGCTGCTAGCACTCAACTGCCACCCGGTGGTAACGGAAAAACTCGACATGCCAGGGGAACTGAAGCGAAAACGCCGTGGTTGCCGGGCTGGAGTAAGGCGGAAGACAAAAAATATAAGGTACAGACCCTCCCTTCCATCTATTGTCATGGGGAATGTACGGTCATTACTGGGAAAGGTAGATGAGCTAGCAGCTATCTCCCGCTACGATAGCATATACCGGGAATGCTCTCTCCTTTTGTTTACCAAGATGTGGCTAACTGAACTAGCAGCAGATGCTAACATTGAGCTGGAGGGTTTCCACGCGATAGGTGGATAGAGAGGTGGCCCAGCTGGCGTCCTGGTGCAGCCACAACAACCTGCAGCTGAACGCTCTGAAGACAGTGGAGATGATCGTGGACTTCAGGAAAGTCACAACCCCTCTGCCCCCCCTTACCCTCACAGGCTCTCCCATCACCACTGCAGATTCCTTCCGCTTCCTGGGCACCACCATCACCCAGGACCTCAAGTGGGAGCCGACCATCAGCTACCTCATCAAAAAGGCCTAGCAGAGGATGTTCTTCCTGCGGCAGCTGAGGAAGCTCAAGCTACCCACCAAGATGTTGGTGCAGTTCTACACGGCCATCATCGAGTCCATCCTCACCACCTCCATAACCGTGTGGTACGCAGGAGCCACTGCCAGGGACAGACTAAGGCCGCAGCGCGTCGTGCACACTGCTGAGAAGGTGATCGGCTGCAAGCTCCCATCCCTCCAGGACCTGTACATCTCCAGGACCCGGAGGCGTGCAGGCCGGATCATAGCCGATCCTTCACACCCTGGTCACGTACTGTTTGCCCCCCTCCCCTCAGGTAGAAGACTTCGGTCCATTTAGACTAAAACCTCCCGTCACATGAACAGCTTCTTCCCCTCTGCCATCAGACTGCTGAACACTAAGTGACTTATTAGACTCTCGTGCACTATGTACAGCAGCTCAACCAGACTCATGTCAATTCACTGTTTTCTTTTTGCATTACCGACTGCACTATGTGGTACTCCACAATATCTGCTACTCGCTAATATATTTAAAATTGCTTTGACTAGTATTACTCATTCATATTATACATTTTATTGCATGTATAGTTTTATTTCTATCTTTTATTTTTTCACGTTTAATGTTGCAGCATCGCACCGAGACAAATTCCTAGTTTGTGTACTACATGAACAATGGCAATAAATCTGATTCTGATTCTGATTCTGATACGGGCAGACCGAACACCAGACAGTGGCAAAGGAAGGGGCGGTGGAGTGACAATGTATGTAAACAACAACTGGTGCAGACCGGGACATATCACTGTTAAACAACAACACTGCAGCAAAGACATTGAGTTGCTAGCTGTTAGCATGCGGCCTACATATCTCCCGAGGGAATACTCACACGTGATCTGCATTGTTGTTTATGCAAATCCGACGGCGAACGCTGGGACAGCGTGTGACGTCATCCATTCAGTATCAGGCAGGCTGCAGACAGAACACCCAGATGCTCTTCTCCTCATCTCAGGTGATTTTAACCATGTTTCACTATCTCCCATTCTACCCACGCTCACCCAGTATGTCACATGCCACACTAGAGACAATAAAACACTGGGCTTATTCTACGCAAACACTAAGGAGGTGTACACCTCATTACAACTCCCCCAACTCGGGAGATCGGATCACAACTTGGTTCATCTCCGGCCGGTGTACAAATCCCTAGTGCACAGACAACCTCCGGCCATGCGCACAGTGAAGTTATGGTCTGAGGAGGCAATGGACACCCTAAAGGGCTGTTTTGAAACAACCGCCTGGGAGCAGCTCTGCGATCCACATGGTGAGGACATCGATGGCCTCACTCACACCATCACGGACTACCTCAGCTTCTGTGTGGACAACACCGTTCCCACCAAGACCATACGGTGTTGCTCAAACAACAAACCCTGGATCAACCCTGAGATAAAAACACTTCTGAGAGAGAAGAAGAGGATCTTCAGGTCAGGGAACAGGGAGATGCTGAAGTCCGTACAGAGGGAGCTGAGGAGAAAGATCAGAGAAGGCAAGGACAGCTTCAGGAAGATGATGGAGGACAAGCTGCAACAGAGCGACATCAGCGGGGTCTGGAGAAACCTTAAAACCATCTCTGGGCTCCAGAATACCTCCCCCCAGGCCACGGGGGGCAGGGAGTGGGGGAACAATCTGAATCTGTTTTTCAATAGGTTTGACCAACCGCCCTCCCCCCTGACTGCACAACAACCACTGCTGCCTCTAAAGACATCAAGTCCTGCTGCCCACTCCCCACTCCACCAACACCCCCCCACTCCCAACACACAGCCCCCCAACCTGACCCTGACCAAGACCCAGGTGAGGACGGAGCTGAGGAAGATCAAGGCGAGGAAGGCGTCGGGACTGGACGGCATCAGCGCAAAGCTCCTCAAGTCCTGTGTAGACCAGCTGTGTGGGATTGTGGCATACATCTTCAACCTGAGCCTGAAGCTGGGGAGGGTACCACAGCTGTGGAAAACATCTTGTGTGGTACCTGTACCAAAAACTTCCCACCCCAAGACCTGAACAGCTACAGACCGGTGGCCTTGACGTCCCACATAATGAAGACCCTCGAGAGACTGCTCCTTGCTCACCTCCGCCCCCTGGTGGGACCAGTGATGAATCCACTCCAGTTCGCCTACCAGCATGGCATTGGGGTGGAGGATGCGGTGATCTTCCTCCTTCACCGTTCTGTGTCCCACCTGGAGAAGCCCGGGAATGCGGTGAGGATCATGTTCTTTGACTTCTCCAGTGCTTTCAACACCATCCAACCGATGATCCTGAAGGACAAGCTGCTGTGCGCAGGGGTGGATCAGCACCTGTCATCATGGATCCTGGACTACCTCACGAACCGGCCTCAGTTTGTGAGAACCCGGGACTGTGTGTCCGACATGATCATCGGTAGCACGGGGGCCCCCCAGGGAATGGTTTTGGCTCCCTTCCTGTTCACCCTTTATGCTGCGGACTTCTCACACAACACAACACACTGCCATCTACAGAAGTTCTCTGATGACTCTGCGATTGTTGTCCTCATCTCCAATGGAGATGAAGCTGAGTACAGAGGGCTTATCCAGGACTTCGTGGACTGGTGCCATCGGAACTGCCTCCAGATCAACGCGAGGAAAACTAAGGAGCTGGTGGTGGACTGCCGCAGGCAAGGACAACCCCTCACAGCACCAGTAAATATACACGGAACAGACATCGAGATGGTGACATCCTACAAGTACCTGGGTGTTCATCTGAACAATAAACTAGACTGGTCACACAATACTGATGCACTCTACAAGAAGGGACAGCACAGGCTGTTCCTTCTGAGGAGACTCAGGTCTTTTGGTGTACAAGGGGTGCTGCTGAAGACATTCTATGACACGGTGGTGGCATCAGCCATCACTTTTGGAGTGGTCTGCTGGGGCAGTGGCATTACCGCAGCTGATAGGAAGAGACTGAACAAACTGATCAAGAAAGCTAGCTCTGTCCTGGGGCAGCGCCTTGACGCAGTGGAGGAGATAGGAGGGAGAAGGACGGTGGCTAAACTGTCATCTCTGCTGGAGTCCGAGTTCCACCCTATGCAGGACATACTGAATGCACTGAGGAGCTCATTTAGCAGCAGACTACATCATCCCAGGTGCACAACCGAGAGGTTTTGCAGGTCCTTCCTACCAACGGCTGTCAGACTGTACAACCTAAGCAGGGCTGCTCGCAGAGATAGCAAAAAGACGTGACAACCTAATAGTTTTGAATGCAAAAGACGCAATAGACTTATACAATGGTCCCCTCCGGCATACAACTAGGAAAATACCAGTCGCTATGGAGGGTGAGAATATGTATGGGTACATAATCATACCATGTAGGATAACTAAGTAGACAGTTGTGCTGTTTCATCCCATCTAGCAACAATGCTCTGCACTGTGTGTGTTTATATATTTACACATTTATTCCATCTCGCTACAATGCTCCGCACTGGGTGTGTTTATATATCTACATATTATTCCATCTAGCTACAATGCTCCGCACTGTGTGTGTTTATATATTTACATATTTATTACATCTAGCTGCAATGCTCCGTACTGTGTGTGTTTATATATCTACATATTTATTCCATCTAGCTACAATGCTCCGCACTGTGTTTATATACTCATATATTTATTCCATCCAGCTACAATGCTCTGCACTGTGTGTCTATATATATATATATATATATATATATATATATATATATATATATATATATATATATATATATATATATATATATATACTGTATATATATATACACAGTGATCCCTCGCTACTTCGCGCTTCACCTTTCGCGCCCTCAGTGCATCGCGGATTTTTCAAAAATATTCATCAAAAATTCAAAATTGAGAAATAATGGGCGGGCGCTAGCAGAAGGCAGGGAGACTACATTAGACCATCAGGTATCAACACGGAGAGCCGCACAACTCAAAAAATCCACCTCTCTGTTCGCTGTTCTCGTGTTGGCTCGGCTCGGAAATCTCGCAAGCTAATTGGCCGAGACGTTTCACCCCGCAAGCTGATTGGCCGAGACGTTTCACCGACCTCCTCTCCCTGCCGAGCGCCCATGCAACGAAGGAAGACCGCATTCATTGCTCTTTATCGCTCGTGTTGCTTAGTGTCACCGCGTGGAACTTTTTGCTGTTCTCTTGTGCCATTTTGTGCGAAATAGTCTTCCCGTCGAGCCACTACGCCGCCTCCTGCAGCTTCTCCAGCTCTATCGGAAGCTGCCCTCGATGATCCTGCGCCTCTAGAACCTGACGATGAGGCGTCACCTGAGGAGCAGTAAAGCTCTCATTAACCTGTGCAGTAAATCATCTTCATCTTGAGTTACGTATCTTGTTATAAGAATAAAAGAGTTCTAAAAACATATTTATGTACACTTTATTTACATCTACGTATGTTATGTACACGTACACACACACACACACACACACGTATCATATGAGAGAGAGAGTGAGAGAATGAACGTACGTATTATTTATGGGTGACGTCATTAGGGGTGACGCTACTTCGCGGTTTTTCACTTTTCGCGGTCGGTTCTGGAACCCATTAACCGCGATAAGTGAGGGATCACTGTATATATATATATATATATATATATATATATATATATATATATATATATATATATATATATATATATTTATAGTAATATGTACATATGTATACTAGCTGCTCTTGTTTTTCTTGCCTTCTGATTGTTGCTCTGAGTGTTGCTATCCCTGTGCTGTTGCAATCCTGGAATTTCCCCATTGTGGGACTAATAAAGGCTTATCTTATCTTATCTTATATAAATCTGATGCATTATTATATGCAAAGTTACTGTGCAAAATTTAAAAAAAAGAAAGAAATAGTATAAAATTAACATATTCATACATTGTAGTGCACATATGTGGGTTCCATATGCTTCACATGTGAATTACTGTATGCTGGTTGTGTGCTTCACGTCTCAGAGGAACAAAGGGACTGAGCCTCCTAGGGGTAACAGGAGGATGTGAAGTCTGGCCTTTTGTAGGCGAAGAGATGGCCGTGAGGGATTTCCTGACCACCAGGACTTTGGATGAAGACGAGGAGACCTGGTGGGGGGCTGCATTGTGATTTGGGAATGAAAGACAATGTGAATGTGTGCTTTGATGTCATGGGGTATTTAAGGGACAGAATGTGGGGGATTCCCTTCTCTTTTTCTGCTTTTGAATGTTGGAGAATGTGATTGTGAATAAAACTGGTCTTGAGAAATAAACTCAGCCTCGTCCTTCCACACAATCTCCACACTGGTGACCCGACGACGTATCATGAGCGGAGATGAATCTCCCGAGCCAGACTCGTCAGGAGCCGGCCAAACGAATGCGGCCACAGTTCAGCTACCGGACTTCTGGCCGAATAATCCGCGCTCCTGGTTTAACGCAGTCGAGGCACAGTTCCACCTCCGGAGGATTTCGGTAGACGACGCAAAGTTCTACCATGTGGTTGCAAAGCTGGACAACCACACAGCCCAGCGAGTGGAGAGCCTGATCAACCACCCGCCTGACAGCGACAAGTACAGCACGTTGAAGGCTGCACTCATCCGTCACTTCACCCCCTCGGTCGGGGGGCGAGCAGAGAGGCTCCTGGCGCTGACTGAATTTGAGAGCGACAGACCTGCAGACCTGATGGGGAAGATGTTGAGTTTGAGAGACTCCGAAGATGAGAGCTTCACCTTCACCCACCTTTTCCTCAGGACCCTACCGCCAGCGGTGAGAGTGACCCTGGCCAGTTCACCACTGTTGGCCCGACGAGACTACCACGAGCTAGGCCAGGAGGCGCAACAACTCGTCGACGCCAATAAACGGCGCGCAGCTACGGCTGCGGAGCTAGGCGCAACATCCGGAGATGGCAGGGGGTCAGAGGCTGCAGCACCAGACTCACCGACGACGGCGGCGGCAGGGGCCAGGAAACGCGGAGCAGACGACGTCCTTTGCTTCTACCATCGCCGTTTCGCAGAGAGGGCACGCAAGTGCATTCCACCGTGCCATTTCAAGCGCTTGGGAAATGCCAAGACCGGGAGTTGGTAGCAGCTGCGGCTCTCGGAGAGGAGAACAAGCTGCTCTACTTGAGGGATGCGCACTCGGGGAGGCATTTCCTCGTGGACACGGGCTCCCAGCTGAGTTTCATCACACCTTCCTACGCTGACCGGCTGGCGCCCTCCAGTGGTCCCGGGGTGTCAGCAGCGAACGGCTCGGCGATTAAGACCTTCGGTGAGAGGACTCTGCTTCTGTCTTTACACGGCCGTACATTTGAGTGGACTTTCGTCATAGCGACAGTCAATTTCAACATGTTAGGGGCTGATTTTTTTGTGCTCACATGGTTTGTTGGTCGATCTTGCTAATAGACGCCTGGTTAATGCACTCTCTTTTTATTCTATTCCCTGTACAGCTCGAGTGGCCCCACCAACAGCACAAGCCAACGTCACAGCCGCAGGTGGTAAGTTTCACACACTGCTCACTCAGTTTCCAGCACTCACGGTCCCAACATTTTCGGCGGCCGTGGCTAAATATGGGGTGGAACATTTTATCACTACCACCGGACTGCCCGTTTTTGCAAAAGCTTGGCGCTTGGACTCAGCTAAACTGACCATAGCGCGTGAGGAGTTCGCCAACCTGGAAAAGTTGGGCATCATCAGGCGTTCGAAAAGCCCCTGGGCTTCACCGCTTCACATGGTCCCTAAAGCTGACGGCTCGTGGCGGCCTTGCGGTGATTTCCGCAGGCTGAACAATGCTACAGCGCACGACCGCTACCCGATCCCGCACATCCAAGATTTTTCAGTTCATTTGGCGGGGGCGTGCTTTTTTTCTAAAATAGACTTGGTACGCGGTTACCACCAGGTCCCAGTGCGCGCTGAGGACATACCCAAAACAGCGGTAATAACTCCTTTCGGGCTTTTCGAGTTTTTGCGCATGCCATTTGGGCTTAAAGGCGCGGCGCAGACATTCCAACGCATGATGGACGCGGTTTTGCGCGATCTCCCTTTTGTGTTCGTCTACCTGGACGACATTTTGGTAGCCAGTGCGTCCGAAGACGAACACGAAAACCACCTCACGGCAGTTTTCCGGAGGTTGGCAGAGCACGGGTTAATAATTAACCCAGCGAAGTGTCAGTTCAGGGTGACGCAGATTGATTTTTTGGGGCATCGCGTCTCCCCAGAAGGAGCGGTCCCTCTGCCTGACAAAGTGCGCGCAATAATAAATTTTCCCCAACCACAAACGGTCAAAGCGTTACAGGAGTTTTTGGGAATGGTGAATTTTTATAACCGTTTCCTCCCCCGTGCAGTGCAGCTCATGCAACCATTGTATGTTACGCTAAAAAAACAAAAACCCACAAATAAAGTCGAATGGTCTCCGGAGCGAGAGCGCACATTCTCTGAAGTCAAAACAGCCCTGGCAAACGCTGCGTTGTTGGCACATCCGGTCCCAGCGGCACGCATGGCGCTCACTACTGACGCGTCAGATGTGGCCATAGGGGCGGTCGTGGAACAGTTTGTAGCCGGAGCCTGGCAACCGCTCGCCTTTTTCAGTAAGACTCTGCGCGACAGCAAACAAAAATACAGCGCATTCGACAGGGAGTTGTTAGCTCTCCACTTGGCCATTCGCCACTTCCAGTTCTGGCTGGAAGGACGCCGTTTCACCGCGTTCGTTGACCACAAGCCACTGACTTTCGCGATGGCCAAGATTTCAGAACCTTGGTCGGGCCGGCAGCAGAGGCAGCTGGCCGCGATATCGGAGTTTACTACCGATATCCAGCATGTGGCAGGTAAACTTAATGTAGTGGCGGACTGCCTCTCGCGCGCGGTAGAGGTGCCAGCCCGCGTGGAGGTAGATTCCGCAGCCATGGCCGCAGAGCAGGTTAGCGACGCGGAAGTGCGCGCGGCCCCGGTCCGCGTGGGGATAGATTATGCAGCCATGGCTGCGGAGCAGGTTAGCGACGCGGATGTGCGCGCGCTCCAGTCTGGACCAACAGGGTTAAGGCTGGAGAACAGGGTGCTGCAAGACGGCATGCCCCCCCTAATCTGCGATGTCTCCACTGGGTGGCCTCGTCCGGTGGTTCCAGCCGCGTGGCGCCGCCGCGTTTTTGACTCGATACATTCTCTGGCGTACCCGGGAGTGCGTGCGTCGGTCAAAATGGTAGGGGAGAAATTTGTATGGCCGAGCCTGCGCAAACAAGTTAGAGAGTGGGCGGCAGCCTGCTTGGCTTGTCAGCGGGCCAAGGTTCATAGACACACGAGAGCTCCCTTGGAGCCATTTCACATCCCAGCTAAAAGGTTTGATCATGTCCACGTGGACCTCGTAGGCCCCCTCCCGCCCTCACAAGGGTGCACACATCTTCTGACAATGGTTGACCGCACCACGCGCTGGCCGGAAGTGGTTCCACTGTCGTCAACCACAGCCGAGGAGGTTGCGCGCGCGTTTTTAACAGCATGGGTAGTGCATTTTGGAGTCCCGTCGGACATTACGTCCGACAGAGGCCCGCAATTTGTTTCCGAACTTTGGTCAGTGATGGCCCGCAGCCTGGGGGCAACGATCCACCGCACGACCGCGTACAACCCGCAGGCTAACGGGTTATGCGAACGTTTTCACAGGTCACTGAAGGCAGCTCTCAGAGCGTCGCTTACGGATACAAATTGGGTGGACAAACTACCATGGGTTTTATTGGGGTTGCGTTCTGCACCTAAAGAGGATTTAGAAGCCTCCCCAGCTGAACTAGTTTTCGCACAGCCACTTCGGCTGCCCGGGGAATTTCTCCCAGATAATCCAGCGCCAGAGTGCTCCCCGGCTCAGCGGTTACAGAATAGCACGGGCCCGAGCGCGCTACCTGGCCCCATTCACCACCGTTTTCCGCGTGTTTTTGTGCCTAAGGCTTTAAAAAATGCGGAGTTTGTTTTTGTCAGACATGATGCCCATCGTCCGCCTTTACGCCCACCTTATGACGGACCATACAGAGTGCTGGAAACAGGGGATAAGCATTTTTTGCTAGATTTGGGGGGCAGAAAAGAAACGATTGGCATTAATAGGCTCAAACCTGCTTTTGTGGTAGCTGACAAAATTGTGCAGTTGGCTAAGGTTCCGCGGCGCGGCAGGCCCCCTAGAGAGCATTCCTCAGAACACCCACAGAGGTTGACTAACAGTTCTAATCGCCAGGCAGCAGCCCCACAGCAGGGGGACGCCGCGGAAGCGGTACAGCCTGCTTACAGCAAATACTAAGACAAAGACTTAATACAAAGACTGCGACCCAAGCGGCATGTGGACTGACATGTAGTGATTTTATTATGACATGCAATCTGTGGTTATATTGTTCCATCTTAGACGTTTTTGGGGGGTCATGTAGTGCACATATGTGGGTTCCATATGCTTCACATGTGAATTACTGTATGCTGGTTGTGTGCTTCACGTCTCAGAGGAACAAAGGGACTGAGCCTCCTAGGGGTAACAGGAGGATGTGAAGTCTGGCCTTTTGTAGGCAAAGAGATGGCCGTGAGGGATTTCCTGACCACCAGGACTTTGGATGGAGACGAGGAGACCTGGTGGGGGGGATGCATTGTGATTTGGGAATGAAAGACAATGTGAATGTGTGCTTTGATGTCATGGGGTATTTAAGGGACAGAATGTGGGGGGTTCCCTTCTCTTTTTCTGCTTTTGAATGTTGGAGAATGTGATTGTGAATAAAACTGGTCTTGAGAAATAAACTCAGCCTCGTCCTTCCACACAATCTCCACAACATATGTGTTTTCTGCCCCCCCAGAAAAATATGATACCACCGCGCCAAGGTCTTTAAGCCAGGGGAAACACTGACACTACAGCCAGGCTTGTAACCATTTGTGCATTTTTAGAAGTACCCATCATACATTTTTAGAAGTAAAAATTGTTATTACCTCTTGTAAATTATCTTTAAATTATGTTTATTCACCAGATGTTTTAGTGTTTCAAAGAGGGTTAGAAATCATAGTGATCCAACTCCACGTTTTACAATCTTCACAGTCGAGATTTTGCATTTATTGTCGGTAAAAAGGGTAATCATTTTTTAAAAGTATATAGTTGTATTAACTTGACTTACACTACACACCTGCTTGCAACGATGGGGTGCAATTCTCGGCACGTGAGCAAATCTTGGCATAGTTGTAGTGACTTTGACAGTATGGGGTGCAATTCTTGGCATAACACCGGCAGACTTTGGACAAATGAGATGAAATATCACTTTTCATGTTCTGTATGTGACTGTTGAAGACATGGACTGATAAATAACTTATTAACCGTTCACTCATTAAGCTTTCGATGCACTTCCTTACCGCTCCCTGCCTCTCTGTCAGCGTGTGTGTAAGGAGTGCAGTAGCTCCGCCCATGGGGCAGAAACAGATTGGACTAAACCACTGTGAGGATGGGGAGGGGGGGTCTAATCTTTCAATAGTTATAAATGTCAAACAATATATTTTTAAGTCGCACCGCTTGTATTGTGCCTTCAACGAACATTACTATACTGTTCAAATAAAACATGTTTGTGTTTACAATGTGATTTTTGGGGGGACAGCTTTATGGACGTGGGGGATATGACCCCTGCATCCCCCCTGGGATTTATGCCCCTGCAATGAGCCTTAAAGCTGTGACTCTCCGGTCTGGACACTGACCAACATGCGTCCTCTGGCAAACCCCCAAGGAGAGCCCCTCCTCCCGGTAAAGGAAAGATGAGTATCTGATAAGACAGGTGTGTGTCAAGATGTGCAGCAGATTGACAAACAAGTAGGCGTCAGGCAGGGAAAGAGAGAGAATATTCAGTAATTTATTTTTTTTTTCAGAAAAACATGGGCTTCGATAGACAATACAGAGGAACAGAATAAATTATTTCTTTTTTCTCTGCACTTGGTACCGAGTGGTTGGGGACTGCTTTGGTTAGTTTCAAATGAAGGTGCTGCCATAATTTCCAAATCTATACTCTTTAACGTGTATTCAATGCAATTTAGCAGTTGTAATGGATAATTATTTTTTCATCCTTTTTATTCATGAACTAAGCAAGAGTAGTTTACACTGTTGGTCATTTTTATGACAAATTTATGAGTAGCTACTTCATTCTCACTTAACTGTGTTGAAGTCTGTATTTGCTGTTGCACAAAAGAGTTTTTCTGAAAAGCAGAAGTTTCTGCTTAATTTAGAAATGACAATCCTGTGCTTTTCTTGTGATGTTATACAGAATACCATTGCAGTAAACTATGAAAAAAAGCATCTGCTTTAAAATTTGTAATTCTCTTCTTCTCCCTTCTCTCTTTCTGTCCATTTTATTCTCCTTTCCCCTTTTCAGTGTTTTTATTATCATTTAAAGATTACTTGTTGGTCAAGTTTGTTTTACATTCTCTCACAAGTCACAAGCTATAGAGGGCAATAAGGAACATTCAGAGACAACATTGGGTCGTTGCTCCAACACTGAACAGGCTAAACAGTGGCTGAACTCTTTCGTGGATACTCAGAATTACTTTGGTTTAAGTTTTCTCCCATATTAAGTTGTATTTTTGTTTATGAAATTCAGCTGGTTTGTTTTTTGTTATTTTAATATTGTTGTTGTTATCTGTAATTGTGTATAGTGTTGTGTGTATGGTAGACTCTAGGAAGAACAGTGTTGGAAAAATTCTCTTCAACCAGCTGTAGCATCATCTTGCTTTGGCTCATCAATAAAATTATTCTTCAGCTTAAAGACATTGTTTCACCCAGGAAAAGGACAGTCAAGAACTGCTCTTTCATCCCAGGACCACAGCAGAACTAACATTCCTTTGTTAAACCAGTCTCCGGAATTCCTCCTAATGCACTTCCTCCTGAACATTTTATTGGCCAATAAAATGTGGACAAAGAACAGACATTTGTGGAGTGCCTCATATGGTCACTACAAAATAGCCACAGCTCAACATTGCCCTCTACTGGCAACTCCGGGACATGCTGGATTTAACCAGTGAACTTCTTGAAATGACTTGCATTCATGTTACAAAACTCAATTCTCAGATTATCCTCTTTTTCAGGACACCATGGAAAAGCAAATGGACTCTGATGTTCGGTGTGGACAATCAATAATGGGTTTGAAATATATTAATCATTGATTTTAAATATGTGCATGTTAAAATGTTTAAATGAATGTTTATTCTTGCATGTTAATTTAAAAGCACTAGTTATAAAGTTGCATTAATCACTGAAGTAGGTTCGATTTTACATATAAGTATATTGATGAATCTTCAATATTAAAATATGTCATTCTGTGAGGACCGGTATCAGCCAGTCATTACCCAGCATATGCTGGGCTCCAGCTCTTTCATTCCATTGGTTTCTTACAGACAAAAGTCTGTTTGTTCATTGGACTAAAGTTCATAAAGCCCGCCCATGAAGGAAGACTATTGGCTTGAGCTTTTGTCAATCCCCAGAAGCCCGCGAAACTCAGTTGGAGTTATAAGGAGAGGAAGGCATCTTCACAGCAGAGCACTACTGGAGAAAAATTAGATCACTTCACTGCCACAGAACAAAGGAGACTTCTCACACATGCTTTTTCTCTGAACACTTCACTTCTGCAGATCAGAGATCACTTCACTGCCAGAGAACATGGAATATTGTGTTTGTGTAAACTTCTGTGTATTTTAATGTTTTTCTTTAAAAGTCTAGGAATTAATTATTTTCTTTCCTGAGCTCAAATCCTAATTCGGAGTCAAACTCCCATTCCTAGACGTCTATTTTTATAACTTTCTCCTGTTAAACTTTCTTTAAACTCACCGTTTTTAGTTTTAACTTTATCTTTATATACAGCTGTGGACAAAATTGTTGATACCCCCCTGTTAATGAAAGAAAAACCCACAATGGTCACAGAAATAACTTGAATCTGACAAAAGTGGTAATAAATAAAAATTAACCAATGAAAATCACACAATGCTTTTGAATTGTGGTTCAACATAATTATTTTAAAAAAACAAACTCATGAAACAGGCCTGGACAAAAATGATGGTACCCTTAACTTAATATTTTGTTGCAAAACCTTTTGAGGAAATCACTGCAATCAAACGATTTCTGTAACTGTCAATGAGACTTCTGTACCTCTCAGCAAGTATTTTGGCCCACTCCTCATGAGCAAACTGCTCCAGTTGTCTCAGGTTTGAAGGGTGCCTTCTCCAGATGGCATGTTTCAGCTCCTTCCACAGATGTTCAATAGGATTTAGATCAGGGCTCATAGAAGGCCACTTTAGAATAGTCCAACGTTTCGCTCTTAGCCATTCTTGGGTGTTTTTAGCTGTGTGTTTTGGGTCATTATCCTGTTGCAAGACCCATGACCTGTGACTGAGACCAAGCTGTCTGACACTGGACAGCACATTTCTCTCTAGAATACCTTGATAGTCTTGAGATTTCATTGTACCCTGCACAGATTCAAGACACCCTGTGCCAGATGCAGCAAAGCAGCCCCAGAACATAACAGAACCTCCTCCATGTGTCACAGTAGGGACAGTGTTCTTTTCTTGGTATGCTTCATTTTTGCGTCAGTGAACATAGCGCTGATGTGCCTTGCCAAAAAGTTCCAGTTTTGTCTCATTTGTCCATAGGACATTCTCCCTGAAGCTTTGTGGCTTGTCAACATGCAGTTTGGCAAATTCCAGTCTGGCTTTTTTATGATTTGTTTTCAACAGTGGTGTCCTCCTTGGTCGTCTCCCATGAAGTCCACTTTGGCTCAAACAACGACGGATGGTGTGATCTGACACTGATGTACCTTGACCTTGGAGTTCTCCATGAATGTGTTTAGAGGTTATTCTGGGCTCTTTTGTTACCATTCGTATTATCCGTCTCTTCCATTTTTCATCAAGTTTCCTCCTGCAGCCACATCCAGGGAGGTTGGCTACAGTCCAGTGGATCTTAAATTTCTGAATAATATGTGCAACTGTAGTCACAGGAACATCAAGCTGCTTGGAGATGGTCTTATAGCCTTTACCTTTAACATGCTTGTCTATAATTTTCTTTCTAATCATCTGAGACAACTCTCTCCTTTGCTTCCTCTGGTCCATGTTTAGTGCGGTACACACCCATGTCACCAAACAGCACAGTGACTACTTGTCATCCTTTAAATAGGCCGACTGACTGATTACAAGTTTGTAGACACCTGTGATGTTAATTAGAGGACACATCTTAGTTGAACATGTCCCTATGGTCACATTATTTTCAATCTTTTCTAGGGGTACCATCATTTTTGTCCAGGCATGTTTCATGAGTTTGTTCTTTAAAATAATTCTGTTGAACCACAATTCAAAAGCATTGTCTGATTTTCAGTGGTTAATTTTCATAGAATTTTATTTATTACCACTTTTGTCAGATTCAAGTTATTTCTGTGACCATTGTGGGTTTTTCTTTCACTAACAGGGGGGTACCAACAATTTTGTCCATGTGTGTATATATTTTTTTTCTTTAAAAGGACTGAGTGACCATCTCCATAATAGAAGCTAATTTCAACTCCACAAAGTCAGAAAAATCTTTTAATTTTGTTATTGGATCAGATTTTGTAATTATTCTCAAATTCCCTTGGGAAGCAGCTGATCCATGAAGGCCACCACGTGCCACTGAAGAAATTAACGTCGCCACGGAGAAGAGGATACACCGCCGCCATTTTGGCTGGACTTCAGCCCAACTGATCGATACAATCAAAATCTCATCTTGTGACAATAGACTGGAAAGCTGCCGTACCTTGTCCGAATATCTGCTGGCAAGATATTCTGGTTTTAGTGCCATCTACCACAAAAGCTTCAAGAAGACGACACCGAATTACCTCCACCAACGCCATGGGTCACATGAGCTGCATTCTTTATTCATCTGCTGAATAAAACGTCTGAGATTTGAGAATAATTCAGTATCTGATCAGATACAAAATTAAAGAACAATTAATATAACTCTTCTTTTCATTAAAATTCCGTTTTCAATTTCTTAAGAGTAATCCAGAATTTTCCATATAATTAGTTTAATTTTCCCCATAAATTTGCGTTCAGTTTTCCATAATCCATTAACTTCAAACTGATCTAAACTGAGCTTACATTTTCACCCTGGTTCTGCAAATGTTCACATTGTTACTCTATCATTTACAAGTTTAGTTTAATGGTTAACGCAAATCATTTCACTGTCCTTTAATCATCATTTCATTTAATAAATACATGAAAATGAGAAGTTGTTGGGAATTTATTTCATTCTGAGTCTGGTTTCAAAGCTCTAGTATCGAATTCACAAATATTTTGAGACTGATTATTAATTAATTTATTGAGTGATTAAACAGGTATAAAATGAAATTAATGACTAAAATGCTCACTAAAGAGGTGAGCTGGTGCCCCGATGAGTGTCTACTATAAACTTTTTCTGCGTATGCACTGATCAGTGGAGAACAGTAAGTGATACACAGAGTCACCTAGGGAAATTGTTCTGAATCACACACACAACTTTCAGTCTTTAAGCATCCCGTTATCTAAAAACTGGCCATGAGAGAATATCTGGATCAGGCTGGTTCTTCCACACTGTCTCCCTTCTCAGATACAATCATAACAGCACAAAACGTTCGCATGAGAACAACCAGATAAATGTCCAGCTGGTCGACCTTGTACATAATTCACCCAAACTCTGAGGTACCAAAGATAAAGAATACAAAATTATTCCATCATTCCCCCCCTCCTATGTCATGCAAGGCATCATAAATGAAAAGTAACAAGTTATGGCATCTAAAACCCCATCTGGCAGCTATGCTAAGCTCCAGTGCACTGATGTGCAACAGACCCTAACTAGCTAGTGATGGGGAAAGTCCGCCATTGACTGTGCTGCCCCAGGCACTGCCTGACATTTTAGTCCTGTAGGAGGATAAATGGAACAGTAAAACTTATTAATTAATGATAAAAGTTAATCAATGATTTTAAAAAAACATTAAAATCAAAATGATAATGTGATTGTAAGGATATAATAGTAACGATAAAATAAGGATATGTGTATGCTTGTATAAAATCAAAGCATAAACGATGAAAACAAAACAAAAATAATAAAATATAAAAACAGAAATAAGAGTAACATAAAAAAACAAAAAGTAAAAATAATGTTTCAACTTCATAAATGTATTTACAGGTAGTACATTTCAACTTCACATCATGATCATGCAACTCCTTTCGTTTTTCTGCATGTCAATCATACTTTTACTCTGTACTTGGGTTATGGAGAGGCACTTTGAGCTCACACTGTTTGTTCATCATCCCCATCATTCTTTGCAACTGCTCCATTGTACATCACTAAATTAACAAGCACAAGTCTCATCATCATATTACGGATGCAGGGAATGACACAAGAAAAAAAACAGAAATATTAGCACAAAAATCACTAACAGGTTCATAATGAGACTTCTCCATGAAGAGAATAACCAACTTAGCCAGGTATGTTCATCAGTGACATTGTCTTTGGCTATGGCAGCCTGCAAAGCAGTCACATTCCGTATGGCTGAAGCAATCACGTGACCATCTGCATAATTTTCAGGGATAAAAGTACAACAATAATCCCCTAACAACTGTACACAAACCCCCTCGGGCAGCAGTTATTTGATCAAGAACCATTCTATTTTGGGTCAACATAAGTCTAAAAGCTGTTAACTCCTCATTTATACCAGAAAAAGCAGACAAAGAAAAATTCACAAATGACTGTAATCTATAACTAGTTATTTTAATCCATAAGGTGTTCTTAGCCACTCCCACCCAAGGAAACAAGGAATAGAGTACCTTCTGCCCAGTAGTTTCTAACTTGAATTCTTTTGGCACATCTGTGCCCCAGATGGGATCATGTGGTGAAAAAGAGACATCTCTCTTTACCCTGCCCTCCTGTCCTGCCGACAATATGATGGTATGGTCAGTCACCACCATGGGGGCACACACCTCTCTTCAGTTCATGGGCAGGTGTGAGTAGGCACGATGGCCACACAGCCACCAACCCCAAGTCACCATATACGTGGCGTACTTGTGAGAATCAAAATTGCAGTGCTACAGAGCTCCTGCAGGGTGACATCGCCTTCCAGACTGACAATAAAGATCTTCAAGACAGCTTTTGCCGACTACATTGGTCCAGCAGGTAGCAGTACAGGGGCGAGATGCACTATGTACCATTGCACACCTGGAAAATGATAAACTGCCCAAAGAGACGTTTCCACACACCCTTTAAGACAAAAGGAAAAATTCCCCGGCAAGGTTAATCTTGCCTTCACCGAGTAAAGGCTGTTATCGTGTCTCCGGTCAGCGAAGTCATAGACAATGTGGCAGGTGTGGTTCAAGTTAATGCTTGCTGTACTATTTCCATACATAGCCTAGTGCAAGAAACAGCTTCTGACAGTTCTACTGCTTTAGCAGTAACAGATATTTGACCAGCTGAGAGTGGGAGCAAAGAACACACATAAAAATTTGAACGATTAGCTATTTTGGCTGTGTGATTAGCATACTTCCACCACACACTACCAGCATAAACATGATCATCATAGCTTGGTCCTTCTAGCCAGTCGTGATGCGTGTGAGTAACATACCTAGCCCTGCGATAAATAGGTAATGGTGTCCCTAAAAGTAACCAAATCAAAAGTGTCACCACAAGGATGATGATAATGACACAACAGGTGTACCATTCACATCCTTCTGCTGCCAGCTTTCTCTCTCTTGCATTTTGTCTCTCCATGATAAACAACAGTTGTTTCGCTATACAAGCCATTGCTGGGCGCCACGAGGGCACCATCAGTCGAACACTTGTATAGAGAAACAATGATTTGCTTGTATAGCTAAACAGTTAAGCAGTCTCTTGCTGAGGGTTTTGAGTGGGGTGAAGTTTGCAATGTGTTAAATACACCCAAGAATCATGTCCTTTGACTTTCACGGCTGTTGGTGTCGCCAGGATGACCTTGTGTGGTCCTTGCCAGGGAGCGTCCGCCCAGTTTTTCTTTTTGATGGCTTTGATGAGGACCAGATCTCCCAGTTTGGCTATGGTGGGTGCTTCCCCGTGTTCTTTCCTGGGAAGAGCAGCATGTACAACATCTCTGCCAGTCCACATTCTTCGCATGTAATCAGGTAAACACACTTCCTCATCACCTGAATTAAATGGCCTTAATGGTGGGAGTAGTTAAGGCTTGCCATACATTATTTTTTTTCCTATTTCTGCCATTGTTTTTCCTAAGCCTTCTTTAATGGTCCTATTTGAGCGTTCCACCAATCCTGCAGATTGTGGATGGTAAGCCGAGTGGTGTTTCAAGTTAATGTTAAGTGCTGTGCCTAAGTGTGATATACAGTGCATCCGGAAAATATTCATAGCACTTCACTTTTTCCACATTTTGTTATGTTACAGCCTTATTCCAAAAGGGATTAAATTCATTTTTTTCCTCAAAATTCTACACACAATACCCCATAAAGACAATGTGAAAAAAGTTTTTTTTTTAATTTTTGTAAATTTATTAAAAATAAAAAAACGAAGAACTCACATTTACATAAGTATTCACAGCCTTTGCTCAATACATTGCTGATGCACCTTTGGCAGCAATTATGCCTCAAATCTTTTTAAATATGATGCCACAAGCTTGGCACACCTATCTTTGGGCAGTTTCGCCCATTCGTCTTTGCAGCACGTCTGAAGCTCCATCAGGTTGGATGAGAAGTGTCGGTGCACAGCCATTTTCAGATCTCTCCAGAGATGTTCAATTGGATTCAAGTCTGGGCTCTGGCTAGGCCACTCAGAGGACATTCACAGAGTTGTCCTGAAGCCACTCCTTTGATATCTTGGCTATGTGCTTAGGGTCATTGTCCTGCTGAAAGATGAACCGTCGCTCCAGTCTGAGGTCAAGAGCACTCTGGAGCAGGTTTTCATCCAGGATGTCTCTGTACATTGCTGCATTCGTCTTTCCCTCTATCCTGACTAGTCTCCCAGTTCCTGCTGCTGAAAAACATCCCCACAGCATGATGCTGCTACCAAAATTGGCATGGTTATGAACGGTGCCTGGTTTCCTCTAAATATGACACCTGGCATTTACACCAAAGAGTTCAATCTTTGTCTCATCAGACCAGAGAATTTTGTTTCTCATGGTCTGAGAGTCCTTCAGGTGTCTTTTGGCAAACTTCAGGCGGGCTTCCATGTGCCTTTTACTAAGGAGTGGCTTCCGTCTGGCTACGCTACCATACAGGCCTGATTGGTGGATTGTTGCAGAGATGGTTGTCCTTCTGGAAGGTTCTCCTGTCTTCACAGAGGAATGAAGGAGCTCTGACAGAGTGACCATTGGGTTCTTGGTCACCTCCCTGAATAATATCTCTCCCGATCGCTCAGTTTAGACAGCCGGCCAGCTCTAGGAAGAGTGCTGGTGGTTCCAAACTTCTTCCATTTATGGATGATGGAGGCCACTGTACTCATTGGGACCTTCAAAGCAGCAGAAATTTTTCTGTACCCTTCCCCAGATTTGTGCTTCAAGATAATCCTGTCTTGGAGGTCTACAGACAATTCCTTTGACTTTATGCTTGGTTTGTGCTCTGACATGCACTGTCAACTGTGGGACCTTATATAGACAGGTGTGTGCCTTTCCAAATCATGTCCAATCAACTGAATTTACCACGGCTGGACTCCAATTAAGCTGTAAAATGATCTCAAGGATGATCAGTGGAACAAGGATGCACCTGAGCACAATTTTGAGCTTCATGGCAAAGGCTGTGAATACTTATGTACATGTGATTTCTTAGTTTTTTATTTTTAATAAATTTGCAAAAATCTCAAAAAACTTATTTCACATTGTCATTATATTGTGTGTAGAATGTTGAGGGAAAAAATGAATTTAATCTCTTTTGGAATAAGGCTGTAACATAACAAAATGTGGCAAAAGTGAAGTGCTGTGAATACTTTCCGGATGCACTGTAAGCTGATTTGCAAAATGTGTTCCATTATCTGAGTAAATCTTATTCCAAATCGTGGTAGAACTTCACCTAAGAGTTTCTTTACTACCATAACTGCATTTGGATGAGTGCAAGGGAAGACTTCTGTCCATTTTGTAAATGTATCAATAATCACCAAGCAATATTTCTTTCCTTCACATTTATTTAGTTCAATGAAATCCATGCAAATGTTTTGAAAAGGATAAGTTGATGCAGGAAAAGTACCCTTCTGAGATCTTAAGTGTCCCTGAGCATTGTTTTTTGCACAGATTAGGCTTTTTTGGCTTTTTTTTTTTTTTTTTTTTTTTTTTTACAAAATTGAGTAGCAAATTGGCTAAACCCATAAGTGGTAAAAGATTTGCTCAACATAGAAATCATACCCCCTGCTGCTACATGGGAAAGACCATGTACAGTGGGGCAAAAAAGTATTTAGTCAGCCACCAATTGTGCAAGTTCTCCCACTTAAAAGATGAAAGAGGTCTCCAATTTTCATCATAGGTATACCTCAACTATGAGAGACAAAATGAGAAAAAAAATCCAGAAAATCACATTGAAGGATTTTTAATGAATTAATTGGTAAATTCCTCAGTAAAATAAGTATTTGGTCACCTACAAATAAGCAAGATTTCTGGCTCTCACAGACCTGTAACTTCTTCTTTAAGAGGCTCCTCTGTCCTCCACTTGTTACCTGTATTAATGGCACCTGTTTGAACTCGTTATCAGTATAAAAGACACCTGTCCACAACCTCAAACAGTCAGACTCCAAACTCCACTATGGCCAAGACCAAAGAGCTGTCAAAGGACACCAGAAACAAAATTGTAGACCTGCACCAGGCTGGGAAGACTGAACCTGCAATAGGTAAGCAGCTTGGTGTGAAGAAATCAACTGTGGGAGCAATTATTAGAAAATGGAAGACATACAAGACCACTGATAATCTCCCTCGATCTGGGGCTCCACACAAGATCTCACCCCGTGGGGTCAAAATGATCACGAGAACGGTGAGCAAAAATCCCAGAACCACATGGGGGGGTCCTAGTGAATGACCTGAAGAGAGCTGGGACCAAAGTAACAAAGGCTACATCAGAAACACACTACGCCACCAGGGACTCAAATCCTGCAGTGCCAGATGTGTCCCCCTGCTTAAGCCAGTACATGTCCAGGCCTGTCTGAAGTTTGCTAGAGAGCATTTGGATGATCCAGAAGAGGATTGGGAGAATGTCATATGGTCAGATGAAACCAAAATAGAACTTTTTGGTAAAAACTCAACTTGTCGTGTTTGGAGGACAAAGAACACCATACCTACTGTGAAGCATGGGTGTGGAAACATCATACTTTGGGGCTGTTTTTCTGCAAAGGGACCAGGACGACTGATCCGTGTAAAGGAAAGAATGAATGGGGCCATGTATCGTGAGATTTTGAGTGAAAACCTCCTTCCACCAGCAAGGGCATTGAAGATGAAATGTGGCTGGGTCTTTCAGCATGACAATGATCCCAAACATACCGCCCGGGCAACGAAGGAGTGGCTTCGTAAGAAGCATTTCAAGGTCCTGGAGTGGCCTAGCCAGTCTCCAGATCTCAACCCCATAGAAAATCTTTGGAGGGAGTTGAAAGTCTGTGTTGCCAAGCGACAGCCCCAAAACATCACTGCTCTAGAGGAGATGTGCATGGAGGAATGGGCCAAAATACCAGCAACAGTGTGTGAAAACCTTGTGAAAACTTACAGAAAACGTTTGACCTCTGTCATTTCCAACAAAGGGTATATAACAAAGTATTGAGATGAACTTTTGTTATTGACCAAATACTTATTTTTTTTTTTATTTAAGTTTTTGTTAAGGGTATACAGGTCATTACAGCATTGCATTGTTAACATTTTCATCGTACGTTCCCTTATATTTTGCTATTTGACAACATTGGTAGAATAGTTATTACAACACCCCCTTTTTTTTAAAGTGAAAGAAAAAGTGAAATTAAAGAGAGTTAAATTAAAAAAACAAACAAAAAAACAAAAAAAACAAATAAACAAACAAACAGAACAGTAAAAAACAAACAAACAGAAAATTAAGTAATTAAAAGTAAAAGAGCATCTGAGTAGCATTGGAACAAAGAGTGGGACCATCATTGAAATGGTATTTGTCAAAGATTAGATCTAATGGAAGACACATATGCGATCCAGGGTTGCCAAAAGTTCATGAACCCATCCATGTCCTGTCTCAGTGCGAATGTCAACTTTTCCATCGAGTAAATGTCTTGAATCACGTTAATCCAATCTTCAGGTGTAGGACAGTCCTTCAGCATCCATTTTTTAGTTAGGGCTTTTTTACTTGCCAATATTAAAACATTGAATAAGTATTTATCTCCTCGTCTTTCCAGTGAGTCCGGTAGTAAACCCAAATACAAAGTTATAAGATAAGATAAGATAAGATAAGATAAGCCTTTATTAGTCCCACAATGGGGAAATTCCAGGATTGCAACAGCACAGGGACAGCAACACTCAGAGCAACAATCAGAAGGCAAGAAAAAACAACATCTAGCAAACATATGTCCATATTACTATAAATGTATATATATAGACACACAGTGCAGAGCATTATGGCTGGTGGATGTGCAGCAGAAAGTCTAAGCTCTCTCTCCGCGGATGCAGTGGGCCAGCTGGAAGTCTTTGGGCATGATGGTGACCCCCTTAGCGAAGAAGAGACCACCAGGTGGGTCTCGCTGGTCTCCTGCAGAGCCATGACGGCGAAACTCAGGAAACGCAGGACGGTCTTGAAGTCCTGAGCGATCTCCCTCACCAGGCGCTGGACGGGCAGCTTACGGATGAGCAGCTCCGTGGATTTCTGGTAGCGACGGATCTCTCTCAGAGCCACGGACCTGTGACGGCGAGGCCTCTTCACTCTGCCGGTGGCCAGAGCGCCTCTCCGAGCAGCCCTGGTGGCTAGCTGTCTCCTGGGGGGCTTCTTCCTCCAGTAGATTTTACGGGCGGTCTGCTTGGTTCTTGCCATCGCTCTTTATTATTCTGTCTTATATTTCTTTCACGCCGCCTAAACTCCAGCCCGGCACCCGCTTCGTTTTCGCTACAGCTCCCGGTATGTCGAGTTTCCCATTAGCACCGGGCGGCGGCCAAGTGCTAGCTAGCACTAGCTCCTCCCCGCTGTAACGTCTCCCGCTGCAAACCGTGGCTCCGTCCGCCGACCCGGGAGACCCCCGGGGCGATCCGTGCGTCCGTGATATATATACAGAGTGAAAGGTGTAGAAAGAAGAAGGAAGATAAAAAAAAGGCTGTTGCAACAGGCAGCCGACTCGTGTGGCGCCGCCGGTCCGGCAGAGCCGGAACCGGAAGAAAAGGAAAGGGATATAAAAGAAAAGGGAACTGTTATTTTGAATATTTTCCCCAATATTGTCTGTACATTGGTCCAATATTGGTGGATAACTGGGCATGACCAAAACACATGAAAATGATTTGCAGTCTTTTTGCCACACAAGCGCCAACAGTTCAACCCCTTATGGGTAAATTTGTTTTGTGCAGGTGTTCTGAAAAATCTTACCAAATTTTTCCATCCAAATTCTCTCCACTGCAGGGATGAGGTACTTTTCCATTGCTGTCTATTTAGCTTTTCCCATATTTCCAATTGTAAAGTGAAATTCCCCTCTTTTTCCCCATCTCTCTTTTATATATGATGTGTTGTCTCCTTTTAAGTCTTGAAGACCTTGGTATATTTTAGAAATGTATCTGATCCCTGGGATCCCTTTATATGCCATTAAGAAGACCTTCAGAACACCTGACTGGGCCCTTTCCAAATCCTCCTTTTTAAGTATATTGTTTATGTGGTGTCTAAGCTGAAAGAACCTGTAAAGGTCTTGATTTATTAGACCTTGTTTTTTCAAATCTTCAAAACTTCTTAAAGTTTGCCCCTTAAAGAAATCGTAATATTTTATCAGCCCTTTCTCTTTCCACTCTTTAAATCTAGTGTCTGTTTTATTGGGGGTAAAGTCTTGATCATAGGCAATCCATTGCAGAAGTCGATAGGGCTCTTTAGCTTGATTCTCTCTGACTATCTTAAACCAAATTTTTAGCGGGGTCTCTATCCACAGGTTAGTGTTATTCAAGAGTTTAGGTAAGGCATTGTTCCCTATTATCGCCTGTAGGGGGATGTCACTTGTTATTTGGCATTCCATCTCCTTCCATTGTGCAGTGTAGACTGGGTTACATATCTCTACTAAAGTTTTAATTTGTGCAGCTATAAAATAGTCCCTGATATTTGGCAGCGCGAGCCCACCTTTGTCTTTGTTTAGCTGTAGGGTTCTATATCTGATTCTAGGTCTCTTGCCCTGCCATATGAATCTTGAGATCCTTCTGTCTAGCTCCTGCCATGTTTTTTGGGGGGGTTCTACCGGTATTGTTTGGAAAAGGTATAGAAGACGTGGGAGTATATTCATTTTGACTTCTTCAATTCTTTGTGCAGTACGTAAGAATGGTATCATATTCCATCTTGCTAGGTCAGATTTTATTTTTGTCACCAGTGGATCATAGTTTAGTGTTATAATTTTGTTGAGTTGTTTCGGGATATTGATCCCCAGATATTTCATAGATTCCAGCTCCCAGTTAGTTTTGAGTTCACTTAGTGAATAATGATTTGGGTCATAGTTGAATGTTAAAACTTGGGTTTTATGCATGTTTAATTTGTACCCCGATAAATCTCCATAGTCTGAAAAAACTGAGATTAGTTCTGGTAAAGAAGTGTCTGGTTGCCCTAGGTATATTAAAATGTCATCAGCAAAGAGTGCTATTTTATGTTCCTTCTGACCAAGTGTAATACCTTGAATTTTTTGATTTTGTCTTATCCATTGGCTCAGAGGTTCTATGAAAATTGCAAAGAGCAGTGGAGACAGGGGGCAGCCTTGACGACATCCTCTTTCCAGCTCAAAAGATGATGATAAATTACCGTTAATCCTTATTTTAGCTGTTGGTTTTTTATATAATGCCTGTATAGTTCTAATGAAGTTGTTATGAAAATTGAAACTGGATAAGATTCTATATAGGAAAGACCAGTCAACCGAATCAAATGCTTTTTCAGCATCTAATCCCAATATGACTGCATTTAAGTTATATTTTTTTATATGATGAATTATGTGTAAAGTGCGTCGAATGTTGTCTTGTGTCTGTCTTTGTCTTAGAAAACCTGTCTGGTCTAAGTGAATTAAGTCTGTCAGTATGTTTTCTAACCTTTTGGCAAAGATAATGGTAAAAAGCTTATAGTCCTGATTTAATACACTGATTGGTCTGTAGTTGGAGCATTCTAGTTTATCCTTTTCAGGTTTAGGTATAACTGCAATGACCCCTTCTCTCCAGGAGGGGGGGATTTCCCCTGTGTGGAGGACATAGTTAAATGTTTTCAAGAGGAGAGGAGATAGTTGCTGTTTAAAGGTTTTGTACCATTCTGCTGTATAGCCATCTGCTCCTGGGGATTTGTTAGCTTTAAGTTTCATAATTGCTTTTTCCAATTCTTTAGGTTGTATTTCTGACAGTAGTGTTTTATTTTGTGATTCTGTAAGTTGGGAAAGGTGTAATGGGTTTAGGAATGTCTCGGATGCGTTTTTATGTTTTTTGTGGGAGTATAAGTTCTTGTAGTAATTCTCGAAGCTTTTAAGAATATCCTGAATTCTGAATTTTATTTCCTTTGATACTGGGTCTCTGATTTTGTAGATTGCTCTTTCTGTTTGTTGTTTCCTCAATTTATAGGCTAGTAATTTTGCCAATTTACTGCCTGCTTCATAGTGTTTTTGTTTCAGAAATGTAAGTTTCTTCCGGATTTCTATTGTGTAGGTCTCATTTATTTGATTTTTAATTTCTTTAATCTTGAGCGAGCCATTAGAATGAGTGTTGTCTTTGTGTTCTTTTTCTAGGTTCTTGAGTTCTGACTCTAGTGTGATTAGTTTTTCTTGTCTCAGTTTCTTTTGGGTTGCCAGTTTTGCAATAATTTTTCCCCTTATTACAGCTTTGCACGCATCCCACAGTATTAAAGGGGATACTTCTCCATTATCGTTTTCTTCCAAATATTTGAAAATATCTGATTCCAATTCATCTTTCAGTGGTCCTTTCAGGACATTTGAATTCAACCTCCAGGAAAATGTATTATTTGTGTATTTTTGGATGTTTAAGTCCATATAGATCGGACTGTGGTCAGAGAGATCCATCAGTCCTATTTTACATGTTTTTACTCTTCCAATGTCTCTATTAAACATAAAAAAGTAATCAATCCTTGAGTAAGATGAATGTGGCGTTGAATAAAAAGTATAATCTTTTACATTGGGGTTGAATTCCCTCCATACGTCACAGATTCCCATTTCTTTTAGTAGCATCCGAGTTTTCCTATTTTGAGTGTTATTTTGATGTGAAGAATTACCTGTTGCATCCCAGTATGGATTCAGTCTTAGATTGAAGTCTCCACCACATATCACTAAACCTTGGGCTTTAGTTATCATTAGGTCGAATACATTTTTATAAAATTTCCATTTAGCCCCTGGTGGTGCATATACATTCAGCAGGGTGATATCTTCTCCCTCTAGCCGCCCAATTACCAAACTGTACCTCCCTTCTTTATCTTTGTGTTCTGATTTTTTTTCAAATGTAATTTTGGTTGATATCAATGTCGCTACTCCCCTCCTCCTCCCTGACTTATATGTGTCATATCCGGCTCTAGGGAGCCGGGCAATCAGAGCCAGGGACAAGCCAGTGAGTCGAGATGTTTTATTCTGGGTAAGGGATAAGGGATGAGGAGAGCACAGACACTCATACAGACGTACATTCTCAGGCTGCACAGCGCAGGGGTAGGTAGCTTGTACCGGACGTGGGGGTAACAAGACGTGCATACTCACAGCGGGATACAAACACCGGAATGCTGCAAGGGGAGTAGAGGCTGACACCAGACGAAGGGGCTTCAGCCTAGCAGTGCTTATGTCGCAGCCCCGAGTCATCGAGGCTGCTCCTATTTATCCTCATTGGCAGCGCCCCAGCTGATGAAGACTAATTGGCCCCAGCCGTCCATAATGCTGCCAGCTGGGGGCCAGCTGAGACGCTGCTCAATGGGAGGCAGGGATGAGGGAAAACATGGGCTCAGTGCCGAGACGGCATCTCAACCCATGGTGACAGAGCCCCTCCCTCAAGGTCGGGCTCCTGAACGACCAGGAACATCCCAGCCCCCCCCCCCCCCCCACCTAGGGTGGGAGGAAGGGAGGCGGACCGGAGGGGAAGAAGCCAAGGGAAGGACAACACCAATGGGGCAATGTAGGGTAGCGGGAAAGAAAAACCCAAATACAATACTGACAAAACAGAATAATTAACCCAGGTACAGATGGGGAGAAGAACTGGGTCAGCACGCCGGTTACACACTACCCAGAGAGTACCAACCATGCGTGACCCAGAGCAAGAAAAAAAAAAGAACCACCAAAAAGGTACAGGGCAAAAAATGCTGAGTATGGTCAAATAAAGGGAAAACACAATACACAGCACCAATATAAGTACATACACACAGTCACCAAGAAAAGTGAAGGTGACTGGAACAAATGGACAATTACAGAGCATGGTGTTACGGAAAACAAGGCACATGACTCTATAATGAACCAACAGGGCATAAAAAAGAAATACTGAGTGCAGGCAAAGAAAAACCCACACACATGAATATATAAATACCCACAGTCACCTAAAGAAATGAAAGTGACTGGAATGAATGGGCAACTGCAGAGTATGGTCTGAAAGGGAACAAAACATAACTCTACAATGCAAAAACGAGACTAAAAACATGGTACAAAAAATAAAATGCTGGGTACGAGGGAAGGAAAACGCACAGCACTATAAATACACATCCACCAACAGGACAGACATTACACCCAAGTGACCTTAATAACGATAAAAGAAAAAGTGACACCCCAGGTGTATGGCAGGCAGAGTCCAAAAATAGCCGAGATGGCTCCGGAGATCTCCCCGCCCATTGTCCAGCTGGCGAATCAGGGGAAGAGAAATGTTCGGACGGCGAACTCTGGACCCAGATCCCAGGAATCCAGTCCAACGGCTGCCGAACCAGGCCGCCCAAAGGCAAACACAGACCAGTGGGGGGAAACCAGATCGCCGAACCGAAAGTTTTGCGGGTCGGGTCGTCGACCCGCATCACTCAACCACCAGGACCGTTGAGACGGACGAAGGGTCAGAGCGGATCCCGGTGGAAGAGGCTCAGGGGAGAGCCGATGACGAGGGCGGCGGGCCTCAGGGAAACGGCCACCTCCTCACCGGACCTGGACAACACTGGGGCAGCACCCACGTCGGACCCCGATCGGGCCTCAGGCGAACCCACGTTGGACCCCGATTGGGTCTCGGGCGAACCCACGTTGGACCCCGATTGGGTCTCGGGCGAACCCACGTTGGACCCCGATTGGGTCTCGGGCGAACCCACGTTGGACACTGCACCAGAACCGACCTCCAACGTTGAACCCGGACCCTCCAGCACCACGAGGAACAGCAACTCCTCGCCGGTGACCCTGGAAGAAGGCTCAGAAGAGAAAACAGAACCGGGATCAGGATCACCGGCAGCGCCAGAACCCGGCGAGACGAGCTCAGACGCAGCGGGCGGCTGCACCCTGCTCGTCTCCCCTGGAGATAGGCTGAAGTGCTCAAAGATAAAAAGAGAGAAAAGAAAGGAGAGCACTCGCCTGATCTCGGGTTCTGACGCCGTCCAGGACTGCGAAGATCCAGGATCCGTCGTCAGGAGGTCGTTGTCAGGCTCCCATCTAGCCGCGTCGGGCCCCGCAGCCAGCACGATGGTCAGCGCAGCTTGAGATCCCTCCAGCTCAGGTAACCCCGCCGACGACCCACTCGGCGTGAAGCCAGAAGAATCTCGTCCCGCCGGACCGAACCGCTCCTCCGTGGAGACCCAGGGACGCTCAGTCGTCAGCGTAGACTCCACGCAGCAGTCAGTCCCCCTCCTCCGTCCGCAATGTAGCTGCGGAACCACAGGCCCTCTCCATATCCCACCACGTTGACCCGGAGCCGGGGACCGCTCGGCGGAGAGAGACACAGAGGATGCGGGATTAGGAATACAGGTTACAGCAGGTGGGGAGAGTTCAGGGAGCTGCGAACCCTGAACTTCTCCTCCAGGGATGTGACAGAGCAAATCATTAAGCAGGTGTGAAAAAACAATGACTTGCCTGCCCCCTGGAGGTTGAGTATCGCCTGCTGTAGTGGAATCTGCTTCTTCCTCTCCCCGCCCGGCGATAACGGAGGACCCCCCGGGAATTCGTCTGAGGATCGCTCGCGTTGTCTCCAGCAGAGAGCTCACCAGGCCGGGATTCCAGGTACACACAGCGGTCAGGAAGCGCGTCGAGGAGGAGGGGGAAACAGCCGGGGTGAGCCAGCCCGAATGTCCAGGAATGACAGCGGGGGAACGAGGCTCAGGGGACGAGGCTGTAGAATCTCCACACTGATGAGGCGAAGGGATGACAGCTGCGTGGGAGGAACGGTCCTGACGATGACCCAGAACTGGATCCGGACGAGGTTCGTGCAGAGGTGACTCGGCGATGTGATGACGACTACTCCCAGGGAACGAAGCGAGGGGGAGACCCAGGATTCGCCGCTCCAGATCGGAGATCGAGACGAGGGAGGCGTCGAGCATGGGAAAGCTTCGTAGCCCTGAAGTCCTCACCATCAATCTCACTGCCGCCGCCACATGCCTGAAGGTGGTGACAGGAAACACAGTAGAGCTCGCGACAGCCACTCGACCCCGGACATAACTGCTGTCAGCTGCGGCTCCTTGAAGGGAATCCCGAGTGACGTGACGCAGGTCGGGGGAAGTCCTCTGGTTGGCGCGAACTCCCGGACTGGAATGGCGGCAGGAACGGGACTCCGAAGCGGGGAAAGACGTCGCCCACTTCGACTCCCTGCCGGGATTTCCATCCACCCCGTGGAGCTTCTCTTGCTGTGTACCTGCAGCGTCTATCCTGGCACTGTCCTCCAGATGGTACAGAGAGTGAGGGTGACAGTCCAGGAGTTCCTCAGCACGGCCCGGATGCCAGCGTCTCGCGTTGGAGGCGTCGTGCAGGGTGAAGAACGTCCCGTCGACAGCCTCCGAGATGGACCTCAGCTCGTCGCCCTGGCGCCGGAAGTGACTCCTGGGAAACGGCATGCTAGCAGCGCTGACACCCGGACAGAAAGGTACATTTCCACAGCGACTCACGGCCGCCGGCAACTCTTCTGGCTGCGACATACTGTCATATCCGGCTCTAGGGAGCCGGGCAATCAGAGCCAGGGACAAGCCAGTGAGTCGAGATGTTTTATTCTGGGTAAGGGATAAGGGATGAGGAGAGCACAGACACTCATACAGACGTACATTCTCAGGCTGCACAGCGCAGGGGTAGGTAGCTTGTACCGGACGTGGGGGTAACAAGACGTGCATACTCACAGCGGGATACAAACACCGGAATGCTGCAAGGGGAGTAGAGGCTGACACCAGACGAAGGGGCTTCAGCCTAGCAGTGCTTATGTCGCAGCCCCGAGTCATCGAGGCTGCTCCTATTTATCCTCATTGGCAGCGCCCCAGCTGATGAAGACTAATTGGCCCCAGCCGTCCATAATGCTGCCAGCTGGGGGCCAGCTGAGACGCTGCTCAATGGGAGGCAGGGATGAGGGAAAACATGGGCTCAGTGCCGAGACGGCATCTCAACCCATGGTGACAATATGAAGATGAAGAGATCATTTTAAACCCTTGTCTATTGAGTTTAGTGTGTTCCACGTCTGTTAGGTGGGTTTCTTGTAAAAATATTATTTCTGCTTTGTCTTTTTTCATTTTGCGTAGAATCTTGGATCTTTTAACTGGATTCAGGATCCCTTTTACATTATATGAGGCTATTTTGGTTACACCCTGTTTCTCCATTGTATTTTCTTATTTAGTATAACAGTGTGGTGGCCCTCTTTTTTGCTACTCAGAAACTGAAAGAATATTAAGAACATAAAAAACATTAAGAACATAGTGTACAAAACTTTAAAACAAAAAACTGTCAAAAAAAACTTCCTGAGCTGGGGTCTCTTTAAAGACCCTGTAAAAGCCTTGATGGAGTGTAGGCTCTGAGGGAAATTCCTCAAACTCTGTTACGTGTTGAGGGCCCTCTCTTACCCCTGTAAGTTGTCCCATGTTTTTAACGTGAATTTCAGATCCCAATCCAAATTTGTAATGATTTTTTTTTTTTTATGCCTATACCCTATGAGATTGTGTGCACCCTCCCACCCCCATCACAGCAAACCTTCACTCTAATACAGTATTTGTTAGTGTGGGGAGAACATGTGGGTCATTGTTACATTTCTATTTTAACAAGATTTTTTTTTTCCTTTAAATTAAGAAGACATTTGTTTCTAATGCTATAACTGCTCCATGAAAGGTTTTACCACATGCTGATTCTGCATCTCCTTTAATGTTTGTTACCTTGTAGGAGGGGGGATGGAAGTGCAGAATGACTGAAAAGAGAGAAAAAAAACAAAAAGGTCGCTATTCCTTCCTGGAACTGGAAAGCTTATCTTTGTAGCTCTGGGGCTGGGTTTCCCGCTGCTGGCCCGTGGATTTAGAAGGTCTTTGAGTGGACCACGTTTGAGCTCTGATTTTCTCGCTCAGATTCGCTGCAGGTTTAAACACCGTTACCGGGAGTCCTCTTCTCGCCATGTCAGTTGTTGCTTCTTCCGCTGAATTGTAGAGACATGACTCTTCACCGTAAAAGACCCTTAACTTCGCCGGAAATGGCGTCTGAAAGCGTAGATTCTTTTCCCGTAGAACCTTTTTGGCGTCGTTATATTCCCGTCGCTTTTTAAGAACCTCAGGGGCGTAATCGTGCTCCATGAAGACTTTTCTTTCTTGATGCATAAATCCTTTTTTCTGCCAAGCCCGTCTTACAACCTCTTGTTTTATTTTGAAATCGGAGAATCTTACCAACACTGAACGCGGGTGTGCTTCTGCCGCTGGCTTTGCGGCTAATGTACGATGGGCCTTTTCTATTTTCAAATCGGTGGTTTGTGGAATATCCAACTTCTCTCTCAATAAGGATTCCACGCATTCCGCCACTGTGTTGAAACCATTTTCAGCTCCTTCTTTCAGACCGTGAATTCTGATGTTATCTCGTCTCTGTCTTCCTTCTTGGTCGGCTAGCTTAGCCTCCAGCCTTGAATGTTTTCTGTGTAAATCCAGCATAGAATCTTCAAGCACTTTTACTCTTTCTTCAGCTTCCAAGATTCGGTTTTCGGCCTGGTCCATTCTGCTGTTCGTCCTTATTAGTTCCTCTCTGAATTCATGAAATTCGGCCCGAAATTGTCGTAATTCATCATATAGCGATTTCAGGCCAACCTTTTTGTTAGCTAGGCCCAGCTCTTCGTCTCCTGAATGGAGGTCCTCGGGATCAGATTCTGCGGCCGCCGCGCGTCCTGACCTGGGGAATGCCAGTTTCTTCTGTTTGTGGTTAGGCATGGTGTTTTTGTCTTTTGATTTTTATTCTTCCAAAAATCCGTTAAGTCTGATTTTGACAATGTTTTCCTTGGATTGGATCTGGGAGGTTCAGCGTTAAGTTGCTATCACCATGGCGTCCAGACCGGAAGTCCGACCAAATACTTATTTTTCTGAGGAATTTACCAATTAATTCATTAAAAATCCTTCAATGTGACTTTCTGGATTTTTTTTTTCTCATTTTGTCTCTCATAGTTGAGGTATACCTATGATGAAAATTGGAGACCTCTCTCATCTTTTAAGTGGGAGAACTTGCACAATTGGTGGCTGACTAAATACTTTTTTACCCCACTGTAGCAGAACAGCAGTCTGGTGGAATAATTTGTGTGGCAAAATGAGTTTGTTATTGCATCATTTGTAGAGTTTTAAAGTGTTGTCAAAAGTTGCCCCCATTTTTATCCACCGGTAAATTTCAGCTTGTGGTGATGTTTCCTGGGTGTTAAGGAGCATGTCATGTGTTAGCTGTTCTGTCAGTGTTAAAAGAAGAGATGCTGTGGTGTGGTTTCCTGTATGACGTTATGCAGCTGCTTTTGCGGTGGTGTCTGCAAAGTGGTTGCCCTTAGAGATTGGATCTGTGCCATTAGTGTGTGCGGCACATTTGCATATTGTCACGACGGCCCTCACGGACCGTCACAAGACGCCTCAGTCACCAGTGAGTTTGCAGTGGTAATTTATTGTAGAGAAGGCTGAACACACACAGAACACATACAGTGGCTGGGTGACGTCTGAGCCGGGGAACACCCGATGCGCCAGACGGACGGCAGTGCGAGTGAAGTCTCAAGGGAACATACCTGAGCGTAACAGGAGCACAATCAGAGCGTAGATGAACATAACAGATGAGCATAACAGGAGAACATAACAGAGACTGCCGCGTTGGAGGACATTTAGCACCCACTTATATCTCTGGCGGCTAATGACCCCAACACGGCACAGCTGCTCCTAATGACAGCAGAGCAGCAGCTGACTTTGACAGCAGGGAGCTTCCCCGGGCGCCTTCACAATAAGAGCCCGAGGAGCTGGAAGAAATCCTCAGCTGCCAAAGCCAGGGAAACAAAAGATATGAGACCCGAGTGTGGCCAGAACCGACACTCGGGTTATGACACATATAGCCAATTTGGAGGGAAGTTTTACACTGTCTAACAGTTTTAAGATGAGATCTTTGTGTTGGATTGGCTTTCCTGTTGATGTAATCATGCCTCTTTTTTCCCCTGTTGTGCAAAATGATGGATGGTAGAAAAGGCATATTGGCTGTCCGTGTACACTGTGAGTGCTTTTCCCTGGCCTAATTTACAAGCCTCAGTTAGAGCAACTAATTCAGCTGCTTGTGCTGAATAATGTGATGGGAGTTTTTGTGCCCGTGAAATGGTGTCATGGATGACCACTGCGAAACTGGACAAGTTTGAACCAGTACGGTTACGTTTGGAGGAGCCGTTAACAAATAATGTGAGATTAGAGTCATCCAAAGGTCTGTCCTGCAAATCAGGGCATGGCAATGTTTCACTCTTGATTTCTGCCAAACACTCATGAAGTTCGCTTTGTGTAGAAATTGGCAAGAAGCTTGCTGGATTTGTTACCGTGCAACGTTCAATGGTTAGATGAAGTTGTGATAATAACACTGTCATGCATGCAAGGTGTCTGGATAGTGAGAGAACTGATATTTTACTTTGTGACAAGATAACTGATACTGCATGTGTGACCTTTAGGGTCAAGGAATGACAAAGAATGAGCCCTGCTGAGGCCTGCACCGCCATAGAGGCCGCTATGATAGCCTGCACACATGGCGGCACTGCCCTCGCCACAGGGTCTAGCCTTGTGGAATAAAGTGCTATTGGACGCATTTTTGTACCACTTGGTTGGAGAAAGACTGACGTCATGTGTCCCTCTTCACAATCAACTATTTGCATAAATGTTTTTTTTGTAATTGGGTAGTGCCAGGACGCCAGTGCTGACCAAAAGTTTTTTCATTTTAACAAATTCCTCTTCTGCCTGAGATGTCCACTCAATTTTGTCCACCTGGGCCATGGTGTTTTGTAAATGAGATCAGATAAGGGTTGTACTTCAAATGAGTAATTTGCAATCTAAGAGTGACAATAATTTAAAGTACCCAGAAATAACATCATGTCTCTTTTTGTGATGGGTCCCTAAATATTTGACCTCTTTTTCCACAACTCTGATTTTTCCTTATTGACTTTGTGACCTTGTTCTGTTAAAAACTGCATTAAGGCAATGGTGTTTTGTTTGCATGTTTCTTCATCAGGTGATGCCAGCAAGATGTCGTCAATGTAAAGGAGCAACTGGCTCCTGTTAGGAGGAATAAAATGTGCCAAATTTGCTGACATTGCTTGTGAAAAAATAGTTGGTGACTCACAGTAACCTTGTGGTAACCTGGTGAATGTGTACCTTTTGTTTTCAAATGTGAATGCAAACCAAAACTGATGATCTGGCTGTATTGGGATGTTGAAAAAAGCATTGCTGATGTCTATCACTGTGAAACATTGCATGTGTGGTTGTAGGTCATTTAACAAAGTGTGTGGGTCTAGGACAGAAGCTGCTCTTGGAATGACCGCCTTGTTTACTTCTTTAAGGTCCTGTACCATCCTCCAACCGGAAGAAGGAGGAGCTTTCTTTACAGGAAACAAAGGTGTGTTACATGGGGAATTTGGAAATGGTACAATGACACCTGCTGATTTCAGTTCCTCTATCACTGGTTTAATGTCCTCTAGGGCCTCAGGACGTAGAGGATACTGTCTTTGTATGGTCTATAATGTGATTTTGCATTTATTTTGACCAACTCTGCATTTTTTATTAACCCTACATCTGCCTTCACTGTCGACCACAGTGAATTTGGAATTTGTGCGAGTGTGTGTTCCTGTTCTTGTGTTAATGTGAAAAGTGATCACATGGGTGAGCTGGGAACATCAATGTGGACCTCTTTTTGCACTGCGGTCACCCAGTTCAAAGGCAGTGAGTAGGTGTCAAGTTTTGAGGAATATTAACCTTTGGGTTAGAAGTTTGCTTTCAAAACTGACCTCTTTTTGCATAGCTTTTGTGTGCAGATCTGATGTCACTGAGTGTGGTCCAGCCGAAACCAAACGCAGTGAGTAGCAGTACCTGAACACCCTGAAATCCTGCAATGCGTTTATTCCTTCCACATGTGAAAATGTGATGCTCTCATACCACTATTCGTCGGGAATATGGCAATATTCATGGTTGTGGGGAGATCCCCTCCCAGAAGGTTGACAGGGCATGCTTCAGACAACATGAAACAACCTTCTGCCATGCCACCGGTGACGGGGTCTTTTACCTTGACATTTTTTGAAAGGTGCTCTGTTTTTAACTTACCGTTTGCGGCTTTTACAGTTATTTTTTCATCTGATTTTGTAAAATTGTGAATGCCTACACCTGTTATTACTGATCTACACACTCCTGTGTCACATAGAAACTTTAATGGAAGATCCTGAACCTGCAACATCACTTCAGGTAAACACTGCACTGTCAACATCAAATCAAAGTCAGGTAAATGGAAATGTCTGTTATGTCTGCCATTGTGGTGATGTGAAAATGACGAGGCAGAGTTGTCTCTCAAGTCAGCTTTATTCACAACACCATCATCTCAAAGCAGAAAAAGAGATCCACACAGTAAACTCTCGTCCTTAAATATCAGGACTCTTACACTTCACAGGTCACATGTCTCACAAACCACCTTGCATTATAAAGAAAGTCACAATGCATTTTCTCTCCATGATATCACTTCCACTGTCTCCAATGCATCCCCTTTTTAATCCTTTAATTAAACCCCCCACAGTCTCAAGCCTTGCATACCAAAGCTATGATTCTTGCAGCTTCCTGTAATCACTAAGGGAGCTGCCCTGCCTTTGTTCTGACCTAAAATGTGAGTCACAAAACAGGTCCCGTATGTGTGTCCACCACACCATGTCCATTATGTCAGTGTTAGTAATAGTTGCACTTATCTTTGGTGCGATCAGTCAGGCAGTCGGCTCCTGAGGTCCTCCATCCCCTTCCTGCTACAGCTGGCGTTCAGGACATTGCTTCCACCAATGGCCCCTTTGTCCACATTGGTGACAAACGTCATATTCCCTTTGCCATGGCCAGCCCGCCCCATGTCTCCCTCCATCTCCCCTCCACCGCTGAGGTCTTGCTCCGGTACCATCCTGAAAAAGAGAATCGGGGGAAGCCCCCCCGTGTCAGTAATCACATAAACAGGAGTCAGTTTTTCTTTCAGGTTTTTTTGTTCTCCTTTTCTTTCCTTTCCTCCACTATTGTCTTTGCATGTTTTGCATAGGTTAACACATCACCAAATGCACAGGTGCGGTATGTGACCAAATGTTTGTGGATGTAATCAGTCAGATGTGGGTTCATGTTTTGCAAAAAAATACTTTTCAAATGCTGCCAATAAGGCTCTACACCTGAATCATTCTCAGCCTTTGTTAAACCAGAATGGCTATCAAAAACCTTTTGTAACTTGGTTCTATAGGCCTCAACACTTTCATCCTTTCTTTGTGTTGTGGTTTGAATTCTAGTCCAGTCATACTTTACACGCCATTTATTTTTAATGCGATCATTTAACTCGCTTACATGATGTTGTAAGTCAGTGTTTTTTGGAGGAAGAATTCTATCAGCGGCATCTCTTGAACTCTAATTACCTGACACTGTACACCAATCAACTTTCAAAACCTTTCTGTAAGCTTGTTCTGTCTCATGACCATTTAATATAAAGCTGTCAAGGAGATTTGCTATCCCTTCAAAAAACACAGGGTTTATCTTTTGGATGCGGAATTTCTTTCACTGCTTCAGAGAAATCCGCATCAGTCCATGGTATGTAGCCCAGAACTGTGGGTTGAAACTGTGGTGCACCTGGGTTAGCTTCACCTTCTTCAGGTGGTCCTACATAAGCTGGATTTGAAAGTTCAATCATAGGATATTGTTTAGTAACACCATATATTTCATAATTTTCAGGCTTAATGGGTCAAATTGATGGAGACTGTGGATAAGGGTGTGCATAGTTACTTAACTCTTTGGCGCCCCTTGGTGGCTGATCCCAGGTACTCCAGTCCCTCTTTTGCTTTTTTGGTTTGACGTCAGTGGGCAGAGGGGTGTAGACCAGCGGAGGTGGGGTGACGTCAGCCGCAGCCTCTCCAGCCTGGAGTTCTGAGAGGTCGGGGTAGATGGGCTCAACAGTGGGAGGAGACGGAGAAGGAGGAGCAGAAACACGGCCCCTTGCCCCCATGTCAAGCTCGTCATGCACCAAAGAAGAAACAGAACACATATTAGTCAAATCCTTTTTTTTTTAACCATGGTCAATTTTTTTCAGATTTATCATCAGATTTAGACTTTACCATCACAAGGTCCAAGTCAGCCTGTTGCTCTTCTTTCCAGCTAAAGCCATAACGCAACTGTGAGCTAGAGAATACAATTACACTGCAAAAAGTCAAATATAAGTCAAAGAAATAAACTAATGCTGTTTACATGCCTTCAGGCATCCCAAACAAAAGAAAAATCAAATTTTCTTGCTCTGCTGGCAGATAATTTTACTTAAAACTAGAAAAGCACTCGGAGAGCGCAGACCTCCACCAAGCGCCACAGTTCCCCCCATACAGTGTTTGTGTGTACGTTTTCAGATTCCTTGACCATGAAAACATATGACTAGCAATTTGATTGACAATGATATGATTAGTGGTTCAGTAGTTATTCACGAAAATGACATTTTCCGTAATGGCGGCCACAGTTCCCCCCATACAGTGTTTGTGTGTACGTTTTCAGATTCCTTGACCAAGAAAACATATATGACTAGCAATTGGATTGACAATGATAGGATTAGTGGTTCAGTAGTTATTCAGGAAAATGGCATTTTCCATAATGGCGGCCACAGTTCCCCCCATACAGTGTTTGTGTGTACGTTTTCAGATTCTTTGACCATGAAAACATATGACTAGCAATTTGATTGACAATGATATGATTAGTGGTTCAGTAGTTATTCACGAAAATGACATTTTCCATAATGGCGGCCACAGTTCCCCCCATACAGTGTTTGTGTGTACGTTTTCAGATTCCTTGACCATGAAAACATATGACTAGCAATTGGATTGACAATGATAGGATTAGTGGTTCAGTAGTTATTCACAAAAATGGCATTTTCCGTAATGGCGGTTTTCTTGTGGACGGTGATCCAGATCACCACCAAAATGTAATCAGTGTGGCTTATATTAATCATATATTCCATACCTACATATGTATAGACATATTAGAATGTTTAGTGATTACATATGTGGAATGACCTCACACCTCAGAACAGGACAAGAGGTCTCGACCGCCAGCGAGGATCAAAGACAGACGGAGTCGCAGCGGTGGAGACCGGATCGATCTCCCTGACCACCCAGGGTCAGGTGGAGGAGACGGAGGACAATGGAGGGGGGGATTACGTTAATGCGGGATGTCAGCTTTGATATGCAATGTCTTTAGTTAAGTGTGGGTGTAAGTATGAAGGTCTGACTGCAATCGACCTCTTATTCTGCTTCTGCACTGAGATGAGACTTGTTAGAGGAGTGAAGCTGATATTAAACTTTGGTTTATAAAATCACATCGCTTCGTTATTTCAAGCTCTTCTACACTGGTGACCCTGACGCGAGGATGGAACAGAGGCGTTCTCCCGCGATTGACTCATCAGAGGCAACCCAGGCAAGCGCCGGCGCCCATGCAGACAGGGGAACGGATGGAAGACATTCCCCCACGACACAAAGCTTTAGAATCAACCCTCCGTCCACCATACGACGGACCATTCAGAGTGCTGGAACCTGGTGATAAGCATTTTGTGCTTGATTTAGGGGACAGAAAAGAAACAGTCAGCATTGACAGACTTAAACCTGCCTTCTTGTTGAGAGACGAACCTGCATGGGTGGCCAGAGCACCTCGGCGGGGTAGACCCCCCAAGAAAAAAAACTCAGCCCCCCTGCAGGGAACAAATAACCACTCTCCTCCCCAAATTGCAGATTCCTTACAGAAGGGTCCCACCACGACGCCCAAGCGGACCCACAGCAGATTCGGGAGAAGATTAACCCAGACGGCACAGGGACTGATGCAAAATTGACAAAGAGTTGTTAACTATGTTATCAGATTGTGCCGTGACAGTTTTAAGGCTGATTTGTGATATTACTATACTGTTGTTGTTACCACTGAATTCCCTACAGGAGCATGACTGCTGGAAAGATTTTTCCTTGTTTTCCCTGTCAAGAGGTTTAACAGTATAATATGTCATAGAGATTATCTTAAACTGTAAACTTAATTTGATTGTCCTTTTCTTAGTCGTTTGGGGGGGGGCCGTGGCTTATATTAATCATATATTCCATACCTACATATGTATAGACATATTAGAATGTTTAGTGATTACATATGTGGAATGACCTCACACCTCAGAACAGGACAAGAGGTCTCGACCGCCAGCGAGGATCAAAGACAGACGGAGTCGCAGCGGTGGAGACCGAATCGATCTCCCTGACCACCCAGGATCAGGTGGAGGAGACGGAGGACAATGGAGGGGGGATTCCGTTAATGCGGGATGTCAGCTTTGATATGCAATGTCTTTTGTTAAGTGTGGGTATAAGTATGAAGGTCTGACTGCGATCGACCTCTTATTCTGCTTCTGCACTGAGATGAGACTTGTTAGAGGAGTGAAGCTGATATTAAACTTTGGTTTATAAAATCACATCGCTTCGTTATTTCAAGCTCTTCTACAATCAGTTCTTCCTTGTACCATTTCCAACAACGCCTGAAAGTTTCATCGAAATCCGTCCAAAACTTTTTGAGTTATCTTGCTAATCAACAGACAGACAGACAAACAGACAAACCCCGGCAAAAACATTACCTCCTTGGCGGAGGTAATAAGAGTGAAAGAGTATTCATAGACCTCGGTTTGCTTAATGCTAAAAAATGTATTGCACTACTGTGTCACTTCCGCTTCTGAGAGAGAGCAGACGCTTTTCTTCCCTCTCCCTCCTAATCCTCTCCCTTCTGATCCCAGCTTGCAATGTCGCTCTTCTCCTGGCTGAATCTTAATCCAAATGGAAATTATGGATCTGGAAAGCGGCTTATATGCGATTGTCACCACTTTAAAAGAAGAAGATCGGGTCAGGGGGAACCCAAGGGAGACTCATGGCATTGGAATTCATGTGTCTGTGTGATTCGACTGAGATTGAACTGATCACAGGATCTTCTGTTTGGCCCCTGGAGTTTTCCTAGTGTATCGAAATTATCTGGGTGAGCTAATCAAATGCGGACCCCGGCGTAGCTCCCTTAACAAATTCAACAATTCGTCCAGCTGGGGGGAGCACTGACTGTCAGCGGCAGGATTAACATGGAATTTACTACCTGGCATGCATTGAAGAGAGAACGGACTCTCTTGGACATGTTTTACCTATGTTTCGGTAGGTGGATAACATCTGTGGATCGCTGAGTGCTCTCCAGAGAATGATCTAAAGCATGATTCAAGCCTGTATGAAACTGAAGCACAGAATCGAAGAGAGGGAAATTTTTTATTCTCTGAGTGCACTGTGCAGATTTGACCTTGTGTTTTGGTGCCCTTGTTTACATTCCTCCTCGATGAAGATAACGCCGGAGAAGTGGCTTATGTCTACCCATACAATCAACAATCAGTTGTTGTCATCAGCGGATTGGACTCTCAAGGACAATGCCCATGTGCCTTCTGCAAGCAAGAGAAAAAGAGAGATAGACTCTGAACTCTGGACTTGTTTATAAGTCACATGATTATAACATCTATCCACTGCCAGGAGGCGCCCTCTGCTGCTCACTAACAACTGTTACATTTACCCTACACAATGACATGCAAATATACACACACTGCTCTCCCTCCCTCTGCTGTGTGATTGTATCTATTGTCTGCTAATGTGCATAGAGGGTTTTTTTCTGTGTAATCAAAATTTGGCTCATTGAGCTTATATGAGCTTATACGAGCGTTATTCTGATAACTATGTTTTTTCTCTCTGCCTATTGTGTTTCCCCCCCCCCTTCCCCTCTTTACCCTCACTGCATGACAGGCGCCTTCATGGCTGCCGTGTCATTGGATGCGCCTAACGTGCGCGCCCAATGTCAAGTCAAATTCCTTGTGTGTTTACTTGTAAATATACTTGGCAATAAAGCTGATTCTGATTCTGATTCTGGAAAAAGACTCATAGATCAGATGTGACTCAGTGGTTAAGACAGATGTTAACAAACCTTCCACTAGAAAGAATAACATATACACTGAAATCAAAGGAAAATGTGTTTGAGAATATATGGAGACCTTTCATTGATTATGTAAAGAAATTAAACATAACTTCTGAAGAAGAAGGTGAATGATGTGTGTGGACCTTGCAAATTCCAAATTGGTGAATGTATATTATGTATTCTTATGTAATAGATTGCCTAGACTAAACAGAGGAGCATTGTTGTTGACTAGCTTTTGTTAATGGTTGTTGTTGTTTTTAGTACATTTTTTGTTGTTGTTGTTAGTTTTTTTTTTTAATTTTTAAATTACTTTAGTGTTAGTATTTGACTGTTTGTGTCATGTTTGTAAAAAAAGGTTCAATAAAAAATATTGTGGAAAAAAAATCATATTTAATGAATTAAATTAACTTAAATGACCAAAGATGCTGTTATTTCTGTTATAATATTTCTATATATTTACAGTGTTTTTTTAGAACTCTCCTCACCACCCAAACAACAGAACAAACCTCCCTTATTTTGAAATCCAAATGTTGGCAGGTTTAGTTTGTCTGAAGGGTAGAGGATGTTGATGGATTTAAGTCACCGACTCTGTGAATTTCGGTCATTTTAACTTGTCAGGTACATAATAATGAACATAAATTAGTTAATATTGTAGTGGTTGGTGAAGTAAAAAGTCAGCAATTCAGTCACCCTTGCCTTTCCCTCATTAGCCTGCATGAAGCCTGACTACACCTGTTTGCTAAGCGACTCATTGTTCCCGTTATCAGCGGGTTAAAAACACAATAAATGCCTCCACTGCTTACATACAGTATCTCTTCTGCTTTTTTTTCCTCATTAAAGTACTTAAATAAACTCGTGGTCACTGATGTGAAATCAGGTTGGCCTCTCAGACAGCGACGCTAGCAAGCTCATTCCTTCATTTATTTTCGCTAGGGTAGTGGCTCAGGTCTCTGGCATGGCGGACCGCCATGCAGAAATGTTACCAGTGGAAATCCTGTAGTACTAACGGTTCTTGCATGAGACCCAATATTACAAACTAGAAAAGCACTCGGAGAGCGCAGACCTCCGCCAAGCGCCACAGTTCCCCCCCATACAGTGTTTGTGTGTATGTTTTCAGATTCCTTGACCATGAAAACATATGACTAGCAATTGGATTCACAATGATAGGATTAGTGGTTCATTAGTAAAAGCATTACCTCCTTGGCGGAGGTAATAAACTGAAGTGTTGGTGTTGTGTCCATCTCCTGCATCTGCAAACTCCCAGGCTGCGGGCGTTGCAATTGAATGAATGAATGAATTAATCTTTATTTCGAATAGATTAAGAGTACAGGTTAAAAGAAAGTGAATAATATAACAAAGGGGGCAGTAAAATGCAACAAGGTCAAATTAGACAATAACTCCTGTGATTATACAGTTCAACATAAGTTATCCAAAATGTGTGATGGGTGAATCCGCAGCTTATATTGCCCACCCATGTTCCATCCAAGAATTCAAAAGAAAAAAACAAAAGAAATCATGACACAATCGCGTACAACCCACAGGCCAATGGGTTATGCGAGCGTTTTCATAGATCACTGAAAGCAGCACTGAGGGCTTGACTGACGGATGCAAATTGGGTAGACAGGTTGGCGTGGGTTTTATTGGGGTTGCGCTCCGCGGCAAATGAGGATTTGGAATCTTCCCCGGCAGAGAGCTTCTTTTTGCGCAGCTACTATGGCTGGCCGGGGAATTTCTGCCAAATAATCCGGCGGCGGACAGCTGGCCGTCTGAGCTTTTGCAGCGTAGTGCAAACACAGGCACGCTGCCGAGTCCTGCCCAGCACTGTGTTCCGCGTGCTTTTGTGCCTAAAACTTTGAAGAAGGCAGAGTTTGTGTTCGTCAGACACGACGAGCAGCGCCCTCTATTGCCCCTGCACACATGTTGAAAATGGCCGTATGTCACAATGTTAAAGAATCCTTTAAAAAATTCCTGTATCCAGACGGTGATCCGGATCATCCCCAAAATTTAATCAGTTCTTCTTTGTACCATTTCCAACAACGCCTGAAAGTTTCATTGAAATCCGTCCAAAACTTTTTGAGTTAACTTGCTAACCAACAGACAAACAGACAAACAAACAGACAGACAAACAGACAGACAGACAAACGCTGGCCAAAACATAACCTCCTCCTGGCCTCCGGCCTGGAGGAGGTAATAAGCAAAAAATTATGGCAATTGATAATGTTAGTTAAAAATAATTTTAAAAAATCTGCCAACAAAATAAGATTAAGTTGCTTAACACAAGTAACTATCATAAAGCCAGCAAAAATCCCACAGAAAACTGCACAACAAAAGAAATTATTGTCAAAAACTCCATTTCATGAAACTGCTTGCAAAGTATTTGAGTACTGCTAGCTTTTGCTGGACTAGCAGCACATTCTTGGCAGATAAAGGTATTATCAGTGGCAAGGACAAGCCAAGACAAACTGACTCCAGTATCTGTTGCAGTGACTGACCAGATGATAGGTTTGTTTACCTCTGCTCTTTGTGTAGTGCATGTTACAATGCACTGACTGGCACAGTCCACCACAGACCTTGCGACAGATGTGTTTGTCTGCCAGGATGTCCTGTCTCACCCCGTGTAACTGGGAGTGGTCCACCACAGACCTGTGGCAGATATTGTTTTGAGTTCTGCCAAGATGTCGTTTCACCCTCCACGCCCTCGGAAGGGTGGGGATGCCGGTTGAGTCACCAACGGCCAGACCCATGAGACAGGTAGTACCAGTTTTCATGGTTATCCGGTAGCAAGCAAGCCAATGCCTGACCTGACAAAAAAAAAAACCTATCAAACTGTCAAAAACTATCGAGATGAAAACAAGCATCTAATACATTTCATCTTACCAAAATCCCCAGCTCAGTGTGACCTTATTACTGCCTTCAGCACAAACACAAATTAGTCCTCTCACACACACACACATACACACACATAGCAAGCCCCAAATGAGCACACACATTAGTAAGCAATCCCACAGCCGCTTATAATAAGCATATCTGGCAACCAAAGATTCTCACAGTCAGTCACTTTCCACCTTGAAAACACATTCATTTTTGCCATCTTTGCCACTTACTGAGTATCATCTTTATCTCTCCAGTGCATATATTTGCCATCTTCCGTTAAAACAAAAATCTCATTCTCTCACGTTCCACAACAGCCCGATATGCATCCTCTCTTCCTGCCTCTTGTGATCTCTGCCTCTGCTATAGCAGTTACCCATTTTCAAAAAATAAAACCGTAAAGACGAACGAACACGCGAACTACCAGACAAACAAACTGAATGTATTTATTTTAAGTTCATTCATTCATCTTCTTCCGCTTAATCCTTTTTGGTTCGCGTGGGGGCTGGAGCCTATCCCAGCATCTTTTGGGCAGGGTACACCCTGGACAGATCGCCAGTCCATCGCAGGGCCAACACAGAGAGACGGACAACCATTCACTCTCACAGTCATACCTGTGACAATTTAGAATCCCCAGTTTGATGCCAATTAACCTAACTTGCATGTTTTTGGCATGTGGGAGAAAACCGGAGAAATCCCGGAGTAAACCCATGCAGACACGGGGAGAGCATGCAAACTCCACACAGATCACTGTTGGCTGGGGGCTGGGATCGAACCCAGGATCCCCCGGCCAAGGGTGAGTTGCTGTGCTGCTGCAGTGCTAACCACTCTGCCACTGCGCTGCCCCTTTATTTTAAGTTATTTATTATTTTATCTTAGTCTAATAATAATAATAATAATAATACATCAGTCTTATATAGCGCTTTTCTAAATACTCAAAGACGCTTTACAAAGCAGCATAGGGACAAACATACAGAGAACGGGTAAACAGACAAGGTAGGTACACATAGGTAGAAGAGGCAGTCAGTTTTTATAGGTAGATTTGAAAAGATGGGTTTTGAGTTGACTTTTAAAAGAAGCAAGTGTGTTGGCAGACCGGATGTGAAGGGGCAAGGAATTCCAGAGGGTTGGTGCGGCGATGGCGAATGATCTATCACCCAGGGTGCGGAATTTTGTCTTGGTGATGGGGGTAAGAAGGTGAGCGTCAGCAGAGCGGAGGAGACGAGTGGGACAATGACGAGACAGAAGGTCCGTTAGGTATGAGGGAGTGAGGTTATGAAGAGCTTTATTGGTGATGAGGAGGATCTTGAAGTTGATGCGCTGTTGAATGGGGAGCCAGTGGAGCTGACGGAGGAGAGGAGTGATGTGGTCTCTGGAGCAGGAGTGAGTAAGTAGGCGGGCGGCTGAGTTTTGGACACACTGTAGTTTTTGGAGGATGGTGGAAGGAAGTCCATACAGAATGCTGTTACAGTAATCAAGTCTGGAAGTGATGAAGGTGTGGATGAGTATTTCAGCAGCAGAGGGTGAGAGGGTTGGACGGAGGTGTGCAATATTACGAAGATGAAAAAATGATGTTTTGGTGATATGGTTGATGTGAGATTTGAAGGAGAGGGTGGGGTCCATGATAATGCCGAGGTTTCTGGCCAGGGGGGAGGGGGTGACTGAGTGACCATCGATTTGGAATGAAAAGTTCTGGGAAGAGGGTAAAAGAGATTTTGGTCCAAAAATGATGATTTCTGTTTTATTGCTGTTTAGCTTGAGAAAGTTGATAGTCATACAGGTTTTTATGTCTGTAAGGCAGTTGGTGATGGTGGAGAGAATGGCGGGGGTGATGGATTTAGAGGAGATGTACAGCTGGGTGTCGTCGGCGTAGCAGTGAAAGTGAAGACCATGTTGACGGATGATGTGACCAAGCGGAAGCATGTAGAGAGTGAAAAGGGTTGGACCGAGCACAGAGCCTTGAGGGACACCGTGTGAGACGGGGGTGGTGCGTGATTTATGATTGTTGATGGAGATGTACTGGAATCTCTCAGACAGATAGGAGGTGAACCAAGAGAGGGCGGAGTCAGTGATGCCAATAGAAAGCAGACAACGGAGCAGGATGGAATGATTGATGGTATCGAAAGCAGCGCTGAGATCGAGGAGGAGAAGAATGGTGAGGGAGCCAGAGTCAGAGGCGAGCAGGAGGTCATTGGTGACCCTGAGGAGGGCGGTTTCAGTGCTGTGGTGAGAACAGAATCCAGATTGAAATGTTTCGTAGAGTTTGTTGGAGAGGAGGTGTTTCTTGATTTGGGTGGCGACAGCTTTTTCCAATATTTTAGCCAGAAATGGGAGGTTGGAGATAGGTCTGAAATTGTTGGGGTCGTCAGAATCCAGGCCAGGTTTCTTAAGGAGGGGGGTGATGGCAGCAATCTTAAGTGATGGGGGAACAATGCCAGTGGTGAGGGAGGAGTTGATGGTGTCGATGATAAGGGGGGCAAGAGGGGTGAGACAGGCTTTGATAAGGGGGGAGGGGATGGGGTCCAGGGGGCATGTAGATGATTTCATGCTGGAGAATATTTCGGAAAGTTCATCAGTGGTTATGGGTGAGAAAAGGGAGAGCTGTTTATCTATGGGTGGAAAAAAAGTGGGTTCTGAGTCAGGGGTGATGGCTGGGGAGGAGGCAAGCTGGTTGTGAATATTGTCAATTTTGGAATGGAAAAATGATAGAAAGCTATTGCATTTTTCAGGAGTGAAGGATGATGAAATGATGTCCTGGGGTTTGAGGAGTTTGTTGATGGTGGAGAACAGAGTGCGGGGGTTGGAGGATCCAGAGTGAATGATGCTGGAGTAGTAGGCAGAGCGAGCTTCATTGAGTGAGGATTGATATAGGTGCATCAGTTCTATGTGAGCGAGGGTGTGTACAGTCAGACCAGTTTTGCAGCTCAGGCGTTCAAGCTGTTGCAGTTGTTTTTTGAGTTTGTGAAGTTCTAAGGTGTACCAGGGGGCCGAATGAATGAAAGTGACGGATTTTGTTTTCATGGGGGCCAGTTAGTTGAGGGAGGTAGACAATGTGTTGTTGTAGATGTTTACTAAGTCCGTAGGGGTTGGGTTTACAGGGAAGGTGAGGTTGGAGAGAGTGTTAGATATGCATGTGGAGAGAGAAACTGAGCAGATGGACTTAAGATTCCTGAAGGTTATTGTTCGGTCTTGTTTGGGTTGAGGGGCCGGGATGTCAATGTCCAGTGTGATGGTGAGATGATCCGAGATGGTGAGGTCAGTGCTGGAGATGTTGTGAATGTGGAGACCAGTGGAGCAAACCAGATCCAGGACATGTCCACGTCTGTGGGTTGGGAAAGTTATGTGTTGGGTAAAGTTTAGACACTTTAGTAAGTCCAGAAAATCGTTTGCGTATTTGCAGTCAGGGGAATCAATGTGGAGGTTGAAATCGCCAAGCAGTAGGACAGATGGTGAGGTTGCAGACAGTACTGTAATGAGTTCTGAAAGATCTGATAAGAAAGATGGATTTGGTTTGGGAGGGCGGTAAATAATTGCAATGAGGAGAGGTTTTGGGCCGGGGAGTTTAAAAGTCAGGTGTTCAAAAGAGGAAACAGCGGGTGTGGATTGAGGTCATGAAGATGAATAGCAGCAATGCCTCCTCCACGGCCTTCAGGGCGTGGGTTGTCCAGGTATGAATATCCAGCAGGGGTGGTTTGGTTAAGTGCAATGTAATCCAGGGTTTTTTGCCAAGTTTCAGTGAGACAGAGGAGATCCAGTTTATTATCAGTGATGAATTCATTTAGAATGAGGCTTTTATTGTTAAGGGATCGTGTGTTGAAGAGGGCAAGTTTCAGGTGCTTTTGTTTTGAAAATGCGGGTGCGGAAGTCGGGATAGGGCGGAGATTGAAAGGATTCACGTTGGGGTTGTTCTGATGACGCGTCACATTGTTGTGATGACGCAACGCGGAAGTGCGGAAGCCGGTGTCCATGCAGCGATTTGACCAGAGAACGGGGATACAGTTTGTTGTGGTGAAGTGGTAATTAAACTTGCGGCGTGAACTTCGGTGGAAGGCTATTTTATTCTATGTTTAGCTTATTTTGAGTTATCTCTTATGGTATTTTAGTTGTTAAAGTTTGATAGAAAAATTCCATATTATCTATACTGTGGAGTGTGTAAATGAAGAGGCAGATTCATGACAAACGATTTATTACACACTCACATCTCACAAGCACAGAATGGACTGAATGGTTACAGCAAGCTCTCCTCTCTATATCCCAAGTCCCACTTCACAAGTTTCATGGCACTTCACCTCACACAGCATGATATTTACACTACACTGCATTCAACCCCTTCTGTCCTTCCTGGGCATTGTTCTCTCATGTTTATTCCCTGTCTCTGTCTGAGGTGCTAAATAACCTGATTTCCCCAAGGTCCCAAACCGCCCCCGCCCCCAGCATCTAAGACAGACATTAGTCCACACTCGCTTTTGGCTTCAGTCTCCTCCCATATCTGCTGTAACTGGGGTTTACCGCCTCCGTGGCGCTGCTGTGCCAGTGGGGGTCTGCTGGGAGCGTGTCTGACTGCGGGTGAGCCGTGGTGAGGGGGGGGGGGGACTTCGTTCTGCCCGTGTGGCTGCTCTGGTGAATCGTTTCCCTGGGGAGCTCTCCGTGGGGGTCTTCCATGCCGAGGGGCCCCAGCCAATAGCGCTTGCTCATCTGCCACTACAAAGGCGGGTTTGAGTCTGTCTATGCCAATTTTCTCCCATCTACCCCCCAAGTCTAGCACAAAATGCTTATCCCCTGTTTCCAACACTCTGAAGGTCCATCATAGGGTGGGCGCAATGGGGGGCGGTGGGCGTCGTGTCTGACGAACACGAACTGCGCGTTCTTCAAAGTTTTAGGCACGAAGGCACGCGGAAAACTGTGGTGGGCAGGGCCCGGCAGCGTGCCTGTGTTTGCGCTATGCTGCAAAAGCTGAGACGGGCAGCTGTCCGGCACGGGATTATCTGGTAGAAATTCCCTGGGCAGCCGTAGGGGCTGCGCAAAAACGAGCTCTGCCGGGGAAGCTTCCAAATCCCCTTTTGGCGCGGAGCGCAACCCCAATAAAACCCACGGCAACCTGTCCACCCAATTTGCATCCGTCAGTGAAGCCCTGAGTGCTGCTTTCAATGATCTATGAAAACACTCACATAACCCATTTGCCTGTGGGTTGTGCGCGGTTGTGCGATGAATTGTAACACCCAGGCTGCGGGCCATCACGGACCAGAGTTCGGAAACAAATTGAGGGCCCCTGTCGGACATAATGTCCGACAGGACTCCAAAACGCGACACCCATGCTGTTAAAAAAGCGTGTGCTTTGTCCGCGGACGTGGTTGCCGCCAGCAGGACTGCTTCTGGCCAGCGCGTGGTGCGGTCCACCACTGTCAGGAGGTGCGTGCACCCCTGTGATGGCAGGAGGGGGCCCACGAGGTCCACATGCACATGGTCGAACCTTTTAGCCGGTACCGGAAACGGCTCCAAAGGGGCCTTCGTGTGCCTGTGTACCTTGGCTCGTTGGCACGCTACGCAGGCTGCAGCCCACTCTTTTACTCGTTTGCGTAGGCTCGGCCACACAAACTTCTCTCCCACCATTTTGACTGACGTGCGGACTCCTGGGTGTGCCAGAGTGTGAACCGACTCAAACACGCGGCGGCGCCAAGCAACCGGGACCACCGGACGCAGGCGTCCCATGGAGACATCGCAGATTGGGGGGGGAGGGCGCCATCTTGCAGCACCCTGCTCTCCAGCCTTAACCCTGTTGGTCCAGACTGGAGCGCGCACACGTCTGCATCGCTAATCTGCTCCGTGGCCATGGCTGCGTAATCTATCCCCACGTAGACCGGGGCCACCATGGCGCGTGAGAGGCAGTCCGCCACCACATTCAGTTTACCCGACACATGCTGAATATTGGTAGTAAACTCTGATATCACGGCCAGCTGTCTCTGCTGCTGGCCCGACCACGGTTCTGAAACCTTGGCCATCGCGAACGTTAGTGGCTTGTGGTCTATGAACGCGGTGAAGCTGCGCCCTTCCAGCCAGAACTGGAAGTGGGGTATGGCCAGGTGGAGAGCCAGCAACTCTCTGTTGAACGCGCTGTATTTAAGTTCGTTGTCACGCAAAGTTCTGCTAAAAAAGGTGAGCGGCTGCCAACCCCTGGCGACGCGCTGCTCCACGACAGCCCCTATGGCCACGTCTGAAGCGTCGGTGGTGAGCGCTATCCGGGCCGTCGGGTCCGGATGCGCCAGCAGTGCAGCATTTGCCAGGGCTGCTTTAACCTCCGAGAACGCCTGCTCTCGCTCCGGGGTCCATTCGACTCCATCCGCGGGTTTCTGTCTCTTGAGCGCGGCGTACAATGGTTGCATGAGCCGCGCCGTGCAGGGAAGGAAACGGTTATAAAAGTTCACCATCCCCAAAAATTCCTGCAGTGCCCTGACCATCTGAGGCCGGGGAAAATCTGCCACGGCGCGCACTTTGTCGGGCAATGGGATCGCTCCTTCCGGAGAGACGCGGTGCCCCAAAAAATCAATCTCCGTCACGCCAAACTGGCATTTTGCCGGGTGGATTATCAACCCATGCTCCTCCAACCTCCGGGAAACTGTCCTTAGGTGGGTTTCGTGTTTGTCTTCAGACGTACTGGCTACCAGGATATTGTCCAGGTAGACGAACACGAACGGGAGATCACATAGCACTGCATCCATCATGCGCTGGAACGTCTGTGCTGCGCCTTTCAACCCGAATGGCATGCGCAGGAACTCAAATAAACCGAACTGAGTTATTACCGCTGTTTTGGGTACGTCCTCCGCGCGCACTGGGACTTGGTGGTAACCGCGGACCAGGTCTATTTTGGAAAAAATGCATGCTCCGGCGAGGTGAACGGAAAAATCTTGTATGTGGGGAATCGGGTAGCGGTCGTGCGCTGTGGCGTTGTTCAACCTGCGGAAATCACCACACGGTTGCCATGATCCCTCAGCCTTAGGAACCATGTGTAGCGAGGATGCCCATGGGCTGTTCGAACGCCTGATGATGCCCAACCTTTCCAGGTTGGCAAACTCCTCGCGCGCTATGGCCAGTTTAGCTGCGTCCAAGCGCCGAGGTCTTGCGAAAACGGGCGGCCCGGTGGTGGTGATAAAGTGCTCCACCCCGTGTTTAGCGATGGCCGCTGAAAACGTTGGGACTGTGAGTGCTGGGAACTGAGTGGGCAGTGCGTGGAACTTACCGCCTGGAGCTGTGACGTTGGCTTGTGCTGTTGGCGGGGTCGCTCGAGCTGTACAGGGGAGAGAGTCAAAGGACAGTGCATTAACCAGGCACCTGTTAGCAACATCAACCAGTAAACCATGTGCACACAGAAAATCAGCCCCCAGGATATGGTAATTCAGTGTTGCTACGACAAAAGTCCACTCGTATGTACGGCTGTGTAGAGATAAGATCAGTGTCCTCTCACCAAAGGTCTTAATTTCCGAGCTGTTTGCTGCCAACATCCCGGGGCCGCTAGGTCCTGCCAGCCGGTCAGCGTAGGTCAGCAGGATGATGCTCCTCTGGGCTCCGGTGTCCACGAGGAAACGCCTCCCCGAGCGCGCGTCCGTCATGTAGAGCAGCTTGTTCTTTTCACCGAGGGTCGCAGCTGCTGCCGACTGCTGGCCTTGGCATTTTCCCAAGCGTTTGAATTGGCACGGTGGTGCACATCTGCATGCGTTCTCTCCGAAGCGGCGATGGTAGAAATAGAGCGTGTGTCTCTCTGGCGCTCCTTGGTCCCCGCTGCTGCTACCGTCGGTGGCTCCTCGCCTCCTCTGGTCGTCTCGCTGGGCTCCGCCGCCGCCGCGTTGACTGTGATTGCCCTGGTGGTGAGGATGATCCTGTCTGCCTCCTGGGCTAGTGCACGGTAGTCACGTGCGGCCAGCAACAGCGAATTGGCCAGAACCACTCTCGCCTCTGTTGGAAGGTTCCGGAGGAAAAGGTGGGCAAACAGAAAGTGCCCATCGTCCGTGCTCATTAATGCCAGCATCTTCTCCATCAGGTCGACGGCCGACCCATCTCCTAACTCGGTCCACGCCAGGAGCCTCTCCGCTCTCTCACATTCCGAGAGCATGTAACGCCGGGTGAGCGCAGCCTTGAGTGCCTCGTATTTGTTGCGGGCTGGTGGCTGATCGAGCAGGCTCGCTACCTGCTGGGCTGTGCGGGAGTCCAGCGCTGCTACCACACGGTAGAACTTGGTGTCGTCTGCCGTTACTCCCCGGAGGGCAAATTGGGCCTCGGTGTGGTGGAACCAAGAGCGCGGGTTGTGCTGCCAGAAATCCGGTTGCTTGAGTGAAACCGCACACGCGTTGCTGGGGGTTCTAGTCCGGGCTGTCTGTGGAATGGCTGCTGCGTCACTGGGGCTTCCCAACCGGGCCGGCTCTGGGGTTCTTGCCTCATGTTCCATAATACGTCTTGGGTCACCAGTGTGGAGTGTGTAAATGAAGAGACAGATTCATGACAGGCGATTTATTACACACTCACATCTCACAAGCACAGAATGGACTGAATGGTTACCGCAAGCTCTCCTCTCTATATCCCAAGTCCCACTTCACAAGTTTCATGGCACTTCACCTCATACAGCATGATATTTACACTACACTGCATTCAACCCCCTCTATCCTTCCTGGGCATTGTTCTCCCATGCTTATTCCCTGTCTCTGTCTGAGGTGCTAAATAACCTGACTTCCCCAAGGTCCCAAAATACTATTGATACAGTGGGGCAAAAAAGTATTTAGTCAGCCACCAGTTGTGCAAGTTCTCCCACTTAAAAGATGAGAGAGGTCTCCAATTTTCATCATAGGTATACCTCAACTATGACAGACAAAATGAGAAAAAAAAATCCAGAAAATCACATTGAAGGATTTTTAATGAATTAATTGGTAAATTCCTCGGTAAAATAAGTATTTGGTCACCTACAAACAAGCAAGATTTCTGGCTCTCACAGACATGTAACTTCTTCTTTAAGAGGCTCCTCTGTCCTCCACTCGTTACCTGTATTAATGGCACCTGTTTGAACTCCTTATCAGTATAAAAGACACCTGTCCACAATCTCAAACAGTCAGACTCCAAACTCCACTATGGCCAAGACCAAAGAGCTGTCAAAGGACACCAGAAACAAAATTGTAGACCTGCACCAGGCTGGGAAGACTGAATCTGCAATAGGTAAGTAGCTTGGTGTGAAGAAATCAACTGTCGGAGCAATTATTAGAAAATGGAAGACATACAAGACCACTGATAATCTCCCTCGATCTGGGCTCCACACAAGATCTCACCCCGTGGGGTCAAAATGATCAAGAGAACGGTGAGCAAAAATCCCAGAACCACAAGGGGGGACCTAGTGAATGACCTGCAGAGAGCTGGGACCAAAGTAACAAAGGCTACCATCAGTAACACACTACACCACCAGGGACTCAAATCCTGCAGTGCCAGACGTGTCCTCCTGCTTAAGCCAGTGCATGTCCACGCCCGTCTGAAGTTTGCTAGAGAGCATTTGGATGATCCAGAAGAGGACTGGGAGAATGTCATATGGTCAGATGAAACCAGAATAGCTTTCATTGCTTTGGGGCTGCATTTTCGAGCCACTAGCTATGGCTACTAGCTCTCTTTCCTCTCCTCCTCTGGTGTGCTCTCTCTGTCAGATGTTTAGCTACACCTCTGCCTCTTTTAGTGATAACGGTAAATGTAATAAATGTTGTCTTTTTGAGGCGCTCGAGGCGAGGTTGTCTGATTTGGAATCCCGGCTCCGCTGCATTGAAACACCGTCTGCGCCAGTTAATCTCGACGGACGCCCATTAGCTGCAGCGGAGCTAGCTAGCTTAGGTCCCCCTGTCACCGGTTCCCCGGCTCTCCTCAGCAGCGAGGAGACTGGGTGGGTGACGGTGAGAAGGAAGCCTAGTCGCAAAGCCCCGGTTCACCACCAACCTGTTCACGTTTCTAATCGTTTTTCCCCGCTCAGCGACACACCCGCTGAGGAAAAAACTCTGATCATTGGCGACTCTGTAGTCAGAAACGTGAACCTAGAGACTCCATCGGCCATAGTCACATGCATTCCTGGGGCCAGAGCAGGCGACATCGAGTCAAATTTGAAAATGCTGGCTAAAAGTAACTGTAAATATTCCACAATTGTTATTCACGCCGGCATTAATGACATCCGTCTCCGGCAGTCGGAAGTCACGAAACTTAATATAGAATCGGTGTGTGACTTTGCAAAAACGATGTCTGCCACTGTAGTATTCTCTGGACCCCTCCCCAATCTGACCAGTGATGACATGTTTAGTTGCTCGTCATCCTTGAACCACTGGCTGTCTGTGTGGTGTCCTGCAAATGACGTGGGCTACATTGACAATTGGAGCTCTTTTTGGGGAAAACATGGTCTTATGAGACGAGACAGCATTCATCCCACTTTGGATGGTGCTTCTCATTTATCTAACAATCTGGCATCTTTTTTATCCAAATTTCCAAAACCGTGACTACTCAGAGTTGGGACCAGGAAGCAGAGTCGCAGTCTTACACGCCTCTCTGCAGCTCCTCTTCATCCGCCACCCCTCAGCTTAGCCCCTGTCTTCCCCATCAGAGAATCGTTGTCTGCTCCCTCCAAAGTAAATAAAAATATAATGTATAAGCATCCCAAAGTGATAAAGCAAAATATTGGTAAAACTCAAATTAAACATAAAGCCTCTAAATTGAATGATTTGGTCTCTGTTCCTCCTCATAATTTAAAAATTAAATGTGGTTTATTAAATATTAGGTCTCTAACTCCCAAGTCTCTGTTAGTCCATGATCTGTTAATTGATCATCAGATTGATTTAATTTCCCTTACAGAGACTTGGTTAGGACAAGAGGATTATGTTGGTTTAAATGAATCAACTCCCTCTGGTTATTTAAACTGTCAAAATCCCAGAAGTTCTGGTCGTGGAGGAGGAGTAGCAACAATTTACCATTCCAAATTACTAGTTAATGTAAAGCAAAAAACATGTTATAATTCCTTTGAGGGCCTGGTCCTCAGTGTTGGGCACTTTAGCAATTCCAGGTTAAACCCAATTTTATTTGCCATAGTTTATCGTCCCCCATCAACCTATTCAGAATTTTTATCCGAATTTCCTGATTTCTTAGCTGATTTAGTGCTGAAATCTGATAGAATAATTATAGTAGGGGACTTTAATATACATGTGGATGTAGATAGTGACTGCCTTAATGTGGCTTTTAATTCAATATTAGACTCGATTGGGTTTTCTCAGAAAGTAGGAAATTCTACTCATTACCTCCACCATACATTGGACCTTGTTCTGACATATGGCATAGAAATAGAAAATCTTGTAGTGTCTCCTCATAACCCTGTACTGTCAGACCATTGTCTGTTAACCTTTGATTTTACTATTTCTGACTATTTGGCTCCTAAAGAAAAATATTATCACAGTAGATGCCTCTCAGATGATGCTGTTTCCAAATTTATGCAGATTGTTTCCTCTATGCCATGTGTCAACACAACGGAAATAAGCTATAGACAGCTTGCTCCTTCTGTAATTGATAACATGGTGGATAGTGTTTCAGCTTCTCTGCATCAGGCTCTAGACTTGGTGGCCCCCTTAAAAAAGAAAAAGTCTAATCAGAGATTTTTAACTCCTTGGTTCAACACAGAAACTCGTAGCTTAAAACAGAAGACTCGTCAATTAGAAAGAAAATGGCGCTCTACTAATTTAGATGAAATCTATTTAGCTTGGAGAAATCATCTTTTAATTTATAAAAAATCTCTTAGAAAAGCTAGAACGAGTTATTACTCTGCATTAATAGAAGAGAACAAGAATAATCCCAGGTTTCTTTTCAGTACTGTAGCCAGGTTGACAAAGAGTCAGGACTCTGTCAATCCTAGCATCCCCTTAGAGCTTACTAGTCAGGACTTTATGAACTTTTTCAATAATAAAATTTCATCCATCAGAGATAAAATCAATCAGATTCTTCCCACAGTTAACTTAAATACTGTAACTACTACAACTCCTTCTATTGATGTCTGTCTTGATGAGTTTACTCCAATCGACCTTTGTGAGTTAGACAAAATAGTTTCCTCATCCAAACCTTCAACTTGTCTTTTAGACCCTATTCCTACCAGGTTATTTAAAGAAGTCTTCCCACTTATTGGTAGCTTTATTCTTCATATAATCAATTCTTCATTAACTTTAGGCCATGTACCGCAGGCTTTTAAAACGGCTGTAATTAAACCCTTACTCAAAAAGCCAACGCTAGATCCAGGAGCTTTAGCTAACTATAGACCAATCTCTAATCTCCCTTTCATTTCAAAAATCTTAGAAAGAGTTGTTGCTACGCAATTATTTGACCACCTGCAGGGAAATGGTTTATTTGAGGAGTTTCAATCTGGGTTTAGAATCCATCATAGCACTGAAACAGCCTTAGCGAAGGTCACTAACGACCTCCTCATTGCATCTGATAATGGACTAGTTTCTGTACTTGTCCTTTTAGATCTTAGTGCAGCTTTTGATACTATTGATCATAATATTCTACTTGATAGATTAGAACACTATGTTGGACTTAATGGAACTTCGTTGCAGTGGTTTAGATCTTATTTATCTGATAGGTTCCAGTTTGTTCATGTAAATGATGAGTTTTCTCTCAGCTCAAAGCTTAGTCATGGAGTTCCACAGGGATCTGTGCTTGGCCCTACTCTTTTTAGTTTATATATGCTTCCGTTAGGCAACATTATTAGAAAGCACTGTATACATTTTCACTGTTATGCAGATGACACACAATTATACCTGTCAATGAAGCCAGATGATACTAATCAATTAGCCAAGTTAGAAGCCTGTCTTAAGGAAATCAAAGTTTGGATGACTTGTAATTTCCTGCTATTAAATTCAGATAAGACTGAAGTCATTCTTGTTGGTCCAAAAAACCTTAGAAATTCCTTTCCAAATCAAACTTTCAGTTTGGATGCAGTTACTCTTTCTCTTAATAGCTCTGTGAGGAACCTTGGAGTTATTTTTGATCAGGATTTGTCCTTCAATTCACATATTAAATTTGTTTCTAAGACTGCCTTCTATCATTTGCGTAATATTGCCAAGATTAGGAGCATCTTGTCTCAGAGTGATGCTGAGAAGCTGATCCACGCTTTTGTTAGCTCGAGATTAGATTATTGTAATTCTTTATTATCAGGCTGTCCTAAAACATCTTTAAAAAGTCTTCAGCTGATCCAAAATGCTGCGGCAAGAGTTTTAACAGGTACTAGAAAGAGAGATCATATCTCTCCGGTTCTGGCCTCCCTTCATTGGCTTCCCATAGAGTTTAGAATTAAGTTTAAAATCCTTCTTCTTACTTACAAAGCTCTAAACAATCAGGCTCCTTTTTATTTAAAAGATCTGATACTACCGTATCATCCTAACAGAGCACTACGCTCCCAAAATGCAGGTTTACTTGTAATACCTAGAATCTCCAAAAGTACAATGGGAGGCAGAGCCTTCAGTTATCAAGCTCCTCTCCTGTGGAATCAGCTGCCAATCTGGATTCGGGAGTCAGACTCGATCTCTGTTTTTAAGAATAGGGCTAAAACCTACCTTTTTGATATAGCCTACAATTAGGGAGGGATCATGTGTTTCTGAACCCTCCCTTAGTTATGCTGCTAATAGGTTTAGTCAGCCGGGGGACCTCTAGTAATGCACTGGGCCTCACTCCTTTCCTCACTCTCTATGAAATTTTTTTTTTTTGCTGGTCATTAACATTTGTTTGTTCTCTCCCATAGATTGAGTCCCCATCGTGCTGTTTGCTCTCTACATGTCTGTTCTTTTCTTCTTCTCTGTCCCCTCACCCCCCAGCCAGTCGCAGCAGATGACTGCCCCTCCCTGAGCCTGGTTCTGCTGGAGGTTTCTTCCTGTTAAAAGGGAGTTTTTCCTCTCCACCGTCGCCAAGTGCTTGCTCACAGGGGATCGCCTGATTGCTGGGCTCTTTCTGCAACTGTGGGGGCCCTCCCTACAGTTGATAGTGCTATGAGATGACTGTTGTTGTGAAATGGCGCTATATAAATAAAGTTGAATTGAATTGAATTGAATTATGCTTTGGGTCTGTTTTTCTGCAAAGGGACCAGGATGACTGATCCGTGTAAAGGAAAAAATGAATGGGGCCATATATCGTGAGATTTTGAGTGAAAACCTCCTTCCAGGGCGGCAGTGGCTCAGGAGGTAGAGGAGGTCATCCAATAACCACATGGTTGGCGGTTCGAATCCCGCTCTCCCCAGATCTGCTGCCGTTGTGTCCCTGGGCAAGACACTTCACACCAATTGCTCCTGGTGGGTCTGGAAGCGCCATGTTAGGCAGCATGCCACCATCAGTGTGTGCGTGAATGGGTGGATAGCAGGATCTGTAAAGCGCTTTGGTCATCAAGAGATGAGAATAAAAGCGCTATATAAGTGAATGCCATTTACCATTTACCATTCCATCAGCAAAGGCATTGAAGATGAAACGTGGCTGGGTCTTTCAGCATAACAATGATCCCAAACACACCGCCCGGGCAACGAAGGAGTGGCTTCGTAAGAAGCATTTCAAGGTCCTGGAGTGGCCGAGCCAGTCTCCAGATCTCAACCCCATAGAAAATCTTTGGAGGGAGTTGAAAGTCCGTGTTGCCCAGCGATAGCCCCAAAACATCACTGCTCTAAAGGAGATGTGCATGGAGGAATGGGCCAAAATACCACCAACAGCGTGTGAAAACCTTGTGAAGACTTACAGAAAACGTTTGACCTCTGTCATTGCCAACAAAGGGTATATAACAAAGTATTGAGATGAACTTTTGTTATTGACCAAATACTTATTTTCCACCATAATTTGCAAATAAATTCTTTAAAAATCAGACAGTGTGATTTTCTGGATTTTTTTTTTTCTCATTTTGTCTCTCATAGTTGAGGTATACCTATGATGAAAATTGGAGACCTCTCTCATCTTTTAAGTGGGAGAACTTGCACAATTGGTGGCTGACTAAATATTTTTTTGCCCCACTGTATTAATAATGCATTATATTTGAGAAGTATCATACCTTTCATATGTCATGTTTAATGTTTATATGTGCATTCCATATAGGATAAGTTTATATATTCTTGGCCTGTTTCTGTGAGCAATTTCAGTGAGTTCAGACTGAGGATCAGTACATGCGTAAGGAATGATCTAAGCCATTTATTATAATCTCTTTGACATGTCCTGTTACGGGTCACAGGAATACACAGGAACTCATCTTATAGATTAGTGTTTCATGGACATTCTGTTAGTTTTATGGATCTCATGTCTTCATAACCCATGTCTCCAGAGTGTCTGACGTCTGCCTGGATAAGCTCAGTTATCAGGACTGTCCCATTCTGTCCCTTCCCTTATCCTCATCCTCCCTCTCCTTTCTCCTACGTATATATATCAGACTTAGAAGAATGGATCCTTTAGAGATTCTAGGTGTGTCTGAATGTCATGCCTTGTAACCTCTCCCCCAGGTGGCCAATGGGGTGATTCTTTATATTTTTGTAATAAATGTACATAAATTCAACTTTCTGTCTGATTATTTGACTTTGAATAATTTAAGCTCAAAATTATTCTAACATTTTGGCATCCAAACGGCGGATCCACATATCTGTCTTTCCGGCGCCTCTGCTTGATCTCAGCAAGTGCACAGTTGATAAAAAAAGACCTTCCCAGGCTGAGTGAAAAAAAAAAAAGGCTCAGTGTTACTGCAGTGAAGGCATTTCAGACCGGGGCGTTGGAACTGACTGGGTGACGGATCTAAGAATCCTATAGGCGGCTTGAATGTAAGTACATTTGTTGTTGTTTATGGATAAAAGATAGTCATTCCCCGGACCGATAGCACACTGTAAAATACTGAAAGGAGTGAAACTAGCAGCCTGAGTGCTGAGTTATTTTATCCACGATGAACGATATTGTAATAATCCCTTTGGAGGAACGAGGTTTTCCTTTGCAAATGGTGACCGATATCGCAAGACCCGGGGTGATTCTTAGAAATCCGCTGCTCTCTACGGTCCAAGTAAGTGGTGGAGGTGCCAGAAGTTTGCATGCAAAGAAAAAAGGGAAAGATTTGTGGTCTCGTTCCTGTGTGGAACAGTGTCACATGATCCCAGAGAAGTAAATTTTCGGGGACAGAGTCGTGCCTCTTGTGACCACTTCTGCTTATGGTCCAGCGTTTGGACCTTCAGCATTCGTGGGGAGGTTACATGAACCGTTTAAAGGAGCCACACATGATCTTAATGAGTACACAGACACTGTGAACTCATATTTCAACTTTTGTGAGGAGAGCATTTTCCCATCGCGCACCAGGGTGAGGTACTCTAATGATAAGCCCTGGTTCACTGCCAAGCTCAGACAGATCAGGAAGGAGAAGGAAGCAGCGTTGAAAAGTGGAGACAGGGACTGCTACAGGGAGGTCAAATATCGGTTTAACAGTGAGCTGAAGAAAGCTAAATCTGTGTATTCTGAGAGACTCCAGCAGCAGTTCACTGCTAATGACTCAGCTTCTGTGTGGAGAGGACTGAGGCAAATCACCAACTATCGGCCTCAGGCTTCTAAAGGTCAGGATGACAAAGCCCTTTGTCAAAAACTGTCCCAACATTACGCTCGTTTTGACACCTCGTCAGCTGTGTCCAACTCCCCCACTCCACCCAGCTCCACTGCCTCCTCGGCCCCTAATTCATCAAAAGCGGTCCCCCCCTCCTCCTCCTCCCCCCCTGCCCTTGTCATCAGTGAGCAGGACGTGCACAGACAGTTCTCCAGACTGAACCCGCGCAAGGCCCCTGGGCCGGACGGTGTGTCTCCCTCCACCCTGAGACACTGTGCGAAAGAGCTGGCTCCTGTCTTCACAGACATTTTTAACACCTCCCTTAAGCAATGCCACGTGCCGTCCTGCCTCAAATCCTCCACCATCATCCCTGTCCCCAAGAAGCCACGGATTACTGGACTTAACGACTACAGACCTGTAGTGCTCACCTCTGTAGTCATGAAGTCCTTTGAGTGCCTGGTCCTGTCTCACCTCAAGTCCATCACCACTCCCCTCCTGGACCAGCTGCAGTTTGCCTACCGTGCCAACAGGTCTGTGGACGACGCAGTCAACCTGGCCCTCCACTCCATCCTGCAGCACCTGGACTCCCCGGGAACCTACGCCAGGATCCTGAATGTGGACTTCAGCTCTGCATTCAACACCATCCGCCCCGCTCTGCTCCAGGACAAGCTGTCCCTGCTCGGCGTGCCTGACTCCCTCTGCAGGTGGATCACCGACTTCCCGACTGACCGGAGGCAGCATGTGCGACTGGGGAAGTCTGTCTCGGACTCTGTTAGCATCAGCATCGGATCACCCCAGGGCTGTGTACTTTCCCCCCTACTCTTCTCCCTTTATACCAACTCCTGCACCTCCTCCCACCAGTCTGTTAAGCTGATCAAGTTTGCGGACGACACCACCCTCATCGGGCTCATCTCCAACGGCGACGAGTCCGTCTACAGGAAAGAGGTGGCCCAGCTGGTGTCCTGGTGCAGCCACAACAACCTGCAGCTGAACGCTCTGAAGACAGCGGAGATGATTGTGGACTTCAGGAAAGTCACAACCCCCTTGCCCCCCCTCACCATCACAGGCTCTCCCTTCACCATTGCAGATTCCTTCCGCTTCTTGGGCACCACCATCACCCGGGACCTCAAGTGGGAGCCAACCATCAGCTCCCTCATCAAAAAGGCCCAGCGGAGGATGTTCTTTCTGTGGCAGCTGAGGAAGCTCAAGCTACCCACCAAGATGTTAGTGCAGTTCTACACGACCATCATCAAGTCCATCCTCACCTTCTCCATAACCGTGTGGTACGCAGGAGCCACTGCCAGGGACAGACTAAGGCTGCAGCGCGTCGTGCGCACTGCTGAGATGGTGATCGGCTGCAAGCTCCCATCTCTCCAGGACCTGTACATCTCCAGGACCCAGAGGCGTGCAGGCCGGATCATAGCCGATCCTTCACACCCTGGTCACGTACTGTTTGCCCCCCTCCCCTCAGGTAGAAGACTTCGGTCCATTCAGACTAAAACCTCCCGGCACATGAACAGCTTTTTCCCCTCTGCCATCAGACTGCTGAACATTAAGTGACTTATTGACTCTCGTGCACTATATACAGCAGCTCAACCAGACTCATGTCATTCCTCACTGTTTTTCTGTTGCATTATCGACTGCACTGTGGTACCCCATATTATCTGCTACTTGCTAATTTATTTAAAACTGCCTTGACTAGTATTACTCATTATTATTATTATTATTATTATTATTACTTATTATTCTACACTTATGGCATGTTTTTAGTCTTTTAGTTTTTTAGTTTATCTCTTTATCTCATCATGTTTTTAATGTTGCAGCATGGCACCGAGACAAATTCCTAGTTTGTGTACTACATGAACAATGGCAATAAATCTGATTCTGATTCTTCTGATTCTGAACCCCGAAGGGAAAAGGTTTTTTCACGGAAGATTCGCGCCCTTACCGGGTCTGCATTATCACCCATGGGACTTCCCCCACTACGGTGAGCTATTGCAAGATGCCGGGGGAGGAGGTCTTACTTTGGGCTTTAGGCACACAGCGGAGGGGTTAATGTGACCGTTGAAATATTTTATTTTGTGAGTTTTAGACAAAAGTTACTGCAGTCTGGGTTGTTTTGTCTCTGTGTAATCTGTTCCGGTGTGGACGAGAAAAAAAAAGTGAGAGTTCTCCATGGAGGTGGAAGGAGCAGGTTGTAAAACTGTTGTTTGTGATTTTTTAGCATAAAAGGATTGATTAGTTAATTGTTATCCTTTTGAGAAGTGTTTAAATTTATAGGTACTTGAAAATAGTAGCTTTGAGCAAAAACAGTGGACTGGTGTTGTGTTTTTACGGCAGTGTAAAAAAAAGGGGGGGAGCTTTACACTGTAGTGATGGTGTGGGGGGTTGCCATGTGTGAGATTTGTCCGCTAAGAGTTGCCAGTTCGGGAGATTAATTGAAGTAATTCTCATGCTGTTTCGGGTTTTGGCATGAACCTAAAAGTCTTTATTGTATGACCTTGTGGAGATAACGCAAAAAGAGAGCTTTCTGTGTGGGCCCTGTGTCTGTGTGTGTGCGTGTGTTTATCTATCTGTGTGTCCTTGGGTGAAAGAAACAGACAGAGAGAGAACTTGGGGAAAAAAATAGAAAAGGCTGTGTAGCTACTGATCTGTGTGTAAAAACTTGGTAAAAGGGAAGAGAAAAAAGAACAATCTATATATGGGTATTTTGCGAAGTTTTGGGGTTTTAATTTTCTTTCAGTCTAACTTTGTGGGTTTTCACTCTAATGTTGCATATGTGATGAACTATTTACATATTTTTAAAGCCAATATTTTCATTCCCTCCAGTTTTTTTCTTTGGAAAATGAAAAACATTGAGCTATTTTTATTCAATTTTTTGACGTATCACTGACTTTTTTTTTTCTTTGACTGAAGCATAACAGTGCACTTTACAGGGAAAAAGAACGCAGGACTGATGTTCTCCTTCCCCCTGCCAAAACAAAACCAGCCTCTGAGACCCAGCCTCCTCACTGTAACCTCTCCCCATCGACATCAAAGAGGCGGCTGAACATCTAAGTTAAGTACAAATGCTTGCATCTTAATCAATGCTACAAACATGACAATAATGAGATTAACTGAACATTACAATATCATGCTGTCACTTAATAATGCCTAATCACTGAAGGCTTTATGTATACCCTATATTACATGATTCAAAGCATAGAGGTTTAAAAGAGATTGATAATTAATGTGTTTGTGCATATGATTTGCCAGAGACTACTGATTATCAAACAGAGGTCTTGGTAATTGTATGTCATATTGTTGCTTTGTTTAAATAATACTATACTCACTTTTTAATAAATGACATATGCAATCTTATTTACATTCTGACCCTAGGCCTGTCCATGTAAAAAAAGGGGGGAGAACGCAAGAGCAGGATCTGAGACAGCTCATGCTGTGACTTTTCCCCCCCCTAAAAGAACACAGCAAGATGAGAATTAATTTTTTTTAGTATCAGGAGATGGTAAATTAAAACAAACAAACAAAACAAAACAAAACACACAGACCACGGATTGTGGTCCTGTGCCATAAATTCCTGAATGCCATAAATTCCTGAAAACAGAGAATAGGCCTACATTTCCAGTTACTAATTCTAACTGCTGCATTGGTTTAAGGCTTCCAACATATGATACTGTCCTAAACTAGTGATTACCCATGTCAATTGGTAAAATATTTATTGATTCACAGAGTATTTAGTGAATACTTGCTGTGAATAGCAAAAACACATTCAAATTGTGGAAGCTTTAGGTGTAATTTAAAGGTTTTTCTGCTAAAGCGCTATATAAGTGCAGGTTAGTTAGTTAGTTAGTTAGCTATTCTTCATTCTTCGTTTTTCAACAGGAAAGGGAAAGCATTTACAATTTTTTTTTCTTTTTCACTAGGAATTAGATTTGCCAAATTAACAAGGAATCATAACATCACCATTACCTTTCAATTTAATAAATCGTTGGTGATATATGCAATATGTAATAAAATAATTAAAAAAAACAATAATTCACTTGTGTTTCTTAACATTACACGTTATAATAAACAACTGGGGTAAACATTTAAGGGACAAAAAATAATGATGATCACTGGAACATTAGTAAAATCAACTTATGAGGTGATAAAATTTGCACTCCTGTTGATGTAAATACTGAAGGTGCAGACGGGGAAGCCGTCAGGCTTTTCCCAAATTTTTCTTTGCAGGATGGCACCAACATTTGATTTTTGTGGGAGATGGGAGGAGGCTAGATGGTGTGTGTGTGTGAGAGGCTCACTGGCTGGAGGGACCACAGGGAGAAGGACCTCTCAGTTGACAAGCATTTTTTGATGCTAAGTAGAACAAATGACATTGCAAATGACATGAAGCATAACAATTTAAATGACTCTGACTTTAAAAATGTAGTGTTCATTTGACTTCACACTGCAGGATACATCTGATGCCACTCACCACATAATGGTGGGACAATATCACATTTCAGAAATGTGACAGTAATAAGGAGTGTGTTTTCCCGATGCTCAGCCGTGGCCGAGCTGGGTCTCGGGACTACAGTCCACCCCATAATTTACCAAGGAATGTATAAAATAAGGCATTCCTTGTACAAAATTAAGCCAAATTCTAATTAGGCAAAATGTCCACTTTTCCATTGACTGAAGGAGTGTGACACAACCTTTCACAAGGATTCACTTACATAAATTCAACCTGTCTGTGTTCAACTGGACAAACTGATCTTAGTTATCAATGCTAAATCATATCAAATCTGCACAGACAGCTATATTGCTTTTTCCTAAATGGAATTTGTAAATTAGTTCAAGAGACGTCACAAAAGAAACCATGATTATTGAAACCTCATTTTGAAGGAGCTGTACTACTCACAAATTTTCATCTAAATTAACTGTGTGTAACACATAAAAGTGGTAACACGCTTCCTGATCGTCACTTCCTTGTGGTAACGTATCGTCACTTCCTGTTTTGCTGTCTGCCTGTGTGGTTTGCTCTCCAGCTCTCGAGCCACTAGCTATGGCTACTAGCTCTCTTTCCTCTCCTCCTCTGGTGTGCTCTCTCTGTCAGATGTTTAGCTACACCTCTGCCTCTTTTAGCGATAACGGTAAATGTAATAAATGTTGTCTTTTTGAGGCGCTCGAGGCGAGGTTGTCTGATTTGGAATCCCGGCTCCGCTGCATTGAAACACCGTCTGCGCCAGTTAATCTCGACGGACGCCCATTAGCTGCAGCGGAGCTAGCTAGCTTAGGTCCCCCTGTCACCGGTTCCCCGGCTCTCCTCAGCAGCGAGGAGACTGGGTGGGTGACGGTGAGAAGGAAGCCTAGTCGCAAAGCCCCGGTTCACCACCAACCTGTTCACGTTTCTAATCGTTTTTCCCCGCTCAGCGACACACCCGCTGAGGAAAAAACTCTGATCATTGGCGACTCTGTAGTCAGAAACGTGAACCTAGAGACTCCATCGGCCATAGTCACATGTATTCCTGGGGCCAGAGCAGGCGACATCGAGTCAAATTTGAAAATGCTGGCTAAAAGTAACTGTAAATATTCCACAATTGTTATTCACGCCGGCATTAATGACATCCGTCTCCGGCAGTCGGAAGTCACGAAACTTAATGTAGAATCGGTGTGTGAGTTTGCAAAAACGATGTCTGCCACTGTAGTATTCTCTGGGCCCCTCCCCAATCTGACCAGTGATGACATGTTTAGTCGCTCGTCATCCTTGAACCGCTGGCTGTCTGTGTGGTGTCCTAAAAATGACGTGGGCTACATTGACAATTGGAGCTCTTTTTGGGGAAAATCTGGTCTTATGAGACGAGACAGCATTCATCCCACTTTGGATGGTGCTTCTCATTTATCTAACAATCTGGCATCTTTTTTATCCAAATTTCCAAAACCATGACTGCTCAGAGTTGGGACCAGGAAGCAGAGTCGCAGTCTTACACGCCTCTCTGCAGCTCCTCTTCATCCGCCACCCCTCAGCTTAGCCCCTGTCTTCCCCATCAGAGAATCGTTGTCTGCTCCCTCCAAAGTAAATAAAAATATAATGTATAAGCATCCCAAAGTGATAAAGCAAAATATTGGTAAAACTCAAATTAAACATAAAGCCTCTAAATTGAATGATTTGGCCTCTGTTCCTCCTCATAATTTAAAAATTAAATGTGGTTTATTAAATATTAGGTCTCTAACTCCCAAGTCTCTGTTAGTCCATGATCTGTTAATTGATCATCAGATTGATTTAATTTCCCTTACAGAGACTTGGTTAGGACAAGAGGATTATGTTGGTTTAAATGAATCAACTCCCTCTGGTTATTTAAACTGTCAAAATCCCAGAAGTTCTGGTCGTGGAGGAGGAGTAGCATCAATTTACCATTCCAAATTACTAGTTAATGTAAAGCAAAAAACATGTTATAATTCCTTTGAGGGCCTGGTCCTCAGTATTGGGCACTTTAGCAATTCCAGGTTAAACCCAATTTTATTTGCCATAGTTTATCGTCCCCCATCAACCTATTCAGAATTTTTATCCGAATTTCCTGATTTCTTAGCTGATTTAGTGCTGAAATCTGATAGAATAATTATAGTAGGGGACTTTAATATACATGTGGATGTAGATAGTGACTGCCTTAATGTGGCTTTTAATTCAATATTAGACTCGATTGGGTTTTCTCAGAAAGTAGGAAATTCTACTCATTACCTCCACCATACATTGGACCTTGTTCTGACATATGGCATAGAAATAGAAAATCTTGTAGTGTCTCCTCATAACCCTGTACTGTCAGACCATTGTCTGTTAACCTTTGATTTTACTATTTCTGACTATTTGGCTCCTAAAGAAAAATATTATCACAGTAGATGCCTCTCAGATGATGCTGTTTCCAAATTTATGCAGATTGTTTCCTCTATGCCATGTGTCAACACAACGGAAATAAGCTATAGACAGCTTGCTCCTTCTGTAATTGATAACATGGTGGATAGTGTTTCAGCTTCTCTGCATCAGGCTCTAGACTTGGTGGCCCCCTTAAAAAAGAAAAAGTCTAATCAGAGATTTTTAACTCCTTGGTTCAACACAGAAACTCGTAGCTTAAAACAGAAGACTCGTCAATTAGAAAGAAAATGGCGCTCTACTAATTTAGATGAAATCTATTTAGCTTGGAGAAATCATCTTTTAATTTATAAAAAATCTCTTAGAAAAGCTAGAACGAGTTATTACTCTGCATTAATAGAAGAGAACAAGAATAATCCCAGGTTTCTTTTCAGTACTGTAGCCAGGTTGACAAAGAGTCAGGACTCTGTCAATCCTAGCATCCCCTTAGAGCTTACTAGTCAGGACTTTATGAACTTTTTCAATAATAAAATTTCATCCATCAGAGATAAAATCAATCAGATTCTTCCCACAGTTAACTTAAATACTGTAACTACTACAACTCCTTCTATTGATGTCTGTCTTGATGAGTTTACTCCAATCGACCTTTGTGAGTTAGACAAAATAGTTTCCTCATCCAAACCTTCAACTTGTCTTTTAGACCCTATTCCTACCAGGTTATTTAAAGAAGTCTTCCCACTTATTGGTAGCTTTATTCTTCATATAATCAATTCTTCATTAACTTTAGGCCATGTACCGCAGGCTTTTAAAACGGCTGTAATTAAACCCTTACTCAAAAAGCCAACGCTAGATCCAGGAGCTTTAGCTAACTATAGACCAATCTCTAATCTCCCTTTCATTTCAAAAATCTTAGAAAGAGTTGTTGCTATGCAATTATTTGACCACCTGCAGGGAAATGGTTTATTTGAGGAGTTTCAATCTGGGTTTAGAATCCATCATAGCACTGAAACAGCCTTAGCGAAGGTCACTAACGACCTCCTCATTGCATCTGATAATGGACTAGTTTCTGTACTTGTCCTTTTAGATCTTAGTGCAGCTTTTGATACTATTGATCATAATATTCTACTTGATACATTAGAACACTATGTTGGACTTAATGGAACTTCGTTGCAGTGGTTTAGATCTTATTTATCTGATAGGTTCCAGTTTGTTCATGTAAATGATGAGTTTTCTCTCAGCTCAAAGCTTAGTCATGGAGTTCCACAGGGATCTGTGCTTGGCCCTACTCTTTTTAGTTTATATATGCTTCCGTTAGGCAACATTATTAGAAAGCACTGTATACATTTTCACTGTTATGCAGATGACACACAATTATACCTGTCAATGAAGCCAGATGATACTAATCAATTAGCCAAGTTAGAAGCCTGTCTTAAGGAAATCAAAGTTTGGATGACTTGTAATTTCCTGCTATTAAATTCAGATAAGACTGAAGTCATTCTTGTTGGTCCAAAAAACCTTAGAAATTCCTTTCCAAATCAAACTTTCAGTTTGGATGCAGTTACTCTTTCTCTTAATAGCTCTGTGAGGAACCTTGGAGTTATTTTTGATCAGGATTTGTCCTTCAATTCACATATTAAATTTGTTTCTAAGACTGCCTTCTATCATTTGCGTAATATTGCCAAGATTAGGAGCATCTTGTCTCAGAGTGATGCTGAGAAGCTGATCCACGCTTTTGTTAGCTCGAGATTAGATTATTGTAATTCTTTATTATCAGGTTGTCCTAAAACATCTTTAAAAAGTCTTCAGCTGATCCAAAATGCTGCGGCAAGAGTTTTAACAGGTACTAGAAAGAGAGATCATATCTCTCCGGTTCTGGCCTCCCTTCATTGGCTTCCCATAGAGTTTAGAATTAAGTTTAAAATCCTTCTTCTTACTTACAAAGCTCTAAACAATCAGGCTCCTTTTTATTTAAAAGATCTGATACTACCGTATCATCCTAACAGAGCACTACGCTCCCAAAATGCAGGTTTACTTGTAATACCTAGAATCTCCAAAAGTACAATGGGAGGCAGAGCCTTCAGTTATCAAGCTCCTCTCCTGTGGAATCAGCTGCCAATCTGGATTCGGGAGTCAGACTCGATCTCTGTTTTTAAGAATAGGGCTAAAACCTACCTTTTTGATATAGCCTACAATTAGGGAGGGATCATGTGTTTTCTGAACCCTCCCTTAGTTATGCTGCTAATAGGTTTAGTCAGCCGGGGGACCTCCAGTAATGCACTGGGCCTCACTCCTTTCCTCACTCTCTATGAAATATTTTTTTTTTGCTGGTCATTAACATTTGTTTGTTCTCTCCCATAGATTGAGTCCCCATCATGCTGTTTGCTCTCTACATGTCTGTTCTTTTCTTCTTCTCTATCCCCTCACCCCCCAGCCAGTCGCAGCAGATGACTGCCCCTCCCTGAGCCTGGTTCTGCTGGAGGTTTCTTCCTGTTAAAAGGGAGTTTTTCCTCTCCACCGTCGCCAAGTGCTTGCTCACAGGGGATCGCCTGATTGCTGGGGTCTTTCTGCAACTGTGGGGGTCCTCCCTACAGTTGATAGTGCTATGAGATGACTGTTGTTGTGAAATGGCGCTATATAAATAAAGTTGAATTGAATTGAATTGAATTGAATTCCTTCCAGTAAAAGACACTACCCATCAAGCAAATACCCTGTAACATTGCTGCATGTGCATCTCCATGCATCAAAAGGGGGGTACCAAAGAAATTAATTAGCAAAAAATAATTAGCAATCCTCAAAAATAGATAATACATAAAAATTATCAATAGATGATCAATAATGAAGAGAAAAATATAAATGAAACCACTTGGTAATGAAATCACAACATTCAATAGGAGACGTTAAGTTACATTGTAGAGGATGTGCTCAAGGATGAGGCTGAGTTTATTTCTCAGGTTCAGCTTTATTAACAGAACACATACTCTAACAATCTCCAAGCAAGAAAAAAGACAGATCAATATCACATCACTCTTTTATATCCCGGAACATCGAAACTCAAGTCACATGGTGTCTAAGCAAACATACAGTCACATGGTACTTAATCCCAGTCACAATGTAACCCTTTTGATCTTCCACCATTGTCCCTTAGCCTTCAATGGTCCGGAAATCCCTCCAGGGCGTCTCTCTGAGACAAAGACCAAATCTCACACCTCGATATCTCCTGCAGACTCAGTCCTTTTGTCCCTCGAGACGTGCAGCACACAATAAACATACAGCAATACATTTGTGGAAAATATGAACCCAACATATGTGCCACATGACCCCCCCCCCCCCAAACGTCTAATATGGGACAAACATAATCAGAGATGCATGACATAAAAACATTACTACATATCAAATATCAATCCACCAGTTGCCTAGGTCTAAACCTCCTGCCGTATCTGCTGTAAGCCGGCCTTGCTGCTTCTGCAGTGTCCTCCTGTACCTGTGGATTAGAACTGTTAGCCAATCTCTGTGGGTGTTCTGGAGAATGCCTTCTCGGAGGTCTGCCGCGACGGGGGGCCCTCGCCAACTGCACTTGTTCATCCGCCAACACAAAAGCGGGTTTGAGTCTGTTTATACAAATCAACTCCTTTCTGTCTCCCAAATCTAGCAAAAAAATGCTTCTCTCCTGTTTCCAGCACTCTGAAAGGTCCATCATACGGCGGCCACAAGTTTGGACAATGAGCATCATGTCTAACAAAAACAAACTCCACATTTTTTAAAGCCTTCGGCACAAAAACGCGTGGGAAACTGTGATGAACTGGGCCAGGAAGCGTGTTCGATCCTGTGCCGCTCTGCAATAGCTGAGCGGGGGGGTGCATTTTGGCGCAGGATTGTCGGGGAGAAATTCCCCGGGCAAACGGAGAGGTTGTGCAAAAACTAACTCAGCTGGGGAGGCCTGCAAATCCTCCTTAGGTGCAGAACACAACCCCAATAAAACCCATGGAAGTTTGTCCACCCAATTTGTATCCGTAAGCGACACGGCTGCTTTCAATGACCTATGAAAACATTCGCATAAACCGTTAGCCTGGGGGTTATACGCGGTAGTGCGGTGGATCTTCACCCCTTGGCTGCGGGCCATCGATGACCAGAGTTCAGAAACAAATTGAGGACCTCTGTCGGACGTTATGTCCGACGGAACTCCAAAACGCGCAACCCAAGCTGTTAAAAACGCGCGCGCAACTTCCTCCGCTGTGGTTGATGCCAGAGGGACCGCTTCCGGCCAACGCGTGGTGCGGTCCACCATCGTCAAAAGATGTGTGTACCCCTGTGATGACGGAAGGGGGCCAACCAAGTCGACATGCACATGATCAAAGCGCTTAGCCGGAATGTGAAAAAGCTCCAAAGGAGCCCTAGTGTGCTTGTGTATTTTGGCTCGCTGACACACTACGCAGGCTGCCGCCCATTCCTTGACCTGTTTGCGCAACCCCGGCCAAACAAATTTCTCCCCCACCATCTTGATCGATGCGCGCCCCCCCGGGTGCGCCAGGGAGTGGACCGAGTCAAAAACGCGGCGGCGCCACGCAGCTAGTACCACGGGACGCGGCCGTCCCGTGGAGACATCGCAGATTAGGGGGGGCATACCAACTTGCTGCACCCTGTGCTCCAGCCTTAACCCTGTTGGTCCAGACTGGAGCGCGCGCACATCCGCATCGCTAACCTGCTCCGCGGCCATGGCTGCATAATCTAAACCTACGCGGACCGGGGCTGCATGCGCTTCTGCGTCACTACCTTGGCCCGCAGCCATGGCTGTAGAGTCTGCCCCCATGGGGCCTGGCGCCGCCACAGCACGCGAGAGGCAGTCTGCCACTACATTATGTTTACCTGCGACATGCTGGATATCGGTGGTGAACTCCGATATCGCGGCCAGCTGTCTTTGCTGCCGGCCCGACCAAGGTTCTGAAATCTTGGCCATCGCAAACGTTAGCGGTTTGTGGTCCACGAACGCGGTGAAACGGCGCCCTTCCAGCCAGAACTGGAAATGGCGGATGGCCAAGTGTACGGCCAACAGCTCCCTGTCGAATGCACTGTATTTTCGCTCGCTATCGCGCAAGGTTTTGCTGAGAAACGCGAGCGGCTACCAGGTCCCCGCTACAAACTGTTCAACGACCACCCCCACCGCTAAATCGGAAGTGTCAGTGGTGAGTGCCATGCAGACCGTTGGGACTGGGTGTGCCAACAAAACCGCATTTGCCAGGGCTGATTTGACTTGGGAGAATGCGCGCTCCCGCTCAGGAGACCATTCGATTTTATTTGTGGGTTTTTGTTTCTTTAGTGCAGCGTACAATGGTTGCATGAGCTGCACTGCACTTGGGAGGAAACGGTTATAAAAATTAACCATTCCCAAAAACTCCTGTAACGCTTTGACCGTTTGAGGTCGGGGAAAATCTGTTATTGCGCGTACTATATCGGGCAGAGGGACCGCTCCTTCTGGCGAAACGCGATGCCCCAAAAAATCAATTTGCGCCAGCCCAAACTGACACTTCGCTGGGTTAATTATTAACCCGTGCTCTGCCAGCCTCCGAAAAACCACTGTGAGGTGGCTTTCGTGTTCGTCTTCGGACATGCTGGCTACCAAAATGTCATCCAAGTAGACGAACACGAAAGGGAGGTTGCGTAGAACCGCGTCCATCATACACTGGCACGTCTGCGCGGCACCCTTGAGCCCAAAAGGCATGCGCAAAAACTCAAAAAGCCCGAAAGGAGTTATTACCGCTGTTTTGGGTATATCCTGAGCGTGCACTGGGACCTGATGGTAACCACGCACCAAGTCTATTTTAGAAAAAATGCGCGCCCCCACCAAATGAACCAAAAAATCTTGGATGTGCGGAATCGGGTAGCGGTCGTGTGCTGAGGCGTTATTCAACCTGCGGAAATCACCGCAAGGTCGCCACGAACCATCAGCCTTTGGGACCATGTGTAGCGGTGAAGCCCAGGGGCTTTTAGAACGTCTAATGATGCCCAGTTTTTCCAAGTTGGCGAACTCCTCGCGCGCTATGGCCAGTTTAGCTGAGTCCAAGCGCAGAGCTTTTGCAAAAACGGGCGGCCCGGTGGTAGTGATAAAATGTTCCACCCCATGTTTAGCCACTGTCGCTGAAAACGTTGGGACTGTGAGTGCTGGGAACTGAGTGAGTAGTGCATGGAACTTACCACCCGCAGCTGTGACACTGGCCTGTGCAGGGAATAGAGTGAAAAGACGTCTATTAGCAAGATCAACCAGTAAACTATGTGAGCACAAAAAATCAGCACCTAACATGTTGAAATTGACTGCCGCTATGACGAAAGTCCATTCAAATGCACGGCCGTGGAAAGAGAGAGACAGGGTCTTCTCCCCGAAGGTCTTAATCGCCGAGCCGTTCGCTGCTGACACCCCGGGACCACTGGAAGGCGCCAGCCGGTCAGCGTAGGAAGGTGTGATGAAACTCAGCTGGGAGCCTGTGTCCACGAGGAAGTGCCTCCCCGATCGCGCGTCCCACAGGTAGAGCAGCTTGTTCTCTTCACCGAGAGCCGCAGCTGCTACCAACTCCCGGTCTTGGCATTTCCCGAGCGCTTGAACTGGCACGGTGGAATGCACTTGCGTGCCCTCTCGGCGAAACGGCGATGGTAAAAGCAAAGGACGTCGCCCGCGCCGCGTCTCCTGGCCTCCGCCGCTGCTGTCGTCGGTGAGTCTGGTGCTGCAGCCTCTGGCCCCCTGCCATCTCCGGATGTTGCGCCCAGCTCCGCTGCTGCGGTCGCGGCCGTGTGTCGCCTATGGGCGTCGACGAGTCGCTGCGCCTCCTGGCCCAGCTCGTGGTAGTCTCGGTGGGCCAGCAGCTGTGAACTGGCCAGGGTAACTCTCACCGCTGAGGGTAGTGTCCTGAGGAAAAGGTGGGCAAGATAAAACCATCATCTTCAGAGTCTCTCAAACTCAGCATCTTCGCCATCAGGTCTGCAGGTCTCTCGACCTCGCCCTCAGTCAACGCCAGGAGCTTCTCTGCTCGCTCTCCCAGCGAGGGGGTGAAGGAACGGATGAGAGCAGCCTTCAATGCGCCATACTTGTCGTCGTCTGGCGGGTGGTTAATCAGGCTCTCTACTCGCTGGGCTGTGTGGCTGTCCAGCTTTGCGACCACATGGTAGAATTTCGTGGCATCTGCCGAAACTCCCCGAAGATGGAACTGTGCCTCGACTGCGTTAAACCAGGAGCGCGGGCTATGCTGCCAGAAATCAGGTAGCTGGACTGTGGTAGCTGCATTAGCCTGGCTGGCTCCTGATGAGGCCGGTGCAGGAGAATCGTCACCGGCCATAATACGTCTTAAGGTCACCAGTGTAGAGGATGTGCTCAAGGATGAGGCTGAGTTTATTTCTCAGGTTCAGCTTTATTAACAGAACACATACTCTAACAATCTCCAAGCAAGAAAAAAGACAGATCAATATCACATCACTCTTTTATATCCCGGAACATCAAAACTCAAGTCACATGGTGTCTAAGCAAACATACAGTCACATGGTACTTAATCTCAGTCACAATGTAACCCTTTTGATCTTCCACCATTGTCCCTTAGCCTTCGATGGTCCGGAAATCCCTCCAGGGCGTCTCTCTGAGACAAAGACCAAATCTCACACCTTCTCGATATCTCCTGCAGACTCAGTCCTTTTGTCCCTCGAGACGTGCAGCACACAATAAACATACAGCAATACATTTGTGGAAAATATGTACCCAACATATGTGCCACAACATCAATAAATTTCCAGATATTTAAGGAAATATCTGTAGATTACTGTAAAGGAAATATCATGTTTATAAGAAACAAGGTAAACTGATAAGGAAGAAAACCATGCAAATATATGAGAAAAGTTCCAAATGTCTAAGGAAAGTCCAACTTGTGCTGAATTTATGTTTACTCTGGGAAGCTACTACAAAGACAATACAGATTCTTACTCAGTTAAGGGAACAATGCCTTAGGGAGCTTAAAGCAAAATAATTTGATCTTCCCTGCATAAACTTAAGTTGTTTTTTTTTTTTTTTCAAAACCTTTGCATGGATCTCATTGAACTAAATAAGAGTGAAGGTAAAAAAATGTTTAGAAATTATTTACACACTTATTGAATATACAAAGGCTTTACCCTACACTAATTTAAATATTGCTACTTATTGTTTTAACTAAAACAATATCAAGGTTTAAAATAGCTGAAATGATTTACTTAGATAATGGAAATGGAATACACTTTGTAAATCAAATCATGTTACATTTAAGTGCAGTTCCTAAATTATTAGTAAAAAAACACTTACCTAGGAAACCACTTGGCTTACCATCAACAATTTACAAGATCAGTATAATATTCAAATAAGAAAATTGGGAGACTGTGAGTGACAAACCCTATTATTGAAGCCATTTAACTTAGGTGATGAGGAAGGGTTTCTGGGTGATTATATGCAAAGAATGACAACTGACAGCGATGTCATCCATACTGCCCTTCCCAGGAGGGACCATGTGACGAAGGAACCGTGGGAGGTGCACCCATCTCTTGAGCAAACCAGGGGATCTGGTCATCAAAGGAAACTGGACCAAAACTCCCTGGCAAGGACAGCACAAAGGTTATCCTGCTGACCTAAACAGCTGCAGAAAGCGAAGGACATCACACTTGGGTGCATCTAACACTTTACCCCACCTGAAAACCTCAGCAAGAGACTGCTTTATATATATATATATATATATATATATATATATATACACAGTGGGGTAAAAAAGTATTGAGTCAGCCACCAATTGTGCAAGTTCTCCCACTTAAAAGATGAGAGAGGTCTCCAATTTTCATCATAGGTATACCTCAACTATGAGAGACAAAATGAGAAAAAAAAATCCAGAAAATCACACTGTCTGATTTTTAAAGAATTTATTTGCAAATTATGGTGGAAAATAAGTATTTGGTCAATAACAAAAGTTCATCTCAATACTTTGTTATATACCCTTTGTTGGCAATGACAGAGGTCAAACGTTTTCTGTAAGTCTTCACAAGGTTTTCACACACTGTTGCTGGTATTTTGGCCCGTTCCTCCATGCAGATCTCCTCTAGAGCAATGATGTTTTGGGGCTGTCACTGGGCAACACGGACTTTCAACTCCCTCCAAAGATTTTCTATGGGGTTGAGATCTGGAGACTGGCTAGGCCACCCCAGGACCTTGAAATGCTTCTTACGAAGCCACTCCTTCGTTGCCCGGACGGTATGTTTGGGATCACTGTCATGCTGAAAGACCCAGCCACGTTTCATCTTCAATGCCCTTGCTGATGGAAGGAGGTTTTCACTCAAAATCTCACAATACATGGCCCCATTCATTCTTTCCTTTACACGGATCAGTTGTCCTGGTCCCTTTGCAGAAAAACAGCCCCAAAGCACGATGTTTCCACCCCCATGCTTCCTTTCTCCTCCAAACACGACAAGTTTTTACCAAAAAGTTCTATTTTGGTTTCATCTGACCATATGACATTCTCCCAATCCTCTTCTGGATCATCCAAATGCTCTCTAGCAAACTTCAGACGGGCCTGGACATGTACTGGCTTAAGCAGGGGGACACGTCTGGCACTGCAGGATTTGAGTCCCTGGTGGCGTAGTGTGTTACTGATGGTAGCCTTTGTTACTTTGGTCCCAGCTCTCTGCAGGTCATTCACTAGGTCCCCCCATGTGGTTCTGGGATTTTTGCTCACCGTTCTCGTGATCATTTTGACCCCACGGGGTGAAATCTTGCGTGGAGCCCCAGATCGAGGGAGATTATCAGTGGTCTTGTATGTCTTCCATTTTCTAATAATTGCTCCCATAGTTGATTTTTTCACACCACGCTGCTTACCTATTGCAGATTCAGTCTTCCCAGCCTGGTGCAGGTCTACAATTTTGTTTCTGGTGTCCTTTGACAGCTCTTTGGTCTTGGCCATAGTGGAGTTTGGAGTCTGACTGTTTGAGGTTGTGGACAGGTGTCTTTTATACTGATAAGGAGTTCAAACAGGTGCCATTAATACAGGTAACGAGTGGAGGACAGAGGAGCCTCTTAAAGAAGTTGTTACAGGTCTGTGAGAGCCAGAAATCTTGCTTGTTTGTAGGTGACCAAATTGGAGACCTCTCTCATCTTTTAAGTGGGAGAACTTGCACAATTGGTGGCTGACTAAATACTTTTTTGCCCCACTGTATATATATATATATATATATATATATATATATATATATATATATATATACATATATAGTATACTTATTTAGGGGGGGGGGGAAGGAAAACAACAAATGAATGTCTGTTTCTCTATGCAAGTGTCAGCTGATGACTTGGCGTCCAGTAACGACCTCTGCTAATAGAGAAGCAGGCTGTTTGTTTATCATGACAGGAAAAAAAAAAATACATGGGAAGGAAAGGTGTGGTTAGTGTTGTTATCTTATCATCCTCATCATCCTCTAGTAATACTTAATATTGGTTATTAAGTTTTTCCAATGCTTATACACTGTAGAGAATTATGTTTGCTCCTTAACAACATTAACAGTTAGGCAAAATATCTTTATTGCTAAAATAATGCAGTTACTACAGTCTGTTTGTTTTTTTTTAAGAGAGGCTATATACAGAAATAACATAGCAAACTTCATTTTGAATCACACCTGACAACACATCACTCCACTGATTAAAAACATGATGACACTCCTTACTCTGCAAATGTAAGGTTAATTTCATCCTTTTTGAAGTGGGGATGTCTCCTTTTCAACAGTTTAACACTCTCTGAGTATGCAACGGCTTATAGTGCGTCTCTCCCCTGTACTGCTACCCTGCTTGACCAACGAAGCGAGCAAGTGTTATACCAAGGATCTACATTGTCAAAGGTCATTGAGTCATTGGGCTTATTCGCATCTGGCTGGACACTGGGCAGATCTGTGTACCCCGTTTTTGGCAACTGACCGTACCCTCATCATGTAGGCAGGGCAGGTGGGCAGGGTGAAGAGAGATGCTTTTCTATCACATTATGCCATTCATGAAGCAGGAATGCAATTTCAGATGAAAAGTACAGGAGTGAGGTTTTGTTCATTGTTTCTTTGAGTGAGAGTAGAAACAAAATACCTTAGGGCTTAAAACACTTAACTGTAGACTACAATTATTTACAAAATTATGACAAAGGATAGAATGGTCCTTGATTGACTAACACCTGTAGGGGTGTAGGCCCTATTATAGGAGATTATTATATTACTTCTATCCATGAAAATGATGCAAATGGTCATATTAATACCTCAGATACTCATAGAAGTTAGTGTTTCTCTTAATGGAGAAGTCTCATCATAAACTTGGTAATGATTTTTATAACCTCAGATTTTTCTTGTGTGAGTCCTTAATATGATGGTGAGGATGGTGAGAGGGGCAATACTGGCCTGAGGATGTTTTTGAAGGTCGCAATATAATTTAAGGCTGTTTTATATTATTTTCTATGTTCTTATTTGACACTGTCTGAGATTACTTTTGGTCACATCACACATATTCACTTTTGATATATTCTATACATGTTTTTAACTTGCAAAGACATATAACAGCATGTAAACTCTTACACATATTAATTCATTCACTTTATTTTTCTTTTAATCCTGATGCTTTATTATCCTCTTGCACTTCGGTGTACCACGGGCGGACACATCTCTGCGTCCTAGGGCGCACGAGGGCGTCCTAGGACGCACGCACTGAAAAAAAAAAAAAAAGCTGCATTTCCGTTCTTCCACTACAGACACAGCCGCGAATAGAAAGCCAAAGGAGTGCTTTGATTGGTTTAGATGTGATTGACCTCTCATTCGACTAATAAGAGCCTTGAATTGGGTTTCTGAAACCTTGAAGAACCAATGACTGAAAACCTAGCAAGAAGGACCCGCCTACCAACGGCTGCGAATACAGCGAGCCAATTGAAGCACAGTAGTTCGAAAGCGTGCCTCCCTTGCAAAATCTGTTTTGTTTTTAGCTGCTGGGTGACACACACGCGTTCGCCAGTCTTTTTTTCTTACTACTGTTCTTATTTGTTTTGAAAAATCGTTCGCCAAAACCGCAATCATGGAAGCGTAAAACCGCAATAATGGAATTATGGTTTGACCGGGTCGCGTGACCAGAACCACGAGTCCGTAACAAGCGGACCAGCGTCATGTTCGTCTGACAATGACGAAGAGAAGTTCGCCAGCGACACTGCTGTTGTGGACAGGTAAGTGTTATAAGCTAAATTATTCTTTATCCCTGAAAATTGTAATCAAAAATGACTTTTGACCGATCGGTAAATTACAACTGTGCGTAGTAGACAGTTCATGCGCCGCGTCCGGACCGTGAACGGCCCCCCTCCCCCCGCTACTCTTCTGTAGCGGATTGCAGATATTATTGCAGATATTTTAGTACAACTGTGCGTAGTAGACCGCGGTGCACCGTGACGCACCGGGCGATGTCCGTCCTCTGTAGCGGGGGAAGGGGGGGAGTTGTTATCTTCTACATTACAGATATTTTAGTATAATTTTTAGTGCACTGTAGGTTATTTTTTCTTGTAAAAAAAAAAAGCCACACATTTTTTACGTGGCATGCTTCTTTGTGTGTGGGGGCTTGTTTGTTCATTCATTCATTCAAGAATGAATAAACAACACCACCCCCCACACACACACACACACACAGCCCTGAGTGTCACCTTTCATTAGAGCCCAACATCAAGCTTCTATATTGAATCATTCAAAAGTTACTGACGTTTTTCCAAACTGTGCCATTTGGCACAGTTCAAAAACGCCTGGGAACAACCTGTGAAGAAAGCTGTGTAATATATTCATTTTTTGTGGTATTGTTACAAAATTTTGACCTCAGCTGGATAACACTTGGTTCTACATTTCTGTTGCATTTTCCAGCCCGGATCTGACAGCTGTGTGTTATTTGCAAGCATTTGTATCCAAAAAAACACCCAGGCGACATTTATTTTCTTCAAGTTCAGTATGTTTAGATGACTATTACTCAGTGGCCGGAGCACTTAGAGAGATTATGACTGTTTTGCCAAAAAAATTCAAAGTGTTTTCTTTTAAATGAGACCAACCCCATGAAGATGCTGCAAAGGGTTGAAGAACAGCTTTTGATTTACTTTGGGTACGTTATTTTTTGGCGTTTTTAGGGAAATTGACCAGAGTGCAAGGGGTTAAACATCAAGGGGAGAATATGATAGAAAAATTCCATATTATCTATACTATTGATATTAATAATGTATTATTATGTTTCAGAAGTATCATACCTTTCATATGCCATGTTTAATGTTTATATGTGCATTCCATATTGGATAAGTTTATATATTCTTGGCCTGTTTCTGTGAGCAATTTCAGCGAGTTCAGAGTGAGGATCAGTACATGGGTAAGGAATGATCTAAGTCATTTATTATAATCTCTTTGACATGTCCTGTTTCAGGTCACAGGAATACACAGGAACTCCTCATCTTATAGATTAGTGTTTCATCGACATTCTGTTAGTTTTATGGATCTCGTGTATTCATGACCCATGTCTCCAGAGTGTCTGACGTCCGCCTGGATAAGCACAGTTATCAGGACTGTCCCGTTCTGTCCCTTCCCTTATCCTCATCCTCCCTCTCCTTTCTCCTACCTATATACAGTATATCAGACTAGAAGAATGGATCCTTGAGAGATTCTAGGTGTGTCTGAATGTCATGCCTTGTAACCTCTCCCCCAGGTGGCCAATGGGTGATTCCTTATATTTTTGTAATAAATGTACATAAATTCAACTTTCCGCCTGATTATTTGACTTTGAATAATTTACGCTCAAAATTATTCTAACAGAGAGGTGACATTCCACGTGGAATGTCACCTCTCTGGTGGGGAAGGAGCCTGAGCTGGTGTACGAGGTTGAGAGATACCGGCTAGATATAGTCGGCCTCACCTCAACACACAGCTCCGGTTCCGGAACCAGTCTCCTGGAGAGGGGCTGGAGTTTGGCCTTTTCTGGAGTTGCCCCGGGCGAGAGGCGACGAGCAGGGGTGGGTATTCTTGTATCGCCCCACCTTGCTGCCTCTATATTGGAGTTTTCCCCGGTGGACGAAAGGGTTGCTTCCCTGCGCCTTCGGGTTGGGAAACGGGTCCTGACCATCATTTGTGCCTATGCACCAAATGATGTTTCAGAGTACCCACCCTTTTTGGAGTCTGTGACTGGGGTGCTGGAGGGTGCTCCTCTTGGAGACTCCATTGTCCTACTGGGGGACTTCAATGCGCACGTGGGCAACGACAGTGAAACCTGGAGGGGGGTGATTGGGAGGAACGGCCTGCCCGATCTGAACCCGAGTGGTGTTCAGTTATTGGACTTCTGTGCTAACTACAATCTGTCCATAACGAACACCATGTCCAAGCATAAGGGTGTCCATATGTGCACCTGGCACCAGGACACCCTAGGTCGCAGGTCGATGATCGATTTTGTTATCGTATCATCAGACCTGCGACCGTATGTCTTGGACACCCGAGTAAAGAGAGGTGCAGAGCTGTCAACTGATCACCACCTGGTGGTGAGTTGGATCCGATGACCTGGTAGACCCAAACGTATAGTGAGGGTGTGCTGGGAGCGTCTGGCTGAGGCCCCTGTCCAGGAGGTCTTCAACTCCCACCTCCGGAAGAACTTCAACCACATTCCGAGGGAGTCTGGAGACATGGAGTCTGAATGGGCCATGTTCTCCACCTCTGTTGTTGAAGCGGCGGCCCAGAGCTGCGGCCGCAAGGTGGTCGGTGCATCTTGTGGTGGCAACCCCCGAACCAAGTGGTGGACACCAGTGGTGAGGGGGGCCATTAAGCTGAAGGAGGAGTCCTATCAAGCTTGGTTGGCTTGTGGGACTCCCGAAGCAGCTGAGGTGTACCGGCAGGCCAAGCGGAGTGCAGCTCGGGTGGTTGCTGAAGCAAAAACCCGGGTATGGGAGGAGTTCGGTGAGGCCAGGGAACAAGACTTTCAGTCGGCCTCAAAGAGATTCTGGCAAACTGTCCGGCGGCTCAGGAGGGGAAAGCAGCTCCCCGTCCACACTGTGTATGGTGCGGATGGGACACTGTTGACTTCGACTGGGGATATCGTCGGGCGGTGGAAGGAATACTTTGAGGATCTCCTCAATCCCACTGATACGCCTTCCACAGAGGAAGCAGGGTTTGGGGACGAGGGGGATGACTCGCCTATCACAGGGGCTGAGGTTGGCAAGGTGGTTAAAAATCTCCTTGGTGGCCGGGCCCCGGGGGTGGACAAGATTCGCCCTGAGTACCTCAAGGCCCTGGATATTGTTGGGTTGTCATGGTTGACACGCCTCTGCAACATTGCGTGGAGGTCGGGGGCAGTGCCTTTGGCATGGCAAACCGGGGTGGTGGTTCCTCTCTTCAAAAAAGGGGACCGGAGGGTGTGCTCCAACTTTAGAGGGATCACACTCCTCAGCCTCCCTGGGAAGGTCTATGCCAAGGTACTGGAGAGGAGAGTCCGGCCGTTGGTCGAACCTCGGATTCAGGAGGAGCAATGTGGTTTTCGTCCAGGCCGTGGCACATCGGACCAGCTCTTTACCCTCTCGAGAATTCTTGAGGGTCCGTGGGAGTTTGCCCAACCAGTTTACATGTGTTTTGTGGACTTGGAGAAGGCATTTGACCGCGTCCCTCGTGGATTTTTGTGGGGAGTGCTTCGGGAGTATGGGGTATCGGGCTTGTTGTTACGAGCTATTCGGTCTCTGTACGACCGTTGTGAGAGTTTGGTTCGTATTGCCAACACTCGGTCGGAGTCATTCCCAGTGAGAGTTGGACTCCGCCAGGGCTGCCCTTTGTCACCGATCCTGTTCATAATTTTTATGGACAGGATTTCTAGGCGCAGCCAGGGAATGGAGGGTGTCATGCTTGGTGACCACAGGATCTCATCTCTGTTGTTTGCAGATGATGTTGTCCTGTTGGCTTCATCCAGCAATGACCTACAGCTCTTGCTGGGACGGTTTGCCGCTGAGTGTGAAGCGGCTGGGATGAGAATCAGCACCTCCAAGTCCAAGTCCATGGTCCTCAGCCGGAAAAAGGTGGATTGTCCTCTCCGGGGTGGGGACAGGCTCCTGCCCCAAGTGGAGGAGTTTAAGTATCTTGGGGTCTTGTTCACGAGTAAGGGGAAAATGGAGCGAGAGATCGACAGACGGATTGGAGCAGCATCTGCAGTGATGCGGATGTTGTACCGGTCTGTTGTGGTGAAGAGGGAGCTTAGTTCTAAGGCAAAGCTGTCGATTTACCAGTCAATCTACGTTCCTACTCTCACCTATGGTCACGAGCTTTGGGTAATGACCAAAAGAATGAGATCGCGGATACAAGCAGCTGAAATGAGCTTTCTCCGTAGGATTGCTGGACTCACCCTCAGAGATAGGGTGAGGAGCTCAGTCATCCGGGAGAGGCTCAGAGTAGAACCGCTGCTCCTCCACATTGAAAGGAGTCAGTTGAGGTGGTATGGGTATCTGATTAGGATGCCTCCTGGACGCCTCCCACTTGAGGTGTTTCAGGCACGTCCCACTGGGAGGAGACCCCGGGGCAGACCCAGGACTCGGTGGAGAGACTATGTCTCCCAGCTGGTCTGGGAACGCCTTGGTATCCCCTCTGAAGAGCTGGAGCAGGTGGCTGGGGAGAGGGAAGTCTGGGCTTCTCTGCTTGAACTGCTGCCTCCGCGACCCGGACCTCCGGAAAGCGGTAGAAGATGGATGGATGGATGGATGGATTATTCTAACAAAGTTATTCCTTTTTTTTTTTTTTTTTATTTAAGTTTTTGTAGAGGGTATACAGGTCATTACAGCATTGCATTGTTTACATTTTCATCACACGCTCCCTTATTTTTTGCTATTTGACAACATTGGTAGGATAATTATTACAACACCCCCCCCCTTTTTTTTTTCAAGTGAAAGAAAAAGAGAAATTAAAGAGAATTAAATAAAAAAAAACAAATAAACAAACAGAACAGCAAAAAACAAACAAACAGAAAATTAAGTAATTAAAAGTAAAAGAGCATCTGAGTAGCGTTGGAACAAAGAGCGGGACCATAATTGAAATGGTATTTGTCAAAGATTAGATCTAATGGAAGACACATATGCGATCCAGGGTTGCCAAAAGTTCATGAACCCATCCATGTCCTGTCTCAGTGCGAATGTCAACTTTTCCATCGAGTAAATGTCTTGGATCACGTTAATCCAATCTTCAGGTGTAGGACAGTCCTTCAGCATCCATTTTTTAGTTAGAGCTTTTTTGCTTGCCAATATTAAAACATTGAATAAGTATTTTTCTCCTCGTCTTTCCAGTGAGTCCGGTAGTAAACCCAAATACAAAGTTACAAAAGAAAAGGGAACTGTTATTTTAAATATTTTCCCCAATATTGTCTGTACATTGGTCCAATATTGGTGGATAACTGGGCATGACCAAAACACATGAAAATGATTTGCAGTCTTTTCGCCACACAAGCGCCAACAGTTCAATCCCTTATGGGTAAATTTGTTTTGTGCAGGTGTTCTGAAAAATCTTACCAAGTTTTTCCATCCAAATTCTCTCCACTGCAGAGATGAGGTACTTTTCCATTGCTGTTTATTTAGCTTTTCCCATATTTCCAGTTGTAAAGTGAAATTCCCCTCTTTTTCCCATCTCTCTTTTATATATGATGTGTTGTCTCCTTTTAAGTCTTGAAGACCTTGGTATATTTTAGAAATGTATCTGATCCCTGGGATCCCTTTATATGCCATTAAGAAGACCTTCAGAACACCTGACTGGGCCCTTTCCAAATCCTCCTTTTTAAGTATATTGTTTATGTGATGTCTAAGCTGGAAGAACCTGTAAAGGTCTTGATTTATTAGACCTTGTTTTTTCAAATCTTCAAAACTTCTTAAAATTTGCCCTTTAAAAAAATCGTAATATTTTATCAGCCCTTTCTCCTTCCACTTTTTAAATCTGGTGTCTGTTTTATTAGGAGTAAAGTCTTGATCATAGGCAATCCATTGCAGAAGTCGATAGGGCTCTTTAGTTTGATTTTCTCTGACTATCTTAAACCAAATTTTTAGCGGGGTCTCTATCCACGGGTTAGTGTTATTCAAAAGCTTAGGTAAGGCATTGTTCCCTATTATCGCCTGTAGGGGGATGTCACTTGTTATTTGGCATTCGATCTCCTTCCATTGTGCAGTGTAGACTGGGTTACATATCTCTACTAAAGTTTTAATTTGTGCAGCTATAAAATAGTCCCTGATATTTGGCAGCGCGAGCCCACCTTTGTCTTTGTTTAGCTGTAAGGTTCTATATCTGATTCTAGGTCTCTTGCCCTGCCATATGAATCTTGAGATCCTTCTGTCCAGCTCCTGCCATGTTTTTTTGGGAGGTTCTACCGGTATTGTTTGGAAAAGGTATAGAAGACGTGGAAGTATATTCATTTTGACTGCTTCAATTCTTTGTGCAGTACCCAAGAATGGTATCATATTCCATCTTGCTAGGTCAGATTTTATTTTTGTCACCAGTGGATCATAGTTTAGTGATATAATTTTGTTGAGTTGTTTTGGGATATTGACCCCCAGATATTTCATAGATTCCGACTCCCAGTTAGTTTTGAGTTTGCTTAGTGAATAATGATTTGGGTCATAGTTGAATGTTAAAATTTTGGTTTTATGCATGTTTAATTTGTACCCCGATAAATCTCCATACCCTGAAAAAACTGAGGTTAGTTCTGGTAAAGAAATGTCTGGCTGCCCTAGGTATATTAAAATGTCATCAGCAAAGAGTGCTATTTTATGTTCCTTCTGACCAAGTGTAATACCTTGAATTTTTTGATTTTGTCTTATCCATTGGCTCAGAGGTTCTATGAAGATTGCGAAGAGCAGTGGAGACAGGGGGCAGCCCTGACGACATCCTCTTTCCAGTTCAAAAGATGATGATAAATTACCGTTAATCCTTATTTTAGCTGTTGGTTTTTTATATAATGCCTGCATAGTTCTAATGAAGTTGTTATGAAAATTGAAACTGGATAAGATTCTATATAGAAAAGACCAGTCAACCGAATCGAATGCTTTTTCAGCATCTAATCCCAATATGACTGCATTTAAGTTATATTTTTTTATATGATGAATTATGTGTAAAGTGCGTCGAATGTTGTCTTGTGTCTGTCTTTGTCTTATAAAACCTGTTTGGTCTAAATGAATTAGGTCTGTCAGTATATTTTCTAACCTTTTGGCAAGGATAATGGTAAAAAGCTTATAGTCCTGATTTAATACACTGATTGGTCTGTAGTTGGAGCACTCTAGTTTATCCTTTTCAGGTTTAGGTATAACTGCAATGACCCCTTCTCTCCAGGAGGGGGGGATTTCCCCTGTGTGGAGGACATAATTAAATGTTTTCAGGAGGAGAGGAGATAGTTGCTGTTTAAAGGTTTTGTATCACTCTGCTGTATAGCCATCTGCTCCTGGGGATTTGTTAGCTTTAAGTTTCATAATTGCTTTTTCCAATTCTTTAGGTTGTATTTCTGACAGTAATGTTTTATTTTGTGACTCCGTAAGTTGGGGAAGGTTTAATGTGTTTAGGAATGCCTCGGATGCGTTTTTATGTTTTTTTGTGGGAGTATAAGTTCTTATAGTAATTCTCGAAGCTTTTAAGAATATCCTGAATTCTGAATTTTATTTCCTTTGATACTGGGTCTCTGATTTTGTAGATTGCTCTTTCTGTTTGTTGTTTCCTCAATTTATAGGCTAGCAATTTTGCCGATTTACTGCCTGCTTCATAGTATTTTTGTTTCAAAAATGTAAGTTTCTTCTGGATTTCTATTGTGTAGATCTCATTTATTTGGTTTTTAATTTCCTTAATCTTGAGCGAGTCAGTAGAATGAGTGTTGCCTTTGTGTTCTTTTTCTAGGTTCTTAAGTTCTGACTCTAATGTGGATAGTTTTTCTTGTCTTAGTTTCTTTTGGGTTGCCAGTTTTGCAATAATCTTTCCTCTTATTACAGCTTTGCATGCATCCCACAGTATTAAAGGGGATACTTCTCCATTATCGTTTTCTTCCAAATATCTGAGAATATCTGATTCCAATTCATCTGTCAATGGTCCTTTCAGGACATTTGAATTTAACCTCCAAGAAAATGTATTATTTGTGTATTTTTGGATATTTAAGTCCATGTAGATCGGACTGTGGTCAGAGAGATCCATCAGTCCTATTTTACATGTTTCTACTCTTCCAATGTCTCTATTAAACATAAAAAAATAGTCAATCCTTGAGTAAGATGAATGTGGCGTTGAGTAAAATGTATAGTCTTTTACACTGGGGTTGAGTTCCCTCCACACATCACAGATTCCCATTTCTTTTAGTAGCATCCGAGTCTTCCTGCTTTGGGTGTTATTTTGATGTGGAGAATTACCAGAAGCATCCCAGTATGGATTCAGTCTAAGATTGAAGTCCCCACCACATATCACTAAACCTTGAGCTTTAGTTATCATTAGGTCAAATACATTTTTATAAAATTTCCAGTTAGCCCCTGGGGGAGCATACACATTCAGCAGGGTGATATCTTCTCCCTCTAGCCGCCCAGTTACCAAACTGTATCTCCCTTCTTTATCTTTGTGTTCTGATTTTTTTTCAAATGTAATTTTGGTTGATATCAATGTCGCTACTCCCCTCCTCCTCCCTGACTTATATGAAGATGAAGAGATCATTTTAAACCCTTGTCTACTGAGTTTAGTGTGCCCCACGTCTGTTTGGTGGGTTTCTTGTAAAAATATTATTCCTGCTTTGTCTTTTTTCATTTTGCCTAGAATCTTGGATCTTTTAACTGGATTCAGGATTCCTTTTACATTATATGAAATTATTTTGGTTACACCCTGTTTCTCCATTGTGTTGTTTTGTTTAGTATAACTGTGTGGTGGCCCTCTTTTGTGCTACTCAGAAACTGAAAGAACATTAAGAACAAGAAAAACATTAAGAACATAGTGTATAAAACTTTAAAACAAAAAACTGTCTAAAGAACTTCCTGAGCTGGGGTCTTTTTAAAGACCCTGGAAGAGCCTTGATGGAGTGTAGGCTCTGAGGGAAATTCCTCAAACTCTGTTACGTGTTGAGGGCCCTCTCTTACCCCTGTAAGTTGTCCCATGCTTTTAACGTGAGTTTCAGAACCCAATCCGAACTTGTAATGATTTTTTTTTTCCCCTTTATGCTTATACCCTGTGAAATTGTGTGCACCCTCCCACCCCCATCACAGCAAACATTCACGCAAAAACAGTATTTGTTAGTGTGAGGAGAACATGTGGATTATTGTCACATTTCTATTTTAACAAGTTTTGTTTTTTTTTATTAAAAAGACTTATTTGTTTCAAATATTATGACTGTTCCATGAAATGTTTTACCACATGCTGAATACGCATCTCCTTTAATGTTTGTTACCTTGTATGAGGGGGGTTGGATGTGCAGATTGACTCAAAAAAAAAAAAAAAAAAATGGTCGCTATTCCAACCTGAAAATGGACAGTTTATCCGCAACGCTCTGGCGCTGGGTTTCCCGCTGCTGGCCCGTGGATTTTGAAGGTCTTTGTGTTGTCCATGTTTGCGTTTTGATCTTCTCACTCGGGTCTGCTGCGGGTTTAAATACCATTACCGGGAGCCCTCTTCTCGCCATGTCAGCTGTTGCTTCTTCCGCCGAATTATAGAGACATGTTTCTTCGCCGTAGAAGACCCTTAACTTCGCAGGAAATGGCGTCTGAAAGCGCAGTTTCTTCTCACGTAGTACCTTTTTGGCGTCATTGTATTTCCTGTGCTTTTTAAGGACCTCCGGGGCGTAATCGTGTTCCACGAAGACTTTTCTCTCCTGGTGCATAAATCCTTTTTTCTGCCAAGCCAGTCTTACAACCTCTTGTTTTATTTTGAAATTGGAAAATCTTACCAACACCGAACGTGGGGGCGCTTCCGCCGCTGGCCTAGCGGCTAATGAACGATGTGCCTTTTCAATCTTCAAGTCGGTGGTTTGTGGAATATCCAATTTCTCTCTTAGTAAAGATTCCACGCATTCTGCCATTGAGTTAAAACCGTTTTCGGCTCCTTCTATCAGACCATGAATTCTTATATTGTCTCTTCTCTGTCTTCCTTCTTGGTCGGCTAGCTTAGCCTCTATAGATGCTTGTCTTTTGCGTAGGTCCAGCACAGAATCTTCGAGCACTTTTATTCGTTCCTCTGCTTCCAAGATTCGGTTCTCGGCCTGGTCCACTCTGCTGTTTGTCCTTTTCAATTCGTCTCTGAATTCCCGAAATTCGGCCGTAACGTCTCGGCGAAATCGTTGTAGCTCTTCAAATAGCGATTTCAGGCTAACCTTTTTGTTAGCTACAACCAGTTCCTCGTCTTCTGAACGGAGATCTTCCAGTTCAGATTCTCCGGCCGATACATGTCCTGGCCTGGAAAATTTCAGTTTCTTCTGTTTTCCTTTAGACATGATGATTTTGTCTTTTGATTTTCACTCCTCCAAAAATCCGTTAAGTTTGATTTTCAAGGTATTTTCTTGGATTGGGTCTGAGAGTTTCAGCGTTAAGCTGCAGTCGCCATGGCGTCCAGATCGGAAGTCTTGAGTGTTATTTTGATGTGAAGAATTACCTGTTGCATCCCAGTATGGATTCAGTCTTAGATTGAAGTCTCCACCACATATCACTAAACCTTGGGCTTTAGTTATCATTAGGTCGAGTACATTTTTATAAAATTTCCATTTAGCCCCTGGTGGTGCATATACATTCAGCAGGGTGATATCTTCTCCCTCTAGCCGCCCAATTACCAAACTGTACCTCCCTTCTTTATCTTTGTGTTCTGATTTTTTTTCAAATGTAATTTTGGTTGATATCAATGTCGCTACTCCCCTCCTCCTCCCTGATTTATATGAAGATGAAGAGATCATTTTAAACCCTTGTCTATTGAGTTTAGTGTGTTCCACGTCTGTTAGGTGGGTTTCTTGTAAAAATATTATTTCTGCTTTGTCTTTTTTCATTTTGCGTAGAATCTTGGATCTTTTAACTGGATTCAGGATCCCTTTTACATTATATGAAGCTATTTTGGTTACACCCTGTTTCTCCATTGTATTTTCTTATTTAGTATAACAGTGTGGTGGCCCTCTTTTTTGCTACTCAGAAACTGAAAGAACATTAAGAACATAAAAAACATTAAGAACATAGTGTACGAAACTTTAAAACAAAAAACTGTCAAAAAAACTTCCTGAGCTGGGGTCTCTTTAAAGACCCTGTAAGAGCCCTGAGGGAGTGTAGGCTCTGAGGGAAGTTCCTCAAACTCTGTTACGTGTTGAGGGCCCTCTCTTACCCCTGTAAGTTGTCCCATGTTTTTAACGTGAATTGCAGATCCCAATCCGAATTTGTAATGATTTTTTTTTTTTTTTTTTTTTATGCCTATACCCTATGAGATTGTGTGCACCCTCCCACCCCCATCACAGCAAACATTCACTCTAATACAGTATTTGTTAGTGTGGAGAGAACATGTGGGTCATTGTTACATTTCTATTTTAACAAGATTTTTTTTTTCCCTTTAAATTAAGCAGACATTTGTTTCTAATGCTATAACTGCTCCATGAAAGGTTTTACCACATGCTGATTCTGCACCTCCTTTAATGTTTGTTACCTTGTAGGAGGGGGGATGGAAGTGCAGAATGACTGAAAAGAAAAAAAAAAAAAAAGGTCGCTATTCCTTCCTGGAACTGGAAAGCTTATCTTTGTAGCTCTGGGGCTGGGTTTCCCGCTGCTGGCCCGTGGATTTTGAAGGTCTCTGAGTGGACCACGTTTGAGCTCTGATCTTTTCGCTCAGATTCGCTGCGGGTTTAAACACCGTTACCGGGAGTCCTCTTCTCGCCATGTCAATTGTTGCTTCTTCCGCTGAATTATAGAGACATGACTCTTCACCGTAAAAGACCCTTAACTTCGCCGGAAATGGCGTCTGAAAGCGTAGATTCTGTTCCCGTAGAACCTTTTTGGCGTCGTTATATTCCCGTCGCTTTTTAAGAACCTCAGGGGCGTAATCGTGCTCCACGAAGACTTTTCTTTCTTGATGCATAAATCCTTTTTTCTGTCAAGCCCGTCTTACAACCTCTTGTTTTATTTTGAAATCGGAGAATCTTACCACCACCGAACGCGGGGGGGCTTCTGCCACTGGCTTTGTGGCTAATGTACGATGGGCCTTTTCTATCTTCAAATCAGTGGTTTGTGGAATATCCAACTTCTCTCTCAATAAGGATTCCACGCATTCCGCCACTGTGTTGAAACTATCTTCAGCTCCTTCTTTCAGACCGTGAATTCTGATGTTGTCTCGTCTCTGTCTTCCTTCTTGGTCGGTTAGCTTAGCCTCCAGCCTTGACTGTTTTCTGTGTAAATCCAGCATAGAATCTTCAAGCACTTTTACTCTTTCTTCAGCTTCCAAGATTCGGTTTTCGGCCTGGTCCATTCTGCTGTTCGTCCTTTTTAGTTCCTCTCTGAATTCATGAAATTCGGCCCGAAATCGTTGTAATTCATCAAATAGCGATTTCAAGCTAATCTTTTTGTTAGCTAGGTCCAGGTCCTCGTCTCCTGAACGGAGGTCCTCGGGATCAGATTCTGCGGCCGCTGCGCGTCCTGACCTGGGGAATGTCAGTTTCTTCTGTTTTTGGTTAGGCATGGTGTTTTTGTCTTTTGATTTTTATTCTTCCAAAAATCCGTTAAGTCTGATTTTGAAGATGTTTTCCTTGGATTGGATCTGGGAGGTTCAGCGTTAAGTTGCTATCACCATGGCGTCCAGACCGGAAGTCCTATTCCTTATTATTTTAAGGCTATTTCTTATTATAACTATTTTTCTTGTATTTTTTTCCTATATATTTTTTCTAGTTTATTTTGGCCATTAATATCACTTCGCGGGTACTGTACCTTCCACCGCTGCTGTAACCTTCCGTGCTGATATCGCTCCGCGATGTGCACTCCACCCCAGTATCACTTCACGGGTACTGTTCCTTCCACTGCTGATGCCACTCCGCGGTCTGCACTCCGCACCGATATCACTCCGCGGTACTATGTATCCTTCCACATGCCTATGTCCTGATTTTAGACTCGAACTAAAATGCAGTAAAAATCCATTTATTACTGAGCGGTTCCATTTAACCGCGGTACTTTTCCCGACTGGACTCGAAACCGTCGGTACCAAATTCTACACGTAATCCCACAACCGGACTGAAACCATCGTGCCAGATGTCTAAAAAATTTAATTTATTTATTATTTAGATATTATTTAAATTTATTTATCTATTTATTTAATAATTAAATTTACTCACTTCAATCCGCCTCGGTTCTCTCCATCACTCTTCTCCGCCCCGGCACTCCATACCGCCTCTTGCTGTCGCCTCACTTCAGCCAACCGCTTCCAATGGGGAGGCGGGCGGAAGGTCTTTTCCAGCAGGCTCGTGCACTGGCAGAGAGAATGGTCCAAAGCACCGCAGGTCTGGAGAAAAGATAGCTGGAGTCGCTGTTCAGGGTGCCAATTATGTTGGAAAAATTCTCTTCAACCAGTAGTCAAAGAATCAGGCAGGATTAAAGTTTCAGTAAATTTAATATGCACTGATCAGTGGAGAACAATAAGTGATACACTCAGAGTCACCTACGGAAATTGTTCTGAATCACATACACAACTTTCAGTCTTTAAGCATCCCGTTATCTAAAAACTGGCCATGAGAGAATATCTGGTTCAGGCTGGTTCTTCCTGACTACTGTATCTCCCTTCTCAGACACAATCATAACAGCACAAAACGTTTGCATGAGAACAACCAGATAAATGTCCAGCTGGTTGACCTTGTACACAATTCACCCAGACTCTGAGGTACCAAAGATAAAGAATACAAAATTATTCCATCAAATAGCCAATGTTTTATACAAGTGCTAATGGGGATATTAATAAAACAAACTATATTTAATCTCATGTAATGCCATCTTCTTTGAGGCTGCAGATATCTTGTGTATGCCTGGGAAGCACAGTTGGTCATATTAAAATTTAACCTTGTGAGCCTTGGCCTCTGCAAATCCTGCAATTAGAAAAAATAGTTTAAAAAAAATTGTTGTTTACCTGTACTGTCAGCAATAACCAGCATCACCGCTACCTTCTCATTAATAACAGGTGCTCGTCATTAGCATCATGTGTGCTCATACAAGCAGCATTGCTCTTTACTGCTCCTTGGGAGGGTAAGTCTCCTCCATGGTTGAAGTGGAAAAAGGTTGTTTTGATAAAAAAAATTTCTGGGCTCTTCCCTTTTTCTCCATTTCTCTGCACCGCTCGGATAATTTTGTTTCATTTTACCGCTATTCTACATGCTGTACGGTTTGTTTACAATGCGACCAACATACATGCATGCACATCTCAGAGACAACATGGAAGAGTCCAACAGTCTGAGGAGAATGGGGGAGGGCATTATGTTTGTGATTTGATTTGCCATTTATGTAAATACTGGTGTTTCTTTATTTTGTCAAACATGTTAAATATGCTAAACATTTAAAAAAAATATATATATGGGGCTCCTAGTAAATCGGGGGCTAAGGCAGTCGCCTATCTTTAGCTAATGATAAGTCCACATCTGCTGCCCCCTCACACAACCCAAAAAGGATCAGAAGAAGACTGTTGGTGATTACTACATGATTTTTAACAACCTTAAAAAGGCAGCGGACTTCCGGTTATGGCCGCCGCGTAGAAGGATGTGCTTCACTCTACTCTGCTCCTAAAAAAAAAAAAAAAAAAAAATCAGCAAATAACTCTCTCAATTGGAACAAAACCTATCCCAACGTTTGGGCGAGGACATGCCGGTAAAGCCTAAGGCTGGGAAATCAGGTGGAGGAAAAACTGAATCGCCGAAACAGTCCAAGTTAACGGACTTTCACGTCCGTGACGAAGCAGAAAAATCCCCAAATATGGCGGAGGAAGCTAGCGGAGGAGCGGTGACTACTGGCGACGGCACAGGTGCGGTGCTCGCTGCCATTAGTTCAATGAGAGCAGACTTTTCCTCTAAACTTGACGGGATTATTGCAGCGATAGAAGGAATGAAAAAGGAGTTAAGCGACTGTATGGAACGAGTTTCGCAGGTGGAGCTCCGAATTTCCAGTGCTGAGGATGACGTCTCCGGCCTACAATTAAAGGTGCGCACATTGGAATTAAAAAATAAACGTCTGGAAGATAATGTTCTGGATTTAGAATCCCAGTCGAGACGGAACAACCTGAGGCTGGTGGGTCTCCCGGAGAGAACGGAGGGTCTGGATCCATGTTTCTTTTTGGAAAAGTGGATCCCAGAAGCGCTGAACAATGCGGAGCTGCAGTCATCAGTCGTCTTAGAAAGCGCCCACCGAATTGGCCCACCGAGAGATAACAAGGCATCACCGAGGACGCTGATTATGAAGTTCCTCAGCTACAGAGACAGGATGACAATCTCCAACGCGGCGCGAGCCAAAGGAGAAATTAAATACCAGGATCAACAGGGGCGGTTCTATCCAGATTTGGCCACAGGAATCCAACAATTAAGGAAACAGTTCGACCCCGCCCGTAAAGAGCTGCACAACCTTGGGATTCGTCATGGAGTGATTTATCCTGCAAGACTGCTGGTCACGTATAAGGGCAGAACCCACATCTTCAAGACCCCTGAGGAGGCGCAGGAGTTCATCAAGAAGATCCAAGGAGAGACTGGTGAGAGCTAAGCATGAACAAAATATAAGGTAGAATATTTAAGCATTTGCACAGGCATCTGAAGCATATAGCAAGTTTACAAAATATAGATTGTATTATATACAGTGGTACCTCTACTTACGAATTTAATTCGTTCCGGAAGAATTCTCGTAACGTGAAAAATTCGTAAGTAGAGGCGCGTTTTACATGTAAATGCCGTAATCCGTTCCAAGCCCCCAAAATTCGGGCATAGATTTTTTATAAATCGTAAAAACGCATCAAAACATGTAACAAATACATGTTACAATTAGATTACTGCACAATAAACATAAAATGAGAGTTTAAAATGAGAGAAAGAATAATAAAAGAGAATAATAAAAGAGAAAGAATAATAAAAATTATGTTCATTTACCCTTTAACTACTATCGTCGTCGACGTCGTCACCTTTTGCCTTCTTTGGTTCATGCTCTGATCCAAGGACGTTTGCTTTTGTCGGCTTGTAAGTGCTTCGTTTTGTTTTAATACTGTGCTGATCGTTGATGTATTACGGCCATATTCTTTGGCGAGATCAACCAAACGCATAAAGTTTTGGGAAAAAAAAAAAAACTTCGTGGCCAATGGGATACCAGGAAGATGCTAGGCGATAGCCAATGGCAGAGCAGCTACAGGTATGTTTACGTTCGGTAAACTACGGAAGCTGCGAGGAGTGCGTACTTTTTTGCCTTTCGTATCCTGAAATTTCGTTCGTAACTAGAGGCAATATTTTCCCGTTGAGGCGTCTCGTAACCTGAAAATTCCGTATGTAGAGACGTTCGTAAGTAGAGGTACCACTGTATTAAAAAAAACCTATGATGTACAAAGTTGCTATAAAATTTAGGAGTTAAGTTGGAAAACTACAGAAGAGAGTTAATGTTACGTCATTAAAAGCAGTAGAGTTAGGGTGATTGAGAGGAGAAAGAAAGAGTGGTTTTGACTGATCCTCGCGGGTGTGGAGCAGTCAATGGCTATAGCGGGAGACGGAATTTTTTTTTTAATTTTGGGGGGATTACCACGAATGTGGGAAGGGGGAATTTGTTTGTGTGTAGTTTGTAGGATGAATGTTCAACCACTCATGTTTTTGCTTCTCTGTGTGAGCATGTTTACATTGCGAGGTAATCTCAAACTTCTTATTGATCATAGACCAAAGCGTTAATCTCAATTTAACCTCATGGAATTGCAGAGGTCTACAAAATTTAAAAAAACTTAAACAAGTTATGAATAAAATAAAAGACATGGGTTCAAAAATTGTGTTTTTACAAGAAACTCATCTAATAGAGGAGGATGTAAAAAGAATTAGGAGAAGATGGCAAGGAAGTGTATTCACCTCATCATTTTCATCCCGAGCCAGGGGAGTTATGACTCTCATACATAAATCAGTCCCATTCCAAGTGAAAAATGTAATTGGTGACAAATTTGGAAGAAATCTAATCATTCAAGGATCTTTGTTATTAGAAAATATAAATTTGGTGAACTTATACGGTCCTAATACAGATGATCAAAATTTCTTTACTAATTTATTCCTTATTTTATCTTCACTTACAGGGCAACATATAATAGCAGGGGATTTTAATTGTACATTGAATCCCGGTATAGATAAATCAACAGGACTGGACTGTACGCACAATGGATGCAGGATGATCATTAATCATTTTATGAAAGAATTGAGATTGCTAGATATATGGAGAGAAATGAAACCACAAGTTAAAGCCTATTCTTGTTATTCTAATATCTACAAGACATTCTCACGTATTGACTATTTTTTGATCTCCACAGAATTAAGGTCCAAGATTCAAAACTGCTTCTATGATAATATTGTGATCTCTGATCATGCACCCTGCTGTCTAATATATGTAGATAAGAAACTGACAAAGGAACCAGGTAGGTGGCAATTTCAGCATAAATGGCTTCAGGATGAGGAATTTGTTAAGTACATAGAAAAACAGATAGATGAGTTCTTTGACATCAATACTACACAAACATCAGCATGTATAAAGTGGGAGGCTTTCAAAGCTTTTATTAGGGGGCATATTATTAGTTATACCGGTTCAAAATCTAAGAAGACTCGAGAGGAGAGAGTCCAATTGGAACATAAAATAAAAATTCTTCAAGAAAAAGTGTATGCAGGAAGTGACCCAAAGTTAGAGAACGAATTACTGATTCTGAGAGCTGAATATGACAAAAAAACAGCGAATAGAGCTGCCTCGAGTCTTCTAAGATTGAAGCAATCTTTTTATGAACAAGGTGAAAAATCAGGAAAATTATTGGCATGGCAGATTAAACAATTAGAATTTAAAACACCAATTACCAGTATTATAAGTAACGGACAGCAAGTTGTAGATCCTTTAGAAATTAATAGTGCCTTTAGAGATTATTATGAAAAATTATATAATACAAAAAATGAAACTGACTTAACAAAACTAAATGGGTTTTTGGACGGATTATCTATACCATGTATTCCAAATGAAAACAGGGAGATACTGGAGTCTAAAATTAGTCAAGAAGAAGTTGGGCTAGCCATTGATAATATGAAATCAGGAAAAAGTGCAGGACCAGATGGTCTTCCAGTTGACCTCTATAAAAAATTTAAGAATAAATTAATAAAACCATTTTTGGAAATGGTTTTAGAAGCATTTCAAAATAATAATTTACCACCATACATGAATAATGCCTTAATTGTACTGTTGCCAAAACCAGGTAAACCCTCTAATAATGTGAAAATATGAGACCAATAAGCCTATTAAAAGCTGACTTTAAGATAATCTGTAAAATTTTAGCAAGATGACTACAAGAAATATTACCAAATATTATTAACCGAGATCAGAATGGCTTTATAAAGGGAAGACAAGGCTTCCATAATGTAAGAAGACTATTTAATATTATCTATTCTAATAAAGAAGCACCGGATACAGCTCTCCTATCATTGGACGCCGAAAAGGCCTTTGATAGGGTCGAATGACCCTTTCTTTTTGAAGTTTTACAAAGGTTTGGAATTGGAAATAATTTCATAAAATGGGTTCAGATAATATACAATAATGCAACAGCAGAAATCCTAACAAACAGCAATATTTCAAAATCAATAAATATCAATAGAGGATGTCGACAAGGCTGCCCACTTTCACCTTTACTGTTTACTATGGCAATTGAACCTTTAGCGATGGCAGTACGTTTACATCCACAAATATATGGAATTAAAGTAGGACCAACAGAACATAAAATCTCCCTGTATGCCGATGACATAATTTTGTTTATGTCGAATCTTAAAAAATCAATTCCGACCTTGTTGAATTTAATAAAGAATTTTGGGGAAATATCAGGATATAAAATAAATAAAACTAAATCTTCAATATTAATGCTAAATGAGACCCAGAGAAATCACCCAGCTCCTGAGGTAAATCAATTCAGTGTTGTAAATCAGTTTAAATATTTAGGAATCCAAATTGAGCCTAAGCTAGAATTAGTCGCCAGTACCAACTATGAAGCCTTAATGACAGACATTAATGAGTTACTTCAGAGATGGATGTCACTACCAATGTCGATGATCGGGAGAATCAATATACTTAAAAGTAATATTTTACCCAAAATACTTTATTTATTTCAATACATTCCTTTACCACCACCTTCAGATCTATTCTCAAGAATTAAAAAAAAGTTAGTGGAATTTTTATGGAACAATAGGAAGGCTAGATTACGTCTGTCCTTACTATATTTACCATTTGATCGTGGAGGTCTGAAATGGAGCAGCATCTGCAGTGATGCGGACGTTGTACCGGTCTGTTGTGGTGAAGAGGGAGCTTAGTTCTAAGGCAAAGCTGTCGATTTACCAGTCAATCTACGTTCCTACTCTCACCTATGGTCACGAGCTTTGGGTAATGACCGAAAGAACGAGATCGCGGATACAAGCGGCTGAAATGAGCTTTCTCCGTAGGATTGCTGGACTCACCCTCAGAGATAGGGTGAGGAGCTCAGTCATCCGGGAGAGGCTCAGAGTAGAACCGCTGCTCCTCCACATTGAAAGGAGTCAGTTGAGGTGGTATGGGCATCTGATTAGGATGCCTCCTGGACGCCTCCCACTTGAGGTGTTTCAGGCACGTCCCACTGGGAGGAGACCCCGGGGCAGACCCAGGACTCGGTGGAGAGACTATGTCTCCCAGCTAGTCTGGGAACGCCTTGGTATCCCCTCTGAAGAGCTGGAGCAGGTGGCTGGGGAGAGGGAAGTCTGGGCTTCTCTGCTTGAACTGCTGCCTCCGCGACCCGGACCTCCGGAAAAGCGGTAGAAGATGGATGGATGGATGGATGGTCTGAAATGTCCAAACTTTATGTTGTATTACTGGTCAGTACAACTGAGGTCTATGACATATTATTTTTCATCAAATGACCTCCCTCACTGGACTGAAATGGAATCATACAATTTACCTTTACCTTTTCCCATATTCATATACTCAGACTCGGCAAAAAAATTACAGAAACAAGTTAAAAATCCATTTGTAAAGCATATGATCAAAATATGGTGTGAAACCACAAAATATTTAAAAGAACCACACTTACTGTCACAATTTAGCCCAATATGGGGTAATCAATATTTTAAACCAGGGAGAGCAGATGCTGTATTTAAAGTATGGAATTTAAAAGGGATTCAAAAGATTCAAGACTTATATCTGTCATGTTCAGATAACATAATGTCTTTTGAAGAACTGAGGATCAAATTTAATCTTAATAGAACACATTTTTTTAAATATCTTCAGCTAAGGAACTTTATTCGATCAAATCAAAATAATGCTCTCATCCGACCTACTTATTCATCCTTGGAAAAAATTTTGACGAAAGATAGTAAGAGAAAGGGTATTATTTCAGAGTTTTATAACTCATTGACACTATTCTCAAGTGAAAACTCACAGAAAAGATTGAATTATTGGAAAGAAGACCTGCAAACTGAAATTTCAGAGGAACAGTGGGAATTGGCTTGTACAGAAGCTCAAACCAAATCAATAAATGTACGTCTTAAATTGATACATTTTAAATGGCTAATGCGGATGTATGTTACACCGGTGGAGTTAAATAGATATAACAAAAACATACCAGATACGTGCACAAAATGTATGGAAAGTAAAGGAACCCTATTTCATTGTTTATGGGAATGTAGAAAAATTAGAATGTTTTGGGAAGAGGTGAGGGTAACAATTGAAAAAATAATTTCAAAACAAATCATATTGAATCCTAAATTGTTTTTGTTGGGTCTGTATCCAGAAAAGCATAGCTTTAATAAGAGTGAAAGAGCATTCATAGACCTCAGTTTGCTTAACGCCAAAAAATGTATTGCACTACTGTGGAAAAAGACTCATAGACCAGATGTGACTCAGTGGTTAAGACAGATGTTAACAAACCTTCCACTAGAAAGAATAACATACATACTGAAATCAAAGGAAATTGTGTTTGAGAATATATGGAGACCTTTCATTGATTATGTAAAGAATTTAAACATAACTTTTGAAGAAGAAGGTGAATGATGTGTGTGGACCTTGTAAATTCCAAACTGGTGAATGTATAATATGTATACTTATGTAAAGTATACATAGACTAAACAGAGGAGCATTGTTGAAGACCTGTCTTTGTTAGTGGTTGTTGGTGTTTTTTAGTACAATTTTTATTTTTTTTTATTTTTTTTAAATTACTTTAGTGTTAGTGTTTGATTGTTTGTGTTGTGTTTGTAAAAAAGGTTCAATAAAAAATATTGTGGAAAAAAAAAAGGCAGCTTTTCATCTTTAACTTTTCAACCAAATCTAGACATTTTTAGGTGGTTGACAAAGCAGTCTTTTCAACATTTTTTTTTTCAACCAATTTGTACTGGGAGGGATGGTACTTTCTCAGCGGATCGTGGTGGCGCGCACTGTTGCAGCGGCTCACGGCTCTCCTTTTCAGTGTTTTTTTTGGATGTTATGGTACTTCTTTTTTGTTTATTTGTGTGCTATCAGTTCGGCGAACATTCGCTACACCCATCAGAGACTTCTCGAGATTGGAGACCAGCATCAGACACCAGTTGCGAGTGTTTTTTCACCACAAGCATAACATCCCAGTTGACATAGCAAGACCACCGGGCTCTCCGTGGATTGCTGTCGGGTCGTGGAGGCGGCAAAGACGGAGACGGAGGAGGGAGAGGAAGCAGAAGCGGGGCTGGAGGTCCGGTGTTATGCTAAGGCTAAGGAGACAACCACATAAGCCACCTCTACCAAGCCTGTATCTTTCCAATGCCAGATCCTTGGTGCATAAAACGGAAGACTTGGAATTACAACTTGCCGGTAATCACTATGTTCGTGACTGTTGTGTTCTGATTATCACCAAAACTTGGCTCCATCCGGACAAATCCGACACTAGCATGCAGCTAGCGGGCCGCACGTTGCTACGCTGCGACAGGACTAAGGACTCCGGTAAGAGCAGAGGGGGTGGGCTTTGTATGTTGTGCATAATAACTGGTGTAACAATGGGACTATTACAGACAAATATTGCTCTCCCGATCTCGAGTACATGTCTGTAAGATGTCGGCCTTTTTTTCTACCGAGAGAGCTAACAGTAGTGTTTATCACGGCCGTGTATATTCTACCCAGTGCAAATGTAAATACGGCGCTCTCCCTCCTGCTTAACACCATTAACAAACATCAGCGGGCTCACCCTGATGGTGTCCACATAGTTGCAGGAGGCTTTAATAAGGCCAATCTGAAGACCGTACTCCCAAAATTTTATCAACATGTTAAGTGTTCTACTAGCAAGGAGAACATTTTAGACCATGTTTACACTAATATCAAGCACGCATACAGAGCCATATCCCTCCCCCACCTCGGCCAATCGGACCATCTTTCCCTCCTGCTCTCCCCAGCCTACAACCCCCTCAGGCGTAGAGACAGGCCTACTATAAAGACTGTCACAACTTGGCCTGACAACGCTCTCTCCAAACTGCAGGATTGCTTCACAGAGACAGACTGAGATTTATTTGGACAACAGGAGTTGGAAACATCCACTGATACAACCTTGGACTACATTAAGTTTTGTATCGGTAATGTGACTGTGGACAAAAATATTAGGGTTTTTCCCAACCAGAAACCCTGGATGACCAGCCAGGTCCGCACACTCAGATCAGGTGACAGAGACCTTTATAGGTCTACTCGAGCCGATCTGAAAAGAGGAGTTAAAAAAGCTAAAGCAGACTACAAGATGAGAATAGAGTCCCACTTGTCTAGTAACAACATAAGGGAGGTGTGGCAGGGAATTCAAAACATCACGAATTACAGAGGCTGTGCTACAACATCAGAGAACCTGAGTGCACCGCTGGCAGAGGAGCTAAATAGCTTCTTTGCTCGCTTTGAAATAACTCAACAGCAGCACTCATCAGCCTCAGCCCTGCCCCCACCCCCACCCAGCTCCTGCAACACCATTTTCACTGTCAGTGAGCATGACATCAGACGGGTGCTCCTGACAGTGAACCCCAAGAAGGCTGCCGGCCCAGATGGAGTTCCTGGTAAGGTGCTTAGACCGTGTGCCTCCCAGCTCACCTCCATCTTTACCAGGATTTTCAACCTCTTCCTGGCCCAGGCAGTCATCCTGTCCTGTCTGAAATCTGCCATAATCATTCCGGTACCAAAGAAGTCTACCACCACCAGCCTAAATGATTACCGTCCTGTGGCCCTCACCCCGGTAATTATGAAGTGCTTCGAGAGACTGCTTCTTCAGCACATTAAGAGCCATCTTCCCCCGGACCTTGATTCTTACCAGTTTGCATATCGTGAAAACCGATCCACTGAAGATGCCATCGCCATAGCCCTCCATTTTGCGCTGTCCCACTTGGAGCGGCAGCACAGCTATGTCCGAATGCTCTTCGTGGACTACAGCTCGGCCTTCAATACAATTATCCCGGACATTCTCATTACCAAACTGAACCCCTTGGTCTCCCACCTCTCACATGTGCTTGGATAAAGAACTTTCTCACGAACCGGTCCCAGACTGTGAGACTTGGCTCCTACTTCTCCTTCACACGGACGCTGAGTACTGGCTCCCCACAGGGCTGTGTGCTGAGCCCCCTCCTGTACTGTCTCTACACCTATGACTGTCGTCCGGCCTACAATAACAACCTCATCGTGAAGTTTGCTGACGACACCACGGTGGTTGGACTCATTTCTGGAGGGGACGAGACAGCCTATAGGGGGGAGGTCCTGAAGTTGGCAACTTGGTGTTTAGAAAATAACCTGACTCTGAACACCAAGAAAACCAAGGAAATCATTGTCAACTTCAGGAGGACCAATACCGACCCAGCCCCCCTCTTCATTAACGGCGAGTGTGTGGAGAGGGTCCACACATTCCGGTACCTCAGCGTCCTGATCTCCTCTGACATCTCCTGGACAGACAACATCTCGGCAATTATTAAGAAGGCTCAGCGGACTTCCGGTTATGGCTGCCACGTAGGACGGACGTGTCTCGCTCTGCTCTGCTCCTGGAGAAAAAAAATCGGCAAATAACTCTCTCATTTGGGACAGAACGTATCCCAGCATTTGGGCGAGGATATGTCGGCGAAGCCTAAGGCTGGAAAACCAGGAAAAGGAAAAAGCGAGCCGCCGAAACAGTCCAAATTAACGGACTTTCAGGTCTGTGACGCAGCAAACAAAACTCCATATATGGCGGAGGAAGCTGGCGGCGGTGCGATGTTTGCGGGGAATGGCGCAGATGCGCTGATGGCTGCCATGAGTTCAATGAGAGCGGACTTTTCCTCTAGATTTGATGGGATTATGACAGCGTTGGAAGGAATAAGAAAGGAATTGGGTGACTGTGTAGAACGAACGGCGCAGATGGAGCTCCGTCTCGCTAGTGCTGAAGATGACGTCACCCGTCTTCAATTAAAGGTGCGCACTTTGGAAAAAAAAAATAAATCTCTGGAAGATAATATTTTGGATTTGGAATCTCGGTCGAGACAGAATAATTTGAGGCTGGTGGGTCTTCCAGAGGAATCAGAAGGTCGGGACGTATGTTCCTTTCTGGAAAAGTGGATTCCGGAGGTGCTGGGCAGCGAGGAGTTGCAATCAGCAGTGGTTCTGGAAAAAGCACATCGTATTGGCCCACGGAGAGATAAGGGACCGCCGAGGACCTTAATTATGAAGTTTCTTAGCAACAGAGACAGGATGAAGATCTTCAATGCTGCACGTGCTAAAGGAGAGATTAAACACCAGGACCAGCAGGTGCGGTTCTACCCAGATTTGGCCACAGGAATCCAGCAATTGAGGAAGCAGTTTGATCCCGTACGTAAGGAGCTGCGCAACCTTGGGATTCGTCATGGTGTAATCTATCCTGCGAGACTGCTGACCATGTATGAGGGCAGAACCCACATTTTCAAGACCCCAGAGGAGGCGCAGGAGTTCATCAAGAAGATCAAAGAAGAAGAAGAGACTGGTGGGAGCTAAGCATGAACAAAATATAAGGTAGAATAATTAAGCATTTGCACAGGCATCTGACTGACTTGAAGTAAATAGTAAGTTTACAAAATATAGATTGTATTATATATTAAAAAAACAAAACAAAAACAAAACAAACAAAAAAAAAAAACTATGATGTACAAAGTTGTTAAAAATTTTGGAGTTAAGTTGGAAAACTACAGAGGAGAGTTAATGTTACGTCATTAAAAGCAGTAGAGTTGGGGTGATTGGGAGGATGAAGAAGGAGTGGCTTAGGCTGTTCCCCGTGGGTGTGGAACAGTCGATGGCTATATCGGGAGACAGAATTTTTCTTTTGATTTTGGGGGGTTTGCCACAAGTGTGGGAAGGGGAAATTTGTTTGTGTGTAGTTTGTAGGATGAATGTTCAACCACTCATGTTTTTGCTTCTCTGTATGAGCATGTTTACACTGCAAGGTAATCCCAAACTCTCTATTGATCATGGACCAAAGTGTTAATCTTAATTTAACTTCATGGAATTGCAGAGGTCTACAAAATTTAAAAAAACTTAAACAAGTTATGAATAAAATAAAGGACATGGGTTCAAGAATTGTGTTTTTACAAGAAACTCATCTGATAGAGGAGGATGTTAAAAGAATTAGGAGTAGATGGCAGGGAAGTGTATTCACCTCTTCATTTTCATCCCGAGCCAGGGGAGTTATGACTCTCATACATAAATCAGTTCCTTTTCAGGTGAAAAATGTAATTGGAGACAAATTTGGAAGATATGTAATCATTCAAGGTTCTTTGCTATTAGAAAATATAAATCTTGTGAACTTATATGGTCCCAATATAGATGATCAGAAGTTCTTTGCTAATTTATTTCTCATCTTATCATCACTTACAGGGCAACATATAATAGCAGGGGATTTTAATTGTACATTGAATCCAGGTGTGGATAGATCAACAGGACTGGATTGTACGCACATTGGATGTAGGATGACTATTAATCATTTTATGAAAGAATTGAGATTGTTAGATATATGGAGAGAAATGAAACCACAAGTTAAAGCCTATTCTTGTTATTCCAGTACCTACAAGACATTCTCACGTATTGATTATTTTTTGATTTCCACAGAATTAAGGTCCAAGATTCAAAACTGCTTTTATGATAACATCGTGATTTCTGATCATGCACCCTGTTGTCTAATATATGTAGATAAAAAATTGACAAAGGAATCAGGTAGATGGCAATTTCAGCATAAATGGCTTCAGGATGAGGAATTTGTCAAGTATATAGAAAAACAGATAGACGAGTTCTTTGACATCAATACTACACAAACATCAGCATGTGTAAAGTGGGAGGCTTTCAAAGCTTTTATTAGGGGACATATTATTAGTTATACAGGATCAAAATCTAAGAAGACTCGAGAGGAGAGAGCTAAATTGGAACATAAAATAAAAAGTCTTCAGGAAAAAGTGTATGCAGGAAGTGACCCAAGGTTGGAGAATGAATTACTGATTTTGAGAGCTGAATACGACAAAAAATCAGCGAATAGAGCTGCCTCGAGTCTTCTAAGATTGAAACAATCTTTTTATGAACAAGGTGAAAAATCAGGAAAATTATTAGCATGGCAGATTAAACAATTGGAAATTAAAACACCAATTACCAGTATTATAAGTATCGGACAGGTAGTTATAGATCCTTTAGAAATTAATAGAGCCTTTAGAGATTACTATGAAAAATTATATGATACCAAAAATGAACCTGATTTAACAAAACTAAATGGGTTTTTGAACGAACTATCTATACCGTGTATTCCAAATGAAAACAGGGAGATATTGGAGTCTAAAATTAGTCAAGAAGAAGTTGGGCTAGCCATTGATAATATGAAATCAGGAAAAAGTGCAGGACCAGATGGTCTTCCAGTTGACCTTTATAAAAAATTTAAGAATAAATTAATAAAACCTTTTTTGGAAATGGTTTTAGAAGCATTTCAAAATAATAATTTACCATCATACATAAATAATGCCTTAATTATACTGCTGCCAAAACCAGGTAAGCCCTCTAATAAATGTGAAAATATGAGACCAATAAGCCTATTAAACGCCGACCTTAAGATAATCTGTAAAATTTTAGCAAGACGAATACAAGAAATTTTACCAAATATTATTAATCGAGATCAGAATGGCTTTATAAAGGGTAGACAAGGCTTCCATAATGTAAGAAGACTATTTAATATTATTTATTTTAATAAAGAAGCACCGGATACAGCTCTCCTATCATTGGACGCCGAAAAGGCCTTTGATAGAGTTGAATGGCCCTTTCTTTTTGAAGTCCTACAAAGGTTTGGACTTGGAAATAATTTCATAAAATGGGTTCAAATAATATACAATAATGCTACAGCAGAAATCCTAACAAATAACAATATTTCAAAACCAATAAAAATCAATAGAGGATGTCGACAAGGCTGTCCACTTTCACCTTTACTGTTTACTATGGCAATTGAACCTTTAGCGATAGCGATACGTTTACATTCACAAATATATGGAATTAAAGTTGGACCAACAGAACATAAAATCTCCCTGTACGCCGATGATATAATTTTGTTTATGTCGAATCTAAAAAAATCAATTCCAACCTTGTTGAATTTAATAAAGAATTTTGGGGAAATATCAGGATATAAAATAAATAAAACTAAATCTTCAATATTAATGCTAAATGAGACCCAGAGAAATTACCCAGCCCCTGAGGTAAATCAATTCAATGTTGTAAATCAGTTTAAATATTTAGGAATCCAAATTATGCCTAAGCTAGAATCAGTCGCCAGTGTCAACTATGAAGCCTTAATGTCAGATATCAATGAGTTAACTCAGAGATGGATGTCACTACCAATGTCGATGATCGGGAGAATCAATATACTTAAAAGTAATATTTTACCTAAAATACTTTATTTATTTCAATACATTCCCTTATCACCACCTTTAGATCTATTCTCAAGAATAAAAAAAAAGTTAGTGGAATTTATATGGAACAACAGGAGGGCTAGATTACGTTTGTCTTTATTATATTTACCATTTGATCGTGGAGGTCTGAAATGTCCAAATTTTATGTTGTACTATTGGTCGGCACAACTGAGGTCTATGACATATTATTTTTCATCAAATGATCTCCCTCACTGGACTGAAATGGAATCATACAATTTACCTTTACCTCTTCCCATATTCATATACTCAGATTCGGCAAAAAAATTACAAAAACAAGTTAAAAATCCATTTGTAAAGCATATGATCAAAATATGGTGTGAAGCTAAAAACTATTTAAAAGAACCACAGTTATTGTCACAATTTAGTCCAATATGGGGTAATCAATATTTTAAACCAGGGAGAGCGGACGCTGTATTTAAAGTATGGAATTTAAAAGGGATACAAAAGATTCAGGATTTATATTTGCCATGTGCAGACAACATAATGTCTTTTGAAGAGCTGAGGATCAAATTTAATCTCAATAGAACACCATCCATCCATCCATCCATCTTCTACCGCTTTTCCGGAGGTCCGGGTCGCGGAGGCAGCAGTTCAAGCAGAGAAGCCCAGACTTCCCTCTCCCCAGCCACCTGCTCCAGCTCTTCATAGGGGATACCAAGGCGTTCCCAGACTAGCTGGGAGACATAGTCTCTCCACCGAGTCCTGGGTCTGCCCCGGGGTCTCCTCCCAGTGGGACGTGCCTGAAACACCTCAAGTGGGAGGCGTCCAGGAGGCATCCTAATCAGATGCCCATACCACCTCAACTGACTCCTTTCAATGTGGAGGAGCAGCGGTTCTACTCTGAGCCTCTCCCGGATGACTGAGCTCCTCACCCTATCTCTGAGGGTGAGTCCAGCAATCCTACGGAGAAAGCTCATTTCAGCCGCTTGTATCCGCGATCTCGTTCTTTCGGTCATTACCCAAAGCTCGTGACCATAGGTGAGAGTAGGAACGTAGATTGACTGGTAAATCGACAGCTTTGCCTTAGAACTAAGCTCCCTCTTCACCACAACAGACCGGTACAACGTCCGCATCACTGCAGATGCTGCTCCAATCCGTCTGTCGATCTCTCGCTCCATTTTCCCCTCACTCGTGAACAAGACCCCAAGATACTTAAACTCCTCCACTTGGGGCAGGAGCCTGTCCCCAACCCGGAGAGGACAATCCACCTTTTTCCGGCTGAGGACCATGGACTCGGACTTGGAGGTGCTGATTCTCATCCCAGACGCTTCACACTCAGCGGCAAACCGTCCCAGCAAGAGCTGTAGGTCATTGCTGGATGAAGCCAACAGGACAACATCATCTGCAAACAACAGAGATGAGATCCTGTGGTCACCAAGCATGACACCCTCCATTCCCTGGCTGCGCCTAGAAATCCTGTCCATAAAAATTATGAACAGGACCGGTGACAAAGGGCAGCCCTGGCGGAGTCCAACTCTCACTGGGAATGACTCCGACCGAGTGTTGGCAATGCGAACTAAACTCTCACAACGGTCGTACAGAGACCGAATAGCTCGTAACAACAAGCCCGATACCCCATACTCCCGAAGCACCCCCCACAAAAATCCACGAGGGACGCGGTCAAATGCCTTCTCCAAGTCCACAAAACACATGTAAACTGGTTGGGCAAACTCCCACGAACCCTCAAGAATTCTCGAGAGGGTAAAGAGCTGGTCCGATGTGCCACGGCCAGGACGAAAACCACATTGCTCCTCCTGAATCCGAGGTTCGACCAACGGCCGGACTCTCCTCTCCAATACCTTGGCATAGACCTTCCCAGGGAGGCTGAGGAGTGTGATCCCTCTAAAGTTGGAGCACACCCTCCGGTCCCCTTTTTTGAAGAGAGGAACCACCACCCCGGTTTGCCATGCCAAAGGCACTGCCCCCGACCTCCACGCAATGTTGCAGAGGCGTGTCAACCATGACAACCCAACAACATCATCCAACAACATTGTTGTTGTTGTCAATAGAACACATTTTTTTAAATATCTTCAACTTAGAAACTTTATTCGATCAAATCAAAATAAAGCTCTCACTCGACCTATTTATTCATCCTTGGAAAAAATGATGATGAAAGATAGTAAAAGAAAGGGTATTATTTCAGAGTTTTATAACTCATTGACACTATCAAGTGAAAATTCACTGAAAAGATTAAACTACTGGAAAGAAGATCTGCAAATTGAAATTTCAGAGGAACAATGGGAATTGGCTTGTACAGAAGCTCAAACCAAATCAATAAATGCACACCTTAAATTGATACATTTCAAATGGTTAATGCGGATGTATGTTACACCGGAGGAGTTAAATAGATATAACAAAAATATACCAGATACATGCACAAAATGCATGGAAAGTAAAGGAACCCTATTTCATTGTTTATGGGAATGTAGATTAATAAGAATGTTTTGGGAGGAGGTGAGGGTAACAATTGAAAAAATAATCTCAAAACAAATCATATTGAATCCTAAACTGTTTTTGTTGGGTCTGTACCCAGAAAAGCATAATTTCAATAAAAGTGAAAGAACATTCATAGACCTCAGTTTGCTTAATGCCAAAAAATGTATTGCACTATTATGGAAAAAGACTCATAGACCAGATGTGACTCAGTGGTTAAGACAGATGTTAACAAACCTTCCATTAGAAAGAATAACATATATACTGAAATCAAAGGAAATTGTGTTTGAGAATATATGGAGACCTTTTATTGATTATGTAAAAAATTTAAACATAACTCTTGAAGAAGAAGGTGAATGATGTGTGTGGACCTTGTAAATTCCAAACTGGTGAACATAATATGTATACTAATGTATTGGATTGTCTAGACTAAACAGAGGAGCATTGTTGAAGACTTGATTTTGTTGGTGGTTGTTGGTGTTTTTAGGGTATTTTTTTTTTTTTGTAGTACTTTAGTGTTAGTGTTTGATTGTTTGTATCATGTTTGTTAAAAAAAAAAAAAAGGTTCAATAAAGATATTGTGGAAAAAAAAAAGAAGGCTCAGCAGTGGCTACACTTCCTGAGAGTCCTCAGGAAGTATGACCTCAACTCCACCCTGCTGCTGACGTTCTATCGCTCATCCATTGAAAGTCTGCTCACATACTGCATTACAGTGTGGTATGGGAATTGCACAATGGTAGACAGGGAGAGGTTGCAGAGGGTAGTAAAGGCAGCACAGAAGATCATCGGCCGCCCTCTCCCTTCCCTGACAGACATTTACACCGCCCGCTGCCTTAGGAGAGCACAATACATCATAAAGGACATCTACCACCCTGGAGCTGACCTGTTTGACCTGCTGCCCTCAGGGAGGCGCTACAGGTGCATCAGAGCCAGGACAAATAGATTTAAGAACAGTTTTTTTCTAAAAGCCATCATGGCTCTGAATTCTCAGTCCAACCCTCCCTGACCCTCTCAGTATACCTCTAAACACATCACTGTGTAATTGACATCTACGGTCCAGAATGCTGTGCAGTCTTTTTAATATTTTTATATTGTATATATGACTTATTTTATCTTATTTTTATGCTTTTTATTTTTCTCTTTTACATATGTTGCACTGAAGGAGATGCTTAAATCTCATTGTACATTTGTTTGTATAATGACAATAAAGGCTATCTATCTATCTATCTATCTATCTAGACTGCTCTTATATAGACCTGCAATTAAAAAAAAAATCTATAAAAGAAAAAGCGTCTGCTTCTTGATAACCTGTGTGTTGACATAAAGGAATTCATTAAAGTCTAAGAAACAGTGTGGCACTAATTAGCTTAGTGCTAATTAGGGCTAAATAAAACCACAGCAAGGTTTGATGTATTAACTGTTATCATCCACAGTAATTACTAAAATTACATGTCATAGAAAAACACAAGGGACTGCCAATGCCCTTCAGGGAGTGATAGCACAAACTAATCAATCTGATAGCTTCTGAAAAAAAAAAAGTGTAAGCAAAACTTGTTTTTTTGTGGAATGTTTCTGAGGCGCAAAGAGATGTCAGAAATGATAAAAATCCATTGCACAGAAACAATAAATATAGGCACATAGTCTTGTGTCTTCATGTCTTTAAGGCCTACCTTTATTGTTCATAAAACGTCTTAATTCACCATCTGACACTGATTCAAACAGATTTCCAGTTATAATACAGTAAATAAGTCTATATTAACACCAAAGCTTTGATCAGCACTCATAACTGATATCAAATGATTCAAAATAAAATTTCACTATTGCTGATTATTCTGTATAACTGGGGAGAAAAAAAATCAGAGAAATTAATACAGGCAAATATTTGGCAATGATCGGCCATTTTCATTTAAGAAGCAGCTTAGAAAATGTTGACAAACGAATAAAGCATCTTCTCCCCAAAAAATAATTAAAACATTTTATACAGTAATGTAATAAATTTGTCACCTTTAAAATAAATGATCTTAAACACTGTTTTTACTTCCCTGAAATTCACACATGCATGTGAACATGCAATATAAAACAAAATGCCAAACAAATACATTTCAGGGGTCTCTATGATCAAGAGCCAAACCAGGGTTTACAGTATTTTCAGCAACTCAAGTTACCTACAAAATCATGTGACATCTCAAAAGGACACAGTAACTTCTGGTACAAAAATGACTGCTATGGATAGAGAGAGGGCTGCTTTAGTTTTCATGACGGACATCCAATTTATATTTATTTCATTATTATATCCATGTTGGTGTACCCTAGTGAGCCTAAATGTAATTAAACAAGTCATTAAATACTTAACAGTGGTTTGCTATAATAGAGCAGTATAGAGTTGGGAAAAGGCGCAGAAGAGGTAGAATGGGAGAGGTAGAGTAGTGAGGTAAGGAGGATAGAGCAGCATGAACGCTTCTCCACATTAAGGCCAATCTCTCCTCTCCCACAGCAGTAAAAAACTGATAGTTACTGCTCAAAAGAAGAAAATTATTTATGCTGCGCAGTGGCAGGTTCATTATAGAAGTGGGTCACGTTATAATCAGATAGCTTCTAAAAAATCTGGACTAAGTGAAGCTGAATTTACTACTTAAGTAAACTGGCAGAATATTGTAGCAGCATAAATGTCCAGGCTGATGGCTAATAGAAATTCCACTAAGCATAGGCTTTATTAAATACTAAGCGTGCACCAATTGTGAAATTTTGGACTGATATTGAAAATGAGTTGGTCAATGGCTTATACCGATCATTTGTTTTTATTAATTCCATCTCCATTGCTAGGAAGACAAAAACAAAATCAATGGCACACAACTAGGACACACCAGAAAAATATTGGCCACTGCCAATATCTTATTAACCTGTAGCTGATATCTGTTGAAGTGAATATCAGCACATACTGATGTTAGGTTGATATATCTGTGCACCCCTAGTAAATACAGTAAATGTCAGTGTGTACAGTCAAAAAAATGACTCAAAATAAAGTAATCCTCTCTACAAATCCAACAGAATAATATCACAATTTAGCAAGTAGCTCAACCCAATCCAATTAAAGTTGCTGCAAATTTCAGTTTTTAAACTTAGGACAGAAGACAAAAATGATGAAATATTGCACAGGAGCAACACAAATTAAGGTTAGTTGTAACACAACATCAATCATATGAGGCACAGAAGTTCTTTGTCAGTCAGAAAAATGAGAAGTAGGAAGCAATTTCAGGGTTTGAAAGGGATAACAGTATGCAAACGTACAAAAACAAAATGGCACAAATCTTGTTTCATTGGATTGTCCTAAGTGCAACATGGCATGTAACTGTGTTCATGTGCTGTGTTAGTTAGTCCTGATTTGCCCAGGAACATAAGGAAATGAGGTGTTATTTGAATTGTCCAACACTGATGGACAGTGCCACCTCTGGTTTCCTGGTTTTGGTCTGACCCCCATTCTTCTGAAATCCAGCACTATTAGAGTCTGCAGCATTGCCTCTGAAAAAAGGAAGAATAATAAAAACATGTTATCTGAAGGTCCTATAATTAAAAAGTCACAAATGATAATGCATAACCAAAGCTATTAAACAGTTTGTATGGATTCACCTGTAGTCATGGAATGGTAACCAGACCATCAATGACACAGTAGCTCATTCTGGCCTGACAAAATCACCCGGGGGTGCTCAGATCTCCTGACCAGACAAGACCAGACAGAAAAGTGGCCGTACGATCATTTCAACGTGCAGATCAGTATTTATCAATCTGAACGTGATCGCATGGTGCGCTCAAATCCCACGTCAGCTCTGAGTTTGAGTACGCAAATTTTCAAGTAGCTGTAGGGTGTGTCCCAATTCACCCTTTAGCCCTCCCCCTCCTTTTTACCCATTCACTGTGACTGTACAAAACAGAGGGGTAGGGCTAAGGGGTAGGGTGAATGGGGTGAATTGGGACGCACCCATGGACTCCCATCCAGCAGAGAAACCTGCTGTGTGGGAGAATTATTTCATCATATAAAATTATAAAGAGCAGTTCAACCTTTCAGGTGATATGTTTGCCTTGTGTTATATTTAGATGAGAGATTTGACGATTTACTTTGAAGACTAAAGAGGCTGATGTTAATAATTATAAATGTTTTATCCATGTTACTGCAGCCAATATTATAACAGATTTACGCAGAATTTAAAAAAAAATAGTTAGTTGATGGAATGTATAAAACAGAATTTAGCTTCTGAAATATTTTTTACAGTTAAAGACTCAAAGATTTTCATTTGTCAATATTTCTATGTGTACAGGACATACAGGAGAATTGAAATGTCATTTCTCTCTCTCTTAGTGGTGTGCGCAATACACAGTGGGGTAAAAAAGTATTTAGTCAGCCACTAATTGTGCAAGTTCTCCCACTTAAAAGATGAGAGAGGTCTCCAATTTTCATCATAGGTATACCTCAACTATGAGAGACAAAATGAGGAAAAAAAATCCAGAAAATCACATTGAAGGATTTTTAAAGAATTTATTTGCAAATTATGGTGGAAAATAAGTATTTGGTCACTTACAAACAAGCAAGATTTCTGGCTCTCACAGACCTGTAACTTCTTCTTTAAGAGGCTCCTCTGTCCTCCACTCGTTACCTGTATTAATGGCACCTGTTTGAACTCGTTATCAGTATAAAAGACACCTGTCCACAACCTCAAACAGTCAGACTCCAAACTCCACTATGGCCAAGACCAAAGAGCTGTCAAAGGACACCAGAAACAAAATTGTAGACCTGCACCCGGCTGGAAAGACTGAATCTGCAATAGGTAAGCAGCTTGGTGTGAAGAAATCAACTATGGGAGCAATTACTAGAAAATGGAAGACATACAAGACCACTGATAATCTCCCTCGATCTGGAGCTCCACGCAAGATCTCACCCCGTGGGGTCAAAATGATCACGAGAACGGTGAGCAAAAATCCCAGAACCACATGGGGGGACCTAGTGAATGACCTGCAGAGAGCTGGGACCAAAGTAACAAAGGCTACCATCAGTAACACGCTACGCCGCCAGGGACTCAAATTCTGCAGTGCCAGACGTCATCGGCCTCCGTCGGTCTATGATGACCATGGAAGAGAATCCTAAACGTCTACTCTGCTGGAACAGCACCGCCTGTGGCTGAACAGACCGATGCACACCGGTGTTCTACCTTCCAGCGTTGGGCGTTGGTAGGATTCAAGCCTGGGCAGGAAGATATGGAGGACAAGATGTTACCCATGCAGCATGTCCCCCCTCTCCACGTCACTGATGAATCCAAAGGAACAGCAGGGCTGCTATAGTTTGGCACCAGCGCCGTCGCAGGAGCTGCCAGAACGATGTTGAGCACAACAGAGAACTGCCTTAGGGGCTCCGACTCCGGATTTTTCCTCAGGGTTGACTCCCGAAGCCTTTCCTGTGACCGGGTGTGCCGCAAGGCAGCGGAGGTTTGAAATCAGGGTTTACCTTCCCCTAGATGGGCTACCTTCCCAGGTCGACGAGCCACCATCTACCCGAAGCATCTGGTTTTAAGGTGCCAGAGATCCGCCCTCGCCCCTTCTCCTATTAGTAAAAGCAGTTCCGCCGGGCTTAGAGACTAAACCACACGGGCAGGCTAGGAGTTGGACTTAGTTGTCAGAGGCTTTTCAAGACGCACGCCGTAAGGAGCATTTTATGAGCACTGGGAGCTTAACCCCAGTACCGCTCCTGGCTATGACAACCTTGGAACCAGTGCCAGACGTGTCCCCCTGCTTAAGCCAGTACATGTCCAGGCCGGTCTGAAGTTTGCTAGAGAGCATTTGGATGATCCAGAAGAATACTGGGAGAATGTCATATGGTCAGGATGAAACCAAAATAGAACTTTTTGGTAAAAACTCAACTTGTCGTGTTTGGAGGAGGAAGAATGATGAGTTGCATCCAAAGAACACCATACCTACTGTGAAGTATGGGGGTGGAAACATCATGCTTTGGGGCTGTTTTTCTGCAAAGGGACCAGGACGACTGATCCGTGTAAAGGAAAGAATGAATGGGGCCATGTATCGTGAGAGTTTGAGTGAAAACCTCCTTCCATCAGCAAGGGCATTGAAGATGAAACGTGGCTGGGTCTTTCAGCATGACAATGATCCCAAACACACTGCCCGGGCAACGAAGGAGTGGCTTCGTAAGAAGCATTTCAAGGTCCTGGAGTGACCTAGCCAGTCTCCAGATCTCAACCCCATAGAAAATCTTTGGAGGGAGTTGAAAGTCTGTGTTGCCCAGCGACAGCCCCAAAACATCACTGCTCTAGAGGAGATCTGCATGGAGGAATGGGCCAAAATACCAGCAACAGTGTGTGAAAACCTTGTGAAGACTTACAGAAAATGTTTGACCTCTGTGATTGCCAACAAAGGGTACAGTGGGGAAAAAAAGTATTTAGTCTGCCACCAATTGTGCAAGTTCTCCCACTTAAAAAATGAGAGAGGTCTCCAATTTTCATCATAGGTATACCTCAACTATGAGAGACAAAATGAGGGAAAAAAAATCCAGAAAGTCACACTGAAGGATTTTTAATGAATTAATTGGTAAATTCCTCGGTAAAGTAAGTATTTGGTCAATAACAAAAGTTCATCTCAATACTTTGTTATATACCCTTCGTTGGCAATGACAGAGGTCAAACGTTTTCTGTAAGTCTTCACAAGGTTTTCACACACTGTTGCTGATATTTTGGCCCGTTCCTCCATGCAGATCTCCTCTAGAGCAGTGACGTTTTGGGGCTGTTGCTGGGCAACACGGACTTTCAACTCCCTCCAAAGATTTTCTATGGGGTTGAGATCTGGAGACTGGCTAGGCCACTCCAGGACCTTGAAATGCTTCTTACGAAGCCACTCCTTCGTTGCCCGGGCGGTGTGTTTGGGATCATTGTCATGCTGAAAGATCCAGCCACGTTTCATCTTCAGTGCCCTTGCTGATGGAAGGAGGTTTTCACTCAAAATCTCACGATACATGGCCCCATTCATTCTTTCCTTTACACCAGGGGTGTCAAACTCATTCCATGGAGGGCCAAGACCCTGCAGGTTTTACTTCCACCCAGTCTCTTCAGCAGGTGTTTTCACTGATCAGCAATCAGTGGGAGGAAATTCAGAGAAAACACCTGTTGAAGCCACTGGGTGGAGGTAAAACCTGCAGGGTCTTGGCCCTCCATGGAATGAGTTTGACACCTGTGCTTTACACGGATCAGTCGTCCTGGTCCCTTTGCAGAAAAACAGCCCCAAAGTATAATGTTTTCACCCCCATGCTTCACAGTAGGTATAGTGTTCTTTCTCCTCCAAACACGACAAGTTGAGTTTTTACCAAAAAGTTCTATTTTGGTTTCATCTGACCATATGACATTCTCCCAGTCCTCTTCTGGATCATCCAAATGCTCTCTAGCAAACTTCAGACGGGCCTGGACATGTACTGGCTTAAGCAGGGGGGACATGTCTGGCACTGCAGGATTTGAGTCCCTGGCGGCGTAGTGTGTTACTGATGTAGCCTTTGTTACTTTGGTCCCAGCTCTCTGCAGGTCATTCACAGGTCCCCCCGTGTGGTTCTGGGATTTTTGCTCACCGTTCTCGTGATCATTTTGACCTCACGGTGTGAGATCTTGCGTGGAGCCCCAGATCGAGGGAGATTTTCAGTGGTCTTGTATGTCTTCCATTTTCTAATAATTGCTCCCACAGTTGATTTCTTCACACCAAGCTGCTGACCTATTGCAGATTCAGTCTCCCCAGCCGGGTGCAGGTCTACAATTTTGTTTCTGGTGTCCTTTGACAGCTCTTTGGTCTTGGCCATAGTGGAGTTTGGAGTCTGACTGTTTGAGGTTGTGGACAGGTGTCTTTTATACTGATAATGAGTTCAAACAGGTGCCATTAATACAGGTAACGAGCGGAGGACAGAGGAGCCTCTTAAAGAAGAAGTTACAGGTCTGTGAGAGCCAGAAATCTTGCTTGTTTGTAGGTGACCAAATACTTATTTTACCAAGGAATTTACCAATTAATTCATTAAAAATCCTTCAATGTGATTTTCTGTTTTTTTTTTTTTTCACATATTATCTCTCATAGTTGAGGTATACCTATGATGAAAATTGGAGACCTCTCTCATCTTTTAAGTGGGAGAACTTGCACAATTGGTGGCTGACTAAATACTTTTTTGCCCCACTGTATATAACAAAGTATTGAGATGAACTTTTGTTATTGACCAAATACTTATTTTCCACCATAATTTGCAAATAAATTCTTTAAAAATCAGACGATGTGATTTTCTGGATTTTTTTTTTTTGTCATTTTGTCTCTCATAGTTGAGGTATACCTATGATGAAAATTGGAGACCTCTCTCATCTTTTAAGTGGGAGAACTTGCACAATTGGTGGCTGACTAAATACTTTTTTACCCCACTGTATAAGAAAAGAAGGAAAAGGCATGAAAAACAACAACAGCAGTCTATGTACAGTAATGCTACCCGCAGGGCAATTAAAGATAGAACCTAGCAATCCCATAGTGCAAATAAAGATAAAACAATAAAACCCAGCAATCCTGTATACTGAAAAAGTGGAGCCGTAATACCCGTAACTGCAAGTTCAATGCGATAGTGTAGACAGTGATAGACTGAACTGCACATGATCAGTATTGTAATAAACAGACAGCAGCAGGTATGGCATTTATGCAAATGGTTGCAGTAAGGTGCAGAGACATACAGCATCAGATGTATTACTGTTGATGTGCCAAGTCTTTCTGTGCAAACAGCTGAGGTAGTTATTGTGTGGGCCGAGGCTCTGGTACCTTTTCACTGAGGGCAGGGGGCTGAAGAGGGAGTGTGAGGGGTGGGAGGTATTGCCTGCAATATTGATGGCCCTGTAGGTGAGGCAGAGCTGCATAGCGAGTTGAGCTGCTGCTCAACTGAGTTACAGCTGAGCTGCAGGGTTTTTTTCAGTTGTCGTTTTATTATTGTATATATCTCTATTTTATCTAGCTTTTATCACTGCGGTATTGACAGAAATGGTGAGTTAAATTTGTGTTCATTTCAAAAACAAAGTGTTATTTCAAAATTCTGGCAAATTAAAAGTCGAGAAAATATGCTGATACAATGATACAAGCCTTTCTTTCCGCTTAATTTTGACCAGCCGAGCTGAAACAAGGGAGACGGACAGATGGACAGATACACACAGCCATAAACAGACACACTAACCGATTACTGTATGCCTCCATTTCACCGAGGCATAATTAGTAAGAGAAATTTTGAATAGTAGAGAAGATGTGGGGAAATTATTTTATTTTGCCTCGTGCGTTTCTACACATTACTGAGCGATGACAGAGTGGCTGAGCTGCAGCCAGTGTACACAGCTGCACATCGGACAAGATATGGGACATCTTTCTGCACTTCTAAATAGTAAGTAATAAATTCTCATGTATGACGAGTATGCTTTAAAATGACAAAATGGACAACAGTTAGTCAAACAGTCATCTAAGTCAAACAATATAATCCTCAGCTGGAGATCAGCTGATCACACCAACGGTGTTGCACAGCAAAAGTCTTCTCCGTAACGCAGTTCTTTTGCATTTAAAGCGAGTTTCGAGGTATATATAAGGTATATATAAACAAGTTTTGAGTTATTATATATATATATATATATAATAAAATAATTTTATTATATGTTTTATATAATAAAAATATATATTAAAAATATATTATTTTTCACTTTTCATATAATATAGTCAGTTTCTACTTCAGAAAAGTTTCTCTTTTTGCCGTCTTATGTTCCCATGTCGTAAATTCTGGGGGTGAGACGTGGCCGTGGAATTCAAATGACACTCGGATCCATCCGTGAGATTTATCAATGAGTGAATGATTGTACGTTGAGACTGACCAGACACGCACGGTTTCATAAATATCACGTAGACCTTTTCATACAATGATATTTATGCCCAAATGTGTGCTGATTTCTATGCACTTTTGATAAATGAGGGCCATTGTGAGTGCCTTTCATGAGAATAGAAGAACTTGCCTAGGAGGAGGAGTAATTTTTGTAAAATCATGTAAGTGCCCAGATCTCCTGACCTTTGACCTTGACAATGACTTGACAACATGGATGCAGACCCTCTTGAGGATCCTTGTGAGTGAGTTTGGTGAGCATCAGGGCAAATGCCTAGGGGTTGTAGCGATTCCCGTGAAATGTAGCTGGACAGACGCCACATCACTACATTAGCTCCTTTAAATCTCTGCCATAAAACTGCTTAAATATCTTGTCATTTAAAGGTGACAGAGATAATTTTGTTACCTACTGGTCAGTAGATTTGCAAAAAAACTCATTCTTGCCCCTCTATAATATTATGCTGGTTGCCAGATTGAGGCAAATACTGACAAGTAGGGGCAGGAACCCACAATCTAAAAAATTTCATAACTATGATAATTTTTAAAAAAAAATAGAGACTTTCATTCTGCAGCTTTCTAAATGTTCTGTGGATATATTTTTAGAAAACTATTTGTTTACACAAAAATGCTCTGAGTCAAAATGGTCCCACCCTTTCCTCCGTTGCTCTTGCTGCTCCCTGAGCCTCTGCTGTCCCTGCTCATCCTCCAGGGTGATAAAGTTCCTGTTGGTGTCAATCAAAAGGTTCTGAAGGAAAAACAAAACATCAAGAATGGGTTGAGTAATTCCGATAAATGCTTACAATGAGTGGAATACAGAATAGATGGGGTTGCATGAATACCTTGATGCCAACTGTGTCACCATCTTTGAGGTGGAATGGTGCTCCTAGAAGTGACTCTGCTTTTTTCTTTTTCTTCTTCTTGGAAACATGTGTCTGACACAAGAATGCACATTATATATATACCAATAGCATGGTAGTAAATAAGGGATGAGGTCAAATCTCCTGTTGTTATTCCCTCTTAAGTACATTTCTTTCTCTCACATTTTTATTCATCAACATCTCAACTGGACAGATAAGTACAATAGCAGTCCAACATCACTAACCTGATCAGTGACTGTTTTTGGTAGAAATTATAGTTCTACATGGCAAACAATTTACTTGTAGTTGTTGTAGAGTAATAGAAAACCAACAGACCCAACAGTCATGACATGCATGCTGCTGATTCTGTGTAACTGAATAAACAGAAAAATAATAATAGCAGTGTGTTCAAAATAACAGCAGAGTGACGTTCAATTACTGAGGTCATTCATTCTGTGAAAAAACAGGTGTGTTTACGGCCTTTATCTATGAAAGGAAGGCAGCAAATGTTGTACACACTGATTATAGTGTACTTCTGACTGAAAACTGGTCGCTCCAGACATCGTTTAGAACAGGGGTCCCCAATTCCCAGTCCCCGGACCGGAAGCAGTCCATGGATCATTTGGTACCGGGCCGCAAAGAAAAAAAAAATGTGGTTAATATTAAAGTTGTTTTTTTCCATCAGTCTTGCAGAGATTTTATTTTGAAAAACAACCGTTTCTGCCCTCGCCTCACAACCGCTCTTGACTTTGGCACAACGTTTCATGCATCAGTGACACAAGCTAACTCTTGAAAAAATGAGCCAAAAACAAAATTCACTGGAAAGCTTTTTCGGGAAGAAACGAGCAAACGATGGGGCTGCAGAAGGGTCACAGACTGCCTGCAAAAAGAAAGCTGCATTTAAAAGAAAATACCATGATTCCTACCTAAGTTATGGGTTCATCGCAACAGGTGACACAGAAGCTCCACACCCGCTATGCGTAATTTGCGGTGATCAACTAGCTAATGAAGCCATGAAACCCTCAAAACTGCTTCGGTACATTGAGACAAAACGCCTCACTTTAAAAGACAAGCCCTTGGAATTTTTTGAAAGAAAAAAACATGAAGGACAAAAACAGTGTTGAGGGCCAACACTTCAGCAAATGTGTCTGCACTGAAGGCATCATTCTTAGTTGTGGCTCGCATTGCTAAAGCTAAGAAGTCCTTTACTATTGGGGAAGAACTGATTCTCCCTGCTACCAAGGACATATGCAGTGAACTTTTTGGAGACGCAGCCGTGAAAAAGGTAGCAAATGTCCCTCTTTCAGCTAGCACAATAAGAAGAATCGATGAAATAGCAGAGGACATTGAGGCGCAGTAATTAGAGGATAAATGAATCACCATGGTACGCTATTCAGGTGAACGAATCTACTGATATTGACAACAAGGCAGTATTGCTCGTTTTTGTGCGATATATTTTTCAAGAGGATGTGCATGAGGATTTATTATGTGCACTATTTTTGCCAACCAACATCACAGCTGCCGAACTATTTAAGTCCTTGAACGATTACATATCGGGAAGACTTAATTGGTCGTTTTGTGTCGGCGTATGTACGGACGGAGCGGCTGCAATGACTGGGTGGCTTTCGGATCTGACAACACGGATAAAGGAGGTCGCTTTTGAATGTGAGTCTACACACTGTGTCATCCATAGGGAAATGCTGGCAAGCCGAAAACTGTCACCTGAGCTTAACAGTGTTTTGCAGGATGTGGTTAAAGTTATTAACCACATCAAAGCACATGCCCTTAATTTGCGTCTGTTTGAGCAGCTCTGTGAAGAGATGGATGCAGAACATAGACGCCTTCTTTTGTACACAGAAGTTAGATGGCTTTCTAGAGGCAAATCGCTGGCTAGAGCTTTTTGAGTTACGAGAGCCTCTGCGGAGATTTTTTCTAGAAAAACAGTCACCACTGGCACAGTTTTTCTGCAACACTAATTAGGTCTTGAAACTGGCTTACCTGTGTGACATTTTTAACCTGCTCAACAAACTCAATCTCTCACTTCAAGGGAAAATGACAACTGTTTTCAAGTTGTCAGATAAGATTGCTGCTTTCAAAGCCAAACTGGAATTATGGAGACGGAGAGTGAACACAGGGGTTTTTGACATGTTTCACACAGTAGCAGGGATTAAAGAAGAGACTGAGGTCGGAGCTTCATTCTCCCAGCTGGTGCTTGACCACCTGTCACAGCTTTCAAAAGAGTTTGAACATTACTTCCCAATGACAAAAGACCCTGGAATGGGAAAGAAATGGATCCGTAACCCATTTGTGAACAAGCCAGGTGAATCAACCCTATCTCTACTTGAAGAGGAACAATTGCTTGAGGCTGCAAATGATGGTGACCTACGGGCCATGTTTGAGACAACTTCAAACCTCTTTGCATTCTGGATTGAAGTCAAAGCAGAACATCCAGATATCACCACAAAAGCCCTGAAAGTCCTTCTTCTGTTTCCAACCTCATATCTTTGTGAGGCGGGGTTTCTGCAGTGACAGCCACCAAGACAAGACTACAGAGTAGCCTGGATATACGGAACACAATTCGAGTGTCTCTGTCTCCCATCACCCCCAGATGGGACCATCTAGTTGTAGGGAAACAAGCCCAGGGTTCCCATTGATTATGGTGAGTTGATATTATGCTGTAGAATCATTGTAATTGTCTAATATAAAGTGTAATTGTTTCAGATTACATGCTCTGAACTGACAAAGGTTTTTGTTATTGGAACTCCCGCACCTCTACCCAGTCCGCGGAAAATTTTCATGCATGAAACTGGTCCCTAGTACAAAAAAGGTTGGGGACCGCTGGTTTAGAAGAACAGCATATTTTGATTAAAAAGTTAATTGAAGAGAGGAAACATGTAAAGAAGTGCAGAAAATGATCAGCTGCTGAGCTAAAATGATCTCAAATGCTTTAAAATGGCAAACAAAACCTAAAAGATATGGAAGAGAAGGAAAACTTCCATCTGAATGGATTGAAGAATAGGCAAAATGGCAAAGACTCAGCCAATCATCAGCTCCTGGAAGATCAAAGAAAAATTTATCTGTGAGTACTGTTACAATTAGAAGACGCCTATGTGAAGCCAAGCTACTGGCAAGAAGCCCCCACAAAGTTCCACTGTTAAAAAAAGACGTGCTGAAGAGGTTGCAATTTGCTGAAGAACACACTGACTGGCCTAAAGAGAAATGGTGCAATATTTTGTGGACTGACGAAAGCAAGATTGTTCTTTTTGGGTCTAGGGGCTGCGGACAGTTTGTCAGACGACCCCCAAATACTGAATTCAAGTCACAGTACAATGAATACAGTGAAGCATGACAGTGGAAGCATCATGATATGGGGATGTTTCTCATACTATGGTGTTGGGCCTATTTACTGCATACCAGGAGCCATGGATCAGTTTGAATACAGCAAAACATTTGAAGAGATCATGCTGCCTTAAGCCAAAGAAGAAATACCCTTAAAATGGTTATTTCAATGAGACAATGACCACAAACACACCGGTGAGGACTGATGGTGAGGACTGACGGTAAGGAGCGGCCAGCCCAATCCCCGGACTTTAATCCAATAGAAAGCTTGTGGTGTGACATCAAAAATGCTGTTTCTGAGGCAAAACCAAGAAATGCAGAGGAATTGTGGAAAGTAGCCCAATCATCGTGGGCTGTACATGTTCACAGGTGCCAGAAGTTGGTCGCCTCCATGCAACACATACTGTATATGCAGCAATTCTCAGAAACACCAGTTACAATGAAAAATCTTGAAACATTTTTCAGTTTATACAATGAATGTTTGAGTTTGTAAAGAAGAATGCAGACACTGCATTTTTGGAACAGCCTAATATTCCTTTTCTTCACTTTCTGTAAAGGAATAACAAATCTGATAAATTTTTCTTCATGTTTTGATTTAGAATAGAATGTACACTGTGTTCCCAATGCATTTGCATGTATGGAAATAAAAACTATTATAAGGATTTTGATCTTTATTCACTTTTTTAAAAACACAATGGGATTATTTTGAACACAACTGTATATTCTATTTTACTGTAAGGTGTTTGTTTAGATATTACTGTTGTCAAGTCTTACCCAGCTGCAGATTTCCTCCCAGATGTGCTTGTCTGGCTGGTGTTTAGCCAACAGAAGAGAGTCAGGAGAGAGCCCATAATGTGCTGCCAGACAAGTGCGTAGACAGCGAGGAGAAGAATCATGGGATGCATCCCAAACCAGCTCCTCGGAAGGGTAGTAACACTTCTCTCCAGGTATCCCCATCTTCACATTCAACAGGACTTCCTTAGGCCTTGTGAAAAAGAAACAACCAAGGTCAAAGATAATAACTATGGAGGGAAAACAGTACTTCAGAATGCCAGTAGAAATATTAACAGCAGGACTGAATTTTGATTCATTTAGATAATCTTTGATAATAAAATAATGGCACCCTAGACCTTACCCAAGATCTTCCTCTTTCAGCAGCTGCTGCACACAAAGGTCCATACCACTGGTCAGTTTCAACTTCCTGGGCAAGGAGGACAAAAAGAAACCGATGCAAAGGAGTAATGTCTCACAGCCCGGCATCTGTCATTAACATAAACAACATGATGACCACCAGTGAAATAAAAATAAATACAAGAATGTGTTCAAACCTTAGAGTGACTTGTTGTCCTCTAAGGATACGAGCCGGCCTCCCTCCCTCCAGCTGCCACACACGCATAAACCCAGTGGCTGGAACACACACATCCTGAAGGGCAGGCAGCGTCAAAATCTGGAGAAGAAAAGGAAGCATCTTTAAACATTTGAGAAAGAACTACAGACAGTCAAATACAGGTACGTTTTAAGACCTGAATTCAAGGGCGAATAAAGAACAGAGTATTTATTACATAAACCGTAGGCTGTGCATAGATAAAGAAAACAATGAATTAGACCTGTCACAATGTTAAAGTCAAAAGGCAATGCCGCTCCCTAATCTACTTCAAAATCTAACAGATTCTTCACTGTGCCATGCTTTGTCTTTCCACCAATTTTCCAGATAAAATCGGGTCAGTAATTATGGTGTAATTCTGCAAACAGACAGAAAAATGTCACCAAAAACAAAATGTTCCTGGTGTATGCAGCAACCACATAACTTGAGCAGTTTACCTGAGTCTTGAGCTCCTCCAGAGTGGCTTCGTCCGATATCTCCACCTGTCCCATACTTCTCAGTTCTGTCCCTTTTCCAGCAAAGAGACTATTTATCTTGCCTGCAGTCATCGTCTTTTCTAAAGCAGGGCCATTCTCACTGTGATTAAAATCTGTTTGTATGTTTAGGGGATCTACATACAGCCACACTGATATCTTAAGAAAACCCTGATAAGGAAAAAATAAAGGAATAAAGGTGAATGAAACAATAAGAAACATGAATCTACAGTCAGACTGAAAACATTGAAGTACCTTAGGAGGCAAACGTCCCTCTGTGACAACTAATGTCTCTCCGTTGCTGATCTTCAGCTCTGATAAGGAAGCATCCTGAAAATAAAAGTTTTCCCTTTTCATGTGAACACAAAGGCATAACAATTTGCCATTTTGGGGATATTGCTGACATACAAAATATAGCTGATAGAGATGTGAATTAATAGAGGTGGGGCAAAAGATTGATTCTGTGTACTAGTATCTCAACACTTGGCACTTGCAATGATCCCTAAACACACATACCGATCTTTTACCAATTGTATATGTGTGTAAATGTTGCCAACTCTTGTGTATTAATTAAACAGATGACTTCAGTCCACTGTATAATGCAAAGTAAGTGTGCATTGACAGGTGAATTCATAGCTTGTCTTGTGAGATTTGCAGCCGGGTGCACAAATTACTGCTGCACAGTGGCGCAGTGGTTTAGCACTGTGGCAGCACAGTTTTACCCTCGGCCGGGGGACCGCGGGGATCATGAGATCATGGGTTCGATCCCAGCCCCCGACCAACAGTGAGCTGTGTGGAGTTTGCATGTTCTCCCCGTGTTGCGCGGGTTTACTCCAGGATTTCTCCGGTTTCCTCCCGCATACCAAAAACATGTAGGTTTAGGGCGCTCGCGCATGCAGCAACCAGCAGCCGGTGGCTTGTCACCAGACTGCAAACCAAGTCTACCTACGAGTACAAATAAGTAACAACAAAAAAAAAAAAACAATTAGGAAGAAGTAGCAGAACAACACCGGAGGAAGAACTGAGAGACGAGTCAAAAAGTTAACTCAAATGTCGGGCCTGTTTTCATATTTTATAACAAAGACGGAAGAAAAGACCTTGATATGGCATACTTGACCTGCAAGGAGCATCACACTTAAAAAAAAAAACAAAACTTGGGGAATAGCAAGAACACGCAGCCCAGCACACTCCTCTCGGCACTGTGTAGCAAGAGCAGCATTAGCAGGAAACAGCAAAGCTTAAACAGCTGAAACCAAAGAGGCCACGGTGAGTTGAAAAGTCAAAATTTATATGAAACAGATACGGGGGTGTGATATTGGAATACTTAAGGAATCGCTGTATCATGTAGTGATGGTCTGAATGAATCCGAAGCTCTGGAGCATGTGTCAAAAAAACAGCACAGTTGTTCAGAAACACTGCTTCTGAGGCTTGACTTGTTTGGCCAGAGTCATATAATCAATGACTCAATGGTTTTAAGGAAGTGAAGTATTGGCAGGATTTGTGGTGTGTTTTGGTGGTGATTTTGCGTGCGAGACATGGAGCCAGCAAGGAAGAGTGAACGTTCTGCCGTGTGGCAATATTTTGAATTGATTTTGGTCAATCACGTAGGTTTGGTAGCTTTCTATTGTTGTTTGTTTTTTATTTTGTATGTTTTTACATAATCTGAAAAATATTATCTCTCTCCCCTTTCATATATATATATATATATATATATATATATATATAGGTGAGCACATTACAAGGCCACATTAGTGTGAAAACATAATCTTTAAATAACTTGATTACAGGGCTATACAGCTGTGACGTGAAAATTGGTCTCTGCCAAGAATGAATGAACTGACGTAGCACTGGATGGAGGATCCACTCCACTTCTGGGCAATGAGGAAGACTGTATAATCTTGCACTGCAGTTTCTATGCACTCCTGCATCGTCAAGTCCATGTGAGAGGATTTTCTCTAAGGCAGGAGAAATCATCTCCAAGAAGTGACACAGACTCAGCCCACACACCATGGAACAAATCCTTTTCTTGGAGAAAAACCAAACAGAATAACCATATCTGCATTATGTATTCATGTTATCAGTTCATAAGCATTTACACTGCCCAGTTCCTAAGCACTTCCCCAGTTCACAAGCACTTCTACCACCAGGTCAAAAAAAATACTCGACCTATAAGTTACTGTATATAAAAATGTACCTGTCCACTGGTTAATTACATAAGCATGTGGCAGGCAGGGCACTTACAGCACAAGCATACTCCCAAGCTATTCTAAGATTGTGTTGTACATTAATATATGTTTTTACTATGTTTACAAACATCAAAGGGAGCTCACACCATGGCACATATTTAACCAAGGACAGTTTATTCATCAAAATTATTTACCATTATTTCTGAACCAAAAAAAAAACATGTTCAAAGTACCATGACGATAGCCCAGTATCAGACAGAATTGTCACATAATAATAAACAGAACCTCTCAACTCGAGAGTGGGAAACCATAAAGCAGTTTACTTTTGGCCACCAGATGGTACTAAAGAGGACTGTGTTGTAAAGCTTCAAGTAATGAACCCTTTTCGGTTACAAGCTTCAGTGGCTGAGAAAGCTTCATTTGTCCATCACTAGTATCATGATAATCTTGCATCATGACCCAAGTATTGTGATGGTATCATATCGTGAGGTCCCTCGCTATTCCCACCCCTATGAACTAATTTGGACATCACTGAAGTAAAGGTTAGTGTTATGCCTAGCTGCAACAACAAATCCATTAATTTATAGGGCAATCATGAAAAATAAAATCAACAAGCTGTATCTGATACCATATATGGGAGTTATTTTAATTATTTTTAAACATCTGAAGCTTTCAGTTTAAAATGCATTTTCTAAGCTGTAGATTTTTTAAGTGCCGTTTAATGTGAAAGCTTGTGAGTTTAGTATTCCGATAGCTTCCATTTTATTTTCTTACACCATATTAAGCTCACCTCATCCATGAGCGGCTCACCAACCTCCTCACACCAATCCAGCCTTCGCAAGTGCCAACAGGTGCCTGCAAATGCATTCAGTACTTCAAAACTACAGGTGCATCTCAATAAATTAAAATGTCATCAAAAACTTCATTTATTTTAGTAAATCAATTCAAAAAGTGAAACTCATATACGGGGGGGGGGGGGGGGGGGGGGGGTGTAGTTCATAGTGGTCATATTTGACAAAGTGTGGTTTATTTTTCAACCGCAGGGATCCAAGCGCTGTGACACCGATGGAAGAAGTGTGTGAATCAAAGGGGAGACTATGTTGAAAAATAAACCACATTTGGTCAAATGCGACCACTATGAACTTTTCAGCCGATTAACTTTTCAGCCCCCCCCCCCCCACCCAAATATAGTGGGAGAAATAATTATTTGATCTCCTGCCGAATTTGTACAGTGACCCCCTTACAAACAAACGAGAATTCCATAATTTTTATGGTAGGTATTTTAACAGAGACAGAAAATCAACAAAAAAATGTAGAAAAAATATTAAATGAGGGTTATAAACATGGCTTGACATTGACACCCGCCAATCCGCCAATGGCAAGTAGATTACGGCAGTGGCCGGTAAGACAGCGACTCCCACTAGCCACTTTGGCGGGTTGTAGTTTTCTTAGATGGCATCTAAAATAATAAAGCTATCCACAATGTTGGACTACAAAACTACAACTCCCATAAGAACTATCGGCACACAGTATGTGCTCATTGGTCTACTGTCACTGTGAACGGAGTCAGGCTGGAGCCTAGTAAAGCAAAAGCCGCAGACGGCGTCCTCTGCGGGTCGGTCTCTGGTCCTGAACCAGTTCACACCACAGTCCAGTGGAAAGAAATGCCATGGTGAGTGGTGACTTCTCATACCGAGTCCAGAGCAGAGCCAGATTCCATTGCCATTTCTCCAGACTGGCTGCAAAGTGAACTTGCCATGGACAGCAGCCGGCAGAACACACCTGTCCTCACTCTCAGCAAATCAGATCACCAGGACAACTGCCCCTGATACCCCGTTGTCCAAGCGGCGAGTAGTCCCCAACATCAGCACCTACCTCTGTGGTTAAACACGGTTATTTTTAGAGCAAGAAGCTCCCATTTAATGTCCACAATTGTGCAAATTTAAGTTTTCTTACAACAGAGAAAAAAGGTGACTGCACTGTGATATGTCCCCAAATCATTACTGACTGTGGAAACTTCACACTGGACCTAAAGTAACTTGCTTTCTGTGCCTCTCCACTCTTCCTCCAGACTCTGGGACAGTAATTTTCAAATGAAAGACTTGGCACCTGATTTGGGTAGCCATGTCATCTGCTGGTGTTGATCCACTGTACACCACATTCCAAATTATTATGCAAATACGATTTTAGTGTCAAAAACAATTAATTGTTTGTTTTTCAATGAACCTCATGGATGGTATTGTGTCTCAGGGCGCTTTGGAACACTGATATCAATCTCAAGACACCCTGTCATAATTAGTTTGCCAGGTGAACCCAATTAAAGGAAAACTACTTAAGAAGGATGCTCCACATTATTAAGCATGCCACAGGTTTCAAGCAATATGGGAAAGAAAAAGGATCTCTCTGCTGCCAAAAAGTGTAAAATAGTGCAATACCTTGGACAAGGTATTAAAGCATTAGATATTTCACAAAAACTGAAGCGTAATTGTACTGTGAAGAAATCTGCGGATGATTCGGAGCACAGATGGGTTTGTGCAGATAAAGGCATAATGAGGAAGGTTTCTGCCAGACAAATTCATCGGATTAAGACAGCAAGCTGCTAAAATGCCATTACAAAGCTGTAAACAGATATTTGAAGCAGCTGGTGCCTCTGGAGTCCCACGAACCTCAAGGTGTAGAATCCTCCAGAGGCTTGCAGTTGTGCATAAACCTACTATTCGGCCACCCCTAACCAATGCTCACAAGCAGAAACGGTTGCAGTGGGCCAAGAAATACATAAAGACTCATTTTCAGTCTTGTTTCCTGATGAATGCGGTGCAACCCTGGATGGTCCAGATGGATGGAGTAGTGGATGGTTGGTGGATAGCCACCATGTCCCAACAACATCAGTAAGGAGGTGGCAGAGTCATGTTTTGGGTCGGAATTATGGGGAGAGAGCTGGTAGGCCCTTTTAGGGTTCCTGAAGGTGTGAAAATGACCTCAGCACAGTATATAGTACTGGGGGAGGCTGTGGCGCAGGTGTAGTGTGACCGACTATTGATCGGAGGGTCATGGGTTCAATTCCCGCTCTGTCAGCAGTCTGCATGTCGAAGTGTCCTTGAGCAAGACACTGAACCCATAGTTGCTCCTGATGGCCAGGCTAGCACCTGTGTGTGTATGGCAGCTCTGGCGCCATCAGTGTGTGAATGGGTGGATAGCAGGATCTGTAAAGCAATTTGCTCATCCAGAGATGAGAAGAAGCACTATATAAGTGAACTCCACATATAGAGTTTCTGACTGACCACTTTCTTCCATGGTACAAAAAGAAGAACTGTGCCTTCTGTAGCAAAATTATCTTCATGCATGATAATGCACCATCTCATGTTGCAAAAAATACCTCTGTGTCATTGACTGCTATGAGCATTAAAGGAGAGAAACTCATGGTGTGGCCCCCATCCTCCCCTGACCTCAACCCTATTGAGAACCTTTGGAGCATTCTCAAGCAAAATGAGGGTGGGAGGCAGTTCACATCAAAACAGCAGCTGTGGGAGGCTATTCTGACATCTTGCAAAGAAATTCAAGCAGAAACTCTCCAAAAAACTCACAAGTTCAATGGATGCAAGAATTGTGAAGGTTATATCAAAGAAGGGGTCCTATGTTAACATGTAACCTGGCCTGTTAAGATGTTTTTGACTGAAATAGCTTTTGATTTCAGTAAATATGACCTAATGCTGCAAATTCAACAAATGACCATGACAACCAATGAAATGTTTTGAAACTCTGTTGTGCATAATAATTTAGAACAGTGAATTTTGATTTTTTTTTTGTTTTTGCAAAAAAAATCATTATCATTGGGAGGTTTGTTCAATAAAATTTGAATTATGCTCCAACGGTTGATGACTTGAAAATTATACTGACTGTCATTTGCATCGACTATTTAGGAAAATCAGAGACAAATACCATTTGCATAATAATTTGGAACGCGGTGTATTTTATCAAATCCAAAGTCAACACAGCCATATACCATGAAATTTTAGAGCACTTCATGCTTCCCTCTATCGACAAGCTTTATGGAGATGCTGATTTCATTTTCCAGCAGGACTCGGCACTTGCTGATGCTGCCAAAAGTACCAATACCTGGCTTATTGATCATGGTATCACTGTGCTTGATTGGCCAGTAAACTCTCCAGACCTAAACCCAATGGAGAATGTATGGGGTATTGCTCTACGGGGTATTGTCAAGAGGAAGATGAGAGACACCAGACACCAACAATGCAGATGAGCTGAAGGCCACTATCAAAGCAGCCTGGGCCTCCATAACACCTCAGCAGTACCACAGGCTGATTGCCTCCATGCCACGCCACATTGATGCAGTAATTCATGCAACAACAAAAAAAAGCCCCAGCCAAGTTTTGAGTGTCTATATGGACAGCATTTCAATTAAAAATTATTTTTAATTAATCTTATGTAATATTCAAATTTTTTGAGAAACTGAATATTGGGTTTTCATTAGCTGTAAGCCATAATCATCAAAATTAAAAGAAATAAACGTTTAAAATATATCTCTGTGTAACAAATCTATATATGATTTTCACTTTTTGAACTGAATTTCTGAAATAAATTAACTTTTTAACATTCTAATTTAGTGAGGTGCACCTGTACTGCATTAAACCGTTTCAACTAAAATCAATTCTGCTGAACAAAAATACTAAATTTACAAATGATGAAGTAAAAAATTATACAAAAAATTTGCTTTACCATCAAGTCCCACAACATCCAGCATTGCCTTTAAGCACTGTCAAAAAATAAAAATAAAAATTACAATACAACAGAACAAAGTTGCAATTTAAGTAATGCGTAGACATACTGTATATTTTCTTGTCTTCACCTCTTTAACAGTGCAAGTCTTCTCCACAATTATGTCTATCTCCATGCCAGCAGAGGGAGCTGCACCCATTGTGAAATGCAAGAAAAGCTATAACACAGAGAGCAAATCCTCTAATTTAACTCACAAACATTCTAAACATCTAAGACTTTGATTTGGCTTGATTTGATTGAAAATGTGGGATGTAATTAAAGGCCCTGAAATGATCCACCCTGCAGCTGCTGAAAATAAGAGAGGTTTTATTGGAGGGTTCAAATAAGACATACCTGTGATGCCTTTGGGGCATTTCCCAGACAGAGACTCAGCGTGGTCATGAGTCGCACCCCGGCATCCCGAACGCTCAACTCCTCACACACTGTCAGGTAAAATGGAAATGTACAACACAAGAGCCCCTCTTAAATGTGTTCTAATACTTCAAAGACTGATGATGAGACAAAAAAATTACAAGTAGAGGGACACTAAAAGGAAAGTGAGCATTAATATTTTGCTAAATTGAGGGGAATTTCCAGCACTAAGTGATCTGCACCATTGAAAGCCCCCTCAGGTAACAGATGACAGTACCTGGAGGAAGGAGTTTCCCTGTGCAGTCAGTTTGCCTCAGACAGTACTGTGCACCTGGTCAGAGGGGGAAAAATAAAGGAGATTAATAAGCATAAACTTAGTGGAAGGATCAAAATACAGAAACGCATTTGTCCCTGCCTGCACAGGAGCCAAGACAAGAAAGGAAAAATGAAACAACTTTACCTCATCTGCAGTGAGGACTAGTATTTCATTTTTGGGCCAAGGGCTTTACAAAAGAAGCCACATTTACCACATTTATAAAGAGATTTATTACGGTACATATTTTTACATTCCAAACATCTGACATTGACACCCACATCCAATACAGAATCACCATTTAGTCTGACATGCACCGTGCCACTTCATCAAATCTGTCAACTCTCATAAACTGCATTAGCCAAAGAACCAAACACATCTATCTAATCACATCAAACTGCTATTAGGTGCAATTTAAGTCCAAATTTTTAAAGGTCTGATGACACGATTCTGACTTCATCTAATTTTGCAACACATAATTTCAATATGACAAAATAGGTTGGTCTGTGCAGTTCTAAGTCAAACATCCTTTTTTTCATGCGAATATCCGACATTTTCATGAGCGCCACGTCACCAATTGCGTCAGTGGCTGAAAAAAACCCCCGCCATGTAGTAATGTCAGCGACAGAACACAGCACTTGGCTGCCCATTGTACACACAGAATGGAAGCAGTAGAAAACATCAACGATGGTTCCAGCACATGTAGTCTGGAATTGGTATGTGTTGTCCATTCTTCAGACGATTATAGTTCAGAAGAATGGGATGACAATGAAGAATCTGGGGGCATCAGACCTTATAGGTTTGAGCCGTGCCAAGCGGGCATCGTGCCTAGCGAGTCAGACTCAGAGAGTGACGGTGGAGAGGCACGCATGCCTGCTGCAGCAGCAAACACACGGCAAAGGAACACCGAGTGGTATGCTTTTGTTATAGATATTGCAACAAATTACTTGTTCATAAATATAATTTATCTAAACCCGATTTTTCAATAAAATCATAGTGTATTCTCTGTGGCTCAGGCATCGGGTTTATTATGTATTATATTTTGAGTTCTTGTTCTTTTTATGTTTTGTACATGTGAATAATGTGCCGTTTTGACCCACTTTCAGGTGGGCACTGTCCAAGATTCGCCGGTCCGATCACGCCCCCTCTCTCTTTGACAGTCAGCTGTTCATGTTTTGTGTGCATCATCTGCCATGTTGTCAGCCAGCCAATATTGCCAACACTATCATGACGTGTTAGCCACTCCACACAGCCGTGGTTCTGTTGCGCTTGTAGCGATGTTGGCTCTGGGGCGCAACCATGGTTAACACGTTTCCCCTCCATACGTTCGCTGGATGATGTCGGCCCCGAACGCCTACTGTTTGTGTTTCTGTGTATTTTTGTAAGTCTTCACCTTTTGGGATCAGTCTTTATGTTCAATAAATGTGCTGTTGTGAATCCTGCGCATAAATCCATTCTTCCTTCCCCTCCTCGTGCGCTCTTACGCAGGGCACAGAGAGGGAGGATGAAATAACGAGGATTTACGTGCAGGGTTCACCACAGCACATTTAATACAGAAAGACAGACAATTCCCCAAAAGATGAAGATGTACAAAAAACAAAAACACACTTACTGATAGCGTTTGGGGGCCGGCATCGCCCAGCGAACAAATGAGAGGAGACGTGTTAGCCACAGGTGCGCCCCAGAGCCGACATTGTTTCAAGGACGCACGAGAACCATGGCGAACATGGAGTAACTAACACGTCGTGAGAGTGCTGAAAATACTGGCAGACTAACAGCACAGATAACACTATGGACCAGCAGTGTGTGACTGGCAAACGGTCACTAAGTACATGCACTGCTGGAGATGGTGTGATGAGAAGCACCTGGGCGAGGACCGGGAAAGATGATCAGCAGGATTTTGAATCAGCTGGTGATAATGATAGAGGGGACGTGGCCGGACCGGCGAGCGTCAGCATGTGCTCACAGAAAGTAGGTCAAAGCTGTGCGTAAATCCATTAATCCTTCCCCTCCTTGTGCGCTCCTCCTGTGTAAAAATGCACGAGAAGCGCACGAGGAGGCTTATGACAGTTGAAGCTAAAGCGTGTGATGTGGTCTTTCACGGCCTGCTGTTTATCTAAGCCTGCGACACAACGCAAAGGTATAGCCGTAAAATTAAAACAAGAAACCAGAGAAACTGTGAGCTACAAAGCTGCTGTCATTCCAGTCAACAACACCGGCATCCGTTCTGTCGCTTACGTCATGGAGTTGCCACCCACCACAGTCCAGTCAGCGGCTGCGGTTTTTTGATGATAACTAGTTTATGCAGGCGCGGTTGTAAATATTATATTGATTATAGACAATGACTTTTGGGTTTACACAACATGCTAAAAAATGTCAAAATCGTGTCATCAGACCTTTAAACTCAGTGTTAAGTTTTTGTTTCCTTTGAATCCGTTTATGTATAAGTTATTCAAGATTCAAAATTTCTTTATTGTCATTAGTATGCACACTTGCACCTAAAAAACGAAATTATCTTCTCCCAGCGTAACACAGTACCACAATATGCATAGTAAATAGGTTAAAAAAAACAATAGCATAAATAAATTTAAATACAATAATAAACCCCTACGGTCAGTCCAACCGAACAACTGGGTCAAAGTGCATGTTTACTCGTGGTCTGTGTGCGAGGGAGGGGGGGGGGGTGCAGTTGGCAGGGGAATAGAACACAGTCCATTTTGTAATCCTGACTACATGTAGGAAGAAATTGTTCAACATTCTGGTCATCCTGGCCTGGAGACACCTGTACCTCTTCTCTGAGAGAAGTAGAGAAAATAGACAGTGGGAAGGGTGGTAACAATCTTGATGTTGATGGCCCTGGTAGCACAGCGTTTGTTGTAAATCTCCTCCAAGGAGGGGCGGGGGACACCAGTGATCTTACTGGCTGTCCTTACAACCCTATTCAGCTGGTGCTTCTCCAAAGCTGTGCAATTCCCAAAACAGGTGGTCAGACCATTTGAGGACAGATTCCAGGGTACCTCTGTCAAAGGTGGTGAGGAACTGGTTGGGGAGCCCTGCCTTTTTTAGCCGTCGGTAGACGTTTTTAACAGTGGCTGTGGCGTTGGTTCTAAAGGTCATGTCATCTGCCAGGTCAGCTCAGCTCAGCTGATCCCATAGATTTTCTATGGGATTCAGGTCTGGCGAAAGTGCAGGCCACTCAATCTGAGGTACCCCAGCCTCCATCAGCCATACCCAATTAATGATGCAACCTCAATGAGCTGGAGTACTGTCGGCCATGAAGATGAAATTAGGCCTGTGTTGTTCATACAGGGGCACAATGACTGCATTACTGATGTTATTCAGGTAGTACTGGCTTGTCACTGTACCATTCACAAGGTGTAGGGCAGTTCTGTATTGACTAAACACACCCACCCAGACTGTAACATGGTGACAACAGTGGCTGATGCATAGCGCTGTCCTTGACATCTCCAACATCATTGGTGGCCATCATTTCTGCTCAACGTGAATCGACTTTCATCAGAGAACAGCAGTGAAGCCCACTAGTCCCTTGTCCAGCGTAAATGCTCCGTGGCCCATGCAAACGATGATGCCTGTGCCTGATGGTGTGGTCAGGAGCCCTTGCAGGTCGTCTAGTATGCAGACCACGCAGATGTAAATGGTTTTGAATGGTCTGATGTGACACTTGGGTGCCTCTCACCTCCATTAAATGTGCCTGGAGTTGAGTGGCATTCGTCATCCGGTTCCACAGGGCACTGTTCACAATGAAGCAGTCATCAGCGTGGGATGTGGCCAAAGGATGTCCACTTCTATGCCTTTCTGTGACTCTTCCAGACTCTCTGTATCTCTGTTGCAACCTGCTGATGACACTGTGACACTCTAAGCTCAGTAGCCACTTCCCTCTGAGGACATCCTGTTTGAAGTCTCGCAATGGTGAGGTACTGTTGATCAACTGTGAGGTGTCGCTTTGGTCTCATGGTGTCAAAATATGAACAGCATGATAAAGAAGACTGTTTAAATATCAATTCTTATTGAACCAGAAAATGTATTGGTCGATTCATAGATCAAACACCTGTTGTGAATTTTACCGTTAAGCACCTTGTTAGAGAACAGCAAGTTACGCAAAAAGTACTGAAACATTGGATAGCTGGACATGTGCTTTCAAAATGTCAGAGAAGGTCAAATTAAGTTCACCTACAAAAGTTATAAAAGTGCATTTTAGGTCCATCCTGAAATTTCACCCGAAAGCCGAATATCCCTAACTTTTTGTGAGTAGTGTATGTAACCCATGACAGAATCTGTTTATTCCTGCAGATCAGTGACCCCCATCCTTTGTTGCAGCTTCTCTAAAAATCTCCCACTGCGCGTTCTTAAAGCAATCTTGTAATGTTGGAAAAGCCTCCTGAGGCCACAGTCCGACTTCTCTTAAAACTGGTTTATTATGTTTCACTATCGGCTTGTATGCAGGTACAAGCATAACAGCTAGGTGATCAGAGTTGCCAGTGTGGGGAAGGGCGGCTGCTCTGTAGCAGTTCCTGATGTTTGTGTACACATGATCTAATGTGTTATTGCTCCTAGTTGCACAGTTCACATGCTGATGTAATTTAGGTAAGACAGACTTGAGGCTTGCCTGGTTAAAGTCACCCGCAATGATGAAGAAGGCATCTGGGTGGGCTGTCTGCAGCAAACTGATGTTATGATACAAGTCACTCATAGCCTCCCTCATGTTAGCGCTTGGGGGAACATAAACTGCTACAGTCACGACAGCCACTAGCTCCTGCAGCAGGTAAAACACTCTGCATTTCACAGTCATGTACTTGATGTTAGATGTACAGTGAATGGTGATCACCTTGGCATTCTGGCACCACAGGTTATTAATGTAAACGGCCAGCCCCCACCTCTTCGCTGACCCAACGCAGCTGTCCTGTCCACTCTGTGGAGTGTTAATCCTTCCAGCTGAATTGCGGCATCCAAAATGTTAGGACTTAGCCACATCTCCATAAAAACCAACACACAGCAGCTCTTCACGTTACACTGGGGAGCTCTCAGTAGTGTGATGTGGTCCATTTTACAATCCAGGGAGTGCACGTTAGCCAGTATGATGGCATGGACTGCCAGCTTGATTAGCTGTTATCCTGACACGTACTCCTCCGTATTACCCCGCTTCCTTGTTCTCTCACACCGCTTGCATCTCCTCCTCACCAGTGTGTGGGACAAGGCTGCCGACCCTGGGATTGTGCGACACAGTAGTCCCAGCTCAATCAGCACGCCCAGCCAATGCTTCAAGTTCTCAGAAAGTATTTGTATCCTACATATTTCCCCTTCCTGTCACTCGATAACAGACCATCAGAAACCGTCAGACATTACAGGCGCACAGTAACGGCACATTTACTGGACGCTGCAAATTCCTTTTTCCCCTGTAAACAGCACACCGTGAGTCCTGGCCACTGTAATATCTAAAATGTAATGTTAATGTTGACATGACTGTGGAGCGGAATGGCCATATACGGGGATACAAGGACCCACAGTCTAGGAGAGGTGAGTCTCTGGCGGCTTCTCCTTCCTGTGCGGGACTGGTGTTACGCTGGTAGTAGCTGTGCTGTTTATTTATTATTAACCTTATTCATACAGGTAATCCCACTGAGACACGGGGTCTCATTTTCAAGAGAGTCGTTTAATTGATGAGTTCTGTTAAAGCAGAGCTGATCACAGCGGTCATCTGGCATGTAGAGGAATAAAGCTGGCTTCATTTATTTTATGCATAATCGTTTCTGAATGATATTAACATTTAATTTTGCTGCACTGCATCAAGATGAAGAAGTTCTGTCCCCCTCAGTCGTTCAGGGCTCATATTTACTTCCGTAAACACAATGCTGTGTCTGATGTTACGTTTTCTTCTGTGCATGCGGGTCACTTCATAGCTGTAGATTCATAGCTGTGCATTGCATTTAAATTATAATGTAAATGCCCACACACACACACACAAAAAAAAAATCGGATCTCAGCAAAAAATCGGAATTTAGCATTAAGACCTGCAGTGTGACCATAGCCTAATTTATCACATGTTGAAATACAACAAACTGTCCGTGGTTTTTGTTTCCATGTGCTGCTGTAGTTCTGCAATTATGAATAACAGAGCATCTTGCCTGGGGTTTGATCTTGTAGCTGCAACTCCTCTATGGCCCTTTGTTTCACCTCGCACAGCAGCTGTGGGAACAGTACAAACACTTTTTAAAGAAACAAAAGTGTGATGCATAAATAGAGAGAACAAAAGAGAGTGACAAACAAAATGAGACTCAGGGTGCATTCAGATGGCCACTGTTTGGTCTGGACAAAAGAACGAAACAGTGGCTTCCGCGGATAGTTTGGTTTGTTTGATGCCATCTGAACGTGCATTGGAACTCTGGTGTGCACCAAACAAGCAAAGTCTGGTCCCCCTGAAAACGGAGGTCTTGGTTCTCTTGCAAACGAAGTCTGGTGCACTCCGTTTGCAGTATGACTGCAAACAGAGTATCCAGCGGACCAAAGGACCCCTCGGTGTTTGTGTAACCATAGCAACACGTAGTCTGAGAAGAGGAAGTGGTGTTTACTGTAGTACATTTTGGGTAGAAACTAACAATAAAGAAAACCGCGCGAATCTGAGAAATCTTTTTACCGGTGAAAGCAGAGGAGAAAAGTTAAAAAATGTCTTGTTTGTGGGGGACAAACAACCCGGCTGAAGGGAACGGATTTCCATTTTCGGTCCTGGCCAATCGATGAGCCTGATTTTTCTTCTTTGCAGAGATTTTTTCTCCCTGGACAGTGGTGGTTTCGGCTACAGTGCCCCAAACAAGCAGTTGTTGTAACTGCATGACGTTGTCCAGGCAGTTTGGTCCGCTACAATGTGAATGCAAACCAAACCAAACGAAAGTGTGAAAATTCTCGGCCTTCCCCGCCCAGTCGAAGTGAAACCCTCGGACTATCCTGGTCTGAATGCAGCCTCAGAGATCCTAGCTACTGACCATACTTCCTGTGGCAGGAACCTTGATTTTCTTTATCTCCTCCTCTTGTTCCACTAAACCTCCTGTCACTGGAGGATGAAGCTCGACCTGGAGCCAGCGGCAGTCAGATGGGGTAGTCACAGTGACAACGTCTCCATTTAGGGTGAACACGCTATACACAGGTAAGGAAACAAATGTAAAACCAATAAACAAACAAAGACTCCATGTAGGGCTGGATGACATACTGAATATATTTGTTGTATCTGTACATTTAGCCGCCCGTGATACATAAATAGTTGTATTGCATATATTTGATCATTTGTCACATTAATATGAACTGCCGCTGTGAGACAGCTTTGTCTGCAGCTTTGCCACTGCTGTAGTCTGAGCAGAAATTCAGTGCTGCTACCCCACCCCCTGCATGCTCACAGAGAAAGAGACATGTACACTGCAGTGAGCAGAGATGAAAAGAAAGATAACAGAATAAATTAGGCTCACCTTAAGCACAGGAAATGGGGGGGGGCAGGAGAATATAAACATTTCGAGTCTGAACTCTGCTGGTAACTGCTCACTTAGCGAACAAACTTTCAAAATAAGAACTCCTGTCTGGACTTGTAACCCTTCAAAATAAGAGCGAGCAGATCACCAAATAAAGATCTGATGAAATGTAGACATATAAAAAAAGACAAAAATAAGCCACAAATTATACTTCTGTCACTTATTAGACCGCCAAGTATTAACTATGTGTGGCAAACTGAAACATTTCTACCCATGTGGATAAACCTTATCACTTGATAATGTGAGTTCTGTTAAGCCAAGGAAAAGACACTTTGCTCAATTACATATTGTGAAGAATTTTCTCTGATGTAAGTTTTCATTTTATTATTCAGCTTTTTCATAAGTGAAATGAATATACGTATAATTTCTAATAAAAAAGTATGTATGTAAGTATGCAAGGATCTCAGCTTCCTCAGGAAGCTGAGATCCTTCAACGTGTGCAACAGGATGCTGGAGCTTTTCTACCAGGCCATTGTCACCAGTGTCATCTTCTTTGCTGCTGTCTGTTAGGGTAGCAGTATCAGAGTCAGCAACAACAACAGACTGGACAAGATTATTGAGAAGGCTGGCTCTATAGCTGGTATCAGGCCGGAGACTTTTGAGACTGTGGTGGAGAGGAGGACACTAAATAAACTGCAGTCCATCATGGACAATCCTGATCACCCCCCCACCACCACACACTGGGCAGACAGCGGCGCAGTTTCTCCAGCAGACTGCTACAACTTCACTGCCGAACGGTTAGGTACATGAAATCTTTCCTGCCACATGCCATTTCACAATACAACAACTTACTCTGATGTTCTCTGGTCATAACTATGCTACCATACTGCACCTTACAGTCTAATTGGTGTCTCACATTTCCCTCTGCACCTGATAGTCGTGCATTGTACAGCGGATATGATTCATGTACCAATACGGGTCACCATCTATTCATCTATGATGTATATAAGTTTTTAGCAGTTTTACTTTCCATGGGTAATCCCTCTGTCTAATACGCTGTGTGTATTTCTGTCGGTTGGTTGTCTACTGACATGCCGCCGTTAAACTGCAATTTCCCAGTTTGGGATCAATAAAGTGCATCTATCTGTCCAAGTAAAACCAAATTTTAAAGGACATTCAGTAGACAAAACACAGTGCATCCATAAAGTATTCATAGTGCTTCACTTTTTCCACATTTTGTTATGTTACAGCCTTATTTCAAAATGGATTAAATTCATTTGTTCCTCAAAATTCCACACAATACTCTGAGATTTTTGCAAATTTATTAAAAATCAAAAACTAAGAAATCACATGTACATAAGTATTCACAACCTTTGCCATGAAGCTCAAAATTGAGCTCAGGTGCATCCCGTTTCCACTGATCATCCTTGAGATGTTTCTACAGCTTTAATTGGAGTCCGCCTGTGGTAAATTCAGTTGATTGCACATGATTTGGAAAGGCACACACCTGTCTATATAAGGTCCCACAGTTAGTGCTTGTCAGAGCACAAACCAAGCATGAAATCAAAGGAATTGTCTGTAGAGCTCCGAGACAGGATTGTCTCGAGGCATAAATCTGGGGAAGGGTACAGAAAAATTTCTGCTGCTCTGAAGGTCCCCAAAGAGCGCAGTGGCCTCCATCATCCGTAAATGGAAGAAGTTCGGAACTACCAGGACTCTTCCTAGAGCTGGCCAGCCATCTAAACTGAGCGATTGGAGGAGAAGGGCCTTAGTCAGGGAGGTGACCAAGAACCCGATGGTCATTCTGTCAGAGCTCTGGCATTCCTCTGTGGACAGAGGAGAACCTTCCAGAAGGACAACCATCTCTGCAGCAATCCACCCATCAGGCCTGTATGGTAGAATGGCCAGACGGAAGCCACTCCTTAGTAAAAGGCACATGGCAGCCCGCCTGGGGTTTGCCAAAAGGCACCCGAAGGAGTCAGACCAAGAGAAACAAAATTCTCTGCTCTGATGAGACAAAGATTGAACTCTCTGGCGTGAATGTCAGGCGTCATGTTTGGAGGAAACCAGGCACTGCTCATTACCAGGCCAATACCACCCCTACAGTGATGCATGGTGGTGGCAGCATCATGCTGTGGGGATGTTTTTCAGCGGCAGGAACTGGGAGACTAGTCAGGATAGAGGGAAAGATGAATGCAGCAATGTACAGAGACATCCTGGATGAAAACCTGCTCCAGAGGGCTTCTGACCTCAGACTGGAGTGACGGTTCATCTTCCAGCAGGACAACGACCCTAACCACACAGCCAAGATATCAAAGGAGTGGCTTCAGGACAACTCTGTGAATGTCCTTGAGTGACTCAGCCAGAGCCCAGACTTGAATCCAATTGAACATCTCTGAAGAGATCTGAAAATGGCTGTGCACCAACGCTTCCCATCCAAACTGATGGAGCTTGAGAGGTGCTGCAAAGAGGAATGGGTGAAACTGCCCAAAGATAGGTGTGCCAAGCTTGTGGCATCATATTCAAAAAGACTTGAGCCTGTAATTGCTGCCAAAAGTGCATCAACAAAGTATTGAGCAAAGGCTGTGAATACTTATGTACATATGATTTCTTTTTTTTTTTTTTTTTTTTAATAAATTTGCAAAAATCTCAAAAAAAACTTTTTTCACATTGTCATTATGGGGCATTGTGTGTAGAATTTTGAGGGGAAAAAAGGAATTTAATCCATTTTGGAAAAACTGAAGCGCTGTGAATATGTTCTGGACATATCGCAATATGCATCGTGAATCACGATATAGAGAAATTACATCACAATGCATTTTTTGAGTTATATCGCCCAGCCCTACCTCCATGCATATTAATGATAGAAAATAGACCTGCTGTCAAATGACTGTGGCTCCAACACCAACAATGCGTCTCCATCTTTCAGTGACAGCTCCTTTAGAGTCCGCTGCATGTCATCATGGGGGAAAACTCTCCATCCACTGGACCCACCTCCCTCTCCTGCTCCCTGCTCTCTCCTCTTTCCTCCATTGTGTTCCTGGCACAGCAAACTCTCCTTAGGCTCTCCCAGTGCTTCTCTCACCTCCCCTAGGGTGGCACCACCTGCAAACCCTCTTGCCTCCCTTTTAAGTCCTGGGCTGCCATTTTCAAAACCTTCTCGGTTGTCTTCACATTCTACCCCATCCTCCATCTCATACTCCACATCGTCAAAGGACGGACGGACAACAGTCAGTAGAACAGGCTCCCACTCAGCTCCAATCAGGACAGTGGCACCGCACACCTGAATGAAAATGACAAGAAAATCACATATTCATCATAACCTTGTTGTGCTGGATAACACTTTTTTCTTTACTTTTATTAGATTAAACCTGACTTGCACTTAAAAAAAACTAGATGATTACACTTTATTACTAAATGTACAGACTACACCATGGTTTCTCTATGTATGCAACTAAGATGTCAACTGTTCATACTTGCAACCTTAGTTTCCCTCTTTGCTTTTATCTGATCTGCCCTGAGTTTGGTTCCTTCTGATCACATACTTTATGAATATGGAAAAGTTTTTTTTTCTAAAAAAAGTTTTTTTTTCTATATTAATACTTTTCTTGGACTATACAGAAAGACTTGAAATTGTGAAAACTGGTAACTAAACTGTGTTTTAGCTAATGGTAGTCCGTTTTTGACATGAACTTATAAGTGTTCACCTTTTTCTGTTTTTAAGTACACACTTATCTATAAATGCAAAGAATCTGTATGTGTCTGTGTATCATTTAAGTGAAACATTTAAGTGTGTCAAACAGGCAAAAAAACGAGAAATCAGGAATCCAAACCAAAAATCAGAAATTATGAATATACCACTGTATTATATTGCTAAAATATAAAATGATGCACTACAATGGATCTCAAACATTTGCAAACGTGTCCTGTTATAGTACTGCATGAGTTTATTGATGATACACTATAAACTACACATATAAACTAAAACAATTATAATGGTGACTGAACAACTCCCATTCCCCAAAGTGAAGATACAACACTTATGAATATAAGTCACAAAAGATCACACAAATAAGTGATCTGACAAAAAATAAACAACTTGTTCTTAAACAGTCGCTAATATTGGATGTCCCATTCATTTTCAATTATTCTGTAATTAATATTCACACAATCAAATAAATCGCAGTTCAGTCCCTTTCATATTTGTCAAAGTCTAACATGTGTGACTGCCTACATACAGATGTGGACAAAATTGTTGGTACCCCTCTGTTAATGAAAGAAAAACCCATAATAGTCACAGAAATAACTTGAATCTGACAAAAGTGGTAATAAATACAAATTCTATGAAAATTAACCAATGAAAATCAGACAATGCTTTTGAATTGTGGTTCAACAGAATTATTTTAAAAAATAAACTCATGAAACAGGCCTGGACAAAAATGATGGTACCCCTAGAAAAGATTGAAAATAATAAGATAAGATAAGATAAGCCTTTATTAGTCCCACAATGGGGAAATTCCAGGATTGCAACAGCACAGGGACAGCAACACTCAGAGCAATAATCAGAAGGCAAGAAAAAACAAGAGCAGCTAGTATACATATGTACATATTACTATAAATATATATATATATACTGTATATGTAGACACACAGTGCGGAGCATTGTGGTTGGTGGATGTGCAGCAGAAAGTCTAAGCTCTCTCTCCGCGGATGCGGCGGGCCAGCTGGATGTCTTTGGGCATGATGGTGACCCTCTTGGCGTGGATGGCGCACAGGTCGGTGTCCTCAAAGAGACCCACCAGGTAGGCCTTGCTGGCCTCCTGCAGAGCCATGACGGCGGAGCTCTGGAAGCACAGGTCGGTCCTGAAGTCCTGAGCAATCTCCCTCACCAGGCGCTGGAAGGGCAGCCCACGGATGAGCAGCTCCGTGGACCTCCGGCAGCGACGGATCTCTCTCAGAGCCACGGCACCGGGCCTGCAACGGTGAGGCCTCCTCACGCCGCCGCCGGCTGGAGCGCCTTTTCGAGCAGCCTTGGTGGCCAGCTGCTTCCTGGGGGCTTTTCCTCCAGTAGATTTACGGGCGGTCTGCTTGGTTCTTGCCATCGCTCTTTATTATTCTGTCTTATATTTCCTGCACGCCGCCCAAACTCCAGCCCGGCACCCGCGTCAGCTCTCCCGGTATGTCGAGCCTCTCCATTAGCACCGGGTGGCGGCCGAGTGCTAGCTAGCCCCTCCCCGCTGCATCGTCTCCCGCTGTAAACAGAGGCTCTGTCCGCCGACTCGGGAGACCCCCGGGGCGATCTGTGTGTCCGTGATACACAGAGTGAAAGGTGTGCCGGATCAGAAAGAAGAAGGAAGATAAAAAGACTCAGAATTGAGCCGCTGTTGCAAAAGGCAGCCAACTCGTGTGGCGCCGGAACCGGAAGAATACATGACCATAGGGACATGTTCAACCAAGATGTGTCCTCTAAAGAAAATTATAGACAAGCATGTTAAAGGTAAAGGCTATAAGACCATCTCCAAGCAGATTGATGTTCCTGTGACTACAGTTGCACATATTATTCAGAAATTTAAGATCCACGGGACTGTAGCCAACCTCCCTGGACGTGGCCGCAGGAGGAGACGGATAATACAAATGGTAACAAAAGAGCCCAGAACAACCTCTAAACACATTCATGGTGAACTCCAAGGTCAAGGTACATCAGTGTCAGATCGCACCATCCGTCGTTGTTTGAGCCACAGTGGACTTCATGGGAGATGACCAAGGAGGACACCACTGTTGAAAACAAATCATAAAAAAGCCAGACTGGAATTTGCCAAACTGCATGTTGACAAGCCACAAAGCTTCTGGGAGAATGTCCTATGGACAGATGAGACAAAACTGGAACTTTTTGGCAAGGCACATCAGCTCTATGTTCACAGATGCAAAAATGAAGCATACCAAGAAAAGAACACTGTCCCTACGGTGAAACATGGAGGAGGTTCTGTTATGTTCTGGGACTGCTTTGCTGCATCTGGCACAGGGTGTCTTGAATCTGTGCAGGGTACAATGAAATCTCAAGACTATCAAGGGATTCTAGAGAGAAATGTGCTGCCCAGTGTCAGACAGCTTGGTCTCAGTCACAGGTCATGGGTCTTGCAACAGGATAATGACCCAAAACACAGCTAAAAACACCCAAGAATGGCTAAGAGTGAAACATTGGACTATTCTAAAGTGGCCTTCTATGAGCCCTGATCTAAATCCTATTGAACATCTGTGGAAGGAGCTGAAACATGCCGTCTGGAGAAGGCACCCTTCAAACCTGAGACAACTGGAGCAGTTTGCTCATGAGGAGTGGGCCAAAATACCTGCTGAGAGGTGCAGAAGTCTCATTGACAGTTACAGAAATTGTTTAATTGCAGTGATTGCCTCAAAAGGTTGTGCAACAAAATATTAAGTTAAGGGTACCATCATTTTTGTCCAGGCCTGTTTCATGAGTTTGTTTTTTAAAATAATTCTGTTGAACCACAATTCAAAAGCATCGTCTGATTTTCATTGGTTAATTTTCATAGAATTTTTATTTATTACCACTTTTGTCAGATTCAAGTTATTTCTGTGACCATTGTGGGTTTTTCTTTCATTAACAGAGGAGTACCAACAATTTTGTCCACGTCTGTATAGGCTACGCCTCTGTATTCCACTTTCAAACACAGCCTACATTTGTTCCTGTAAAGCCTGATTGGCTTACTTGTTTCAGACAGGAATACTTGCTTTCTACGGGCATGCACTAGTAAATAGGATGTTAGTTACTGAACAAGTTTATGTCAAGTTAGGGCATTCTCACCTCTCTGCCATTCCATACAAATAGGTGTGTGCTTGACTGGATTCCGGCACTGAACAGGGAGATGTTGTCATCTATAGAGGGGATAAAAAAAACAATGAAGTTACAGAAACAAAATGATGTATCCCACACCTTCTGTTTTGAAATCTCTTTACCTGTGAGAGTATTGTAGAGGTGTAAACCAGCTGGAAGACTCTTGGCCACAGTCAGAGCCATATCTCCTTCCCAGAGTTCCTGCATCTAAATAATCAAACAACTTATTCTTATTGTCGCTTTGAAGATTTCAAAACAACAGCTCATGGGATTTTTTTTTTTTTTTTTTGGGGGGGGGGGGGTCACACTACCTGATAAATAGCTAATCGCAGGTCACCCACACTCTTCCTTCGGTCAAAACTGAGTGCAGTGTACCCATTTGACTCTTTGCTGATAGATTGAAGGGCTCCATTCTCCAGCCTATAGTAGGGTGCCAGATGCAGACAAAGCTCCACTGTGTTGTTAGAGGCTTCAAACGCCTCGCTGTCGCACATAAAAATTATACTTATTAATTTTAATGTTTTTTCTAAACATTATTGTTTAGATATTGATGGGTTTGCAATTGCACTCACTAACACATTTAAGATGCAACTTTAAGAGAAAAGATAATGTAGAGAGTAGGGCCGCAAAAAGAGGAAAAGCTAATTGGTTTCAGTACCGCATCTTCTGCAGTTTGATGTTCTCCTCCTCGGCCATCTGGATGAGTTGAGAGGGAACTTTATATTGGGGATTATTCAAAGCTAGAAAAAAAAATGAACTTGGTGTAAATGTAGCATGTATATATTTGTCATCTTACTATGACATTTCATTTTGCAATTAAAAAATACTTTTACAAGAACCCAGTGAACTCTTTTCTACCCCCTACTTCAGTTCTTCACCTCTCATGTATTTCTTCCTCTAGTCTCACTAGGTGTCCACCTCCTTTACAAATGTTAAACATGGTATTCATTACCTTCGCTGGGCCTGTGCAGCTGTGTTTTTCTGTAGAACAGCATGTAGGCGCTCTCTTTGCCCTGGAACTGCTTCTCTATGTCTGACTCCCTGATGGACATCACCGTGGAGTCATTGAGATCAAACCAGTGGCTACCCTGCTGGCAGACAGGAAGATGCACCATGAGAAAATAGGCATCAAAGTACTCAAAAGATTCCCAGCAGGAGTCTGAAAGAAAACAAACTATAGTTGCTCCAGAATATTAAATTTCCAGCTAGGAACCCAACAAGGCTTTAGTTCAAATACCTCTGGTTCTGGCTTCTGGTTCGGTCCAAGGTGTTCAGAAGCACCTGGATCTGGAGTTGTGGAGGGATCACAGTTAGTGGTCAGCTCTGCAGGGCTACAGGGCTCAGCCTCTGGGCTTGGCAAGTTTGCCTTTAGCGCCACTCGAGTACCATTGCACACCAACAAGAAAACATCACTGTGAGACTGCAGGAACTAGATCAGAAAACAAGGCATAGAAACAAGCATTTGTATGGGTCAGGTAAAAAAAAAAAAAAAAAAAACAGCACAACACAAATTACTATTTCCACAAAAACAATAATACCTTGGCAATTGGACCATACTGTTTTTTGAACTTTTTGTTCCAAGATGAGCCAGTCTTTTCCATCAGTTTCTGGCCCAACTGGTCCAGAAGGACACTTTTCAATGACTCCTAGTGGACAGCAATGAAAAAGCATTTTATTCTTAACTAGAGGGCACTCAGAGAGCACGTACTTCCACCAAGGACCCATCTCTCAGAATGTTAGCATGTTTGTGTGTCTGTCAGCTGGATTACACAAAAACTAGAAAAAAAAAACTAGATGGATGTTAATGAAATTTTCACTTGAGGTTGCCCTTGGGCTATGGATGAACCCAATAGACTTTTGGAGAAGATCTGTGTCAGGATGCAGATTCTGGATCACTTTTTCCACTTTCTTTATAGTTGTGAGATAGGGCCTTGGCAGAGGTATGCTCTCTCTGAGTGTCCTCTATTTCTTTACATACCATGAGCGCATACCTCCGCCAAGGCCCTATCTCACAACATTAAAGAAAGTGAAAACGTGATCCTGGCTGGAATCACCAAAAGTAAATGGGTTCACCTGTAGCCCAAGAGCCACCTCTGGTGAAAATTTCATCAAAAACCCTCCAGCGGTAACAGACAGACAAACAAACCACCATGAAAACATTACCTCCTTGGCTGAGGTAATGACTAAAGAAAATGTGAAGCCATGAAGTAGACAAATATACCGTAGGTCAAATGTAAATTGTTGTACCTCAGCAATAATACTGGTGAAGATAGACAAGGGGTCATCTCCATTTAACTTTAGCTGAGGCTTTTCCTTAACCTCTTCTTTCCCTTTCTTCTGAGTTTTGGGCTTGCGTTCTTCCTCCTGACATTTTTTTTGTTATAATGGCAATGTAAAAATACAATCTCAGCATCACATAAATAATGCAACAAATGTCTGCAATTTTTTTGCAGAGTTCTGTGCCTTTTCAGCCAATTTTTCTCACCGGTGGCTCCCAGCGGCCAAGTTCGTCAATGTCCCTGATGTAAACATGATAATGGCCGCCATAGCACCCACCCTTATGGATAATCACAGAGAAGAGCTCATAGGAGTAATCAGAGTCGTCGCCATCAACCTGTAAATTGGGAATATTAACCACAATAAAGACTTTTTGGTCTGATCAACTGCTAAAGAAAACCAACAGACAAAAAATTAAATGTGAAACTCAGTACCTGTTCACAAAAGGGTCGCAGGTTAATGGTGAGTGGGAAGCTGTAGCGTCCTGTCTCCTTGTATCGCTCAAGTTTGGCAAAGTCAAAGCTGAACCTCAGCAAAGACATAGTCATGAATGGAGGGAGCTTCCTCAGCTTCGCAGACTGAATATCACAGAGAAGTAAAGATTCAACAATGTATTAAAAGCTTTCCTCTTGTGTTGACAAAACCCAGAAGTTGTTACTGACCTTAGCAGCAGTGACTAATCTGTCACACTGTGCACAGCGGTACAGGTTATTTCCCTCAAACAACTCTTCCTCCACAAACATGTTCCACAAAGCCTCCTCCAGGCTGCATACACCACAAACACACACTGTCAAGTCCAAAAAGTCCTCCTGGTAAAGACACAAGCATGTTCACACCAAAACTGAATTAGATAAAGTAATTATCACAATATGATTTTTAATAAAGATCTGTGGGAGAGTAGTTTGTGAAGGGACCCACCTGTCTCTGGCTGACGTTCCCACACTCCTTGCAGATGATGCTGTTCACTATGGTCCCATGGTAGAGCCGGTCAATAAATGCACTGCCACTAGTACCCACAAGAGAGTGCTCCAATGCACTGAACAGAATCCTGTTCAACTCCTGCACATCATGCTGATTTGTCCCCTTAAAGAATATGACAAAGAAAAAAAATTTGCATGAGAGACAAAAGGATGTTTAAATTTACACAAGTTTCTCCAGTACATAACATGTCAGTCTGCAGCTATCCTACCTTGATAGAAGAAATCAAAATATTTAACAATTTATACATAAGATCAACAATGCTACCTGACAGTTTAACATCATGATTTGCTTATTTTATTTTTTTTGTTGATAATAACTTCATATTTTTAAGTAGTAAATTCAAAGCATTAATCAAACTGAAAAAGTCAGTCATCCTGAGGGAAATGAAACTTCACAAAAGACTAGGGCTGCTTTAGAGTCTCCAATTGACCTAGCTTGCATGTTTTTAGGCCTGTGGGAGGAAAGCAGAGTAACTGGGGTAAACCCACGCAGACATGGGAAGAACATGCAAACTCCACACAGAAGGGTCACTGATGGTCAGGGGGTGGGATCGAACCCATGATGGTCAGGGGTGGATTCGATCCCGTGACCTTCTTACTGTGCTGTCACAGTGCTAACCACCACGCCACCAAGCTGCCCAAATGTGTATAAATGTATTTTTTCCAAATAATAAATCAGAGTAGCTCATGTAGGATTTAATGTACTAGCTAAACGAACATGAAACCTCTGAATGAATGCTGGTGTGCAGTCAAGGTAAACCTCATTATGATATTTAATGTTTTCCAACCCAACATTAGGATGGAAGAGGGGGAAAATTAGAGGAATATTAATTGGATATTATTACAGCTAAGTAAAAGGGGAAATTTAATTACAGATGAATTTGTACAATTGATTTTTTTCAGTATATAATTAAGCAATATTACACGAGAGGGAGTATGGTATCAATGAATACAGCAACTTTACTCTGGGATTTCTCTGGTTTCCTCCCACATGCCAAAAACATGCAAGTTAGGTTAACTGGCATCAACTGGTGATTCTAAATTGTACTTAGGTATGACTGTGAGAGTGAATGGTTGTCTGTCTCTGTGTTGGCCCTGCGATGGACTGGCGATCTGTCCAGGGTGTACCCTGCCTCTTGCCCAAAGATGCTGGGATAGGCTCCAGCCCCCCCGCGACCCAAAAAGGATTAAGCGGAAGAAGATGGATGGATGGATGGATGGATGGATGGATGGGTGTGATATGTCTGATCCACAGTCGATGGAGTATCTCGCGTCACTCCAGCCCATGTCCCAATAATTTTGCTGTGATTCCACAACAAATCACTAGCACCGCACATCGGGTGGCTCCTTGATCGCCACAACCGACCTAGCCTGGGACCCAAGGTTACCGGCCAAGCCGAACTGCTGAGCAACAGGATCTCAAAGGGCAGTGTCTCACTCTGCGGGATGCTGCTCCACTCCCAAGGCCAGCTGGGGGACGCCCCGTCACGAGGCGGCTCCCCTATGCTGCCCATGACAGTGTAGCGGAATCACGCAGAGCCCCAGAGGACGGTGGGGGAGCTGGCCATGAAAGCCAGCAGCCTCAGGTCAGTTGCCGCGACCGGCGTGCCGGTGCTGGTGATTTGCTGTGGAATTACAGTGAAATTATTGGGAGATGGGCTGGAGTGACGTGAGATACACCATCACTGTGGATCAGTGAACCAGCGCTGGGTGTGATACGATATTGTCGACTGTGGACTGGTGAACCAGGTGGTAACAGGGATGGCTATTAGGGTGACTAAATCTGAAAAAAAAAAAAAAAAAAAAACAATATTAAACCTGCAAGCAGGTGCAAACAGGCCTTCGCCCCCCGCGCGCCCGCGGAACCTGGTGCCCGTTGTCCCTTGCTGGCTCGGAAAATGTGCCGTCATCACTGCAAGGGCTGCATGAATAATAAAGTAAACCATCTGGCGCAGATCTTCCTGTGAGTAGTAAGTGGCACTATCCCTTTTGTCAAATACAGTATTTTTATGTAGGAGTGCGCGGAGTGGGATTAATCTCCATCATAGCAATTCCGGTGACAGTCATGTTTTGTGTGGCGAGAAAGCCATTGAAGCACGCCGGTCGCCATGGAAACAGTTCTGTACTATGTACATGTACCGTCAATGACCCCTAGTCATTCATTCATGTTTTTTTTTTCTGCAGGTGAGAGAAAAAGAAAGAAAAAAGTTTTCAGCAATTCTTCCTTTTAACAATAGGGGCGCTAAAACTTTTGTTTGTTATTTTTATGTAGACACGTTTGGTGCAGGACTAATATCGATCATAGAAAATTTGGTGCAAATTGTACCAAGTTTGTCCAATGTACAAGTGTCAGTTATTGAAAGGCAAGGAGTGGTTTTCCATGGCAACTGTGCTTATCGCAGGACAAAAGGGACGTCCACTGAGGGTAGTCCAATGCACTCTGAGAAACCACTGAAAATTTCATGTCATTGTGAGTACTGGTGTTTGAGCAAAATTTGAAACAATTTTTTGCAGTACCTAATGTCAGCAGTAGGTGCAGGTTTTACAGTTTTTTGAATATTGATAAGCAGACATGTTCAGAGTGGGATCGGTATGATTTGTGCAAAGTTTGGCCAAAATCAGACGAGGATTGTCTGAGCTGTAACTGTCATGTTTTGCATGGCGAGAAAGCCACTGAAGAACGCCGGTTGCCATGGAAACAGTTCTGTACTATGTACATGTACTATCAATGAGCCCAAGTAATTCCTTCATGTAATTTGTTAAGCTGGTGAGAGAAAAATAAAGAAAACAGTCGTCAGTAATTCTTCCTTTAATCATTAGGGGGCGCTATGACTTTTGTTTATTATTTGTATATAGACGAGTTCGAGGAAGGGAGAATATTGATCGTATAAAATTTGGTGCAAATCGTACAGTTTGTCTAATTTACAAGGGTCCAATGTTGTTACCACTAGGCGGCGCTAAAACTTTTGTTATCTTATATAGGAATGTTCAGGGTGGGACTATTATCCATTGTCGAAAATTTGGTGAAAATCAGACAAAGTTTGTCCAAGATACAACTTTCCGAAATTTCATGGTGAGTAGTGAACTGTCGCCATGTTGCCATGGCAACACTTCCCTGTAAGTTATGTGTTGTCCACCCATATTGGACTATATATGAGCGAGACCTCAACATATGTTCCAAATTTTATAACTCCAAGACCTTCCCACCCCTCCCCATAAGCTCATGGATTGAATGGCGAGGAGGGCGTGTCCATGGTAACACGTTTGATGTCATGCTAACATTGATGTTCAGTTATGATCATTGCTGTGTTCTGATGAATCTCAGAAAATTTCACATCATTCTGGCCAGCAGCGCATGAGTAATAAATAAAACAGTTTTAAGCAATTCTTTTGTCAACCACTATTTGGCGCTATATCGGTTTTCAGGTATTTTGCTGTCATTGCGTTTGGGGCGGGACTATTTTCCATCATGGAAAGTTTGATGCACATCGGACAGGTTTTGCCCGAGTTACAGGTGGTTGAAGTTGTAAGGGGAGGAGTCAAATTTCGCCATGGCGCCCTGGCAACGCCTTTTCAGATTTTGACTTAATTTATATAAATTTTAATGGCCAATGCCTACAGATGCCGCCATGTAAAAATGAGCTCAATCGGAGCAGGTCCCTAGGACTAGTTCGTTCAAATGCGAGGTGTGACTTTTTTCCAAAATGGAGGTGGGGCGACTTTGAGGCAAGATGGCAGCCTTCCTGTTAGCGGTGGGTATGGGCCACAATGATGTTTTTTGCATATCTTGAGGTGATGCACACATCACCCAAATTTTATGTCTCTACAGCAAAGTTTATGGTCTCCAGTCTCCATAGACCTTGTACGTTTGGCCCCACCCACAAAAATAAGGGGTGGGAGGGCACATATGTTTTCCAGTTTATCAAATTTTTTGCCGGGTCTGAGGGGTTTGCCAAAAAAAATTGCGTTTTGGTTAACGTTCAGAGGGTGAAAAATGCGATCATTTAGGCGGAACGTGAAAAAAAAAAATAAAAGAAACGGAGCAGATACAATAGGGCTTTCGCCAACTGACGTCAGTGGCTCAGGCCCTAATAAGCTGCAATTGGTGCGAGCCTCCGGGTACCAGTGCTAGCTGGGGGGCTAATAGCTTAAAGGCTAATAGGCTACCTTTAGCACCCCTTCCATCTACATGACAGACAGCTAGGCGGGCCAATAATAGAACAGTGGGAGGGTCTCAAGATGGCGGTGGTTTGGTTTTGTCAAATCATGACATGTATGATTTCCCCGGAAGAGTCAACAACGTGTCTTCCGTTTCTGGGAGAGAAAAACAAGATTAAAGACTGTGTTTTTTAACCCCTTGCACTCTGGTCAATTTCCCTAAAAACGCCAAAAATTAACGTGCCCAAATTAAATCAAAAGCTGTTCTTCAACCCTTTGCAGCATCTTCATGGGGTTGGTCTCATTTAAAAGAAAACACTTTGAATTTTTTGGCAAAACAGTCATAATCTCTTTAAGTGCTCCGGCCACTGAGTTACAGTCATCTAAACATAGTGAACTTGAAGAAAATAAATTTGGCCTGGGTGTTTTTTTGGATACAAATGCTTGCAAATAACACACAGCTTCAGATCCGGGCTGGAAAATGCAACAGAAATGTAGAACCACGTGTTATCCAGCTGAGGTCCAAATTTTGTAACAATACCACAAAAAATGAATATATTACACAGCTTTTTACTCAGGTAGTTCCCAGGCATTTTGGAACTGTGCCAAATTGTGCCAAATGGCACAGTTTGGAAAAACGTCTGTAACTTTTGAATGCTTCAATGTAGAAGCTTCATTTTGGGCTCTAATGAAAGGTCACACTCAGGGCTGTCTGTGTGTGTGTGTGGTGGTGGTGGGGGGTTGTCCCCCCCCCTCGCTACAGAGGATGGACATCGGCCATCGCTACACAACGGATTAGCCTCATGTGGCGATGTGGGACAGCAGCGCAGTCACCGCGGCTCCCTCCCCCCTCGCTACAGAAGAATAGCGGGGGTGGGGGGGGCGTTCACGGTCTGGACGCGGCGAACAACCCCTTGTACCGCGGCGCACGAACTTCAGACTTCGTGCGCCGCACAGTTGTAATTTACCGATCGGTCAAAAGTCATTTTGGATTACAATTTTCAGGGATAAATAATAATTTAGCTTATAACACCCTACCTCTTCACAGCAGAGTCCTGGCGAACTTCTCTTCCTCACTGTCAGACAAACGCGACGCTGGTCCGCTCGTGGTTCTGGTCTCGCGACCCGATCAAAACATAATTCCATTATTGCGGTTTTGTGCTTCCATGATTGCGGTTTTTGGCGAACGATTTTTCAAAACAAATAACAGTAGTAATTAAAAAAAGACTGGCGAAGGCATGTGTGTCACTCAGCCTTCGTCGTCAGCCTCCGTCGGTCTATGACCATGGAAGAAATCATAACGTCTACTCTGCTGGAACCAAAACAAAATAAGCACCGCCTGTGGCCGAACATGCCGATGCGCGAATGGCACTCCCTGTCACACAGGTTGCATTTGTGGATGGTCTCCGTGCTGCTGGGTCTGTGGGGTTCTTCCTGCGGGTCCTTTTTTGATCCGCTGCAGCAGCCAGTCTTCACCCAGCCTTAAAAAAAACAGCTCGCGAACTTCTCTGCTTCAATTGGCTCACTGCATTCACAGCGTTGGGAGGCGGGTCCTTCTGGCTAGGTTTTCAGTCACTGGTTCTTCAAGGTTTCAGAAACCCAATTCAAGGCTCTTATTAGTCGAATGAGAGGTCAATCAGATGAACTAATCTGTTCGCGGCTGTGTCTGCAGCTTTTATTTTCAGTGCGCGCTTGGACGCCATACACCACCTACATCACAATCTCCATCATGCGTCCTAGAGCGCAGGACAGCGCCCTCGTGTGCTCTAGGACTCAGAGACTTGCCCGTCCGCGGTACAACGGAGTGCAAGAGGTTAAGAGAATTGACTGTTTTGATATTTTTTGGATAATTACATGACCAATACACATATATCAGACAGGTAAAACCTGCAAACACACCATTTTTCAGTCAATGACCCCTTCAATAAAGAGATGGTCCAAAACTGGTGGCGACAACAACTTAATCGCCTTTTGTAGCGCAAATTACCAGCGCTATTAAAAACAGCCTTATCAATCTGCTCATGGTTGATGCCGCTGCGGCGCCCGCCTCTGCTGGGGCGGTCGCGTCCGCGTCCGCTTCTACTTCTGCGGGGGCGTCCGTGTCCGCGTCCGCTTGTGCTGGGGCGGCCGCGGCCGCCTCTGCTGAGGTGGCCGCGGCGGGCGCGGTAGTTGCCCCCCCAAACAGTGATGGTGGGGAATTTCTGTCTGGCGGCAGCTCTGATCATTGTGACGAGCCTGTCGCCCGGGGTAAACAGGTGGAGGGTGTAAGTAAAAGTGCAGTTAAACGAAGGAACGTGAATGAACAGACTTTGCAGGTGGGGGAGGAGCGGTTTGAGGCTGTAGGGGACACACAGAGCAAACACTGCAAGACAAACGTTGCAGTTCATGAAGAAATGCAGGAATGTAGTTTTGCTGAAGAGGATCCTTTTAAAGCTGCACAAAAAAGAAAAAGTGCTGAAAACTTGCAGAGCTCTGCTAAATCTAGTAGGGTTGGGAAGTTAGATTTACTAGATGAGAGCGTCTCTGACGAAAGTGGAGCTGAGTCTGAAATGATGCAGACGCAGGAGGAGCAAAGCTCCTATTGTTTTACCAAAATTAGGCAATTTCTCCAGGTGACCAAGGGGAGCAGAGCTGTGAAAGTGGAAAATTACTTTCCAGATCTGGAGTTATTTGTGGCATCAGCTCGCAAGCTGATGAAACTGAATGATGGGAATGAGACTTTTACTGATCAGGAAATTTTTCGTTTAAAGAAACTGGTTGTCAAACTGAAATCACAAATTACTAACAGTCATGTTGACTCTTAGTTTGTTTCTTCCCTTTTATGCTATGTGTGTGTTTTTTTACTGTACCTTATTTTTATCCTTTTTAATGCCCCACCTTAGAATTGGCACTCTTAATATAAACAGGGCCAGGGATGATGTAAAAAGGGCCTCTTTATACAAGCTTTTTAATTTAAAGGCACTTGACGTGCTGATGGTCCAGGAGACTCACAGCACTGTAGACATTGAGTGCCAGTGGAGAAAAGAGTGGGATGGCTGCTTTTTTTTTAGCCACAAATCCAATAATAGTGGAGGGGTGGCTGTACTTTTCTCTCGGGGTTGTGTGCCTGTCTCTTATGAGGTAGAAGAGGTGGTGAAAGGACATGTACTCTTGCTAAAGGTACAGTTTGAAAACGTAAACTTGGTTCTTATAAACGTGTATGTGCCAACCCAGAGAGCAGAAAGGATCAGGGTCTTTAATATGCTATCAGATACGGTTAGATCCTGTAATCCAAATAGTTTTTTATTTCTGGGGGGTGATTTTAACTGTACATTAAACCACAGACTGGACAGGAACCATCAGGAACCTCACCCTGCTTCTGCCAATAGGCTGAGGGAACTAGTGAAGGCACATGAAATGGCCGATGTGTGGAGATCACATCATGGGGACCAGAGGCAGTACACCTGGAGCCATGCTAAAGATAACCTCTTATCTATGGCTAGGTTAGACCGTTTCTATGGTTTTAAACACCAAATGAGTGTTTTTAAAAATAGTTGTATCTGTCCTGTTGGTTTCACTGATCACTGCCTGCTGATTTGTTCTGTTTTCATTGAAAATGTAAAGTGTAAGAGTGCTTTTTGGCATTTTAATAATACACTTTTAAATGATGTGTTTTTTAAGGGAGTTTTTCATGATGTATGGAAGTCACACAGGGAACAAAAATCTTCTTTTAGTTCTCTCCAAATGTGGTGGGATTTTGGTAAGGCACAGATAAAACAATTCTGCCAACAGTACACTCAAAATGTCACTCGTAGCTTGACCCAATCCTTGAAAGTTCTGGAGACTGAGGTGGTAGAGCTAGAGGAGTTACTCAGTTCTACAGGAAAACAGGAGCACTTAGAGGCTCTCAAGTCAAAAAGGTCAGCCTTGGCTAGCTTGCTAGGGGTCACCGCACAGGGTGCTCTGGTCCGCTCACGCTACATGGATGTAGCTCTGATGGACTCGCCCTCCCAGTACTTTTTTGGACTGGAGGGGAAAAATGGACAGAGAAAGCTCATTCACTCCTTGTTGGGCGATGACGGGAGAACAATCTCCACAGCAGCAGAGATCAGGAAACACGCTGCTAGCTTTTACAGTGAATTGTTTAGAGCAGAGTGGAGGGAGGACACGTCACTGGGCCAGGTTTTCCTTGATGGTCTTCCAGTGCTCTCAGAGGACCTTGTTGCCGGCTTGGATGCTCCACTGTCTCTGTCTGAGCTGCATACGGCGCTAATGAGCCTCCAGAATGGAAAATCACCAGGCATAGATGGTCTCTCTGTGGACTTTTTTAAGGAATTCTGGCCCCTGCTTGGTCCAGACCTGCTGGAGGTTCTCCAAGATAGCTTGGAAAGGGGGACCCTACCCACGACCTGCAGGAGGGCCATCATCACACTGTTGCCGAAAAAGGGGGACCTCCAGAGCCTAAAGAACTGGAGGCCAGTCTCTCTGCTCTGCACAGACTACAAGATTCTCTCAAAAGCTCTGGCCCGAAGACTGAGAAAGGTGATGAGCGAGCTCATTCATGTAGACCAGACTTACTGTGTGCCTGGCAGGCTGATTAGTGACAACGTCACTTTAATTCGGGATATTTTGGAGGTCTCTGGTTCATTGGCGGTAGAAACTGGTTTGATTTCAATTGACCAGGAAAAGGCGTTTGATCGGGTTGAACACCAATATTTATGGACAGTTTTAACAGCTTTTGGGTTCAGCCCAGGCTTCATAGCCAGGATACGGGTCTTGTACAGTGACATTGAGAGTGTGCTGAAGATAAATGGGGGCCTGTCTGCCCCTTTAAAAGTCCAGAGGGGGGTTCGGCAGGGCTGCCCTCTCTCAGGGATGCTGTACTCCCTCGCCATAGAGCCTTTGCTTCACTGCCTGAGAAGGGATCTATCAGGAGTTACTTTTCCTGGCTGTGACACCACGTTCAAGCTGTCGGCCTATGCAGATGATGTAGTCATTCTGCTAAACAAGCAGAGTGACATTGACGTTCTGGTTAGGAGTGTCAATCTTTTTGGCCAACTTTCCTCTGCAAAGATAAACTGGGGAAAAAGCGAGGCTCTGATGGTGGGGGAGAAACTAGAAAATCAGCTTACGCTGCCGGGTGGGTTGATTTGGAAAAAAGGAGGTTTTAAGTATCTTGGTGTCTTTATTGGAAATCAGCAGTTTGAGCAAAAAAATTGGGATGGGGTCATAGAGAAGATTAACGGGAGACTAAACAAGTGGAAGTGGCTAATGCCAAGAATATCTTTTAGAGGAAGAGTGCTCATTTTAAATAATCTTGTTTCCTCATCCCTGTGGCACCGCCTCATGTGCATGGACCCCCCTGCTGGTTTGTTGTCCAAAATTCAGTCTGTTTTGGTGGACTTTTTTTGGGGGGGTGGACTCCATTGGGTTCCTCAAGCCCTGTTATTTCTTCCCAAAGAGGAGGGGGGGCAAGGAGTGATTCATTTAGCTAGTAGAGGTGCTACTTTTAGACTGACTTTCATACAGAGACTGCTGACGGGCCCCCAGGACCTGGTATGGAGGCCTTTGGCCTGTGTTATTTTACAGAGAGTCCTTGGGCTTGGGCTAGACCTCCCTGTGTTTTTAATGGATTTTAAGAACTCTAATGCACTGTCTTTACCCAGTTTTTACCGCAGTCTCTTTTCAGTGTGGACTCTTTTTAAAAAACAAAGAGGGCCATGCGATTCCCTCTACTGGTTGTTGAGGGAGCCGCTGGTTTTTGGTGGTCGCCTCGGTGTCCTGCCGGGAGTTGGAAGGACCTTCCTTGATAGGCTGTGTTCCAGGAACATTCTCACTCTGAAGCAAGTGGTGGAACTGGCTGGTCCTGGCCTCAACAACGCCTCAGCTTTAGCAGCTCATCTTGGTGTCAGGTCGAATCGTTTCATCGATGGTCTTCTTGCACACTGGAAACAGGAGCTTCATGGACTTGAGCACTCCCTACTCTTGGACTTTAGCAATGGCACGCTGCAGCCGGAAAGCACGGACCCCTTTCCCTCTCTCACGCTCTATATGGACTTTGACGTCGCTCCTTGCTCCTTACTGGCATTCTGTGCTCCCACTGGTGTGGACTTTGGAGGAGCCAGTGGTAAGGCACTCTACAGACTGGTGGTGATGGCACTCAACAAGGACAGATTGAACACCTGTGTGGACACTCCTTGGAGAGCCTATTTTAAACTAGGAAAAGGGCATCGGCCTGCCCGGAGGGCTCTTTATAAAGCCCCTCTCCCTAAGAGGCATGGAGATTTACAGTGGAGGGTCCTGCATGGTATTATAGCAGTCAATGCTTTTGTTTCTGTGATTAACAGCAGTGTCAGTGATCAGTGTGTTTTTTGTTCCTCTAGGGAGACTGTTTTTCATTGTTTTATTGAATGTCAGCGCCTGAGTGGCCTCTTTGAACTTCTCACAGAACTTTTTCATATTTTTAAGGAAGTTTTCTCTAAGCAGGTTTTCATTTGTGGTTTTATGTACAATCGTCGTTTTAAGCAGAAGTGTCAACTACTGAACTTTGTTTTAGGGCAGGCAAAGTTGGCTATCTATGTAAGCCGGAGAAGAAAACTTGAGAATGTTGAGAGTGATGTTGATGTCAAAATTTTATTTGTGAGGCTACTTAAAGCCAGAATCAGGCTGGACTTTCAGTTTTTTATGGGGAATGGGGATGTGGAAGGTTTCAGGACCCTCTGGTCCCTGGAGAATGTCCTCTGTTCAGTTCATGATGGACAGCTTTTTTTTGGGCGTTTTTTGGGGGATTAATTTTCTGTGTAACATAGCATGATATAGAAATTGTATTGACTGATGGACAAGTGTGTTTATTAAAGATCTTTTAAAAATCAAAATCTCTCTCTCTCTCTCTCTCTCTCCCTCTCTCTCTCTCTCTCTCTCTCTCTGTGTGTGTGTACGCGCGCTCATAAGTTTACATACCATGGCGGAGTTTGTGATTTTTTTGGGGGGTCCATTTTTCAGAGAATATGAATGATGAGACAAAAACTTTTCTTTCACTAATAGGTAGTGGTTGGGTGAAGTCATTTATTATCAAACAATTGTGTTTGCTCTTTTTAAATCATAATGACAACAGAAACTACCCAAATGACCCTGATCAAAAGTTTACATACCCTGGAAGTTTTGGCCTGATAACATACACACAAGCTGAAACACATGGGTTTAAATGGCTACTAAAGGTAACCATCCTCACCTCTGTATCTGTTTACTTGTAATTAGATTCAAGATTCAAATATTTTATTTGTCAATACTACTATACATACAGGATATACAGGAGAATTGAAATGGGATTTCTCTCTCTCTTCAGTGGTGTGTACAATATAAAGAAAAAGAATAAGGCTGGAAAAACAACAGCAGTCTATGTACAGTGATGCTACCTGTAGTGCAAATGGCAACAAAAGATACACCCAGACCTCCCCTTGTGCAAATAAAGATAAACGATAGACAACAATGAAACCCAGCAATCCTATATACAGAAAAGTAGAGCTGTAATGCCCGTAGTTGCAAGTTCAATGCGGTAGTGTAGGTGCAGACAGTGACAGACTGCACACTGCACATGATCAGTATTGCAATGACAGACAGTAGCAGATATGGCATTTGTGCAAATGGTTGCAGTAAAGTACAGAGACATACAGCAGCAAATGTATTACTGTTAGTGTGCCAGTCTTTCTGTGCCAACAGCTGACGTAGTTATTGTGCGGGTGTGTGTTATGGTCGGGGGGGGGGGGGGGGAGGGGGGTTCAGGGTCCTGATGGCCTGATGAATAAAGCTGTTTCGCAGTCTTGTGGAGCGGGCCCGGAGGCTCCAGTATCTTTTCCCCGAGGGCAGGGGGCTGAAGAGGGAGTGTGAGGGATGGGAGGTGTCGCCTGCAATGTTGATGGCTCTGCGGGTGAGGTGGGTGAGGTAAATGTCCGAGAGGGGGGAGGCAGAGGAGCACCAATGAGCTTGCTGGCTGTTTTCAGTGTGCGTTGTAGTGTCTTCCAGCAGGAGGCGGTGCAGCTTCCATACCACACCATGATGCAGTTGGTGAGGATGCTCTCAATGGTGCCCCGGTAGAATGAGCACATGATGGGGGGTGGGACTCATGCTCTCCTCAGTTTGCGGAGGGAATGGAGGTGTGTTTGAGCCTTCTTGGCCAGTGATGTGGTCTTGTTGGACCAAGAGAGGTCCTCAGAGATGTGCACCCCCAGGAACTTGATGCTGCTCACCCTCTCCACAGCTGCACCATTGATGATCAGAGGGGGGTGCCGTGTGTGTCCTCTCCTGAAGTCGACAACAGTCTCCTTGGTTTTTCCCATGTTCAGGAAGAGGTTATTTTCTTTGCACCACTGGACCAGTTGGCTCACCTCATTTCTGTAGTTGGCCTCCTCGTTGTTGGTGATGAGGCCCACCACCGTCATGTCCTCTGCAAATTTGATGATGTGGTTGGTGGTGTAGGCTGGTACACAGTCATGGGTCAGCATGGTGAAGAGCAGTGGGCTGAGCATGCACCCTTGTGGGGCCCCTGTGCTCAGTGTGATGATCTTGGAGGTGTTGCTGCCAACCCGCACATCCTGTGGCCTCCCTGTGAGAAAGTCCAGCACCCAGTTACAGAGAGAGGTTTTGAGTCCCAAGTGTCTGAGTTTTTGTATTAAGCACTGGGGGATGATTGTGTTGAATGCTGGACTGAAGTCCAAAAACAGCATTCGCACATCAGAGTTCTTTGAGTTCAGGTGGGTTAGGGCTGCATGAAGAGCAACAGTGATGGCATCTTCTGTGGATCTGTTTGACCTGTATGCAAACTGAGATGGGTCGTGGGAGGGACTGAGGATGGACTTGATGTTCTGCATGACTAGCCATTCGAAGCACTTCATGATGATGGGGGTCAGTGCTACGGGCCGGTAGTCGTTGTAGCTGGATAGGACAGGCTTCTTTGGGACTGGTATTAAGGTGGCAGTTTTGAAACATGTGGGACAACAGCTTGAGTCAAGGAGATGTTGAAGATATCGGCCAGGACATTCTTCAGCTCCTCTGCACAGTCCTTCAGGACATGACCCAGTATGCTGTCTGGTCCAGCTGCCTTGCGTGGGTTGATCCTGCAGAGGGTCCTCTTCACGCTAGCCGGATCCAAACTTATGGCCTGCTCATCTGGAGGAGGAACGGTCTTCTGTGCTGATGTGCTGCTTTGTGCTTCAAAGCGGCTGAAGAAGTCATTTAGGTTGTTGAGCAGTGTAGTATCACTCGCACAGGTCTGAGGTGGAGGTTTGAAGTTGGTGAGGGTCTGTATGCCACGCCAGAGGGAACATGAATCTCTGGTGTTGCTGAAGTGGCTGGATATTTTCTTGCTGTAGTGTTGTTTTGCCTCCTTGATGCCATGGGACAGGTTGGCCCTCGCTGTCGTTAGTCCTGCAGTGTCGCCTTCAGGGCCAGTGACACTGCAGTTCATTCCATAGATTTTCAATCGGATTCAGGTCAGGTGACTGACTGGGCCATTCTAGCAGCTTTATTTTCCTTCTCTGGAACCAGTTGAGAGTTTCCTTTGCTGTGTGTCTGGGATCACTGTCTTGCTGAAATGTCCACCCTCGTTTCATCTTCAACATCTTAGCAGATGGCAACAGGTTCTTATCAATGATCTCTCTGTACATTTGTCCACTCATCTTTCCTTCAATTATATGAAGTCTGCCAGTACCATGTGCTGAAAAACACCTCCAAACCATGATAGGATGTGCAGTGCCATTTCTCCTCCAAACATGCTGTGTGTTGTGGCATCCAAAAAGTAAAATTTTGGTGTCATCTGACCAGACTTTATTCTCCTATATTTTACTGGCTTCCCCAAATGTTGTGCAGCACACTTCAAACAAGCTTCAACATGCTTTTTCTTCAGCAATGGAGTCTTGCGAGGTGAGCGGGCATACAGCCCATGTCGGTTGAGTGCATTACTTATTGTTTTCTTTGAAACAGCAGTACCTGCTAACTCCAAGTCTTTCTGGAGTTCTCCACGAGTGGTCTTTGGCTCTTGGATAACTCTTCTGATAATTCTTTTGACTCCTCTGTCAGAAATCTTGCGAGGAGCTCCTGGTCATGGCCAGTTTATTGTAAAATGATGTTCTTTCCACTTCCGAATGATGGTTCCAATAGTGCTCACTGGAACATTCAGCAGTTTAGAAATGCACCTGTAACCAATGCCATCATGTTGTTTTGCAGCAATAAGGTTGCAAAGGTCTAGAGAGAGCTTTTTGCTTCTACCCATCATGAGTTCTTTGTGGTAAGACAATCTGATATTCACAGACCTTTTTAAAGGCTATCAATCAGGACTTAACCAGCTGAAATTAATTTGCACTGAGGGAGGATGGGATGGCTTCCTAAATTCTGATGGATTTCAGCTGGTTTCTTGGCTTTCTATGCCTTTTTACACCCCTTTTTCTTTGTATGTTCAATACTTATTCCCTATGTCATTCCACTTTATTAAATATAACTTGTTTTGTGAACACAGTTGCCTTGATTTCATTGTATGTATGGATTACTTTGGTTGTTACTGATATCTGGTGAAAATCTCAGGTCAATGGCTCAATCAGAAATATGTTTAATGACAAAAATGTTGACATGTTCAATACTTATTTTCCCCGCTGTACATATAACTACTGTCAACTCTGCTATAATACAAGATGAAGGGAACAGAGTCATAGAATACTTCACCAATTATCTACATTCTGTTCTGTGCGAGATATATATGACAGGTAAATTGGTTATCAGTCAGATTCTTCAGGGCAAATTTAGACATTGACAGTTAAAAAAAAATCTGAAATTGACAGACATTATGTTACATTACATTCATTTTTTGCACCACCATGAAATGAATGAACATTAGTTAGATAAGCGTCGTTTCTCTCGCACTTTGCATTTTGATGCCTTTAGAGCACGGCTTCAAGTTTAAACCTATCACTGGATGCACACATCTGACAAGAGCATGTAGCTTGCATGCCCTCTGGCAAATTCTGTTTCTGCTACTTTTGTTCTAATTCTTTGTGCATTCTTTTTGAATTAGGTAGCTGGATGGCCTTCAGACAACATAAATTCTAGTGACATTGCCAGCCTGACTACTACAGAGTAAACCTGAAACTCAATACGCACAAGTAACCAGGAATGTTATACCATCTGAAAACATTTACAACTAAGAAAATAAAGGCCCTGCAGAAAATATTACCCAGATTGATGTAGCCACCAATAACACATGTTGATTATCAAAAAAAGACAAACTTAAGATAACACAGGGTTACAAAAATAATTTTTTTCAACTGATTTAAGACAATTTTGCAACGCTGAATCCGAAAATGACATCCGTTTCTCTCGATCAGGTGCTATGTAAAAACCTGTACTTACTTAGTACTTAGTACTGTGCATGTACTTACCTTTATATAAAGGTACGTACATGTAAATTGAATGTTACATCATCACTGTTCAAAATTCAGAGAATTTCAAGACATAAAAAAGAATTTTGCATCATATAAAGCAAAAATACCCGTACATGTAAACAAAAACGTATAAAACAACATGTGGCCATAATTCAAAAAGTTGACCTGATTGAGCAAAACCAATGTGATTTTTGGATTCAGCACATCAAAATTGTCCTAAATCGTTTTTAGTATTTTTTTTTTTAATTATTTTAGTGTTAGTGTTTGATTGTTTGTGTTTTGTTTGTAAAAACGTTCAATAAAAATAATGTGGGGAAAAAAAAAATGTCCTAAATCAGCTAAAAAAAACTTTGACAATAAATTTGGTGTTGACCAGTGTAATAAACAAGACCGCTTTTGATGAGCATTTAAAGGAGAAGTTTACTGATTTTTAATTAAGCCAAATTTGGTATGTTTACACAGGAAATTATGTGATTTCCTTGAATATCACCATTTTTTGGAATAAATTGTGATCCGAAGAGAGAAAAAAGTCAGCGAAAGTGACCGTTTCAGATGACCGAAATTCACTGGGAATGTCAGCCTGAAATGCGAGACGTCAGGAGCTGAACAATGAATTACTAGTCTTGTTACAATCTGAAAACGATGAGATCGCATTCATATTTTGAGGAAAATGGAAGACAGCATTCTTAATCTGTTTCAAAGTGGATACCAACAAACAGGAAGACAAAGGTAAAGAGGGATTTAGCAGACAGCAATAATGATGACGAAAATTTGGGAGGTTTTGACCCTGAAGCTGACAATGAAAACCAAGCTAGTGCTGAGGCTGCAGTCCCTGCAGCTTACCTGCATGAACCGGGTCCAAGACAGCCGGATGGTAAGATACTGTTTAACCCTCTAATTGCCCTAGGCACCGTGTGGCGCCTGGGGCAACGCAAGGCAACTCAAGCCCCCCCCCCCTCCACCCCCCAGTGGTCAAGAGTGGTAAAAAAATTTTGTCAATAAAACAGTTCAGATTTTCAAGGCTATAACTTTAAAGTTACAAGAGATAATGGCTTACCGTCAATTAAAAAGATGTAGAATATGATCCAAAGTTTCAGACAGGAATAAATTTATGCATCTAATTTGCATAATGTCACGGCAGCTATATAAATTACATAATTCAGTCAAAAGTGGACTTTGGACACATTTACATAAAGAATGGTCCAGTTTTTCTTATGCTGATTTGTCTACAGGGGTATGCTTTTATCTAATCTTCAAAGTATATGAACTAGAAAATCAATAAAATGTCAAAAAAACATATATTTCTCTTACCTGTTGCCGGGTGGGGGGGCTTGCTCACCCATGTGACTGGTCCGTTTTCGTTTATCGTGGCCGATGTTTCGCGTTTACTTAGTAATTTACACCCGCTTACACATCTACAAACCCTTATAAGATAAGATAAGATAAGCCTTTATTAGTCCCACAATGGGGAAATTCCAGGATTGCAACAGCACAGGGATAGCAACACTCAGAGCAACAATCAGAAGGCAAGAAAAAACAAGAACATCTAGTAAACATATGTACATATTACTATAAATGTATATATAGAGACACACAGTGCGGAGCATTATGGTTGGTTGGTGAATGTGCAGCAGAAAGTCTAAGCTCTCTCTCCGCGGATGCGGCGGGCCAGCTGGGAGTCTTTGGGCATGATGGTGACCCTCTTGGCGAAGAAGGGACCCACCAGGTGGGCCTCGCTGGTCTCCTGCAGAGCCATGACGGCGAAGCTCGGGAAGCGCAGTACGGTCTTGAAGTCCTGAGCGATCTCCCTCACCAGGCGCTGGACGGGCAGCTTACGGATGAGCAGCTCCGTGGATTTCTGGTAGCGACGGATCTCTCTCAGAGCCACGGGCCTGTGACGGCGAGGCCTCTTCACTCTGCCGGTGGCCGGAGCGCCTCTCCGAGCAGCCCTGGTGGCTAGCTGTCTCCTGGGGGGCTTCTTCCTCCAGTAGATTTTACGGGCGGTCTGCTTGGTTCTTGCCATCGCCCTTTATTATTCTGTCTTATATTTCTTGCACGCCGCCTAAACTCCAGCCCGGCACCCGCGTCGTTTTCGCTACAGCTCCCGGTATGTCGAGTTTCCCATTAACACCGGGCGGCGGCCAAGTGCTAGCTAGCACCAGCTCCTCCCCGCTGTAACGTCTCCCGCTGCAAACAGTGGCTCCGTCCGCCGACCCGGGAGATCCCCGGGGCGATCCATGCGTCCGTGACATATATACAGAGTGAAAGGTGTAGAAAGAAGAAAGAAGATTAAAAAAAGGCTGTTGCAACGGGCAGCCGACTCGTGTGGCGCCACCGGTCCGGCGGAACCGGAACCGGAAAAAGAAATTCACATGATTATCCCATGTGAATTTCATTTGTATTACGCGGCTATTTTTTCTGTTTGGTGCATTTTTCTTGTGGGAATCCAGCCGCTCGTGGGCGTCGCCATCTTGGTAACGGGAGCTCAGTTTTTCATCCATCGTGGCCGATGTTTCGCGTTTACTTAGTAATTTATACCTGGTTCCACATCTACAAACCTCTTATGATTATCCCACGTGAATTTCTTTTGTATTATGCCGCTATTTTTTCCGTTTCATGCAGTTTCAGTCATCATCACTGCCACGATGACTAAACATGGCGGCATCCACATTGGTGTGTGAGCTCAAAGCGGAAAAAGGAGGAATAATGAGGATTTCTTCTTCTTTGCTATATTCCATGTCAGCCATGATTCCTTCAGCGCGTGTCTGCCACCTTCTAAACTGTCAGATCAATACAGATTAGTACAAATTCTCAGTACAGCCGGGGGACGTCAATAAGTTGACTGGCGCCTAGCGGCTGCCCCGGCCTTGGATGCGCTCTGCAGAGCGTGCCCAAATGCCAAGTCACGTTTCGTTACCTTGTATTCATACATGTGTAATGACAATAAAGTTGAATCTCATCTCATCTCATCTCAAGTGAACATGTGCAGTTGCTGCGCTGTGCCACTGGGGGCATGTAACCCGTCCATAAAATGTGGACAGTTAAAGGGTTAACACGTCCTGGAGGTTTTTGGGGGTTTTTTTCACCATCCAGCTGCTCCTTCTTAGCCGTTAGCTCCAGTCTTCCTGCCCGGCTGCTCCTCCCTCATCGTCCCGCCACTGCCGGTGGCTGAAGTGGCTTTTAAACTTCCACCAAACTGAAATCCGACACCATCGGCAGTCCCTCCTTCACCTCCGAGCCCCAGCGACGTGAGCCCTGAGGCAACCATTCAGTCCAGTGTGAGCTGCTGGATCAGAGCGGAGTAACCCGAGTCGGTGTGCCTCCCTCCGGGCTGAACCTCCATGACGAACCGAGGGGAAATAAAGATGAGTCGCAGCTTAACCCTAACAACACTGTGAACCGGTACGTGTAAATGCGCTTATTGATGTTTCTTGTCTTACTTTTATATTATAGAAACTTTAGAAATCCACTTTGCGATTGTCTTTTTTCTAAATTAAAAAAATATATATGTGTAAAAGCTGTCACTGAGCGATCGGCAACTCAGCCGAAATTATTCATCAGATTTTAGAGAAACTTGACTGTTTCTTATTTTAATACCAAATTATGTTTTGAGTAAGGGTAGACCTTATTCATCAAATATATGTGCTTTATTGATCGGGATGCTTTTTAGACAAATCTTCATCATTTTTGCTTCATATTATATGAAGTGTATTTTGTTTGCAGATGACACGACTTCTATTTGTTGTGGGGAACATTATGAGCAGCTTCTGGATACAGTGGAACATGAATTACAGATTAATAAGAAATGGTCTGACTTAAACAAATTGTCTCTTCATCTCGGTAAAACTAAATGTATAATACTTAGAAATTCCACAGTAAACGCCAATAGAAAACTCAAAATAAATGATGCTGAAATTGATACAGTTCTTGAAACCAAATTTCTAGGAGTTATTGTTGATAGTAAATTAAATTGGAAATTACATATAAATTATGTCAAAACCAAAATGGTCAAATCAACAGCTATACTAAAGCAAAAGACTTATGTCATAGATCACTGTGTATTTTATACAGTTCACTCACTGTTCCATATATGCGCTATTGAAGTTTGGAGAAATACTTATAAAACAAACATACAGTGGGGTAAAAAAGTATTTAGTCAGCCACCACTTGTGCAAGTTCTCCCACTTAAAAGATGAGAGAGGTCTCCAATTTTCATCATAGGTATACCTCAACTATGAGAGACAAAATGAGAAAAAAAAACCAGAAAATCACATTGTCTGATTTTTAAAGAATTTATTTGCAAATTATGGTGGAAAATAAGTATTTGCTCAATAACAAAAGTTCATCTCAATACTTTGTTATATACCCTTTGCTGGCAATGACAGAGGTCAAACGTTTTCTGTAAGTCTTCACAAGGTTTTCACACACTGTTGCTGGTATTTTGACCCATTCCTCCATGCAGATCTCCTCTAGAGCAGTGATGTTTTGGGGCTGTCGCTGGGCAACATGGACTTTCAACTCCCTCCAAAGATTTTCTATGGGGTTGAGATCTGGAGACTGGCTCGGCCACTCCAGGACCTTGAAATGCTTCTTACGAAGCCACTCCTTCGTTGCCCGGGCGGTGTGTTTGGGATCATTGTCATGCTGAAAGACCCAGCCACGTTTCATCTTCAATGCCCTTGCTGATGGAAGGAGGTTTTCACTCAAAATCTCACGATACATGGCCCCATTCATTCTTTCCTTTACACGGATCAGTCGTCCTGGTCCCTTTGCAGAAAAACAGCCCCAAAGCATGATGTTTCCACCCCCATGCTTCACAGTAGGTATGGTGTTCTTTGGATGCAACTCAGCATTCTTTCTCCTCCAAACATGACAAGTTGAGTTTTTACCAAAACGTTCTATTTTGGTTTCATCTAACCATATGACATTCTCCCAGTCCTCTTCTGGATCATCCAAATGCTCTCTAGCAAACTTCAGACCGGCCTGGACATGTACTGGCTTAAGCAGGGGGACACATCTGGCACTGCAGGATTTGAGTCCCTGGTGGCGTAGTGTGTTACTGATAGTAGCCTTTGTTACTTTGGTCCCAGCTCTCTGCAGGTCATTCACTAGGTCCCCCCGTGTGGTTCTGGGATTTTTGCTCACCGTTCTTGTGATCATTTTGAACCCACGGGGTGAGATCTTGCGTGGAGCCCCAGATCGAGGGAGATTATCAGTGATCTTGTATGTCTTCCATTTTCTAATAATTGCTCCCACAGTTGATTTCTTCACACCAAGCTGCTTACCTATTGCAGATTCAGTCTTCCCAGCCTGGCGCAGGTCTACAATTTTGTTTCTGGTGTCCTTTGACAGCTCTTTGGTCTTGGCCATAGTGGAGTTTGGAGTCTGACTGTTTGAGGTTGTGGACAGGTGTCTTTTATACTGATGAGTTCAAACAGGTGCCATTAATACAGGTAACGAGTGGAGGACAGAGGAGCCTCTTAAAGAAGAAGTTACAGGTCTGTGAGAGCCAGAAATCTTGCTTGTTTGTAGGTGACCAAATACTTATTTTCCACCATAATTTGCAAATAAATTCTTTAAAAATAAGACAATGTGATTTTCTGGATTTTTTTTTTCCTCATTTTGTCTCTCATAGTTGAGGTATACCTATGATGAAAATTGGAGACCACTCTCATCTCTTAAGTGGGAGAACTTGCACAATTGGTGGCTGACTAAATACTTTTTTGCCCCACTGTACATCCAATCTTTTTACAACAAAAAAAAGCTATACAGGTTATAACCAATAAACCTTATTGTGAGCAAACAAATTCACTATTTACTGAATTAGGTGCATTAAAATTTCCTTATCTGGTAGATTACAGTACAATTCAAATAATGCACAAGGCAAACAACGGACAGTTACCACCGAATATCCAGAAGCTGTTTAAAATCAGAAAAAATGCATACAATTTACAAGGAACACTTGTTTTTGTAAAACCTCATTTTAGAACCAATACAAAACAACACTCTGTTAAGGGCTTTGAACTCTGAACAACTGTCCTGACAACATTAAAATGTGTAGAACAACTTCCGGTCTGGACACCATGGTGATAGCAGCTTAACGCTGAAGCTCCCAGACCCAATCCAGGAAAATACCTTGAAAATCAGACTTAACGGATTTTTGGAAGAGTGAAAATCAAAGGACAAAGTCATCATGCCTAAAGGAAAACAGAAGAAATCGACATTTACCAGGCCAGGACACGCATCGGCCGGAGAATCTGATCCGGAGGATTTCCATTCAGAAGACGAGGAGCTGAATGAAGCTAACAAAAAGATTAGCTTGAAAATGGTACTTAAAGAATTAAGACGATTTCGCCGAGAGTGTTGGGCCAAATTTCGTGAAATCAAAGAAGAATTAAAAAGGACAAACAGCAGAGTGGACCAGGCCGAGGACTGAATCTTGGAAGCAGAGGAAAGAATAAAAGGGCTGGAAGATTCCGTGCTGGATCTACACAAAAGGCAGTCAAGACTGGAGGCTAAGCTAACCGACCAAGAAGGAAGACTGAGAAGAGACAACATAAGAATTCATGGTCTGAAAGAAGGAGTCGAGGATGGTTTCACCACAATGGCGGCATGCATGGAATCCTTACTGAGAGAGAAGTTGGATATTCCCCAATCCACCGACTTGAAGATAGAAAGGGCGCACCGTACATTAGCCCCTAGGCCGGCGGCGGAAGCGCCTCCACGATCGGTGGTGGTGAGGTTCTCCAACTCCAAAATAAAACAAGAGGCTGTAAGACTGGCTTGGCAGAAAAAAGGATTTATGCACCAAGAGAGAAAAGTTTTCGTGGAACACGATTACGCCCCGGAGGTCCTTAAAAAGCGTCGGGAATACAACGACGCTAAAAAGGTACTACGAGAGAAAAAACTGCGCTTCCAGACACCATTTCCGGCAAAGCTGCACGTCTTCTACAGCGATGAGACTTGTCTCTACAATTCAGCGGAAGAAGCAACCGCGGATATGGCGAGAAGAGGGCTCCCGGTAACGGTGTTTAAACCCGCAGCAGACCCGATCGAAAGAATCAAGGCTCAAACGTGGTCCACACAGAGACCCTCAAAATCCACGGGCCAGCAGCGGGAAACCCAGCGTCAGAGCTACAAGGAAAAACTGGCCGTTTACAGGAGGGAATAACGATTTTTTTAGTCAATCTGCACATCCAACCCCCCTCCTACAAGGTAACAAACATTAAAGGAGATGCAGAATCAGCATGTGGTAAAACATTTCATGGAACAGTCAAAATATTAGAAATAAATAAGTCTTTAAAAAAAAAAAAAAAAAACTTGTTAAAATAGAAATGTGACAATGATCCACATGTTCTCCCCACACTAACAAATACTGTATTAGCGTGAACGTTTGCTGTGATGGTGGTGGGAGGGTGCACACAATTTCATAGGGTATAGGCATAAAAAAAAATAAAATAAAATCATTACAAGTTCGGATTGGGATCTGAAATTCACGTTAAAAACATGGGAAAACTTACAGGGGTAAGAGAGCGCCCTCAACAAGTAACAAAGTTTGAGGAATTTCCCTCAGAGCCTACACTCCATCAAGGCTCTTCCAGGGTCTCTAAAAAGACCTCAGCTCAGGAAGTTCTTTTGTCAGTTTTTTGTTTTAAAGTTTTATACACTATGTTCTTAATGTTTTTATGTTCTTAATGTTCTTTTAGTTTCTGAGTAGCATAAAAGAGGGCCACCACACTGTTATACTAAATAAGACAATACAATGGAGAAACAGGGTGTAACCAAAATAATCTCATATAATGTAAAAGGGATCCTGAATCCAGTTAAAAGATCCAAGATTCTAGGCAAAATGAAAAAAGACAAAGCAGGAATAATATTTTTACAAGAAACCCACCTAACAGACGTGGAGCACACTAAACTCAATAGACAAGGGTTTAAAATGATCTCTTCATCTTCATATAAGTCAGGGAGGAGGAAGGGAGTAGCGACATTGATCTCAACCAAAATTACATTTGAAAAAAAATCAGAACACAAAGATAAAGAAGGGAGATACAGTTTGGTACTTGGGCGGCTAGTGGGAGAAGATATCACCCTGCTGAATGTATATGCACCTCCAGGGGCTAACTGGAAATTTTATAAAAATGTATTTGACCTAATGATAACTAAAGCCCAAGGTTTTGTGATATGTGGTGGAGACTTCAATCTAAGACTGAATCCATACTGGGATGCATCAGGTAATTCTCCACATCAAAATAACACTCAAAGTAGGAATACTCGGATGCTACTAAAAGAAATGGGAATCTGTGATGTGTGGAGGGAATTCAACCCCAGTGTAAAAGATTATACATTTTACTCAGCGCCACATTCATCATACTCAAGGATTGACAATTTTTTTATGCTTAATAGAGACATTGGAAGAGTAAAAACATGTAAAATAGGACTGATGGATCTCTCTGACCACAGTCCGATCTATATGGACTTAAGTATCCAAAAATACACAAATAATACATTTTCTTGGAGGTTAAATTCAAATGTCCTGAAAGGACCACTGAAAGATGAATTGGAATCAGATATTCTCAGATATTTGGAAGAAAATGATAATGGAGAAGTATCCCCTTTAATACTGTGGGACGCATGCAAAGCTGTAATAAGGGGAAAGATTATTGCAAAACTGGCAATCCAAAAGAAACTGAGACAAGAAAAACTAACCACATTAGAGTCAGAACTTAAGAACCTAGAAAAAGAGCACAAAGACAACACTCATTCTAATGACTCGCTCAAGATTAAGGAAATTAAAAACCAAATAAATGAGATCTACACAATAGAAATCCAGAAGAAACTTACATTTCTGAAACAAAAATACTATGAAGCAGGCAGCAAATCAGCAAAATTACTAGCCTATAAATTGAGGAAACAACAAACGGAGAGAGCAATCTACAAAATCAGAGACCCAGTATCAAAGGAAATAAAATTCAGAATTCAGGATATTCTTAAAAGCTTCGAGAACTACTATAAGAACTTGTACTCCCTCAAAAAACATAAAAACGCATCCGAAGCATTCCTAAACACATTAAACCTTCCCCAACTTACTGAGTCTCAAAATAAAACACTACTGTCAGAAATACAACCTAAAGAATTAGAAAAAGCAATTATGAAACTTAACACTAGCAAATCCCCAGGAGCAGATGGCTATACAGCAGAGTGGTGCAAAACCTTTAAACAGCAACTATCTCCTCTCCTCCTGAAAACATTTAACTATGTCCTCCACACAGGGGAAATCCCCCCCTCCTGGAGAGAAGGGGTCATTGCAGTCATACCTAAACCTGAAAAGGATAAACTAGACTGCTCCAACTACAGACCAATCAGTGTATTAAATGAGGACTATAAGGTTTTTTACCACTATCCTTGCCAAAAGATTAGAAAATATACTGACAGACTTAATTCATTTAGACCAAACAGGTTTTATAAGACAAAGACAGACACAAGACAACATTAGACGCACTTTACACATAATTCATCATATAAAAAAATATAATTTAAATGCAGTCATATTGGGATTAGATGCTGAAAAAGCATTCGATTCAGTTGACTGGTCTTTCCTATATAAAATCTTATCCAGTTTCAATTTTCATAACAACTTCATTGGAACTATCCAGGCATTATATAAAAAACCAACAGCTAAAATAAGGATTAACAGTAATTTATCATCATCTTTTGAGCTGGAAAGAAGATGTCGTCAGGGCTGCCCCTTGTCTCCACTGCTCTTTGCAATCTTCATAGAACCTCTGAGCCAATGGATAAGACAGAATCAAAAAATTCAAGGTATTACACTTGGTCAGAAGGAACATAAAATAGCACTCTTTGCTGATGACATTTTAATATACCTGGGGCAGCCGGACACCTCTTTTCCAGAACTAATCTCAGTTTTTTCAGAGTATGGAGATTTATCGGGGTACGGATTAAACATGCATAAAACCCAAGTTTTAACATTCAACTATGACCCAAATCAATATTTACTAAGCAAACTCAAAACTAACTGGGAGATGGAATCTATGAAATATCTGGGGGTCAATATCCCGAAACAACTCAACAAAATTATAACACTAAACTATGATCCACTGGTGGCAAAAATAAAATCTGATCTAGCAAGATGGAATATGATACCATTCTTGGGTACTGCACAAAGAATTGAAGCAGTCAAAATGAATATACTTCCACGTCTTCTATACCTTTTCCAAACAATACCGGTAGAACCTCCCCAAAAAACATGGAAGAACTGGACAGAAGGATCTCAAGATTCATATGGCAGGGCAAGAGACCTAGAATCAGATATAGAACCCTACAGCTAAACAAAGACAAAGGTGGGCTCGCGCTGCCAAATATCAGGGACTATTTTAAAGCCGCACAAATTAAAACTTTAGTAGAGATATGTAACCCAGTCTACACTGCACAATGGAAGGAGATGGAATGCCAAATAACAAGTGACATCCCCCTACAGGCGATAATAGGGAACAATGCCTTATCTAAACTTTTGAATAACACTAACCCGTGTTATAAGACCAAAGAAGAAATAAAAAGGAAAAACAGCAGAGTGGACCAGGCCGAGGACCGAATCTTGGAAGCAGAGGAAAGAATAAAAGGGCTGGAAGATACCGTGCTGGAGCTACACAAACGACAGTCTAGACTGGAGGCTAAGCTAACCGACCAAGAAGGAAGACTAAGAAGAGACAACATAAGAATTCATGGTCTGAAAGAAGGAGTCGAGGATGGTTTCACCACAATGGCAGCATGCATGGAATCCTTACTGACAGAGAAGTTGGATATTCCCCAAACCACCGACTTGAAGATAGAAAGGGCGCACCGTACATTAGCCCCTAGGCCGGCGGCGGAAGCGCCTCCACGATCGGTGGTGGTGAAGTTTTCCAACTCCAAAATAAAACAAGAGGTTGTAAGACTGGCTTGGCAGAAAAAAGGATTTATGCACCAAGAGAGAAAAGTTTTCGTGGAACACGATTACGCCCCGGAGGTCCTTAAAAAGCGTCGGGAATACAACGACGCTAAAAAGGTATTACGAGAGGAAAAACTGCACTTCCAGACACCATTTCCGGCGAAGCTGCAGGTTTTCTACGGGGATGAGACGTGTCTCTACAACTCGGCGGAAGAAGCAACCGCGGATATGGCGAGAAGAGGGCTCCCGGTAACGGTGTTTAAACCCGCAGCAGACCCGATCGAAAGAATCAAGGCTCAAACGTGGTCCACACAGAGACCCTCAAAATCCACGGGCCAGCAGCGGGAAACCCAGCACCAGAGCTACAAGGAAAAACTGGCCGTTTACAGGAGGGAATAACGATATTTTTAGTCAATCTGCACATCCAACCCCCCTCCTACAAGGTAACAAACATTAAAGGAGATGCAGAATCTGCAAGTGGTAAAACATTTCATGGAACAGTCATAATATTAGAAACAAATAAGTCCTTTAAAAAAAAAAAAAAAAAAAAAAACTTGTTAAAATAGTAATGTGGCAATGAACCACATGATCTCTCCACACTAACAAATACTGTATTAATGTGAATGTTTGCTGTGATGGTGGTGGGAGGGTGCACACAATTTCATAGGGTATAGGCATAAAAAAAAAAATCATTACAAGTTCGGATTGGGATCTGAAATTCACGTTAAAACATGGGACAACTTACAGGGGTAAGAGAGGGCCCTCGGCACGTAACGGAATCTGAGGAATTTCCCTCAGAGCCAACACACCATCATGGCTCTTCTAAGGTCACTAAAAAGACCTCAGCTCAGGAAGTTCTTTTGTCAGTTTTTTGTTTTAAAGTTTTATATACTATGTTCTTAATGTTTTTTATGTTCTTAATGTTCTTTCAGTTTCTGAGTAGCATAAAAGAGGGCCACCACACTGTTATACTAAATAAGACAACACAATGGAGAAACAGGGTGTAACCAAAATAATCTCATATAATGTAAAAGGGATCCTGAATCCAGTTAAAAGATCCAAGATTCTAGGCAAAATGAAAAAAGACAAAGCAGGAATAATATTTTTACAAGAAACCCACCTAACAGACGTGGAGCACACTAAACTCAATAGACAAGGGTTTAAAATGATCTCTTCATCTTCATATAAGTCAGGGAGGAGGAGGGGAGTAGCGACATTGATCTCAACCAAAATTATATTTGAAAAAAAATCAGAACACAAAGATAAAGAAGGGAGATACAGTATGGTACTTGGGCGGCTAGAGGGAGAAGACATCACCCTGCTAAATGTATATGCACCTCCAGGGGCTAACTGGAAATTTTACAAAAATGTATTTGACCTAATGATAACTAAAGCCCAAGGTTTAGTGATATGTGGTGGAGACTTCAATCTAAGACTGAATCCATACTGGGATGCATCAGGTAATTCTCCACATCAAAATAACACTCAAAGTAGGAAAACTCGGATGCTACTAAAAGAAATGGGAATCTGTGATGTGTGGAGGGAATTCAACCCCAGTGTAAAAGATTATACATTTTACTCAGCACCACATTCATCATACTCAAGGATTGACAATTTTTTTATGTTTAATAGAGACATTGGAAGAGTAAAATCATGTAAAATAGGACTGATGGATCTCTCTGACCACAGTCCGATCTATATGGACTTAAGTATCCAAAAATACACAAATAATACATTTTCTTGGAGGTTGAATTCAAATGTCCTGAAAGGACCACTGAAAGATGAACTGGAATCAGATATTCTCAGATATTTGGAAGAAAATGATAATGGAGAAGTATCCCCTTTAATACTGTGGGACACATGCAAAGCTGTAATAAAGGGAAAGATTATTGCAAAACTGGCAATCCAAAAGAAACTGAGACAAGAAAAACAAACCACATTAGAGTCAGAACTTAAGAACCTAGAAAAAGAGCACAAAGACAACACTCATTCTAATGACTCGCTCAAAATTAAGGAAATTAAAAAACAAATAAATGAGATCTACACAATAGAAATCCAGAAGAAACTTACATTTCTGAAACAAAAATACTACGAAGCAGGCAGCAAATCGGCAAAATTACTAGCCTATAAATTGAGGAAACAACAAACGGAGAGAGCAATCTACAAAATCAGAGACCCAGTATCAAAGGAAATAAAATTTAGAATTCAGGATATTCTTAAAAGCTTCGAGAACTACTACAAGAACTTGTACTCCCTCAAAAAACATAAAAACGCATCTGAAGCATTCCTAAATGTCAAACTAAAGAACCCTATCGATTTCTGCAATGGATTGCCTATGATCAAGACTTTACTCCTAATAAAACAGACACTAGATTTAAAAAGTGGAAAGAGAACGGACTGATAAAATATTACAATTTTTTTAAAGGGCAAATTTTAAGAAGTTTTGAAGATTTGAAAAAACAAGGTCTAATAAATCAAGACCTTCACAGGTTCTTTCAGCTTAGACACCACATAAACAATATACTTAAAAAGGAGGATTTGGAAAGGGCCCAGTCAGGTGTTCTGAAGGTCTTAATGGCATATAAAGGGATCCCAGGGATCAGATACATTTCTAAAATATACCAAGGTCTTCAAGACTTAAAAGGAGACAACACATCATATATAAAAGAGAGATGGGAAAAAGAGGGGAATTTCACTTTACAATTGGAAATATGGGAAAAGCTAAATAAACAGCAATGGAAAAGTACCTCATCCCTGCAGTGGAGAGAATTTGGATGGAAAAATTTGGTAAGATTTTTCAGAACACCTGCACAAAACAAATTTACCCATAAGGGGTTGAATTGTTGGCGCTTGTGTGGTGAAGAGACTGCAAATCATTTTCATGTGTTTTGGTCATGCCCAATTATCCACCAATATTGGACCAATGTACAGACAATATTGGGGGAAATATTCAAGATAACAGTCCCCTTTTCTTTTGTAACTTTGTATTTGGGTTTACTACCGGAATCACTGGAAAGACGAGGAGAAAAATACTTATTCACTGTTTTAATACTGGCAAGTAAAAAAGCCCTAACTAAAAAATGGATGTTGAAGGACTGTCCTACACCTGAAGATTGGATTAACGTGATCCAAGACATTTACTCGATGGAAAAGTTGACATTCGCACTGAGACAGGACATGGATGGGTTCTTGAACTTTTGGCAACCCTGGATCACATATGTGTCTTCCATTAGATCTAATCTTTGACAAATACCATTTCAATAATGGCACCGCTCTTTGTTCCAATGCTACTCAGATGCTCTTTTATTTTTATTTATTTTTATTTTTTTGCTCTTTTGTTTTGTTTTTGTTTTGTTTTTTCTTGTTTTGTTTTTTGTTTGGTTTTTTTTTTTTGTTCTCTTTAATTTCTCTTTTTCTTTCACTTAAAAAAAGGGGTGTTGTAATAATTATTCTTCCAATGTTGTCAAAAAACAAAAAAAAAGGAACATGTGATGAAAGTGTAAACAATGCAATGCTGTAATGACGTGTATACCCTTTACAAAAGCTTAAATAAAAAAAAAAAAACACCCAAGAATGGCTAAGAGCAAAACACTGGACTATTCTAAAGTGGCCTTCTATGAGCCCCGATCTAAATCCTATTGAACATCTGTGGAAGGAGCTGAAACATGCCGTCTGGAGAAGGCACCCTTCAAACCTGAGACAACTGGAGCAGTTTGCTCATGAGGAGTGGGCCAAAATACCTGCTGAGAGGTGCAGAAGTTTCATTGACAGTTACAGAAATCGTTTGATTGCAGTGATTGCCTCAAAAGGTTGTGCAACAAAATATTAAGTTAAGGGTACCATCATTTTTGTCCAGGCCCGTTTCATGAGTTTTTTTTTTTTTAAATAATTCTGTTGAACCACAATTCAAAAGCATTGTGTGATTTTCATTGGTTAATTTTCATAGAATTTTTATTTATTACCACTTTTGTCAGATTCAAGTTATTTCTGTGACCACTGTGGGTTTTTCTTTCATTAACAGAGGGGTACCAACAATTTTGTCCACGTCTGTATCTGTTTAGAATATGACATTAGTTGCGTTTTGTTTTTGATTTTTTTGTTTTTTGCTTTAGCATGATTTGTGTTTTTGGTGCCTTTTTCCCTCTGTAGAGGTTGATAATGCACAACATTTTGTAATGGTAAAAGAAGTAGGTTATATAAGCTCTGCTTCTACCTACACCCTTTCGGTTTTTGCTGTTTTTTTTATATATATATCTACTCTTATATATTTTTTATGTATTATGAAGCCAAACCGAATAAACTTAAACTAAAAAAAACCTGATATCTTCACCCTCTCCTTGTAAGTTGCACGCTTGCAGTGAAAATAGTGATCTCGCCACCGAGCAATCAAAATCTTCATAAGGTCTATTGTCTGCAATATCCATTTATTTCTACAATTTAGATGCATAATTAAGAGTGCGGGTTGGATCCGCTGGAACCATTGAGCTTTTATTTTGTACAATTTTTAACGTCACCCAAATCAGTTGGCAAATACGGAAGTCAGAGCCTCGACACAGGGATTCTGGGTGCACAGAATGAAAGGAAAAAATTCAATTTCTTTTCTCTCTAGACGAAATTAAGGCTACAAAAGTACTATATTCATGTTTATTATGTTCTCAGCTTTTGGCAGAGGTAATAATATGCTTATTTAATAATATGCTTATTCTCAATGAGTATTCCCTTTAACTTGGAGATTACTGATTATCCCCCTCACAGCTGTTCTTAGAACTTTGGTTGCCATTGCTCCATTTACAGACGCTGCTTGACCGTAAATCAATAACTGAAATGAGAAATGTAACATGAGCCTACTGTTCTGCTCCTCAGTGACATGGATAATGGGAACTGACCTCACTGCTGTTCCAGCCAAAGCTGTCAGTGAGGCTGGCGGTGGAGGCGCTCTGCTGGTCCACCAGTAACAGATGGGCAAACAGTCTCTGAAGCTCCAGTGGGATCACTCGCACCTAAAGGAACAAACAAAATTTAATGCACAGACACTTGCACATAACATATGGGTTTACACTATGACTTTTCAGTCCTTACTTTTGCCTCCGGTTTGTCTTTGTCCTCCAGACATCCTAATTCTTCGGGCCCCAGCCTGAACAGTTCCTCTGTAAAAACACAAGCACACAGACACAATAGAGAGCAAGCATAAAAGTGTGTCTTTTTTTTAACAAAGGAGGCAGTAACTAGTTTTAGTTTGTCACTCATATGTACTCAATTTTTGCAAAAAAAAATTACATTGGATGAAACATTTAATCAATATGTGAAGAAAAAAATACTTTTACTTTTTGCATCTAGTCATATTCTTTGAGTTACTTTTAATTTATTTAAGTGTCTGACTGTTTCAGGTCTGAAGTAGCTACGCCAGACTGGATTGTCAATTATATACATAAAATGTTCAGATAATTTTCCCCTGTTTTCTCTGATAAATCAAAAGTAGTAGTGAATTTTAAGTTAGACAAAAGAAAAAAATCCCCCATGGTTAATATGACTAATTTTAAAATGCTGCACAGAAAGAAAAGCAAGTTTATGAATGTACTGTACTGTAATTACAGCATCTTTAATGATTTTTGTGAATTTATTATTTCATTTAATTGACATCATTTTCTGCTACAGTGCTTTAGGAGAAAAATGCCCCCTTACTGATTTTTTATATTTTTGCATATTTATCATACTTCAGCTAATCAAACTAATTTTAATATTAAACAAAGATAACCCAAGTAAATACAAAATGCAGTTTCTAAATGATGATATTATTTATAAAGGGACAAAGCTATCCAAACCTCCTGGCCCTGTGTGAAAAAGTAACTGCCCCCTAAACCTAATAACTGGTTGTGCCACCCTTGACAGCAACAATTGCAAGCAAGCGTTTGCAATAACTGTCAATGAGTCTTTTACATCACTGCTGAGGAATTTTGTCCCACTCTTCTTTGCAGAATTGTTTTAATTCAGCCACATTGGAGGGCTTGAGCTTGAGGTCATGAACTGATGGCCAGACATTCTCCTTCAGGATTTTCTAGTCAAGAGCAGAATTCATGGTTCCATCAATTATGGCAAGTCATCCAGGTCCTGAAGCAGCAAAGCAGCCCCATATCATCACACTCCCACCACCATGTTTAACTGTTGGTACGATGATCTTTTTATGAAATGCTGTGTTAGGTTTATTCCAGATATAACGGGATGCAAAAGCACAACTTTTGTCTTGTCAGTCAACAGAATACTTTTCCGAAAGTCTTGGGGATCATCAAGATGTTTTTTAGGAACACTTATACTCAAAGATGGGTTAGAATAGTCATAAATTGTGCTCAAATAAAAGTAGCACTGGCTTATGATATTAATTACACAAATAAAAGTAAGCATAGTCACCAAAACATTACTCGAGTAAGAAGGCATGAGTGGCAAGAGGCAAGAGTGACAACTTTACTCTGGCCAGTTTGTGGTCTTTTTCACTTAAATTTGTAAATAGAATATAATAGAATAGGCTTTATTGTCATTGTACAGTTGTACAGTACAATGAAACTGTGGGTGCTCCACCAAGCTACTGCACAATAAACTAAGACAAAACGATTAGATAAAACATGGTTAAAGAACACATGATTAAACACACAACTGAAATAAAAATAATATAGTAGTGACTTCACAGATGGAACAATGCACATAAAAGTGTGGAGTGCAGAACACACAATTGAACACATGATTGAATAAAATGGCCCAAGGATTATGGAAAAATATACATAGTTGTGGTTTTGCGGATGGGTTAATATACATGAAAGTGCGGAGTGCAAAGACAGGTGTGTTATTGTGATAATTACAAAGGTTCTCAGTTCTGTGCATGTGAGCGTTTGGAGGGAGGGGGGTGGGGCCTCTGACTGTTTGCAGTTCGGATGGCCCAGGGGAAGAAACTGTCAGTCTGGAGGTGTGGGACCTGATTGATCTGAACCATTGTCCAGAGGGAAGCAGGTCAAACAGGTGGTGGGCAGGATGTGAGGGGTCTCCTGTGATGGCCTTGATCTTTCTGAGACAGAAGGATCTGGAGATGTCCTCCAGGGAGGGCTGAGGGCCACCGATGATTTTTTGGGCGGTGTTGATGACCCTCTGCACAGCCTTCCTATTCTTGGCCATGGAGCCGGCGTACCACAAACCCAGACAGTAGATGAACACGCTCTCCACTGAGCAGCAGTAGAAGGCCAGCAACAACTTCTGGTTCAGGTTGTTCTTCCGCAGGATACGGAGGAAGTGCAGCCGCTGCTGGGCTTTCTTCACCAGGGCCTTGGTGGTGACAGACCAGGAGAGGTCAGAGGAGATGTGGGTGCCCAAGAACCTGAAGGTGGGGACGGTTTCCACGCGGTCGCCATTTATGAGGGATGGGGAGGGGGGTTCCTGTCTGTTCTTCCTGAAGTCCAGTATGAGTTCTTTGTTTTTTGGACATTCAGTTTCAGGTTGTTTGCTTGGCACCACAGCAGCAAATTCTCTACCTCCGCCCTGTATGCCTTCTCATTGTCATGAGTAATGAGCCCAACCAAGGTGGTGTTGTCCATGTACTTCACAATGACAGTGGTTGGGTGGGTTGTAATACAGTCAAAGGTGTACAGGGAGTACAGTAGAGGGTTTAGCACAAAGCCCTGGGGGGAGTCAGTGCTGAGAGACAGTGTGGATGAGTGGTGGGAGCCGAGTCTGACTGTTTGTGGGCAGTTGGTGAGAAAGGTTTTTTTTATCCAGGAGCAGGGTGGGGTGGGGTGGGAGGAATCTGGAGGAGATGCAATTTATTGATCAGGATGTCCAGGATGATGGTGTTGAAAGCTGAGCTGTAGTCCACAAAGAGCATCCTCACATAGCTCCTTGGGTTCTCCAGGTGGCTCAATGCTCTGTGGAGTGTGGTGGCAATGGCGTCTTCTGTAGACCAGTTCTCCCTGTAGGCGAACTGGTGGAGATCGGAGGGAGGAGGAAGACAGTCCCTGATGTGCTGGGACACCAGTCGCTCAAAACACTTCATGACTATAGACGTGAGTGCTATGGGTCTGTAGTCGTTCAGGCTGTCAACTGCAAATCTTTTCCTATAAAATTGTGAGGGTTTTTTGCATGAATTTATGATTTTTTTGTTCAGAAAACTGCAACTTTATCATGCAAATTTTTAAACTTTTCCTCTAAAATTTACAGTTTAAAATTTAAGATTTTTTGTGTACATGAGACTTTCCCCTCATGGATAATCACCTTATCATGAAGGGAGGTTTACATGCCCAAGTGATCCCAGGAGCTATGTTGTCCGGGCCAATTTGCCTCTGGTAGGGTCACCCAAGATAAACTGGTCCTGGGTTAAGAGCCAGACTAAGAACAATCCAACAGACTCTCATGATGAATGCTCGAACAAAGATTCAGTGAACCTCGCCCAGTATGGGGTTACTGGGGCCCCACCCTGGAGCCAGGCCTGGGGGGGGGGGCTCAATGGCTAGCACCTGGTGGCCAGGTTTCTGCCCATGGGACCCGGCCGGGCTCAGCCCAAAAGGAGTAACATGGGTCCGCCCTCCAGTGGGCTCACCACTTGCAGGAGGGACCATGGGGGTCCGGTGTTATGTGGATCAGGTGGCGGTCGAAGGCAGAGACCTTGGCCGTCTGATCCCAGGCATCCTAAACTGGCTATTGGGACATGGAATGTCACCTCTCTGGTGGGGAAGGAGCCTAAGCTGGTGTATGAGGTTGAGAGATACTGGCTAGATATAGTCGGCCTCACCTCAACACACAGCTCTGGTTCTGGAACCAGTGTCCTGGAGAAGGGCTGGAGCTTGGCCTACTCTGAAGTTTCCCCAGGCGAGAGGCGATGAGCAGGATTGGGAATTCTTGTATCCCCCCACCTTGCTGCCTCTATATTGGAGTTTTCCCCGGTGGATGAAAGGATTGTTTCCTTGTGCTTTCGGGTTGGGAAATGGGTCCTGACCATCATTTGTACCTATGCACCAAATGATGGTTCAGAGTACCCACCCTTTTTGGAGTCTCTGATTAGGGTGCTGGAGAGTGCTCCTCTTGGAGACTCCATTGTCCTACTGGGGGACTTCAATGCACACGTGGGCAACGACAGTGAAACCTGGGGGGGGGGGGGGTGATTGGGCCTAATCTGAACCCGAGTGATGTTCAGTTATGGACTTCTGTGCTAACCACAGTTTGTCCATAACGAACACCATGTTCAAGCATAAGGGTGTCCATATGTGCACCTGGCACCTGGACACCCTAGGTTGCAGGTCGATGATCGATTTTGTTATTGTGTCATCAGACCTGCGACTGTATGTCTTGGACACTTGGGTAAAGAGAGGTGCAGAGCTGTCAACTGATCACCACCTGGTGGTGAGTTGGATCCGATGGTAGGGTAGGATGCCATTCAGACCTGGTAGACCCAAACGCATAGTGGGGGTGTGCTGTGAATGTCTGGCTGAGACCACTGTTTGGGAGGAGGTCTTCAACTCTCACCTCCGGAAGAACTTCGACCACATTCCGAGGGAGTCTGGAGGCATGGAGTCTGAATGGGCCATGTTCTCCACCTCCATTGCTGATCTGGCTGCCCAGAACTGTGGCCACAAGGTCATTGGTGCATCTCGTGGTGGCAACCCCCGAACCAAGTGGTGGACGCCAGTGGTAAGGGTAGCTATTAAGCTGAAGAAGGAGTCCTATCGAGCTTGGTTGGCTTGTGGGACTCCTGAAGCAGCTGAGGTGTACCAGCAGGCCAAGCGGAGTGCAGCTCGGGTGGTTGCTGAAGCAAAAACTTGGGTGTGGGAGGAGTTCGGTAAGGCCATGGAACAAGACTTTCGGTCAGCCTCGAACAGATTCTGACAAACTGTCCGGCGGCTCAGGAGAGGGAAGCAGCTCCCTGTCCACACTGTGTATGGTGCAGATGGGGCGCTGCTGACTTCAACTTGGGATCTCAGCGGGCGGTGGAAGAAACACTTCAAGGATCTCCTCAATCCCAATGACACGCCTTCCACAGAGGAAGCAGGGCTTGTGGATAAGGGGGACAACTTGCCCATCACAGGGTCTGAGGTTGCCAAGGTGGTTAAAAAGCTCCTTGGTGGCCGGGCCACGGGGGTGGACGAGATTTGCCTTGAGTACCTCAAGTCCCTGGAGGTTGTAGGGCTGTCATGGTTGACACGCCTCTGCAACATTGTGTGGAGGTCGGGGACAAAGCCTTTGGCATGGCAAACCGGGGTGGTGGTTCCTCTCTTCTAGAAAGGGGACCGGAGGGTGTGCTCCCAACTTTAAAGGAATCACACTCCTCAGCTTCCCTTGGAAGGTCTATGCCAAGGTACTGGAGAGAAGACTCCGGCTGTTGGTTGAACCTCGGATACAGGAGGAGCAATGTGGCTTTCATCCTGGCCGTGGCACGTCGGGCCAACTCTATACCCTCTCGAGACTCCTCGAGGGTTCGTGGGAGTTTGCCCAACCAGTTTACATGTGTTTTGTGGACTTGGAGAAGGCATTCGACTGCGTCCCTCATGGTTTTTTGTGTGTGTGTGGGGGGGGGGGGGGGGGGGGTGCTTCGGGAGTATGGGATATCGGGCTTGTTGTTACGAGCTATCCGGTCTCTATACGACCGTTGTGAGAGTTTGGTTCATATTGCCAACACTTGGTCGGATTCATTCCCAGTGAGAGTTGGACTCCGCCAGGGATGTCCTTTGTCACCGATCATGTTCATAATTTTTATGGAAAAAGCCGGAAAAAGGTGGATTGTCGTCTCTGGGTTGGAGACAAGCTCCTGCCCCAAGTGGAGGAGTTTATGTATCTCGGGGTCTTATTCACGAGTGAGGGGAGAATGAAGCGAGAGATTGACAGATGGATCGGATCAGCATCTGCAGTGATGTGGACGTTGTACCGGTCCGTTGTGGTGAAGAGGGAGCTAAGCTCTCAGGCAAAGCTGTCGATTTACCAGTCAATCTATGTTCCTACCCTCGCCTATGGTCACGAGCTTTGAGTAATGACCGAAAGAATGAGATCGCAGATACAAGCAGCTGAAATGAGCTTTCTTTGTAGGATTGCTGGACTCACCCTTAGAGATAGGGTGAGGAGCTCAGTCATCTGGGAGAGGCTCAGAGTAGAACCGCTGCTCCTCCACATTGAAAGGAGCCAGTTGAGGTGGTTTGGGCATCTGATCAGGATGCCTCCTGGATGCCTCCCACTTGAGGTGTTTCAGGCACGTCCCACTGGGAGCAGACCCCGGGGCAGACCCAGGACTCGCTGGAGAGATTACGTCTCCCAGTTGGTCTGGGAACACCTTGGTATCCTCTCTGAAGAGCTGGAGCAGATGGCTGGGGAGAGGGAAGTCTGGGCTTCTCTGCTTGAACTGCTGCCTCCACAACCCAGACCTCCGGTAAAGTGGTAGAAGATGGTTGGATGGTTGGATGGGCATGAGACTTTATTTGCATAGCTTTTTAAGGTTTTTATCATAAATTTGAGATATTTTTCTTGTAAATGCATGACTTTTTTCATAAATAAGCTCTTTTAAATTGAATGTCCTTAGAAATCCTAATGAATTTGCAATTTTTTTCCCCATTCCTTTGCATCAGAGCCAAAACAGAATGTCCAATTTACTGTGAAAGAGTATTTTTTATGGATTTTAATCTTATAAAATACATACATATGTCACATAAATGCATATAAAATACCAAAATGCTCACTTCAAAGCAGCACACTATCTTTTCTTAGTTAAACCGTTAAAGAAATAAGTGGATTACAATTCCTGGGTTTTTGATGTCACAGATGAAAAAGCCCTGTCTTAAATTCTTTATATTGGCAAATCAGACTGATTCAATACTTGCAATTGGCTTCTTCTTCTTCAAAAAAAAAAAGCCTTTACAAAATTAGACTAGGGGTCAAAGCAGACACCGACAGTTTCAGGCAGAGCTTTAGAAGCTTATCTGATGAGCCGTAAACAATACAGCAATGGTTTTTGGTCTTAAAATATACATCTATGGGTTCTGGAGGATGCCAAAACTTTCATCTCTGGAAAGTGCACAATTCAGGACCTTTAAAGGAGATTTTTAAAAAAACAAACTATAAACTATAAACTCGCAAAACTGAGCAAAGAGGCATTCATTTTTGGTAAAGTATTCAAATTGTTGACGTTAAAAGTTACTCAAAGAATACAACCATGTGCAATTAAGTAAAAGTATTTTTTCTCAATAGTAAAAATATTGTGCAATAAAACTGCTCATAAAGTACAATTTTGTGGAAAAAGTAATATTTAGACATTAGTATTTTGTGGCCACTCTATCATCACATCTGGAAAGTATTCACAGCGCTTCACTTTTTCCACATTTTATGTTACAGTCTTATTCAAAAATGGATTAAATTCATTTTTCCCTCAAAACTGTACACACAATACTCCATAATAACAATGTGAAAAAGTCTGAGATTTTTGCAAATTTATTCAAAACAAAAAAACTAAGAAATCACATGTACATAAATATTCACAGCCTTTGCCATGAAGCTCAAAATTAAGCTCAGGTGCAGCCAGTTTCCACTGATCATCCTTGAGATGGTTCTACAGCTTAATTGGAGTCCGCCTGTGGTAAATTCAGTTGATTGGACATGATTTGGAAAGGCACACACCTGTCAGAGCACAAACCAAGCATTAAGTCAAAGGAATTGTCTGTAGACCTCCGAGACAGGATTGTCTTGAGACACAAATCTGGGGAAGGGTACAGAAAAATTTCTGCTGCTTTGAAGGTCCTATTGAGCACAGTGGCCTCCATCATCCGTAAATGGAAGGAGTTCGGAACTACCAGGACTCTTCCTAGAGCTGACTGGCTGTCTAAACTGAGCGATCGGGGAAGAAGAACCTTAGTCAGGGAGGTGACCTAGAACCTAATGGTCATTCTGTCAGAGCTCCGGCATTCCTCTGGAGAGAAAAGAACCTTCCAGAAGGACAACCATCTCTGCAGCAATCCACCATTCAGGCCTGTATGGTAGAGTGGCCAGACGGATGCCACTCCTTAGTAAAAGGCACATGGCAGCCAGTCTGGAATTTGCCAAAAGGCACCTGAAGGACTCTCGGACCATGAGAAACAAATTTCTCTGGTCTGATGAGACAAAGATTGAACTCTTTGGCATGAATACCAGGCGTCATGTTTGGAGGAAACCAGGCACCGCTCATCACCAGGCCAATACCACCCCTACAGTGAAGCATGGTGGTGGCAGCATCACGCTGTGGGGATGTTCTTCAGCGGCAGGAACTGGGAGACTAGTCAGGATAGAAGGAAAGATGAATGCAGCAATGTACAGAGACATCCTGGATGAAAACTTGCTCCAGAGTGCTCTTGACCTCAGACTGGGGTGACTGTTCATCTTTCAGCAGGACAACGACCCCAAGCACACAGCCAAGATATCAAAGGAGTGGCTTCAGGACAACGCTGTGAATGTCCTTGAGGGGTCCAGCCAGAGCCCAGACTTGAATTCAACTGAACATCTCTGGAGAGATCTGAAAATAGCTGTGCACCAACGCTTCCCATCCAACCTGATAGAGCTTGAGAGGTGCTGCGAAGAGGAATGGGTGAAACTGCCCAAAGATAGGTGTGCCAAGCTTGTGGCATTATATTCAAAAAGACTTCAGGCTGTAATTGCTGCCTAAGGTACATCAACAACGTACTGAGCAAAGGCTTATAAAACTTATGTACATGTGATTTTAGTTTTTTATTTTTAATAAATTTGCAAAAATCTAAAAAAAAAAAAAAAACCCAACTTTTTCATACTGTCATTATGGGGAATTGTGTGTAGAATTTTGAGGGGGAAAAAAATGAATTTAACCCATTTTGGAATAAGACTGTAACATAACAGCTCTAGTCTCTGATTATGTATAATTCTGGTGGAAATGTCCCCCTGTCCTCTCACCTCTGAATTCGGGTGTGAACAGAAGGGTCTGGAGCAAAGAGTTGAGGTAGCAGGTCCCACCCTGGTTCTTGATGCCGCACAGATTGCTCCTTCCCCGGTGTGGAGGTGGCTCTTCTCCCACTTTTGAAACCCTTCCCTTAGATGAAGTCGAGGAGAGGCCTTCCTCCTCATCTTCCTCAAAAAGATTCCCAAACATGCTGCTGATTTTAATTTGTGTTTCTGTCTCTCGGTTATTCCCACAACCCTCGCAGTAAACAGTGTCTTGCTATCTCATCTTGGTCTTACCAAGTTCTCTGTTGATAATGGTCGGGCTCACTCTGAAATAAGAGGACTTCACAGGGCTAAACATTGCGATTAGTACCGGTTATCTAAACGTGTGAGCTGGAGCCGCTGTTATGTCGTTAGCTTGCCTAGCACGCTAAACAAAGGCGAATCAATCGCTGCCTGACACGGAGGCGCACACCGACAGCTCAGCGAAAATAACGAAAATTATCACACCGTCGGTAACGTTTAAGGTCGGCTCTAAAAATGTCGTCGTCCTACCGAAAAGACAACGGCTTCTGTAATTAAACTGTCCCTCGAAATTGCTTGAGACGCAAGCTCTTTGTTCCCTTGTCTCTCTCAAAACGGCCAAGAAACGATACGTAAATAAAAAATACTGTCGCCGAACAGTAAGCCGCCATGTTTCTGTCTGGTAAAAAATGCACCGGTGCATTGTGGTAGTAGTAGTATCAAATCCACTCAGTGTGCAACAGGCACATTCAAAATAACACTACAAGGAGTCAATTTCTTAATTTTTCTTAAATGGCTACAATTTTTTGCCTTTTTTAAAGTGAGATGTGCTTCTGATAGCCGCATTCCATGTAATGAGTCGAGAGTCAAAGTTGTCAAAACTACATTTCCCAATAGTCTAGTCTTTGAGGTTACAAAGCATCATGGGAGTTGTAGTCGTTTTTAAGGATCCGCGTGATTTTGACAAAAAGCTGTCTAAAATAAAATATTACAAGTGCACGCGGATAAGGTACTACATTTAAGAGGTAAAATGTTGCAAGGTTATTCAAAAAGTTCAACATTTATGGGAAAATTAACAGAAAAAGTCACTAATTTATTTAGAAAAATCTTTATTTACAAGAAACCAAGTTGCAAATTTATATTTAAAAATATCCACATTTTCTGGAAAAGATTCACTAATTTATTTATTTATTTATTTTTTGTGGGCGGGGGCAGAAATAAATGAGAAGTTTAAAAAAAAGAATTTTCAACAAAAAAAAACCCTACACAAGTCACAAAAATGCCAAGTTCATTCAATTATGAACTACAAATGGATAATTTTGTGCAGCTGCTATACAAATATATAATAAACTATAAAAACCATCAAGCATCTATCATCTCACGTATGTAAACTCAATAATCACTGTTTATTTAAATGTCAATAATTTACAGTCATATAATTTTAAGTATACAGTTAGAGGGAAACAATCTATAAGAACACTCATTCTAGTAATGCAATATTCAGTAATGAAGCAGCTGTTAGCGTGACTATTTGTATTGTTCATCTCTGTACAATTACCCCGTCAAAAATCAAAGGAAAGTTCTTAAGAACAGTTACTTTGGCTAACTGATTTAACAAGCTTTTGGTAATTTTTTTCCCAACTGCATGACAAATCAAGAATATTTCTTTTAACATACAAGTTTGTAAAACTGCAAGATACAACAACACACACATTAACAAGTACAATACAGAAAGTCATCTACTATTTTATCTTCTAGTAGGTTTTTAATAAAAATACTTTGGAAAGAGGTGCTTTGGCACTAGAGTAGATCAGATATGACTTCCCTTTATCACTGAAAAACTCCCAGTCACTGCACCCAATTGTGGGGAGCCAATGAACAGGAACAAATCCTTCATATCCCTGCCACCTAAAGAACAATGAAAAAAATGTATTAAATGGCTGTAATCTTCTAATCAACCTGTTATTATCAATTAAAAATGGTACTGTATTCTTTCATTGATCTGGTTTACAGAGTAAGAAAATAAGATTACAGCTGTGCAGAGATCAGCGGAAGATGGTTTCATGACAAACACCAAAAAGTAAAATGATGAATGAATTATTCTTCACTGGGAGTGGTTTTGTTAACAGATTGAATACCTGTAGAGAACGCTGTTGAGAGAGTAGGACTCCCCATTGAAGGAGTTAGCGACAACCAGAAAATGTTCCTCCCCGAGGCTAAAGAACTCCCAGTCCACTGCACTGGAGAAGACAGAAGAAAGTATGATGATGAGTGTATGAAATGGCAGCAAAAGTCCCTACACCACTGGTAAAGTTCTGTATCTATCTATACCTGTAGGTGACAATATCCTGGAAGCGGACAAACATCTGTCCACTTATGTCCAGTTCATAGATTGTGGAGTTGATGGTGTATTGACTTGAGCCATTAGCATAGAGCCTGTGTCCATTTGCAACAACTAAGAAAACTCTTCTGCCAATCTGGAACATTTCCCAGTCTGTGGCGCAGAATGTCTATGAACAAGCAATCAAACACAGAAAGTCAGCTTCGCTTCATCCCTCAAGGGGCAAATCATGATATAAAAAACTGGAATATTATGCAAAGTAAGGTGATGGGTATAAGTTTTAATCTTGACATTAAAAATCAAGACAGTTTTGTGCTAATCTGTACAGTGGATATAAAAAGTCTACACACCCCTGTTCAAATGCCAGTTTTTTGTGATGTAAAAAAATGAGACCAAGATAAATCATTTCAAAACTTTTTTCCCCATTAATGTAACCTATAACCTGTACAACCCAACTGAAAAACAAACTGAAATTTTTTAAGGGGAAAAATAAAAAACTTACAATAACCTGGTTGCATAAATATGCACACCCTGTTATAACTGGGGATGTGGCTGTGTTCAGAATTAACCAGTCACATTCAAACTCATGTTAAATGGGAGTCAACACACACCTGCCACCATTTAAAGTGCCTCTGATTAACCCCAAATAAAGTTCAGCTGTTCTAGTAGGCTTTTCCTGACATTTCTGTAGTCACATCTTACAGCACAAGCCATGGTCTACGGAGAGTTTAAAAAGTATCAGAGGGATCTCATTGTTCAAAGGTATCAGTCAAGAGAAGGGTACAAAAGAATTTCCAAGGCATTAAATATACCATGGAACACAGTGAAGACAGTCATTAAGTGGAGAAAATATGGCACAACAGTGACATTACCAAGAAGATTCAAGATTCAAAGGTTTTATTATCAGGTGCACAGTTAAGAAATGCAACATTTCTTGAGCAATGAAATTCTTTCTCTGCTCTCCGAATGAATGCTGAGGTAATAAATACACATCAATACTAATAAAGGTAATAAACACACTTTAATACTAAATACTAATACTAATAAATACACATTAAAAGCAATTAGGACTGTTAAAGCACTTAAAACCAGAGGAAACAAGAAGAATGAAAATTGAAAATTCACTGGATGTCTATAACTGACATAATTGCAATTAACAATCAGCTCACATGCTCGATGCAGCAACAACAAAGACCAGTCAAACAACAACACACACTTGAGGTCTTTATTCAATGTCAAAATAAATGCACAGCTACTGAAACAGTCACTCACCAGAGGAAATGGCCTGTGGAGAGAAGACGAGAGCTGTAAGTGGAGGAACAGAGTAAGGGAAAATGGACTGGCCAAATTACCACTTACGTGAGCTCCAAGGGAGCACCGGCAGGGCCCCAGCGGGGAATAGATGAACCAGCAGGGTGAAGGGAATGGAGCTGGTGGTGCCTGACCGGGTGGAGGTTAAGTGCCGTAGATTGGCTATCAGGTGGCAGGAGAGCGTGTGCAGTCCCGGAGACACACCCACACGATGGCAGCAACCCGAAGGGAGAAGAGAAGAAACAGGTGAGTAATGTTTCCACCCGTGTGAACGATGATACTTGCTTGTCCTAATGACGGGCAGTATACCCAGATAAGCCAGCGCTGAGTCACTGAAGAGCACTTCCCTATAAACACTGGCTGATGAAAGGGAGCAGGTGCGTCTTCTCACTCTGGTGCGTTGATGACCTGAGGAGAGATAAACGGGAAGGAGGGGGTGCGCTCTCGCCGCCCATGACAAGGCCCCCCCTTCTAGGAGTGCCTCCTGGCTGTCCACAGGGCTTTTCGGGATGGGCTCAGTGGTAGGTCCGGAGCTGTTCCTCGTCCAGAACACGGGACGTGGGAACCCAGGAGCATTCCTCCGGGCCGTAGCCCTCCCAATCGACCAAGTATTGCAGGCCCTGGCCTTGACGGCGAACATCCAGGATCTGATGGACCGTGTAGGCGGTGTGGCCGTCGATCATCCGGGGAGGAGGAGGCGGCTACGGGGGGGGGGGGGGGGGGGGTGGCTGACCGAGTGGGGTTTAATGTGCAACACATGGAAGGTTGGGCTCACCTGTTGAGTCGGTGGTAGCTTTAGCTGTACTGAGGCGTCATTGACCACTCTGGAAATCGTGTAAGGTCCTAAGAAGTGAGGAGACAGTTTCTTGGACTTCACCTCCGAAGGAATCTGATTAGCCACCAGCCAGACCTGCTGCCCCATTGCATACTTGGGGGCAGGCATCCGTTTCCTATCGGCCATGGCCCGGTTGCGCTCGGTACAGCGGGCGAGGGTGGTGCGCGTGGACCTCCAGAGGCGCTGACAGTGGCGAGCATGGATTCCCACTGAGGGAACCGCGACCTCCCTCTCGGCCATAAGCAGCAGCGGAGGAGTATACCCCAATGACGCCTCAAAAGGGGTGAGTCCAGTAGCTGTGGAGACGGCAGAGTTCATGGCGTATTCCACCCAGGTCAGGTGTGTGCTCCAGGCAGAAGGATTCTCGGCCGCTACACATCGGAGAGTGGCCTCCAAGGACTGGTTGGCGCGTGCCGCCTGCCCATTGCTCTGGGGATGGTTGCCAAAGGAGAGGCTCACGGTGGTACCCAGAGTCCAGCAGAAGGCCCTCCAAACCTGGGACGTGAACTGGGGACCCCGGTCAGACACAATGTCCAATGGAATGGCGTGGAGGTGGATCACATGTTCGGTGAGAAGGGTGGCCGTCTCCAAGGCCGAGGGAAGTTTGGGGAGAGCCACCAGATGCACAGCCTTGGAGAAGCGGTCCACAATAGTCAAGATGACTGTCTTTCGGTGGGGGGGGGGGGGGGGGAGTCCAGTCATGAAGTCCAGGGCGATGTGAGACCACGGGCTACCAGGGATGGAGGAGTCCAGCTGGGGGGGAGGAGTCTGATTTGCCCCGGACACAGGTCTGGCAAGCCTGCCCATATTCCTGCACGTCCCACCACAGCATGGGCCACCAGAACACGCGCCGAATTAGGTCAGTGGTGCAGGTGATCCCAGGGTGGCAGGTGAAGCGGCTGGTGTGGCCCCACTGAATGACATCACTGCAGAGAGCGGCTGGGACATACAGGCGGTTCCAGGGGCACCCTGCTGGTACAGGCTCCCAAGACTGGGCCTGACGGTCCCTCCGCTCAATATCCCATGTAAGGGCTCCAAGGACACAGGAAGAGGGAAGAATGGGTTGGGAGTGGAAAGGGGGCGCTACCTCCTCGGAATCAAACTGGCATGATAGTGCATCCAGTTTGGTATTCCAAGAGCCAGGCTGGTAGGTGATGGCAAAGTTGAACCGCTGAAAAAACAGGGCCCAACGAGCCTGCCTGGCATTGAGTCGGCGGGTTGACCACAAATACTCAAGGTTTTTGTAGTCGGTCCACAAGACAATGGGGTGAATAGCCCCCTCTACCCAATGCCTCCATTCCTCATTCCTCCAATGCTAACTTAATGGCGAGCAGCTCTCTGTCCCCTAGGTTGTAATTCCTCTCAGCCAGCATAAGCCCACAAGAGAAAAACGCGCACGGGTGGAGCTTCTGGTCGGAGGGTGTGCGCTGTGAGAGGACAGCGCCTACCCCCAAATCAGACGCATCCACCTTGAGGACGAACTGGAGCTGTGTGTCGACCTGAGCCAAGATTGGTGTGTCAGTGAACAGCCCTTTTAATTTGGAAAAGGCCTGTTCAGCTGCCTCGGCCCAACAAAAGGGAACCTTAACAGAGGTCAGTTGTGTTAAGGGCAGTGCTACCCCACTATAGTTCCAAGTGAACCTGCGATAAAAGTTCGCAAACCCGAGGAAGTGTTGAAGCTTCTTGAGGGAGTGGGGAGTTGGACAATCAAGCACTGCCCTCACTTTGGCCGGGTCGGCAATCAGTCTCCTTTCAGCCACTACGAAGCCCAAGAAGGTGGTGGAACTGGTGGAAAACTCACACTTCTCAGCCTTAATGTAGAGCTGGTTCTCCAAGAGCCGTTGTAGGATGGCTCTCACATGGACCTCATGTTCCTCTGGTGAGCGGGAGAAAATCAAAATATCATCCAAATAGACGAACACAAATTGATACAGCATATCGCGGAGGACGTCATTAATAAGCCACTGGAAGACGGTGGGGGCGTTGGAGAGCCCAAACGGCATTAGATATTCAAATTGCACTTGGTGGGTTTTAAACGCTGTCTTCCACTTGTCCCCCTTGCGAATGCAGATGAGATGGTAAGCATTGCGCAAGTCTAATTTGGTGAACATCCGTGAGCACTGAAGGAGCTCAAATGCGGAATTGATCAAGGGCAGGGGATATTTGTCCTTGACTGTAATAGCGCTGAGTTCCCAGTAGTCGATACACAGGCGCAGTAAGCCATCCTTCTTCCACACAAAGAAGAACCGAGCCCTGAGAGGAGCTGAAGATGGCCAAATAAGGCCAGTGTTCAGTGATTCCTTAATATATTTCTCCCTCGCTTCCCTCTCCGAACCAGAAATACTATAGAGCCAACTGGACGGCAGCCTCACCCCTGGGATGAGGTCCACAGCACAGTCGTAAGAGCGATGAGGCAGAAGCGACAGCGCTCTCGACTTCCTGAAGACCTCTCCCAAATCGTGGTAAGCCCGGGAAATGAGCCTGAGGTCCAGCGGCTCGGCCGGAGGAAGAGAGACGGCGAACACTCTGCTGAACGTAAACAATTAGCCAAACAGAATGGGCTCCAGGAGGAGTTGGAATTTTGCCGCCAGTTTATGATGGGGTTATGCCGCCGCAGCCACGGATAACCTAGGACCATCGGGGAAGATGAAATTGGGAAACTAGAAACGAGAGTTCCTCCCGATGGCTCCCAGAAAGAAGGATGAAGATCTGTGCTGTGCGTTCGGTGACTACCGCAACCTCACGGCCAAATATGGTGGTAATTCTTTGGTGTTGGGGCAATTTGAGTGTGGGAATACCCATGTCCCGAATGAACCGGGCCGACACGAAATTGCCCCCTACCCCCACAATCCACTAATGCCATTGTCCTCCTCTCGATCCCCGGCAATTGCACGAGGGCCGAAATAGAGAAATTACCAGGGGGAGTTAATTTGGTCCCGCCCGCCAGACCCCCCACAGTTACTGACGGGCTGCGTCTTTTTGGCCGCTAGTGGTACTTGTCCTGATTGTGCTTCACCGAACCACAGTACGTGCACGCGCTAGCTCTCCTCCTTCACCGGCGCTCATTGTCAATCAACTGGTACCGACTGAGCCCCATCGTTTCGGGAGGAGGACCAGTGCCACCAGAGTCAATCACCGCTGCGGCACCCGCTTGGCAGACAGGCGAGAGGAGGACTGTTGCTCCTTCACGCGCTCACGGTAGCGGTTGTCTAAACCAATGGCCTGATCAGTAAGACCATTGAGGGTGTCGGGAACTGCATAAACAGCCAGGTCATCGCGGAGGTGAGCGTTCAAACCGTGGAGGAACGTGCTATGTAAGGCAACTTCGTTCCACCCCGAGTCCGTCGCTTCGACCCAAAACTCCACCGAGTACTCGGCTGCTGACCGAGCACCCTGGCAGAGAGTCATAACGCGGCTCATGATATTCCCTTGACTCTCTGGATGGTCAAACGCACAAGAGAAAGCAACCACAAATAGCTCAAACGTGTATACCCGCCCCTCAGGGCTATCTGCCATGGCCTGAGCCCAACTAAGGGCTCAGTCACATAGCAGTAGTGTAAAAAACTGAATTTTCGTGACATCCCCCGGGTACTCCCCCCTGACCTGCTCCAAATACATCTGCACCTGATGAAGAAACTCCTTACACTTCCCCACCTCCCCCGCGTACGGGGCAGGTACGGGAACGGAGGTGGTACAACGCACAGGAGGTTGAACAACAGGAGCAGGCTGAGGAGGAGGAGCCACGGGAGCCACAATGGACAAATGTTGTGTGACTGTGCCCAATTGCTGCATCATAGTTTGCAGCTGCTGGGACATCACGGCTATCTGATGCTCAGTCGCATCTAAGCAATCCAGAGGTGATTTCCCCGATGCTGCTGCATCTGCTGAGCCGAGATCATGGCTGGCTCGTTCTGACATGATTGTAATTAACAATCAGCTCACGTGTGCGATGCAGCAACAACAAAGAGCAATCAAACAACAACACACGTCTGAGATCTTTATTCAATGTCAAAATAAACGCACAGCTACTGAAACAGTCACTCGCCAGAGGAAACGGCCTGTGGAGAGAAGACAAGAGCTGTAAGTGGAGGAACAGAGTAAGGGAAAATGGACTGGCCAAATTACCACTTACGTGAGCTCCAAGGCAGAACCAACAGGGCCCCAGCGGGGAATAGATGAACCAGCAGGGTGAAGGGAATGGAGCTGGTGGTGCCTGACCAGGTGGAGGTTGAGTCCCGTAGATTGGCGATGAGGTGGCAGGAGAGCGTATGCAGTCCCGGAGACACACCCACACGATGGCAGCAACCCGAAGGGAGAAGAGAAGAAACAGGTGAGTAATGTTTCCACCTGTGTGAACGATAATACTTGCTTGTCCTAATGACGGGCAGTATACCCAGATGAGCCAGCATTGAGTCACTGAAGAACACTTCCTTATAAACGCTGGCTGATGAGAGGGAGCAGGTGCATCTTCTCACTCAGGTGCGTTGATGACCTGAGGAGAGATAAACCGGAAGGAGGGGGTGCGGTCTTGCTGCCCATGACAATAACATGACCCTGGGTAAGTAAAAATTCACTGAATGAGTATGACTCACCTCTAATAATACCCAATAGACTGTACAATGGTAATCTTAATATCAGAGATAATATGAAGCCGAGATGGCATGAGACTATGTACAATGTGCAAATGAGCAATGTACAAATTAGCATCCAGTGTGAGAATTTCTCTGTGTAAAGCCGTGTGCCCTGATAAATCCCAGTAGACTGTACAATGATAATTTAGCAGCAGAGATGATACAGACATGAAACGGGGTGAGACTATGTACAATGTGCAAATGAGCAATGTGCAAATTTAGCATCCAGTGTGTGAATTCCTATTTGCAAAGCTGTGTCCGGAGTTTTGTTTTTTATTCAGGAGTCTGATGGCAGTGAGAAAGAAGGAGTTTTTTAGTCTGGATGGCCTGCATTTCACACTTCTGTACCTCCAGCCTGAAGGTAGAAGTGTGAACATTCTGTGCTGGGGGTGGGTGGGGTCCTGAAGGATGGAGGCTGCTCTCCTTTGGACTCTGTGGTGGTAGATGCTCTGCAGAGAGGGGAGTGGAGTTCTGATGATCTTCTCTGCTGTCTTCACCACTCTCTGCAAGCGTTTGCGGTCCAAAGCAGTAGTGCTTCCGTACCACACAGAGATGCAATTGGCCAAGATGCTCTCGATGATGTAGCTGTAGAAGTTGTTGAGGATCTTGGGGGCCATGCCAAACTTCCTCAGCCTCCTCAGAAAGTACAGCCGCTATTGAGCTCGCTTAACCAGCTCTGTGATATTAAGTGCCCACATAAAGCCCTTGCTGATGTGGATGCTCAGGTATTTAAAGCTGCTCACCCTCTCCACCTCAAGCTCCCGGATGAACAGCGGCCAATGAGGACTCCTCCCCTTCCTCATGTCCACTACCTCTGATTAACTCCAAATAAAGCTCAGCTGTTCTAGTAGGCTTTTCCTGACATTTTTGTATTCACATCTTACAGCATAAGCCATGGTCCGCAGAGAGCTTCCAAAGTATCAGAGGGATCTCATTGTTCAAAGGTATCAGTCAGGAGAAGGGTACAAAAGAATTTCCAAAGCATTAAATATACCATGGAACACAGTGAAGACAGTCATCATCAAGTGAAGAAAATAAGAACTGGACATCCCTCCAAAACTGATGAAAAAATGAGAAGAAAACTGGTCAGGGAGGCTGCCAAGAGGCTGACAGCAATATTGAAGGAGCTGCAGGAATTTCTGGCAAGTACTGGCTGTTGAGTACATGTGACAAAAATCTCCCATCTTTTTCATATGTCTGGGCTATGGGGTAGCGTGGCAAGACTGAAGCTTTATCTTATGAAGAAAAACATCCAAGCGTGGCTACATTTTGCAAAAACACAATTGAAATCCACCAAACGCATGTGCGAAAATGTGTTATTGTCTGATGAAACCAAGGTTAAACTTTTTGGCCATGATTCCAAAAGATATATTTGGCATAAACGCAACACTGCTCATCACCAAAAGAACACCATACCTACAGGACTGAGGCAAATCACCAACTATCGGCCTCAGGCTTCTAAAGGTCAGGATGACAAAGCCCTTTGTCAAAAACTGTCCCAACATTACGCCCGTTTTGACACCTCGTCAACTGTGTCCAACTCCCCCCCTCCACCCAGCTCCACTGCCTCCTTGGCCGCTAATTCATCAAAAGCGGTCCCCCCCTCCTCCTCCTCCCCCCCTGCCCTTGTCATCAGTGTGCAGGACGTGCACAGACTGTTCTCCAGACTGAACCCACGCAAGGCCCCCGGTCCAGACGGCGTGTCTCCCTCCACCCTGAGACACTGTGCGAAAGAGCTGGCTCCTGTCTTCACAGACATTTTTAACACCTCCCTTAAGCAATGCCACGTGCCGACCTGCCTCAAATCCTCCACCATCATCCCTGTCCCCAAGAAGCCACGGATTACTGGACTTAACGACTACAGACCTGTAGCGCTCACCTCTGTAGTCATGAAGTCCTTTGAGCGCCTGGTCCTGTCCCACCTCAAGTCCATCACCACTCCCCTCCTGGACCCGCTGCAGTTTGCCTACCGAGCCAACAGGTCTGTGGACGACGCAGTCAACCTGGCCCTCCACTCCATCCTGCAGCACCTGGACTCCCCGGGAACCTACGCCAGGATCCTGTTTGTGGACTTCAGCTCTGCATTCAACACCATCCGCCCCGCTCTGCTCCAGGACAAGCTGTCCCTGCTTGGCGTGCCTGACTCCCTCTGCAGGTGGATCACCGACTTCCTGACGGACCGGAGGTAGCATGTGCGGCTGGGGAAGTCTGTCTCAGACTCTGTTAGCATCAGCATCGGATCACCCCAGGGCTGTGTACTTTCCCCCCTACTCTTCTCCCTTTATACCAACTCCTGCACCTCCACCCACCAGTCTGTTAAGCTGATCAAGTTTGCGGACAACACCACCCTCATCGGGCTCATCTCCAACGGCGATGAGTCCGTCTACAGGAGAGAGGTGGCCCAGCTGGTGTCCTGGTGCAGCCACAACAACCTGCAGCTGAACGCTCTGAAGACAGCGGAGATGATTGTGGACTTCAGGAAAGTCACAACCCCCCTGCCCCCCCTCACCATCACAGGCTCTCCCATCACCATTGCAGATTCCTTCCGCTTCTTGGGCACCACCATCACCCGGGACCTCAAGTGGGAGCCAACCATCAGCTCCCTCATCAAAAAGGCCCAGCAGAGGATGTTCTTTCTGCGGCAGCTGAGGAAGCTCAAGCTACCCACCAAGATGTTAGTGCAGTTCTACACGGCCATCATCGAGTCCATCCTCACCTCCTCCATAATCGTGTGGTACGCAGGAGCTACTGCGAGGGACAGACTAAGGCTGCAGCGCGTCGTGCGCACTGCTGAGAAGGTGATCGGCTGCAAGCTCCCATCTCTCCAGGATCTGTACATCTCCAGGACCCGGAGGCGTGCAGGCCGGATCATGGCCGATCCTTCACACCCTGGTCACGTACTGTTTGCCCCCCTCCCCTCAGGTAGAAGACTTCGGTCCATTCAGACTAAAACCTCCCGGCACATGAACAGCTTTTTCCCCTCTGCCATCAGACTGCTGAACATTAAGTGACTTATTGACTCTCGTGCACTATATACAGCAGCTCAACCAGACTCATGTCATTCATCACTGTTTTTCTGTTGCATTATCGACTGCACATCATCTGCTACTTGCTAATTTATTTAAAACTGCTGTGACTAGTATTACTCATTATTATTATTATTATTATTATTATTATTATTTATTATTCTACACTTATTGCATGGTTTTAGTCTTTAATTTTTTTTTTAGTTTATCTCTTTATCTTATCATGTTTTAATGTTGTAGCATTGCACCGAGACAAATTCCTAGTTTGTGTACTACATGAACAATGGCAATGAATCTGATTCTGATTCTGATTCAGTGAAGCATGGTGGTGGCACCATCATGCTTTGGGGCTGTTTTTCTTCAGCCGGAACTGGGGCCTTAGTCAAGGTGGAGGGAATTATGAACAGTTCCAAGTACCAGTCAGTGTTGGCACAAAACCTTCAGACTTCTGCTAGAAACTGAAGATAAAATGGTACTTCATCTTTCAGCATGACAATGACCCAAAGCACACATCCAAATCAACAAAAGAATGGCTTCATCAGAAGAAGATTAAGGATTTGGAATGGCCCAGCCAGAGTTCAGACCTGAATCCGATCAAACATCTGTGGGGTGATCTGATGAGGGCTGTGCACAGGAGGTGCCCTCGCAATCTGACAGATTTGGAGCGTTTTTCCAAAGTACAAAATATTGCCACATCAAAATGTGCCACACTGATAGACTCCTACCCAAAAAGACTGAGTGCTATAATAAAAGCCAAAGGTGCTGCAACAAAGTATTAGTTTAAGGGTGTGTATATTTATGGAACCAGTTTATTGTAAGTTTTTTTATTTTTTATTTTTCTCCTTAAAATTTTTCAGTTTATTTTTCAGTTGGGTTGTACAAGTAATAGGTCACATTAATGGTGGAAACAGTTTTGAAATGATTTATCTTGGTCTCATTTTTTTACATCACAAAAACCTGGCATTTGAACAGGGGTGTGTAGACTTTTTATATCCACTCTATATGCACACCAAGAGGGAATCTTTGGGGAGGAAATATTAATCAATGTGAAAATACCAAAAATGGGATTTACTAAACACCAAAAATGGGGTCATCTTTACTAGATTTCCAAATGAAAAACATAATTACACCCTGATAATTAGAGCTCCCATTTAAATAAGTCATTTCCATTTTATTAAGGCATATTGTTTAGCCTGCAGGGATCATAGGGTTCTGGTCATTAATCTCTACTACAGAAAGAGTCATTCTTAGCAGTTTTTGGCTTAAAAAAATCAGCATGGAACAGCAAAATATATCTGAGCCTGAAAATTAACTAAAACAGCTGAGTTTTAAAAGTGCCAGAGACAAGCTTCTGACCTCGTGGCCAGTAGGTGTTGCACTTACTTTGCACTAACTGGTTGGTCGAGACACATGACATCAGACCAGTTATGCTATTGGCTGTGACAGGCAGCCACATCTTTACCAGCCATAGATATGCAACATTAGATAGAATATGGCTAGCCACTAGGCTAGTCACGTCACGTGTCATATATTATAGCTTACTTATATGATTGCACTAAAGACAATGAACAATTGTTTGGGTATTCTGTTATCACAATGTTGAAGGAGCTGTCAACCATTGAAATTACCTGCAAAATATGGTGGCTCCGTTTTCCATGAAAATGTTAACCATGTCTGTTAAGTATTTGTTCTATGTTCATATATGGTTATTATTTGAGCTTTATTTGTGTAGTACAGGATGGCAGCCCCGGTTTCTGGTTCTGCCATCTCCGGTGGTATAAGAGGGGCTGCTGGCAGAGGGGCGGTCTTTTCCGCCTTTCATCTGCCAAGCGTCTGCATGTTAGGTCGGGTGTACAGAGCCCTGTTTCAGTAATAAAGTAGTGTTCAGCTCCACTCCTGGCCTCATCCTTGTCTACAAGTTATGACATAACATTTGGCGACGAGAGGTAAACTCATGGAGGCGTGTGGAACACCAATTTGTCCATTCCTGGAGCTCCCGGGTGAGCCACCTGTGCCGTGGCCTCGTTGGTATGAGGCTTTCCAGATGTACATGGTAGCACTGGACCTGGGAAGAATGGAGAAACTGCGAGCTCGTGCATTATTAGTACACAACCTGGGAATGGAGGGACAAAGAATTGTGGGCACGCTTGGAGATGCGGACACGTATGAAGAAGTAGTTGAGTTAATGGCCCACCATTTCAGAGCGCCAGACAACGTCATCGTTTGGCAGATTAAGTTCAGACAGCACCGCCAACAGGTAGGCGAACCGATCCAGCAGTTCCTGTTGGACTTAAGACAGTTGGCAGTTGAGTGCTGGTTTGGGCCATTAGAAGAAGAAATGGTGCACGACCAGTTGGCAGAACACACCAACTGTGCCGCAGTCCGCTCCAAGCTGCTCACGTTCCCAGGGGAGATGACGCTGACGAGAGCTGTTGAGTTAGCGCTACAGCTAGAAGCAGCAGATAAGCTAACTCAGGAGCTAAACGAGCACCTTTCACCGGGAGGTTCAAGATCCCCCATGGCCGCACAGGTAGTGGACCCGGACAGCAATGGGAGTGTCAAAGATGACGCCAAGCGCGCCAACACTGTACGGATGAGGTCTGCCCCAGAGAAGCCCAGGTGTATAGGCTGTGGGTCCACGAAGCACCGCCACAAGGCCAGAGAGTGTGCGGCAAGAGGGAAGCGCTGTGGAAATTGCGGCCGTCTCCACCATTTTGCAAGGATGTGCCAGTCAGCTGGACAAGAGAGCCCGTGCAAGACTTCAACTTCTCCCACTCCAACGGTGGTACACAAGGTGTCCCAGAGTACTGATGGGTGCACGCACTGCACGGTGATTCTGGATGGAGTTCCAGTACTGATGTTGGTTGACACGGGAGCGGAGAGTTCTGTGCTGAATTGGGCTACAGTCAGACAGTGTTTTCCCCACTACAGGATTGGAAGTTTCACAGCGCCGCATTGTGGCTATGGAGGAGGACGATTGGCCACGGTGGGTACCATCATGTCAACAGCTCGGTTCAAGTCGGTGATGGCCGATGGCCTATGGCTCTAACATCATGGGCTACAACTTATTTTATGGCCTTGTATTCTCCATCAGGAGCGGGGCTGGGGAAGAGTGGTCAGGTGGCGGACTGTGGGACCAACCAGTTCCAAGGGTCAGGGACGATGTGGCGTGGGATGAACCATTGCTGGGAACTCTGGAGAATGGACAGGCTGCATCACGCTCAGGGTCGCCGTGAGAGGACCCCGGTGCCAGTGTTCGAGCTGCCCTGGATGTGGGCGCCGAGCAGCATGGGGGAGGACCTACAGCGACGAGCGGGGCCCAAACGATGGTCTCAGATGTTCCAGGAGCACGGCCGTGGAGGACTGGTGATTACAGGACCACAGGGGCGGGGTCAGCAGCAGATCGGCAAGCTATCGGGGCAGGACCGGGTGGCACTGGAAGAGTGAGTGCCAGGCGGAGACACCGCAGGCCGTGCAAGGCCTCACTTGGAGTCGCAGACAGGGTTCGGGCTCAGGTGGAGGCGAGGTCCAGGCAGGTGAGACAGAAGAAGGACATGAAGCGGTACCAGGGTCGGCTGCAGGTGATGGGTGAGCGGCACGATCGATACCTGCTGTTGTCGGACGGCTCGTGGCACCATCCCAATGAGTTGAGGCGTGCTCCGAAGGAGATGGGTGGACATGACTCCAGACGATTGGAGCGCTCGGAGGTGCGGAGGAGAAGACACTCCGAAGAGGAGGCGACCAGCTGTGGTCCAAGAAGCGGACTGCCGCCAGGGGTGGACTGATGGTGAAGATCTAGTGTGTGTGGGGGGGCATGGGTTATCCTCACCGAGTCATGGGCGTGTGGTTATAAGTGTTATAACTGTTCAATTGTTCTGTGTTAATAGTTTGGGGATTATTTTAGTATGGTTTGTAGGAGACACTGCAGCACTTTTTTCATTTGTGGACTTTAATAGTATAGGCAGCAGAATAACCCACCTCGTCGTGTGGGGGGTAGAATGGCAGTCTACCTGTTCTCCCTAATTTTAGTTTTTTTGGTGTGAATGTCATTGGCCCCTTTTGGTGATTTTAGTTTGTTTATGTTTAGTGGATGATTCGGGTTCCAAATTGGGACGGTTTGATTGTGTGTGTGTGTTTTGATTTTTCGGGGGGGGGGGGGTTGTTCTATGTTCATATATCGTTATTATTGGAGCTTTATTTTTGTAGTACGGGATGGCGGCCCCGGTTTCCAGTTCCGCCATTTCCGGTGGTATAAGAGGGGCTGCTAGCAGAGGGACGGTCTCTTCCGCCTTTCCTCTGCCAAGCGGCTGCATGTTTGGTTGGGTGTACAGAGCCCTGTTTCAGTAATAAAGTAGTATTCAGTTCCACTCCTGGCCTCATCCTTGTCTACGAGTCACAACATAACAATGTCCTATCTAGGATATCATATATCTATGTTAATGGCCACTGGCGCCTCTTCATCTAACTGCTCAGATGTAAATATTATGATTATTTCAGTCCCGTAAAAATTATTAAAATATTTTTTCATCAATATATTATTGTTTTGAAGAATACAAAGACTTTAATTCTGCACTTTTCTAAACATTTTTGATGTATCATTTTCTTTTAAAAAAAATATTTGTTTTCATGAAAATATAGTCCTGTTCACCTTTAAGCATAAACTGGTCTGTCTATGTTCGGCAAGTTTTTTCCTCTTAAATATGCAGCTTTTTCCAAAGTTTTTTCTCATACTCTTCATAGTCAACATGAGTTTGTTCTTATAATTTTGCTACTTTTACTAGCAATTTTAAGGATTTTCTCTTAAAGTGGCAAATTTTCTCAGAAACTGAAAAAATTGCTCGTGAACTTTTGACTTTATCCTCATAAATTTTTCATTATTTTCTCATAAGTTTCCAACATTTATTAGTTTTTTGTTTTGTTTTGTTATTTTGGTTGCTTTTTTTTCCAAAGCCACAATGAGTCATATGTTCCAGACAATTAAACACATTATCATGGCTTTTTTCCTCTTTGACTGGCAGCTATCATGGCTAAAAAGATATGAGCAACGTATTTTGTTCTTTTTCTCTCTCTCTTCTCAGGTTATTTGAGGTAATTAATTTGCTCCAGCCCTGGGGTATTGTTGTGAACCCTCTCATCTGGCTGAGGATTTTCCCTTAATCACACATCTCATCCTGTGTTTTCTCATCACATTAACATGTCAACACTCTCATATCAATTGTGGATTCAAATGTACGACTCACAATCAGTTACAGGTCAAAGCACTGCTATCGCTCAAAGCAAATCATGGCAAACAGTAGGCCTATGCTCTATTTTTGGGTCTCAAAGATAAGCATGTTCCTCAGCCTATATCTTTTCTTTCCCATCAATCTTTTATCATTCTTGTGTACATTTCCATCATCCTGTGTATAGAGGGAGAGTTTTTCCAAAATCATTGCAATCACTGAGATACCTATCTGAAAAGACAGGTGGGAAGAAGCGATGAAAATCATGCTACTAAATGCTGCCAGTAAATTTATTGGGCTGTGACTGGATCCAAGTGCCCTTTTTTCAACAATTTTTTAATCCCTTCACATAATTAATAAGAGCAGGGGAAAATTCCTTCCTTTTTCATTCTCACCACAAACCTTAATTGTCTGGAACACCTGGAAACTTCCATTGATCCAAACGTAGATGACCGAGTCGACAGAAGTGGTCACGCCATCAAAGGCATTAGCCACCACCAGGAAATGGTACGGCCCGACAGTGAAGAACTCCCAGTCATACGCACCTAATGTCGGCAGTGTCTGGTGAACCTCAAAAGACTTTGTTAACTGGTTCCATACATATATCACACTGTTGATTGCATGGTTATTACTACCTGAAAGACAAACCAGTAAGGGACACAATGTAACACTGTATATTTTTGTACTTTTAAATTAATCAATATTTATCTTTTACCTTTTCTATGATTGGCCACAGCAAGATAATCATGTCCATTAATATTAAATGCCTCCCAGTCTCGTGCACAATAGGTCTGCAGAGTCTGGACTTCTGCAAACTTTTTTTTTCTTTTGCTCCACTTGTAAATCACAGAAAAATCAGCTTCTGACTCTTTGCTAAACAGGTCGTTTGGCCCTCCTTCAGAATTAGACACCACCAGAAACTCCTACATCAAAACAGAAAAAGCAATCGGAATCAAAACCTGGCTTAGAATAGAATGGTATATGAGTTTACCAAATTATCATCGTCATACCTTATTGCCCATGGTGAAATGCCTCCAAGCCAGAGCACCATATGTGGTAAAATTCTGGTACAATTGAAAGCCTGTGTGTGTCCACAGATACACAGCAGAGCCAGAGGTGGTGGACCGATGAGCCATAGCAGCCATTAGACCCATACCTGGTACCTGGAACACCTGGAGACCAGATCAGAACCAGAGTGAGATCAACATTCACTGGCACATAAACAGTCATACAGTGTTTGACCTTGTATTTCATGTTCATTACATGCAGGGAGGTATGGTGTAGAGGGAATTTTGCCCAAGAACACTTAAACATGCGGACAAGAGAAGTCTTTAGTGTACATGACAGGAGTTGTACATTTTCTTTTATGGAAGAAGCTGCAAATCAAAGAGGATATCCTGCTAAATTCACATGAGAAAAAGTCAATAAATTAATAATTTAAAAAAAAAATTGCATGAGAACAGCTTAAAATTTATCTCAAAAGACAAAATTTGCCAATTTACAAATGAAAACATGAATTTATGAGAAAAAATATGGAAGCCACAATTAGCCATGGTTGCAGCTATCTTTGTTCATTTTGTTTTAATGGTAAATTAATGTGTTATCATGTTATAACAACTTGGTTCCTTGAGAAAACAGTATGAAAAAGACAATGGCAACCATAGCCACTCATGGTTTCTGTAGAAAAAGTAGCACATTTATAGTAAAGGTCATAAAGTTACAAAAAATATTGCATCAAAGAAATTGGAAATTTACCAAAAGAAGCCTCAAATTCACAACAAAAGCTGTAAAGTAAAGGGGGATGTCCTCTCAATTTCAGGAGGCAAAAACTGAATAAATTACTGCAAAAAAGAAGTGGCACAATTGTCTGAAAAAGGGCAAAAATCATGGGAAACAGTATTATATTTGTGAGAAAAAAAAGTCCCAAATTCATGAGAAAGTCTCTCAAATTTTCAAGCAAAAAAAAAAAAAAAGAATTTACAAGTAAAAAGTTACCTTTTTTAAATACAAAGTTGGGAGAGAAAACAGATCAGGTGAATTACTCTGCTGTTTTACCTTCATTTTAGGGCTTAATAATGTTTTGTGGCTCCATGTAGTTTTTTTTTAAATCATAACTTGTATTCACTGAACTGAAATTACAGCAAGGCAGTAAAATTAAGATTAATCACAGATTTATGTTTCAATACTCACACCTGAGGCAAAGCCTTGTGCCTAAGCCTAATGTTGGTCTACAGAAACACAAAAATCTGCAAATTACTTATTTTCTCTCATGTATCAAGAACAGTAGCTGTACAGGACACAACAAATATGTATACAACAGTAGAAATTTACCTCTACATCATGTGTCTCCGAGCTGGTGGTGAGCACTTGATGTTCCAACACATAATCCAGCCTTTTGTGATCTGTGTTGATGGAAAGTGTTGATGATTTTGACACTTTTTGTTGTCATAAGAAAAGAAACTTACTCATGACTGGATGTTAGATTCCAGAGGTGAGCAGTAATGAGTCACATTTACTAAAATAACCTACAGATAAAACTATACTGTCATGTGCAGTTTTATTGTAGGATACGTTTTCTTACTTGACTACATTTTTTAAAAAAAATCTGTCCTTTTACTCAAATACATTTAGTCATACTCTGGACTTACTTTGATTTCACTGATTTGAACTGATTGAGATCTGTTTTTCTTTGCATTAGATTTGAAATGTTTGTTACTTTTGTCAAGGAGGTAATGTAATCAGAGTGGTCAGATTTCGATGAAATTTTCACCCAAGGTGGCCCTTGGGTAACAGATAAACACATGACATTTTGGATGTGATCCAAGAGCACATACCTTTGCCAAGGCCATATCTTCTCACAATGTTTTAGCAGGATGATATAAAAACTACTGGATGGATTTTATGAAATTTTCACCAGAGGTGCCCTTGGGTTATGGATGAACCCATCAGATTCGGGAGGTGATCAGGAGCGCACACCTCCACCAAGGCCCTATCAACATACAGACAGATGGACAGATGGAGCCTTGGCGGACATATGCACTCTCTGAGTGCCCTCTAGTTTTTCTTCTTTTGGCTCAGAAAATTTGATTTGTATGATTTAGATTAAAGGGTGCACATGGACCACCTAATAGATCTCAAACTCAGACTCACACATCATAATAGAAAAACTTCAAACATTGGTTAAAGTTGCAGATTTACAAGTAAATATTGGCAAATTTATTTGTAATATTTTTTTTGTAAATTTCTGTGAAAAATATAGCAATTTAAAAAAAAGAAGAAATAAACAATGATAGGAAAATAGTAATAGATGTATCAAAAAATATCACACATTTATGGGAGGGGGACTATAATTTGCCAGAAAAAGAGTCATAAATTTATGAAAAGATTAAAAAAATCTAAGAGAAAAATCTCAAAAATAGGAGAGAGTAATTACTAAACTTGGTTAGCTGGTACATTCCTACTCTTTTCAAGTTTTTTTTTTTGTTTCTGGTGACTACATATACTTGAGTGACATATCACGAGCTAGCACCACTTTTACTTGAGAGTAATTTCTGGCCACTTTACGCACCTCTGTTTCCTACCTTGTATCACAGTAATCCAAACTTGACCATCACAGAGGTAGAGGCCCTTTTTGAGTGGGTTAAACCACAGCTGTCCTTGTAGCTGCTTTGAGCATGACCTCTCCAAACCAACAGACACTCGCTCCTCGGTTTCTGACAGATCATATCAAAAACACACAACGGTCAGAGAGATAGCATGTACTTTATGATTCAATCGCTTCAAATTACTGTAGAAAGTTGCAGGTCTATTACCTTCTCTTTTTATGATCTGCAGGTCTAAGAGAAGCGGTGGTACTGACAGAGCTGCTAGTTGGGGGTCGGATGATGGGCAGATTTGATTGGTGGCATCCAATCCAGGGACCAGAACCAACTGTCGCAATAGACCCTAAATATACAGGAGCAGAACAGACAACTACTTTTGTCTTGGTGACAGTATAAGTTATTTGCTACCCAAATGCAAAAGTTCAGACAGTATATTTTCCACACCATGTAATATATAGCCAAAACCATTTATTATATGCAGGGAATACTACTTTATTTGGTGAGACTGGGCTGGAGCTATCGCAAGGTTTAACTAAAAATCGCAACTCCTAGTGGTTGGGAAAATAACTACATGAAGTCAGATGGCATAGGGTTATTCTTTGGTCCTTTTCTTAGACCAAGTTGGATTTACGGTACAGTATATCTTACAAGTACTTCTGGGATGATTTTTTTTTTTTTTTTGCTCAAAGTCAGGCAGGCCTGGGCAAGACCAACTTAAAGAAAGATGGCTGCAGTCATCCGTCACACACCAGTAGTGAAAAGTGTATGATGTATTAGCACTTCTGTTTTATTTGTCTCTTCTAGCTGATTGTACACATAGTACTCCCCAGTTTCTGTCTTTAAACATGTCCCTACTGGGCTTTTATACACAAATAACCATGTATTGTGTTGCTTTCAGTGAGCATTGTATGCAATGGCTATTGACTAACTGGCAAGAACAGACCAACTGAACACTGAAACAAAAGAAAAAGTAACTAATTTGTCTCAAAAGTTAAAAGTGTTATACTGGTGCAGCTCAGTGGGGCTGAGTGGCACAGCACAGCAAGAAGGGCATGAGTTTGATTGCCCCCACCCTTGGCCAGCGGTGACCCTTCTGTGTGGAATTTGCATGTTCTCCCTGTGTGTGTATGGATTTTCACTGACTACTCCGGTTTCCTCCCACAAGCCAAAGACATGCACGTTAGGTAACTGCCATCAACTGGGGATAAATTGTCCTTAGGTGTGAATGTGAGATCTGGGCACTTACAGCAGGGAAAATAAGTATTGAACATGTCAACATTTTCTCATTAAACATATTTCTGATGGAGCCATTGACCTGAGATTTTCACCAGATATCAGTAACAACCCAAGTAATCCATACATACAAAGAAATCAAGGCAACGGTGTTCACAAAACAAGTTATTTTTAATAAAGTGGAATGACACAGGGAATAAGTATTGAACACATGAAGAAAAGGCGGCGCAAAAAGGCATAGAAAGCCAAGAAACCAGCTGAAGTTTATCTGAACTTAGGAAGCCTGTCATGCGGTGACCCTCGTGGGCCACCATAAGACGCCAAAAGTCGCCGGTGAGCTTTGCATAGATGTTTATTTTAAGCAGACAAAACGAGACACAAAACTATGAGCCACTGTGGGCAAAAACACATACTACTAAGTACAAGGGATCGTAGGGCTAACCCCAGCTACTATGACCTAAACTATGACACAAACTAATACTACAGAATACGAGGAATCGTAGGGCTAACCCCAGCCACTATGACCTTAACTATGGCATGAACAAGAAAACGAACCTGACATGAGCGTGCTGACACACCAGGAATCTCACAGGATGTTTAGACGATACTCCAGCATCAATCAGCTGTCAGCGCCTGCTAATAAAGCTGGCAGCTAACGAGCTGTGATGCCGAACAGCTGATCGGCTCTGACAGCAGGAAGCCCCACCGAGCGCTGTCACAATAAGAGCCCGGGGAGCCAGAATGTAATCCACTGCTGTCAAAGCCGGCAGAGATGATGCATAGCCCGAGCGCGGACGAGTTCGGCGCTCGGGTCATGACAAAGCCATCCCATCCCCCATCAGTGCAAATTAATTTCAGCTGGTTAAGTCCTGACTGATAGCCTTTAAAAAGGTTTGTGAATATCAAATTGTCACACCACAAAAAACTCATGATGGGTAGAAGCAAAGAGCTCACTCTAGACCTTCACAACCTTATTGTTGCAAAAGTGCAAAAATCGGCCATGACCAGGAGCTCCTCACAAGATTTCTGACAGAGGAGTCAAAAGAATTATCAGAAGAGTTATCCAAGAGCCAAAGACCACTCATGGAGAGCTGCAGAAAGACCTGGAGTTAGCAGGTACTGCTGTTTCAAAGAAAACAATAAGTAATGCATTCAACTGGCATGGGCTCTATGTCTGCTCACCTCACAATACTCCATTGCTGAAGAAAAAGCATGTTGAACTCATCTAAAGTTTGCTGCACAACATTTGGGCAAGCCAGTAAAATACTGGGAGAATATAGTCTGGTCAGATGAGACCAAAATCTAACTTTTTGGATGCCACAACACATAGCATGTTTGGAGGAGAAATGGCACTGCACATCAACCCAAAAACGCCATACCAACAGTAAAGTTTGGAGGGGGGAGCATCATGGTGTGGGGGTGTTTTTTAGCATATGGTACAGGCAGACTTCATATAACTGAAGGAAAGATGAATGGACATATGTACAGAAACATCCTTGATAAGAATCTGTTGTCATCTGCCAAGATGCTGAAGATGAAACGAGGGTGGACATTTCAGACAATGATCCCAAACACATGGCCAAGGAAACTCTCAACTGGCTCCAGAAAAGGAAAATAAAGCCGCTAGAATGGCCCAGTCAGTCACCTGACCTGAATCCAATTGAAAATCTATGGAACGAACTGAAGGTCAGAGTTCATAGAAGACACCCATGGAACCTTCAAGATTTGAAGACAGTTTGTGTGGAAGAATGGGCTAAAATCACTCCTGAGCAATGCCTGCACCTTTCTCCATACAGGAGGTGTCAAGAAGCTGTTATTACCAACAAAGGCTTTTCTACTAAATATTAAATGAAGTTCACCAGGCATGTTCAATACTTATTCCCTGTGTCATTCCACTTTATTAAATATAACTTGTTTTGTGAACACAGTTGTGTTATGTATGGAAAATACCTGGGTGAAGGATGAGGCAAGATGGTCTTGGCGAACACAGCTCTATTGAACTATGTACACAGTACAACACATGGCAGGCACCAGCGTGGGCATCTGGCAAAGAGACCGTGAGATGGCGCCCATTACTTATATAGGGTAGTGCGGTGACGTGACAGGAAGTGCACATCACCACACTGCACTTCACAATAAAGTGCTGTATTTTATATATAACACTTCTCCCCCACCTTTAGAAAAGTCCAAAACCACACACATCATTGAAACCACTCCAAATTTGAGACCCAAATCATGCACTAAAATAACGAAAAATAATTGGCCTAACATACTCACTCAAAACAACCTAAAATAGGGCTGACGTGTGGACTACCGTATAGCCCGCACGGCAGGGTGGATTATTCTGCCACCCAATAAACTTAAAAGTCCTTTATTAAGATAAAACTCACAGCCGTGCTCCTAAACTAAAACAACAATATACAAATAACCCCATAACATAACATGCATATCACTCAGAACTATAAATAAAGTGCAACCGCACAGTCATTTGGGTGGAAAAGGAACTTGCATGGGGGTGTCCAGAGCAGTCCCTCAGCAGGCGCGCCCTGGATGACGGAGCCTAGATCCCACACCGCCATCATCGACTTCCTGTCAAGCCTTGCCACCTGGAGCATCCTCCTGGACACACTGCAGCTGGTTGGCATGCCTCACCAAGCCGTCGGACAACCGGGAGCATGCCGCTCCCAACTTTGCCACTATCCGCAGACGTGCTTGATGTTTTCCTGGCTGTCGTTTGGCCCATCTTCACCGTAGATGTTCATCACCTCGAACCTGAACCAAGTCCATAACCCGAAGTGGAATTTTACTCGGCCCAATGTGCTGCTGCTGAGCATGCGGTAACTCCATGCTCTTCGGTCTGGCCCCGTCCTCTTCTGGAGATGTTGTAGTGTTCACGTTGTAGCTGCAGACCCCCCACCCAACTGTGGCCAAGGACTGAAGGCATCTGGGTTTAGCACATTAGTATCACTCGCTGATGCAGGCGTCTTGCCACCACGCTCAGTGCCCCCCTCTACCATGTCCTGAGCACCGGCACTGAGACCCTCCCGTGCCAAACCTGAGTGAAACTGGTCCTGCTTGACCACCGTGGCGTCCATTAGCACTTCGTACTGTTTGCTCCCAGTGTCCGTCGGGGGCAAGCGGGGTGATTTCTCCCTTTTGTTCCCCGGGCAAGACAAACTGCATACCCTGGCGCAATGATTTGTCTACATCTACTACAACGTTTCCTCTCGCCGGGCATTTCTTAGCTTTATGGACGTGCGTTGCGGACCCATAACCCCTTCAACGGGAGTTTCCCGGGGCAGACCTTTGACTGGCAGCATTGATTTCCCAAAAATCTTCATCCAAGTTGTCCTTGCTATCAGGGTCCGTAACAATAGCTGAGGCAGGCGGCACCGGTGTCTTCTGTGGCTGGCGCCAGTTTTGCTCGACAGCTAGCTTATCAATGGCTGCCGATCAGAGAGCTAGCTCCACTGCTTTAGCTAACATTAAGTCATTAAGCACCACTAATATCCTAGCACGCAGCTCAGCATTGCATGTGTCCTCTGCTAGTTGGTCGTGCACCATCTCGTCTTCAAGCAGTCCAAAACGTCATTCGCTGGCTAGCTGCTTCAAGTCAATGACATACTGGCGGATAGGCTTACCTACCCGCTGGTGTCTCCGGTGAAAACGAATTCTCCGAACAGTCACGTTGTGTGGGGTGGAGAAATGTTTAGCTAGCAGCTCTACAACTTCCTTATGCTGTGCCGAGCGTCCGTAGGACCCTCCGGCCCTCAATACCCAGGTTGTGAACAAGAAGCGCTCGCGCCCTTACCTTATTGAGCTTCCCGAGGCCCAGCGCCGTAACATACATTTGATAGGCCTCCAGCCAAAGCGGCCATGAAACTGGTGGTTTGCCCGGGAGCTCGCGAAAGGGACGAAGTGGTGTGATACACGCCTCCATGAGTTAATCCTCGATTGCCAAATGTTATGTATGGAAAATACCTGGATGAAGGATGAGGCAAAATGGTCTTGACGACCACAGTTTTATTGAACTATGTACACAGTACAACACACGGCAGGCACCAACGTGGGCATCCAGCAAAGAGACCGTGAGATGGCGCCCATTGCTTATATAGGGCAGTGCGGTGACGTGACGGGAAGTGCACATCACCACACTGCACTTCACAATGAAGTGCCGTATTTTATATATAACAAGTTGCCTTAATTTCTTTGTATGTATGGATTAATTGGGTTGTTAGTGATATCTGGTGAAAATCTCAAGTCAGTGACTCCATCAGAAATATGTTTAATGAGAAAAATGTTGACGTGTTCAATACTTATTTTCCCCGGTGTATGAGATTTTCAGGAAAAATTGCTACTCCTCCCAGGCAATTTCCCCAGTGGTCACCAAACTCACTCACAAGGATCCTCAGGAGGGTCTGCATCCATGTTGCCAAGTCACTGTCAAGGTCAATGGTCAAGAGATCTGGGTACTTATGATTTTACAAAAATTACTCCTCCTCCTAAGCAATTTCCTCCATGTGCTATTTGTACCAGTTTTCATGATATTCGGTTGGTATTTCTATCTCTCTGTGTTGGCCCTGTGAAGAACAGGCGATCTGTCCAGGGTGTACCCCACCTCTCGCCCAAAGATGCTGGGATAGGCTCCAGCACCCCTCGCAACCTGAAAAGGATTAAGTGGTTGAAGATGAATGTTATATTAGCCAAATAATGATGTACATAATTTAAATTTATCTTGTTATGGGAAAAGTTGGACTCAGAATGCAGCATCATTTCATCTGATCTTTTTCAGCCTCAGACAGAAAATGAATCTACCTTGGGAGGTGTGTAGACTTTCATCCTACCCTTAACCTTAATCATTACAGCAACTTTGCGCTTAACCCTAATCATCACCCAAACCTTAACCACCTTAATATGTGTATTTAATCCAAAAAGAAAGTTAAAAACAAAGGTGAAAAGGAAATTATTTTTTTAAATGGAACATGGCTGGTAAAGGCACCAACCCTCCTCCTCCCACCTCTGTATGAGGATTTGAGCTTTCAAACTGTTGAAGTCAGTAACGTCACCAGAGTGGAAACAAATAATATCTGTGAAGTATATATCCACTGCGCAAGAAAAATGGTTCTGTATGCGTATTGCATGGTGTGTAAAATGTGCTATTTGCACCAGTTTTGATGATATTGGGTTGGTATTTCTTAAGAATTTCATACCAACCTGAAAAAAGTGACTTACTGAGAACATGCCTCTCCATTTTCCCCGACTGCCGATGTGAAATCTGGATCCCCGAATGCTGAGGTCTGAGGGAAAAGGCCTGGAGGGAGCACTGTTTGCCATATAAAGACATATATAATTAATAGTTATAGTAAGTTGTTTTCCATCTATAAATGAACAAAATTCTTTGCAATTAAAATAGTCTGTGCTTCTGGTTTTGGGACAGAGACAGGGAAACACGAGACATAAATCATATCACACACTAAGTGCTGCATGGGTGTTGGTGTCCCTCCTTTTCTTGTGCCAGAGGGAGTTTCCACTGAGAAACATCTATCACTACTGTCAGGATACTATGATATGGCTATAGGGGGTGAGTAGACTTGGAACAGCACCATTTTATTGTGCTGATGGATCTCCTGTGCCTCGGGGGGACTCAGAGGTAACAGGAACTGAGGATGCAGAGAGACAGACGAAGCACCGACACAAAAATCTAGAAACTAGCAAAAAAAAAAAAAAAAGATTGGACTTACATTTCCAGCGGTGGGTTACAGTCCACTGTGAGCCGCACGTGGTGATGACTGGCAGCTAAAACAAGAGTGTGCCACTGGTTGTCAGCTAGCCTCATGCCTCGAAATACCCACTGGTCCACAACATCTCCATGAGCTTTAAAAAGGAAGTGTAGGCGCTTTTTCAAAAGCTTGAGACCGAGAATGATCTGTCCACCATCCTTATTGACCTTGACTCCCTTCTTCCCTCTTTGATGATCTTCTATGGTGATGCTCTTCTCTTTGCTCCCTTGCAACCTTTCTCCATCACTGTTACTCCATTCGATTTTCTCCCGTGTCCTTTTCTCTGCATTTTTGGGCTCCATCAGGGAGAAGACATATTGACTTTTCTGTGAGACAAACAAAAATAAAAAAAAAGACATTTGGACACTTTTTAACTGACTGAGGTAGACGTAACAACACACATTTACACATTCCTGCAAATGTGTCATTCAGGCCTTTAATGTTCACAATGATATAATACACTGAACGTATTATTTTAAAGAAATGGCTCAATGTGGCTTTGACAGGCATACAATGAGAACAAAACTGACGATTTCTGGGGGAAAAATACAAGTAAAAACCTCAAATAAAAATGTACAAGAGAAAAAATGTGCATAGTTACATTTAAGAAATTCCACATTTACAACAAAAAGGCACAAATATACAGGAAAAGAGAGAAATTTAAAAGACAAAAGCGGCACATTTACAAGAAAAAGGGATCACAAGCTTACAAGAAAAAAAGGCACAATTTTTTAGAAGTTGTACATTTACAAAAGTCACCAGCTTACATGGATAAAGTAAAAATCCACAAATGTATGAGGAAAAAGTCACGGACTTAGATGAATAAAAAGGAAAAGAACTCTCCTATTGCTGCTGTTGAGATCAGATTATATTTTGATTTTATTGCATTCATAACTTTACTATATTTTTACTCACACAGGTTGCTGCAATGATGTCACACATGCTTACTTATTTCAAATTAATAATCACACTATACAAAGACCGGATGACTTGATTTCTTTCTTACATTTCTGCATGACTGAAGTTACAGTAAACAATCCCTAAATCCAAGTAATGTTGCCAGCCTGTCTCCTAAACCAGTGTGATCATCGCTATGTGGCCTCTGACAGATGCTCACCTTGATGCCTCTGGCTTTCAGCGTCAGAACAATGGAGAACTCTTTGGGGAAGAGGTCACAGTTGACTAGAACGGCAGAGGAGGCGAAGCTTGGGCAAGCATCAGGGCTGGAGAAATGGACGCCCCTCACACCCCCGTCCTGCTTCATGCGCGCCCCTGGCACGAGCTTGGAGGGATCCCGCTCAAGGACAAAAGATAAAAGATCTAATGCAGGCAAATCTGAAAGCAGCAAGCAAAAATACACAGGAATAAACGTCATCATGAAGTTTTTGCTCTGGCAGGGATGAGAAAACTCTTGTTTGGTTAAAAGCACTATATAAGTGCAGGTTAGTTAGTTAGTTAGTTAGTTAAAAAAAAAAAAATGAAAGTAGCAGAAATAGAATGAAACATCTTCTCAACTCCCAAACTTTCTTAGACATCCAAATATAACAAATGGAGGCACTACTTCATTATCTCAAACTACAGTGTGGCTAATTAAAATTTATTTATACAATATATATACAGTATATATAACCCTAATATTACATGACACATTTTAGGACCATATATTTACATGCTAAATTGTTTTGTTTTAACTTTTATTTTCTTTGTTATTTAATATATTGTGTGTGGTTCTCTGAATGTCATTTAGCCAATGAGGAGACACGCAGGCTGTAAAGGTTGGGAACCACAATAAATTCTTTAATGACACCCCCCCCCCCCCCCGGCCGCCACCACACCCTGGTGTGTGAGAAACGGCCCTGGGTGGTTGTGGTGGAGTTTTATGATGTTTGGTTGAGGTTGTTCACTCTTTGGCAAAATAATGGAGGAGAATTACTCCCCAGATTGATGAGTGGTCACGGCTGCAGTCTGCTGTGTAGGGACTGTGGGATCCCAGCCGCACCCAGTGTGTGTACATGTTCGTGGATGTTGGTATGTCACGCACGGCCGGTCCCACTGCACTGCAGCACACCGACACCGCTCAAACGATCCCAAAGAATTTTAGCTGCAGGGGTTTCCCAGGTTCTAAATGGAACCTTAAACCATCCGCTGGATAATCATTAGCTGAATATCAGGTGCTGAGTGCGATCAGGTTTGGAGATATGAAGCAGAATTAAAAAAAAAAAAAAGAAGAAAAAAAAAAGATACCTGAACACTGTCTCCATGCTTCAGGGGTGGAAGCTGGTACCCTTGACCCCAGGAGAAGGAGCTGCACGAACATCAGCGTTGACATTTCAGAAAGTTTGTTTGCTTCAGTTTCCAGCTGGTAAGAATGTCTCCATGTTGACGAGGCTTCTCCCTGTTATCTCTCAGTGTCCAACAGTGTCTTCCTCATGGTGGTTTCAGATCTTCCAACTTCAGAGACACAGATGTCTCTGGTCAAGAAAGTGCACCGGACTGTCTAAGCTTCACGCGCTCCTCAGAGTAGAAAGTCGGAGCATCTGAGCGCAAGAGGAAACCGCCGAACGGTGTGGAGAGACGTGCACCTGCGGCCGCTTTTAAACACCGAGCCGTGCACATCAGCCAGTAGCCTGTCATGACATCCTCCCCCAAACACAAATCTGATGGCACAGACCTGCCAGAGGGGGCGCGTGTGCGTGCGTGTGTTCATTTCTGAACACGGACGACATGTAAACGTGATTGTACGGATAGTGTGCCAAGTTTTTTTTTTTTTTTTTTTTACTTAAAATATAATAAAAATCTCTTTTTTAAGACACTCAAAGAAAACAACAGAACACACAATGATGGTAGAGCTGGTCCAGTAATACACTGGTTGTTCTGGTCCAGTAATAACACTGGTTGTTCTGGTCCAGTAATACATTGGTTCTTCTAGTACAATAATACACTGGTTGTTCTGGTCCAATAATACACTGGTTCTTCTGGTCCAGTAATACAGTGGTTCTTCTGGTCCAATAATACACTGGTTGTTCTGGTCCAGTAATACAGTGGTTCTTCTGGTCCAGTAATAACACTGGTTGTTCTGGTCCAATAATACACTGGTTCTTCTGGTCAAGTAATACACTGGTTGTTCTGGTCCAGTAATACAGTGGTTCTTCTGGTCCAGTAATACAGTGGTTGTTCTGGTCCAGTAAGACACTGGTTGTTCTGGTCCAGTAAGACACTGGTTCTTCTGGTCCAGTAATACAGTGGTTCTTCTGGTCCAATAATACACTGGTTGTTCTGGTCCAGTAATACACTGATTGTTCTGGTCCAGTAATACAGTGGTTCTTCTGGTCCAGTAATAACACTGGTTATTCTGGTCCAATAATACACTGGTTCTTCTGGTCCAGTAATACAGTGGTTCTTCTGGTCCAATAATACACTGGTTGTTCTGGTCCAGTAATACAGTGGTTCTTCTGGTCCAGTAATAACACTGGTTGTTCTGGTCCAATAATACACTGGTTCTTCTGGTCAAGTAATACACTGGTTGTTCTGGTCCAGTAATACAGTGGTTCTTCTGGTCCAGTAATACAGTGGTTGTTCTGGTCCAGTAATACACTGGTTGTTCTGGTCCAGTAAGACACTGGTTCTTCTGGTCCAGTAATACAGTGGTTCTTCTGGTCCAATAATACACTGGTTGTTCTGGTCCAGTAAGACACTGATTGTTCTGGTCCAGTAATACAGTGGTTCTTCTGGTCCAGTAATAACACTGGTTATTCTGGTCCAATAATACACTGGTTCTTCTGGTCAAGTAATACACTGGTTGTTCTGGTCCAGTAATACAGTGGTTCTTCTGGTCCAGTAATACACTGGTTCTTCTGGTCCAATAATACACTGGGTTCTTCTGGTCCAGTAATAACACTGGTTGTTCTGGTCCAGTAATACACTGGTTCTTCTGGTCCAATAATACACTGGTTGTTCTGGTCCAGTAATAACACTGGTTCTTCTGGTCCAATAATACACCGGTTCTTCTGGTCCAGCAATACACTGGTTCTTCTGGTCCAGTAATACAGTGGTTCTTCTGGTCCAATAATACACTGGTTCCTAACATGAGTTCTGGGTCTTGTCTGCTCCCGACAAACTCAGACTGTACATTGTTAAAGAAATTAAATAGATTAAAATTAATTGTGTGGTGGACACAGTACACATGGCACTACACCCAGGACAACTGGGTTGGTGGGGGGAGAAGATAGTTAGGGATGCTAATTGAGAAAGGTGAGAGGGGCTAAACGAACAAAGATGTGCCTTTCGCCCCCCCGCAGCGCCAGGTTCACACCTGAGGATGCAGGGGTGCCAATGTATGGTAGCAAGACCTGCTCTGTGACATGTGTGTCAATGTCAAGTTAATGTGTGTACATGTCTTTCATGTCTGTATGTTAATGTGTTTACCCTGTGTGCTGGAGGCGGGAATAGAAGTGTTTAAAAGAGTTTGCTCAGGCACTCAAAGTACAGTCTCTGTGTTTTATGTTGGAAGAGGAATAAAGTTTGTGTGTCATTCAGCTCGCTGCCTCATCTGCTTTCATCGTCCACATTTGTAAAATATAAATATAGATCTAAATTAGACTATAACAAAATTAAACTAGGGATGCACATTAGTAATAATAATAATAATAATAATAATAATAATTTGCTGATAACTGATATACTGAAAATTTGAAAATAGTTTAGCTGAATGCTGATACAGATATATGCACATAATTTTCCCCACCTATTTACACTTCTTTGTCTTACAGTGATGATTAACTGGCATATAAAGACATATTGTATTTCCCAAGGAAAATAAGACAACTACCTCAACTTAATACATGAAAATACTTTTTTTTGTAGTATTATGTTCAACAAAACTGTCAACTTCCTCCTTTTAATATGCTTGGAGTTACAGTTGGCCTGTTCCTATTGACCATTGTCAATAATAAGTTTGCCAACAGCCAACTTATTACTTTTGATTGTTTCTGTATCAGCTAAGAGTGTTTTGCAACCAGACTTCCCTGGGATTAGATTTCTGTGGGAAATTTTCAAATGTCACTTCTTAATTGGTCAAAAAAATTGCAAACAATTTGCCATTGTTGTGCATGGGTTCTGTGGGCTAAGAAATATGCATTACTAAAAACAACAAAAACAAGAGCACTCCTAGGCGAGTGCAATATCCCACCTCAGTTTTCTTTGAAGATATACAGTATATTCACTGCCAAGGAAAACACAACACTCGAGAAGATATTTTTAATAATTTTTATGGATCTGGTCAATTAAAGAATGCAAATTATTTTTAGACATCTTCAAAGCAATATCAAAGATCGACAAGTGAAAAGCTGTGTCAACAATTTTCAGAATTGGACAAAATAGAACCACCCTGACTTTCCAAAATCACAACAAAACGTGTGTCTTAAAAACAAAGTTCAGTATGGAATATGGCCTCCATTTGCATTAATACGTCTCTGCGTGGACCTCACAAGCCATCTAATGCTGTCCTGGGGGATATTTAGCCACTCCTCCTGCAACGCCATGACCAGCTTCTGTCTGTTCTGTGATACCGGTACTCTGGCTGAAACACCCAAGTTGTTCCCAAAAGTGTTCAGTGGGGAATAAATCCAGAGAAGAAGGCCAAGGAAGGACATCAAAGTTCTGTTGCTGCAGGTACTCCCTAGTGACTTGGGCGGCATGTGGACGAGCATTGTCCTGCTGGAAGACAGCCACATCGTGATTTCACAACATAGTGCTATGCATTTTTGTTCATCTTTATATAGGGAAGATAACCACTCAGTAAAATCACCCATTTTTGACTTTTGAGTACCTAAAACAAACAACGACTTGAAAAGAGGGACTACAGAGCCAGAGTTCAAAGGCAGCGAGTCGTGGCAGTGAGTAAAACCACTGAACATGAAAGCACCAAGGTGTAGCTGCCTTGATATGACCTCTATTGGCCCAGCCAGGCGTATCTTGATATTCTGCCAAATCAAAAGTCAAGAAAATATGGTGATATAATGATACAAGCCTTTAGTTGCACTTGATTTTGAGCGGGTGAGCTGAAAAGTTGGTAACAGACAGATACACACACAACCACGCACAGACAGGTTAAGTGCTTACCATATGCCTCCGTTGTGAGGCATAATGAGTTTGAGAGGTATTTTGAGTCATAGAAACACTATTACTCAAGCTCAAATAGGATGGCCCCAAAATTATTTACACAAAAATTGTGTTGCGTTTACATTGGCAATGAGTATGTCACTGAAAGATGGCAGTTTTGAACTTTTTCATACAGTGCATCCAGAAAGTATTCACAGCACTTCACTTTTTCCACATTTTATTATGTTACCTTATTCCAAAAAGGATTAAATTCATTTTTTTCCTCAAAATTCTACACACAATACCCCATAATAACAATGTGAAAAAAGTTTTTTTTTTTTAATTTTTGAAAATTTATTTAAAAAAAACAACAACTAAGAAATCACATGTACATAAGTACTCACAGCCTTTGCTCAATACTTTCTTGATGCACCTTTGGCAGCAATTACAGTCTCAAGTCTTTTTAAATATGATGCCACAAGCTTGGCACTCCTATCTTTAGGCAGTTTCACCCATTCCTTTTTGCAGCACCTCTCAAGCTCCATCAGTTTGGATGGGAAGCGTCGGTGTACAGCATTTTCAGATCTCTTCAGAGATGTTCAATTGGATTCAAGTCTGGGTTCTGGCTGAGCCACTCAAGGACATTCACAGAGTTGTCCTGAAACCACTCCTTTGATATCTTGGCTGTGTGCTTGGGATCATTGTCCTGCTGAAAGATGAGCCGTCGCCCCAGTCTAAGCTCAAGAGCACTCTGGAGCAGGTTTTCATCCAGGATGTCTCTGTACATTGCTGCATTCATCTTTCCCCCTATCCTGACTAGTCTCCCAGTTCCTGCCGCTGAAAAACATCCCACAGCATGATGCTGCTACCAACATGGCATGGTTATGAGCGGTGCCTGGTTTCCTCCAAACATGATGCCTGGCATTCACACCAAAGAGTTCAATCTTTGTCTCATCAGACCAGAGAATTTTGTTTCTCATGGTCTGAGAGTCCTTCAGGTGCTTTTTGGCAAACTCTGGTGGGCTGCCATGTGCGTTTTACTATGGAGTGACTTCCATCTGGCCACTCTACCATACAGGCCTGATTGGTGGATTGCTGCAGAGATGGGTGTCCTTCTGGAAGGTTCTCCTCTCTTCACAGAGCAACGCTGGGGCTCTGAAAGAGTGCCCATCGGGTTTTTGGTCACCTTCCTGACTAAGGCCCTTCTCCCCCGATCACTCAGTTTAAACAGCCGGCCTGCTCTAGGAAGAGTCCTGGTGGTTCTGAACTTCTTCCGTTTACTGATGACGGAGGCCACTGTGCTCATTGGGACCTTAAAAGCAGCACCCTTCCCCAGATTTGTGCCTCGAGACAATCCTGTCTCGGCGGTCTACAGACAATTTCTTTGATTTCATGCTTGGTTTGTGCTCTGACAAGCACTAACTGTGGGACCTTATATAGACAGGTGTGTGCCTTTCCAAATCATGTGCAATCAGCTGAATTTACCACAGGTGGACTCCAGTTAAGCTGCAGAAACATCTCAAAGATGATCAGTGGAAACACGATGCACCTGAGCTCAATTTTGAGCTTCATGGCAAAGGCTGTGAATACTTATGTACATGTGATTTCTTAGTTTTTGATTTTTTAATAAATTTGCAAAAATCTAAAAAAAAAAAACTTTTTTCACATTGTCATTATGGGGTGCTGTGTGTAGAATTTTGAGGGGAAAAATGAAGTTAATCCCTTTTGGAATAAGGCTATAACATAAAATTTGGAAAAAGTGAAGCACTGTGAATACTTTCCGGATGCACTGTATATTGGGACAGAACCAAATTATGGCAAGCCTATCATCCATGAATATACAACAAAAATTGTTGTATAACCCATAGCTGAAGGTCAGCATCCCAACATGAACCTGTGTAGCAAGGTTCATGTTGGGAGCTTCAATAGTAAGAGGGCATAGGGAATGCTAACCTTGACCTTTTGACCCCAAACATATAGTCACAGGGTGAACCTGTGTACCACGTTTGGTGGCCCTAGCTGTAATTCAATTCAATTTTATTTATATAGCTCCATTTCACAACAACAGTCATCTCATAGCACTTTAAACTGTAGGGGAAACCCCCAGAATTGCAGAAAGATCCCAGCAATCAGATGATCCCCTGTGAGCAAGCACACTGCGACGGTGGAGAGGAAAAACTCCCTTTTAGCAGGAAGATATGTTTTTACTATTCTATAGTAATAATGCAAATGGAATGTTAACCTTGATCTTTGACCTTTTGACCCCAAACTCATAGTCAGGTCAGGGTGCAAGTTGTCCAAGATTTGTCTTAGATGCATCTATGGTATGGATTTAAAAAGCCTACATTTCTTTCAGTAGTTATTGTGTTTACAAGATTTAGGGAAAAACTGACCTCTGATCTTGACCTCATCCACTCGGAGTCAAACTGCAATATTGCGCAACATCAGTGTATATCAAACCCCGGTGTCAAGTTTCAAAACATTTGGAAAAAACTGTAGGAGTAGCTGATTTCACAGTTACTGTCTATTAACTGAGGTGAAATGGGAGATCATAAGTCAGGGGCTGTAGCTTCTGCAAAAATCAATGCTTCAAAACAATCGGAACAAAACTGTAGGAGTTGATTTCACAAAAGTGAGGACAGAGGGACGGACGGACCGCCCCATGATCTCCCATCGGTCTTTGACCAGTGGGGAATAAAAAAAAAGCAAAAAACAAACAAACCCCAAACTGAACTGAAATACTTTAAAATGGTTCAGTCTCAGATGTTTTCTGATTTTGCAGCTGTAGTCTTGTCTGTTTCAGGGCAAAATCAATGCTACACAACCTTGACAAGACAGAAAAATATCAGCACTGCTGATGTCTTATTTGCTGATATCAGTGAATAAGGTAAATATCTGCTGATACCGATGATAGTCTGATATATTGGTACATCCCTAAAATAAACATGTATCTGTGGTATAGAAAATTGAAAAGAAATATACAGCTTTTATATACATTTTTGTTTTTAGAAATTATTTAATACAATTGTCCATTGAAAGTGTGTAGGTATACAGTGCTTTGGAAAAGTATTTGCTCTTTCCTGATTCTTATATTTTTGCATATTTGTTACACTTAAATATTTCAGACCATCAAATTTTAATATTAGTCAAAGATAGCCAGACTAAATACGAAATGCAGTTTTTAAATGATTTTATGTTTAAGGGGAAAAAATGCTATCCAAACCTACCTGGCCCTATGTGAAAAAGTAATTGACCCCTTGTTAAAGCATGAATTAACTGATTAACCACATTTTTCTTTTTTCAAAGCTGAGTTCAGTTTCACTAACCACATCCATGTCAGAGCTGTTCAGTCAAGAAATAGCTTAAATAGAACTTTTCTGACAAAGTGAAGTAGGCTAAAAGATTTCAAAAAAAGCAACACGTCATGTCGCAATCTAAAGAAATTCAACAACACATGAGAAACACAAACCCAAAACAAGAAAGAACTTTGGGTCTCACTTTGGACGCTGGTCCATGATTCAACAATAAGGAAGAGACTGGGCAAAAATGGCACCCATGGGCAAGTTCCAAGGTGAAAACCACTGCTGACCAAAAAGAACACAAAGACTCGTCTCACATTTACCAAAAAAATATCTTGATGATCCAAAAGACTTTTGGAAAAATATTCTGTGGATTGATGAGACAAAAGTTGAACTTTTTGGAAGGTGTGCATCCCATCTGAAGTAAAACTAATAGCATTTCATAAAAAGAGCATCATACCAACAGTCAAACATGGTGGTGGTAATGTGATGGTCTGGGGCTGCTTCGCTGCCTCAGGACCTGGACGACTTGCTGTAATTGATGGAACCACAAATTCTGCTCTCTACCACAAAATCCTGAAGGAGAATGTCTGGCCACCAGTTTGTGACCTCAAGGTCAAGCCCTCCAAGTCATCGGAGTGGGACAAAATCCATGAACAGAAATGTAAAAGATTAATTTCCAGTTATCACAAACGTTTGATTGCAGTTATTGCGGCCAAGGGTGGCACAACCAGTTATTAGGTTTAGGGGGCAATTACTTTTTCCACATAGGGCCAGGTAGGTTTGGACAGCAATTTTCCCCCCTTAATAAATGAAATCATAATTTAAAAACTGCATTTTGTATTTACTCAGGTTATCTTTGTCTAATACTCATATATTAAAATGTGTTTGATGATCTGAAACATTGAAGTGCAACAAATATAAGACAGCGAATACTTTCTCACAGCACTATAAATGATTGTAGGAGGCTCAATGTTTTGTAGGACAAGAATGGGGCTAACAAAAAGACCAATGGGGGGGGGCAGTAGATGAGATCCCCCACCCTCCCCCATATAGTACAAATTGTTAAATTATGTCCAAATCTGAATGTTTTAAGTTCTGTGAAGTTAATTTGGGGGGGGGGGATTCTCAGGACAGAGAAAGTAAACACTCCCCCCCCCCCCCATTTTCTACAATGATGGAAAAAGGTACTAAGAGCCTCAACCATATTTGCAAATCAAAGTATTTGCATTTATGCACACGTGCTTGAAGAGAATCAGTCACAGAATAAAAACATGGACTGGATTAAAAGCGACCTCAAATCAGACCCCACCAAATCATCTCAAATGTCCTTAGTCACAGCACAAATCAAAATAACTTTCCAAAGACTGATTTTTCAACTATTGGTACTTATGAGGAATTGCAGCATTTTAGCTCATACTTAGAATCCTCACAACCCTTCTGTCTACCAGCCAGCACATTTACAAGGCAAATGCTCCTCTATCTTTGTAGCAGCCACATTAAGATAATAGACTGCACATTGATCAGGATGTGTGATGGAACAACAATGCACTATTTCTTTTTTTAATCCAGTCACTCTCTTTTCCTGTCAGTGGGTGTTGTACATTACTGGACCTGTTTGATGCTGAGAAGCTGATAGGGATCGTGCGTGCAGTTTATCCCATTACACATTTAAGTGATCAAACACTGCAATCTTATCACTGCTCCATTTATACTGAACGCAGCCAGCTGGTGTATCGGATTAGATCTAGGTTTCTAAACTTGGACCTGTAGCTGTGGATTATAATCAGTTTGATATAAGAAACAGTTCATAGATTTTATAGTTTTATCAGCACATACACTGGTACAGCCTATGTGCAAGCCGAGGACACACAGCTGAGATTAGCATGTTTCAGTGGTGCCACCTAGCTGCCATTTTACATGTAAACAACTGTTTTTCCAGGCAGTGTGAACAGAAAGTGCTTTGCAAAGTACAATATACTGTATATATATATATATGTGTGTGTGTGTGTAACGTGAAGACATCAAAGTCAAGCTGTATAGCCAGAGAATGGTACAAGCTCAGGATACAACATTCTCGACAAAATGAATGATTCTAACAGCAAATCTGAGTACCAAACTATATTTATTGTATACAGTAGTAAAAGACCACAAATAATGTACAAATCAGTAGAGAAACAAATAACATGACAAAACTTGGCCCCCGTTCCTCATACATTGCCTAGTTCAGCTGATCTTTGTCCAACCAACTCTGTTAAAATGCAAGCAGAAGGCGATTTGTTGGCATCAACTGTGCTCTTATTTCATTTCATATGAATTCACAATCATTGCTCATGGGGAGGGCTAAACAAGTTTAACAGCAGGAATTCAAATTTCTTTGTTTTAGGTGAAAAGCAGAATGAATAATTTTAAATGACATAGGAACCTTTTATCCCCCCCCTCCCCCCATTAAACATTTTGAGATCTTGAATTTATTCTTGTTCTTTTGTTGACCACGTGAACCACTCTGGACCATCTTGACAAAATGTATCCAAATATCCTCATCCAGCAGATGTAAAGTTATTTCTAGATGGATTCAAGCTGAGTAAAATGCTGCTTCAATGACAGATAGGACAATCAAATAAAAACTGGCTACTACCCATACACAAAGAACAGGGCCCCATGGGTAAGGAACAGTTATCTCAAACTATCCACTGACCCGCTGCTTTCCTGATATGCACGTCCTGCTCTGTAAAGTAAAATAACTTATCAATAACAATCCCACCGTATCACTGCCAATAAACTTGTAGTGTCTAAACCATGTTTATACATTAAAAAAAGCAGCATTGGCTGTCCAAATTTAAAACTGCTCCTCTCTTCAAATCAGCTTAATCAGTTGTCCCGTCAGCCTACCTGTGTGAGGGCAACATGCAGGCGAGACTGACCTCAAAATAGAACTGAGGAAGAGCGAGCCAACTGCCCACCCTCTACCACAAACAACAGCTGGACTGGGGACTGGTCACTGGCCCGTTTTATCCAAAATATTGAGAATTTAATATTTCAATGGTAAAAACAAGCTGAACCCAATAAAACTGCAACTAAAATAATGCAACTCAATGGTATATATACTCTCTAACCCTACCTAACACTTTACTGCATCAGCATTCAGTCTGTGTATTAGATGCTAAGAATCAATAGCCATCGAAACGTAAGCACAAGACATCGATGCAAGGTAAATGCCTTTAACAAGTTTGGATGTCTCAGCTTGCCTTTAGAGAGCTGCACACGATGCAGCGATGCAGATGTTGGATCTCTGAAATAAATATTGGTCCAAGCCCCACATTTATCCAACACCCATTCCGACACATCTGTACAAGAGGGTGGGGTGGGGTGGGGGGGAGACTTATGGGAGATAATACTTAAAATGAGAAACGAAGGTGGAAACACTGCAGAAGCACCTAAAATGCAAAGAGAATGAAAATGTTGGACAGAAAAGCAAGAGTTCCCCTCCAGAAAACACAGGACTGCACAGTGAAATGGAAAGCACGTGTATTATTCAGCTTTTTCTAAAACTGACTAACAACTGGGGGGGGGGGGGGGGTGGTGGATGAAAACCATGACAAGCTACTGGATAATAACCATCCACGCCACAGTGAACCAGAAGCGTAGACAAACCAGAAACAGCTGAGATGAGCCGTTGGTCCGATCGTAGCCTGCAGTGCCAGGAGGAAAAGGTTGACACGCACGAGAGTTCAGTCCTTACTGACACAGTACATAAACAGCTGATGAGGCCCTCACCCACACCTGATAAAAACCCATGACAATAACCTGAAGGAGGAATAATAATAATAATAATAGGCTGAGCAGAGTGATAGGGAAGGGGAGGAGAGTGGCGGTGGTTGAGGGTGTGGTCTGAGGGTGGCCGTCACTGAGGTGTGTAGAGCTTAGCAGTGTCCACCCGTCTGCTGTTGGAAAACATCTATGGTGTCTTCATCTTCCATCTCCAGCTAGGGAAAGTACGCAAAGCCAAGTTATTCAACAGAGATGCAGTCAATGATGAAAACAGGATAATCCATCAAGTGTGCAAAGTTAACCAAGTGCTTTTCACATTAGAAAGTGTGACAGTAAGAACATAAATATACTTGTGCAGGTGTGTCCGTCTCATTGATTGGCTGGCCATCAAACCTGAACCTGATCTGCCTTATTGAGAGACCCTGCAGACGGGAGGTTAAAATCACGCAAAACATTTAGTGAAAGAACCAAAAAGTGAATGAAATGTTTTAAGTCCTAAAATACGTGACCTTTAGCTCACCTGTCGTTCACAGTATGCCTTCATTAGTTTGCTGAGTGGTGTGTGTCTTTTAATTTTGAACTGGACCACTGACCCATCCTGCCCTGCAACCTTTAGGTTGATGTGGTCGTTCTCAGTCTTCACTCCCTCCTGGAGAATCAAACATGTTCAGTGGAATTAGAACCAACAGGAAATGTAAATAACAGAAAAGCATTTCCTATTTAGGTCACTGACATGATATGCTGCTACTCCTGCAATAACAATTCATTCATTCAATTAAAAAGACAAGACAATAATTAAACATTTCCCATTGAGGTCTGACAATAAGTTCGTAGTCTTGCTAGCTTGAAGCTCTTGCTAGTTCGTGGTCTAACACATTGTGGCTTCACAGTAAGCCACAATGTTTTCTACACCTTATAATTTTTTTTTTTTGCAAAACATGGATGTCGTCTTTAAGTTGCAACTGTAACGAAATGAGACGTACGCTGAAACACCAACGCAAACAGGTTAGCAATGTGCGCTTTTGTCAGGCAGCCATAGATGCTAACGTTAGCATCGTAAGCTCCCAGGCTAAGTAGCTGACATGCTCAGCCATACAAAACACCAGAATGAGTTTAGCTGCCAGGTTGTGCTGCTAGCCGTTTGTGTTGTGATAAAACAAGCGCCGGCGTGCAAATGCGGTCTTAACATACGTCCGTTTATAAAAGGAGTCGTCACCTCCATCAGAGCCAAACTGCGGCATTTACATGGATGCGGAGCAGCGTGGTCCCGACAAAGAAAGAAAATCCGCAAACGGCAATCATGGTGTAATTGATTTTTCTGCTCATTAAAATTAAAATCCACACATAGCCCACAATCGTATAGCCTCCATTTCTATATACATTGCATATACAGAGTGCAAACTACGCTCAAATAACTGCAGATGTGACGTGCGGCCGCTCATTCATTTGCGAAACAAACACTGCGCCGTTTTACAGAAATGCGCAAACCAGGCCATTTTAGATTGCACATTTGAGAGACGATGGAGCTCGTCTGAGTCACGATGAAAATGATCAGGCCGTTAGATGTTAAATCTTACCTTTGGCTTTTCCTCTGACATCTCCGCTAGATGTAGTTTAACGGTTTTCAAATTATATACTCGTTGAGCTTTTTTGTCTTTCTACCGCTTTCGGTCCTCTCTACCCCTCCACTATCGGGTACGCGCTTTATGAAAATAGACGATTGGACATTAGAAGATCATGTGATTGGGAAATCGCGGGCGCGCGCATCCGAGCAGAATCCTCGATCACGCGAACAGGAGCTCTGGAGAAAATAGACATTGGCCTTGTTTCAGGAAGCAATTTAGTGACAAGTCAGTTTCCCTCAACTTGCAGTCAACTGAGTTTTTAATAAACCTGCTTTCTGAAACAGAATAACACCTCTGCATCAGCCAGAGGTGGAGGAAGTAATCTGCAAAAACAACAAAAAAAGAGCAACCTGAGCAGCACTGATGGATGGGAAATGAAGAAATATCGTACTGTCGCTTTAAAATTATCGCATTTTGACCCAAACTATCGTATGTACTAAAATAGCTTGAAAAATCACAGGCTAGGACAGTGCATTTAAAAACAAAGTTATTCTATGTTGTGACGTTTCAAGGGTTCACGCAGTAATAAGAGAGGATTTGGAATGAACAGGCATTTATTTCTTCACTGACTAATTACACAGAACAGAGGGGACTGTTGTGTATGTAAACTGGCTGTATTACCAAGATGGCGGCCGGGTTGGTCATGGGCTAGATCGGGGTGGCTTACTATCGGTTTCCGGTGGTGACGCCGCCCGAGGTGTAAGGAAGTGGGGTCTTTCGTCGCGGGAGCCACCTGGCAAGCAGGCGAGTACCGTAAGCCTCTTTATGTAAACAACTCTGAATGTTATAAAGCTGCGTAAACTACAACAGCTGTGTGTTTACTTTTACCCAATTATGGACACAACATTTGGCGATGAGGTAAAAGCGGGAATGGAAAAGTGTCCTGCTGACTTTTGGCCGTTTTTGGAGGCCCCGGGCAGGCCACCCGTGCCGTGGCCTCATTGGTTCACTGCTTTTACCAACTACCTCGTGGTTTTGAACCTTGGCGAGCGTGAGAGGCTTCGCGCGAGGGCTGTGTTAGTCCATAAGTTGGGTACTGAGAGGCAGAGAGTATTGAAGAGCCTGGGGGGGGACCGATAGCTTCGATGGTGTTGTGGAGTTGATGGCGTGCCATTTTCACGCTCAGGAGAGTGTCATGGTCCGGTGCATCCAGTTTTGACAGCACCACCAGTGGTTGGGAGAACCAGTGATGGCATTCATTGAAGATCTCCGGAAGCTGGCGAGGGAGTGTGATTTCGGACGCCTGGAAGAGGAGATGATTCGGGACCAACTAGCAGAGCATGTTCACTGTACAGCGGTCCGGTCCAGATTGTTGGAGTATCCAGGAGAGTTGACATTGACCACGGCTATCAAGCTCGCCCAACGGTTCGAGGCAGCAGAGACCATCATGAGAGGCCTTCCTGAAGGGGCTTTTCTGGGTGAAGATGAGTGTTGCGCTAAGGCACTGTTTTGGGACCCTGGTGATGATGATGCTGGAGAGGATTCATATGTCTCCGTGGTTAAAATAAGGTCCGCCCCAGGTACGCCACATTGTTACGGTTGTGGGTCCCCTGTTCACCGTTATAAGGCCAGTGTGTGCCCAGCGAAAGGAAAGCATTGTGGTAAGTGTGGTTTGCGGGACCACTTTGCTAGGGCATGCGCTAACTTCGAACGCAGGAGCCGTAGGAAGGAATCGGGTGCTGCGCAGAAGACTCCGACTATGATACACACGGTCTCCCCGGAGACAACGGGGAGGATCGGGTGCGATGTCATGCTTGACGGTGTCGTGGTTTCACTGTTGGTGGACACTGGAGCTGTTATCTCAGTGTTGAACCTGGCGACCGTGAACAGTTTGTTTCCCCACCGGCAGATTAAACAACAAGGAAGAGATTATTCAGCGCGGTGGCGGAGTGGTTAGCACTGCGGCAGCACAGCAACTCACCCTTGGCCGGGGGATCCTGGGTTCAATCCCAGCCCCCAACCAACAGTGATCTGTGTGGAGTTTGCATGTTCTCCCCGTGTCTGTGTGGGTTTACTCCGGGATTTCTCCGGTTTCCTCCCACATGCCAAAAACATGCATATTAGGTTAACTGGCATCAAACTGGGGATTCTGAATTGTCCTTAGGTATGACTGCGAGAGGGAATGGTTGTCTGTCTCTCTGTGTTGGCCCTGCGATGGACTGGAGATCTGTCCAGGGTGTACCCTGCCTCTCGCCCAAAGATGCTGGGATAGGCTCCAGCCTCCCCGCGACCCGAAAAGGATTAAGCGGAAGAAGATGGATGGAAGAGATTATTATGGCTATGGATGGAGCAGACTGGCACTTTTGGGGTTTGTGGAAGTTGAAGCCCGTTATAAGTCTGTTGTTGTGCCCCGAGCCCGCACTCATGTCACCGCTGCGGGGGTTAACATCATGGGGTGTAATCTCTTTTATAGCCTGGGTTTTTCGATCGCCAACGTGTCGGGTGAAGAGTGGTCGGGCTGCGGACTGTGGAGCCAACCAACTCCGTTGGTGGATGGCGTGGAGGTGAGGGAATCAGACTGGCTGGACATGTGTAATGAGGAAGAGCATATTCAGTACAGCGCGATGCTGCTGCAGGTTGGGCCCAACGCCGGTCTGTCTGTTACCCTAGATGAGGGTGCGGGACGGCACGACAGGAGGCGGCCTGTAAGGACGAGGCACCAGAAGGGGCGGGACCTGAGAGCGGGTTGATACATCGCTCAGGAAGACGGTCTACCATGGATAACACGGACTGGGCCTACGAGTCGACTGGATCGTTGGTGGACACCAGTCAGACCCAAAATCACCGGGAACAGAAGACACGGGCTTCCCTGCGGGTCAGCGACATGGTGCAGCCCAGGGTTGAGGCCCAGATGAAAGGTGGTCATGGTTCACGCGAGCGGCGCAATGAGAGAGGACGGTTCTGGGTGGAGGCTGCTCGGAGTGACCGGTATCTGCGCTTGTCTGACCAGACCTGGAGGCATCCGTACGAGTTACGCCGAGTGGAGGAGAAGAAGCAGCGCAATGGGAGCCCTGAGGTCAAGAGACAGAGGCAGCTGGAGAAGGACCCGTCTAAGGACTGAGAATGCTGTGATGTCTTTATTTTCTGTTTGTGTGCTTTTGCTCTAGTCCTGATATGTGTGTTTTACTGTTGGTATGGTACCCCGATCTAAATTCAAAAAAAGGAAAAGTCAGAAGACGAAGTGTGAAAAGTGGGGTGTGGTGTGACACCTGGGAGTTGAATTTTGTTTTAAGGGACCTGGATTGTAATTGTGGGATTTTATTGGCTCAAAGACAGTAATTTAATGGATATTTTGGAATTGAATTTTATTAATGTACTAGTTTTATGCCCAAGTTTGGGGTGATGGGGTGTGTTTACTCCATTTGAGATGTTTATTCATGTAAATTTAAAGTATTGTGATGTACCCATTGTGGGGGTGAGTGTTTGGGGGTGGGGGTGGGGGCGCCAGTAGTCATTATATATTTTGTAGTTTTGTATGTCTTTTATGTGGAGCTGTTCCGGGATTATTTTAGAAACACGGCCTTGTTTTGAATGTTTGGCGGCAGAATAATCCGCCCAGCCGCGTGGGGGTGCTGGTAGTCTACCTGGCCCCCCCAGCCTTAGTTGTGTGCATGGATAGGAAGTTTGTTTCTGTAATTGTTTTGTTTTAGAGTGTGAGTCGGGAAGCAAATTGGGGAGGGCTATCTGTGCACTTGGCATTTTTGAAGGGGGGAAAATGTTGTGTATGTAAATAGGCTGTATTACCAAGATGGCGGCCGGGTTGGTCATGGGCTAGACCGGGGTGGCTTACTACTGGTTTCCGGTGGTGGCACCACCCGAGGTATAAAGGAAGTGGGTGGAAGAGGCTCTGCCTCTTTCGTCACGGGAGCCACCTGGCAAGCAGGCGAGTACCGTAAGCCTCTTTATGTAAACAACTCTGAATGTAATAAAGCTCTGTAAACTACAACAGCTGTGTATTTACTTTTACTCAATTATGGACACAACAGGGACGTCATTCACACAGACACTCATCTCACTCAGGGTGACACAGACACGTAATCTCTCACACACGTTAAACAACACTATCGCAAGCGGACTTATAGCACAATTATAACAGTACAACAATAATGCTCAGAACACAAGAATAATAACAGTCTTTGAATCCACCACAGCGAAAAGCATGCCAGGAAAATCCCCACAGCCCCTTATCACAGCCCCAAAATTACATTGTACACCCCTGGACTGGTTTCTGTTCCCAGAATAATAAGTCCAACTCAAAAGTCCAATACAAATCTGTTCAGGTGTTGGGGCATCTGCCAGTGGCAGCGGCTGGTACGCACAGGCTCATTAGTGTCCATCTGAGCCTCGACCGGGGTATCTGGTTGGGATGGAGCCTCTGGTTTGGCCACCCGCGGGGCAGCTGGCTGGTATGGGGTGAGGCAGTCACGGTGAAGCACCACCACCCAGTCCCTCTTCTGCAGCCTCACCCTGTACACTACATCCGACAGTCTCTGTAGGACCACACACAGTCCCAACCAGTGGCTTGCCAGCTTTGGTGCCAGTCCCTTTTTCCACTCCGGGCAGAAGACCTAGACTTGGTCCCTGGGTGCAAAGTCTTTCCCCTGGCAGTGGGAGTCGTATGCTCACTTCTGTTGACTCCCCGACGCTACCAGGGCCTCCCGAGCCAGTTTGTGCACTGTGTGAAGCCGTTCTCTAAAGCAAAACAAATAATCCAACCCTGGTTTTCCCTCCACCTTCCACTCTGGGGGAGGGCTGAACACCAAATCCACCGGGGTGTGCAGCTCACATCCAAACAGCAGCACTGCCGGGGTGCACCGGGTGGATTCTTGAACTGCTGTCCGGTATGCCCACAGAACCAGAGGCAGATGCAGGTCCCAGTCTCGCTGTCACTGGTCCACTAGGATGGCGAGCTGCATGGTCAGGGTCCAGTTAAAGCATTCAACCAGACCGTGGCACCTCTGTGGGTGCAGTGGGGTGGTCCGGGTCTTCCAGATGCCCAGCCACCTGCAGACCTTCCCGAAGACCTCTGCGTCAAAGTTCCATCCCTGGTTGCTATGCAGCTCCTCCGGGGCGCCAAACCGGCAAAACATCTCATCCACCAGCTTTGATACTGTGGTGGTGGTGCTCTGATCAGGGACCACGCACGCCTCTGGCCACTTAGTAAAGTAATCCATTGCGACCAGAGCGTAATGGTTCCCCTGATCCGTGGTCAGAAAAGGACCCAGAATGTCCACTCTCACACGCTCCATGGGTACCCCTACCTGGTACTGCTGTAAGGGGGTGTGGGATCGCTGAGTCTGCCCTTTCTGAGCCATGCAGGTGTCACAGCAGTTGACAGCTCTACATCCTGACAACACCTGGGCCAGTAGAACAGGCCCCGAAGATGCTGCAGGGTCTTCATCACCCCGAAGTGGCCCACCCCCACTGACCTGTGGACCAACTGGAGCACCCTGGGGTAGAGCTCTCGGGGAACCAGCAGCTGCCAGACATGGTGCTGCCCAGCTGGAGACTGCTACCGCCGACAGACAACACCCTCACAACGGCAGAGGTTGGACCACTGGAAATGTAGGGCCTGAGTCTCTGGGTCAAGCGCAGACACAGCCTTCCAGGCGGGCTGCTGGTCCATGTCCAGCCACTGTCGGACCAGGGAGACGACAGGATCTCCATCCTGCTCAATCCCAAAGCTTCTGCACACCGAGGGCCTTTGTGACATCATCGCTGGGGAGAGTTGACTGATTATCTGAGGAGGAGCTGTGAGCCACTGCACTATTCCCAGTCACAGTGGTCTGGAGAGCAGCAGCCTGTGAGACTGCTGGGTCATGATCCTCTGCCCGTTAGCAATGCCCACAGGCCTCCACAGCATAGGGGCACCGGGACAGTGTGTCAGCATTGGCATGGAGACGGCCTGCTCGATGCACAATCTGAAAATCATAATCCTGCAGTGCCTCCGGCCATCTCGCTAATTGTCCATCCGGCTCTTTAAAGTTCAGCAGCCAGGTCAGGGAAGCGTGGTCCATCCTGAGATGAAATCTCCCTGTGTAAACGTACAGGCGGAAATGGCAGAGCTCTTGGATGACTGCCAGCAGCTCTCAGCAGGTGATGCAATAATTCCTCTTGGCCCTGGTGAGAGTGCAGCTGAAAAAAGTAACTGCTTGCTCTCTGTGTTCTCCCTCCTAGAATAGCACCGCCCTGATGTCCTGGTTGCTAGCGTCTGTGTCCATGATGAAGGGGTGGTTCAGGTTGGGATACTGCAGCACGGGGGCTCCCATGAGTGCCGAATGGAACTGGGAAAAAGCAGCAGCACAGTCCTCGCTCCACTCAAATGTGCGACTCTTCTGTATCAGCTGATGCAGTGGGCTGGCGATGGTGGCAAAATCCTTTACAAACCTCCTATAATAGGATGCCAGTCTGAGAAAGCGCAGCAGTTCTCCTACATCCCACGGAACCGGTCAGTTTCTCACCGCTGTCACCTTCTCTGGGTCGAAGGCAACTCCCACAGCGCTGACGACGTGGCCCAGGAAGGTGGTTTCTCGATGAAACAGGTGGCATTTCCGAGGGTGCAGCCGCAGCCCGGCCTGGTGGACAGCGTTCAACACTTCCCGGAGGTTGGGCAGGGCGCCACCAAAATCAGCTGCGTGAACCAGCAGGTCGTCGAGATAAACGATGCAGCGGCTCCGGGGGACATGAGCCAGCACCCGCTCCATCAGGCGTTCAAAGGTGTCCGGGGCATTGCAAAGTCCAAACAGCATCACCTTGAACTGCCACAGTCCCTGCCCGATGGAGAAGGCTGTTTTCTGGCAGGTCTCTGGTGACACCTCTACCTGCCAGTAGCCACTACAAAGGTCGAGCTAGCTGAACCAGCTGGAGCCAGTGATGTAATCCAGCACGTCATCAATGTGGGTCAGAGGGTAGGAAGGAGTCCTTACTTGTGACATTGTTCAGGTGCCGGTAATCCACACAGAACCACCATGAACTGTCCTTCTTCTTGACTAGAACCACCGGTGCCCCCCAGGAGCTGCTGGAGGGTTCAGTGATGTCCACCTCCAGCATTTCCTGAATCTTTTGTTCTGCCGCTGCCCGCCTTGAAAAAGGTAGATGGCAGGGGCAGAGTCGGCTCGGCCTGGTCTCACCAGTGTCAGTTTGGTGTTGCACCAAACTGGTTCGGGTGCACTCTTCATCCTTGGTGCAAAGATGTCAACGTAGCAGTCCAGAAGCTCCCGCAGCTCCTGCAGCTGGCATCTCTGTCTCGACTCTAATCCCCTGCAGCTCCGCTGGAACAGCGCATCAACCGCCTGCTGGGTTTCCGATGATGCAGCGATTCATTCTGCTGTCCCTGGTGGCGATGACAATCCCTCTGCTTGTGCTGGTGGTGCTGCGGCAGTCGGCTCTGGCAGCGATCCCCTCAGCTCGGTCTGCGCTGATGGCCCCTTGATCACCTGGGCCCCTGGTTCCTCATCTGGCTCTCACCACAGAGCATGATGGTCTTTGCCCCGAGAAGGAGAGAAGAGCTGGCGGTGTTGATTTTTGCACCCCATGCTGCGAGCAGATCTAATTCAATGATTCAGGGGTCTTGGATGTCAGCCAGCCAGAATGGGTGGTTTGTGTTCTGATCGGCCATTCCCACAACAACGACTTATCATCCTCCCAGTCTGGCACGCTTACCAGTGGCTGTGGTGACGCAGTGCCTGGTGGGTTCCCACCCCTGCAATCCGAGTTCATCTGTACCAGGCAGCGCCCCGGGTCGGACCAGGGAGATGGTGGGACCGGTGTCGATCAGGGCCCAGACTGGCATGCTGTCCAGGCTGCACTGCAGGTAAAGCCCTGGTGAGTGTCCAAGTTGGCCCAGACGTGGTATAGTTCACTGGGGAAAATGTCTGTGAAAGGCAGCAGGTCCCCATCTGAGCCACCTCACTCTAGTTTAACGCTGGCGAGGGGGCGGGTTGTCGCGGGGTAGGTGCAGGGAGGTAGCGCTCAACGTGACCTGGTTCCCCACAGCAGAAGCATCCTTCTTCGTGCCACTGTCGTACTCTTGCCGGCCATGCAGCTGTGGTCAGGCGCAATTCCTCCTCATCCTCGCTCTCAGCAGTGGCCTGGAAAGCTCTGTGCCTTGGTGATGACACGTCAGCTGCATACTCCAGCATCAGCCCCACCCACTCCACTTCTGCCACGGCCGTCCCCCAGCTGCTTGTGGCGTGAATCCAGATGTGTTCCTGGAGCTGGGCCGGGCGGAGCCCCCGAATGAAGTTCTGAAGGGCGAGCTTCTTCACCGCCTCCAGGCTCGAAGTCTGGGTATCCGCGTTGTGTCAGCAGCCGTACATCAGCTGCATAAGCCCTCAGGCTCTCTCGATCACCTCACCGGCGGCTGGCCAGCTGTTTCCGGGTATAGACAGCGTGGGTCGCCCTCCCAAACCGCCTCCAAAGTGCCCCCTGTATCGCTGGCCAGCTGTGAGGTTCCTCAGGCTGGAGATCAGACAGCATGCAGAGAGCTCCGCCCTCCAGAGTCAGCGCGACCTGCACAGCTGTCTCTTCAGGTGTCCAGCTGTTCAGCGTAGCAGCCAGTTCAACCTGGACCAGATAGTCGTCCAGCGAGGTTTCGCCACCAAAGCGGGTAAGCTTGGTCAGTTGGCGGGTCGGTGGGATGGTCGCCTCCATGTTGATCTCTGCCCTCGGCCGTAGTGGAATTGCTGGCTTGTAGTTCCCCCGTTGGCACTCCCCGTCTTGCCTTGAAAAAGGCAGAAAACAGGATGCACTTGTTCCGTCCAGTCCGCTTCCCCATCCTTTGCGGCAAGCAGCTCTGGGGGCTGGCGTATCTGCTCTGCTGTCCCTCTCCATCTGGGTGATGAGCCGCTCAAGCTGTCAAATCTCTGCCTTGATCCTTGCTTCCATCTCTCAAAATCCCACTTCTGACACCAGTGTGACGTTTCAAGGGTTCACACAGTAAAGAGAGAGGATTTGGAATCAACAGGCATTTATTTCTTCACTGACTAATTACACAGAACTGAGAGGAGGTCATTCACACAGACACTCATCTCACTCAGGGTGACACAGAACACAATCTCTCACACACATGGGAAACAACACTAGCACAACTGGACTTATAGCAGAATTATAATGGTACAATAATAACACTCGGAACACAAGAATAATAACAGTCTTTGACTCCTCTGTGGCGCAAAGCATGCTGGGAGAATTCCCCCACCCCTTATCACAGCCCCGACGTTACACTATGTGCGGAAGTGCAGTAACCTAAGGAATAAGTGCAGAGGCTTGGCCATTTGAATGAAAGAACTGCTGTAGACATCACACACACACACACACACAGAGTGACCTGCACCTTTTTCCACAACCACTGCTTCTATCCTTAAACACAGGTTCTAACTCCAAGCAGGGTGATAAAGCTGCTGTGACCGGACTCTTTTCTTTTAGTGACTTGATCTTTTCTTTTAGTACTTTTTCCTCCAAGTCCAAACACGTTCACTGATTTTTTAAAATCTGTTACTGTGTCAGTGCAACTGCGTAAACAAATGTGAGCTAAGCACTACTGATGTGATTGGCACATTTGGCGATGAGGAGGAGCCAGCCAGGTACCAGCTGATAAGCTATGAACAGGCACAGTTTCTGGTAATGTGTGGGTGTTCATATAAATCAAAATGATGGGGGGTTTTTTGGGGGGGGTGCACAGAAATGCCAAAACTATCATACATTTGGCCTTTTTTAAAACTATTGATCGTATATCGCATAGGCCCTAAAACTATCATTCATTCATTCATCTTCTTCCGCTTAATCCTTTTTTCGGGTCGCAGGGGGGCTGGAGCCTATCCCAGCATCTTTGGGCGAGAGGCAGGGTACGCCCTGGACAGATCGTCAGTCCATCGCAGGGCCAACACAGAGAAACAGACAACCATTCACTCTCACAGTCATACCTAAGGACAATTTAGAATCCCCAGTTTTGATGCCAATTAACCTAACTTGCATGTTTTTGGCATGTGGGAGGAAACCGGTGAAATCCCGGAGTAAACCCACGCAGACACGGGGAGAACATGCAAACTCCACACAGATCACTGTTGGTCAGGGGCTGGGATCGAACCCAGGATCCCCCGGCCAAGGGTGAGTTGCTGTGCTGCTGCAGTGCTAACCACTCCACCACCGAATAATTATCGTATATCTGGCAGCATTGATTCTGAGACGAGTGCAATATCCCCCACCTCCGTTTTCTTTGAAGATTCCAATACTTACTGACAGAGAGCAGTTTTTGTAATTACTGTGGCAGAACCAAATTTTGATAAACCCGTCATCTACGAATATACAACAAAGTATGCAACCCATATAGGGCATGATTCCGAGGTGAACCTGTGTAGCAAGTTTGTTGACCCTAGAGAGCTTTACACATTCTATAGTAAGAGAGCATAGGGAGTGTCAACCTTGACCTATGACCTTTTGACCCCAAACCTGTAGTCAGAGGTCATGGTCTCAGAGGCAGCCTGTGTACCAAGTTTGGTGACCCTAGCTTTCTTTGTTGTTGAGATATAGTTTCTAAGCCATTATACAACAGTTAGTTCCGAACAATTTGGTTGGACAATAGGGATTCCAGGAGTTACTATAATCCACGATAATTGCACTCCACTTTCACTGGATATGTATCACTCCACTTCAAAGGTGTTCTGGTAACGTTAATTACTGACAGTAGCTACGTTCCAATCCACAGTGTACTTCAAACTGTATTCCCTACTCCCTGCCCTGTTCTCAGGGAATATCAGTTAACTGCCCTTCACAAAATTTCTCCATTTGAAACACCCTGTAACCTGTTATGTATGTAAAATGAGGGACAGGAGTCTCGTCTGTCATGCAGAAAATTCACCCTTTATTATGAGAACCAAACTATTTATACACAAGGGCCGTGCCCGCCTGACGTCACACCAGGGGCGGGTACGACAGCACACACACCACACTCACTACACCACAATTCCCCTCCCCCTTACAAAAATGCAAACCACACACACAATCAAGACCCTCCCCAATTTAGGACCCCAATCGTGCACTAAGGAACAAGGAATTATGAACTGTAGGAAAATGACCTATCACATTTACACAAAATAACTCAAACCAGCATTTTTCCACTTTTTTTTTTCAAAATATATATACAAAAAAAACCTAAATTGGACCATGTCTCTAAAATAAGTAAAATAATCCCATAACATACATACTCGCATGCACACCAGCACAGAATATATCTACATATTTACATCAATGATATTTAAGTTACACCTATGTCCACCGGCAGCCAGAGGTAATACCGGCCCGGGGGACCAGGGCAGCCCCAAATCATGCATGCCCCTGGCTGCTGTAGATAAGACCGGCTCTGAGGTCCCGGGCACCCCCATGGCATGAATGCCCCTGGCCGTCGTCTGCCTCCCGAGATCAAAACCAACCTCTCTATCATGAGTCTGAGCCCAGAGCTCAGACCCTCTATGTACTTTTTGAGTATCTTATGTTTGTTATGATTTTCTTGTATGTTTTCTGTTATTTTGGTTGTTTTCACTCAGAGCCTCCTCCCTCATCTCCCAGACACACCCACCTTTCACTCACAGTCTGTTTTCCAGTTCCCAGCTGTGAGTGATTGTGTATTAGGACACTCACTACTCTTCCACTCACTGCTCCCAGTCTGTTTCCCTCTCAGCTGGGAGCAGTTACGCAATTAGTTTACCTGCCAGCTCACCTCTCACACCTGCTGCCCATTATGTGCTATGTATTTAAACACTGCCTTGTCACTCTATCTTTCCTGCTGTCTTATATGGATGTTAACTGCTTTATCTACGCTGTTTCTCCTACCAGCACTCGTGGGGTGATGTCGGCTCCGGAGTGTTTGCCTGTAAGTTTTCCTCATTTTTAGTTTTTGTTTGTCATGCACTGTTTGGATTTTGTTTGTCTTTTGTTGAATAAAATGTCACACTACAGTCTAGTGCATGGACTTGTCTTTCTGCCCAGGAGGGGCCCATTCATGACACTCTCCTGCAAAAATGTCACTCTTCACCACTGACTGAGTCATTCCTCGGGACCCGCCATGCTGCTGTCTGGCACACCATCTCTCCATGGTCGTCGGTCCGCTCCCGACCACTTTCAATATCGCCGCAGCTGCCATCATTGTCCCGAACACTCCAGTTCCCCGTGGCCTAACTCCGGGGAGACACGAAGCCTGCTTGCTGGCACCACTCGCTGCCCCCGGCGCCTCGCCGTAACACCCAGCACCCTCGTCCAGGGCGGGCTGAGCTCCAGCACTGAGACACTGCCTGACCCCCGTGGCGCATGGTTGCTGTTGCCACTCCCGTGGCTCACAGCATCGCTTCTGTCCGAGTCGTTTCCCAACCCTGGTACCTCGTTGCTGCTCCCAGCACCCTCGTTCCAGGTGCTCCGCTGTGCTGCCTCCGTGTCCGGCTGCTGTTGCTATCCCTTCAGGTTCAGGTTACTTTATTTGTACCCGTAGGTAGATTTGTTTTGCAGTCAGGTGACATCCATATTTACAAACCACAATTACATTCAACATGAACACAAACACAGGCACACATAAAGCTGACTATAAACATGATAAAAGTACTCAAGGCTCCACCAATCAGGACATAAGACAAAGAGATAAGGGAAAAAACAAGGAGATAAGAGAGAAGGTGTAGAAGAGCTTGGAATAACGAGGCGATGTGACTTATAAACCAAAGTTTATTATCAGCTTCGCTCCTCTAACAAGTCTCATCTAGTGCAGCAGCAGCAGAAGTAAGAGAGCGAACACATTCGGCTCTACGTACTTATACTCACACGTAACAAAAGACATGCATATCAAAGCTGACATCCCTCATTATCTTAATCCCCCTCCTTTGTCTTCATACCCCTCCACCTGGCCCTGGGAGGTCAGGGCGACCTATCTGGTCTCCACCGCAGCGCCTCGGATGCTCTTTGATCTTCACTGGCGGTTGAGACCTTTTGTCCTGTTCTGAGGTGTGAAGTCGCTTTACATATGTAATCACCAAACATTCTCACATGCTTATACATATGTAGGTTATGGGATATATGATTAATATAGACCACAGCCCCCCCCAAACGACTAAGAAAAGGACAATAGAAAAATTCACAGTTTAAGATAATTATTATGACATACTAACTGCTACACCTCTTGACAAAGAAGAAACTTTCCAGCAGCTATGCTCCTATAGAGAGTTCAGTGGTAATCATAACAGCATAGTAATATCACAAGTCAGTCCTAAACTGTTACAGCACAATTAGTGAACAACTTTTGAGTAGTTTGCATCAGTCCCTGTGCCGTCTGGGTTTTAATCTTCTCCCGAATCTGCTGTGGGTCCACTTGGGCGTCCTGGTGGGACCTTCCTGTAAGGAATTTGCAGCTTGGGAAGGAGAGTGATTATTTGTTCCCTGCAGGGGGGCTGAGTCTTTTCTCTTGGGGGTCTACCCCGCCGAGGTGCTCTCACCAACCGTGCAGGCTCGTCTCTCAACAAGAAGGCAGGTTTAAGTCTGTCAATGCTGACTGTTTCTTTTCTGTCCCCAAAATCAAGCACAAAATGCTTATCACCAGGTTCCAGCACTCTGAATGGTCCATCGTATGGTGGGCGGAAGGTTGGTTTTAAAGCTTCATGCCTAACAAAAACGAATTCAGCGTTTTTTAAAGCTTGGGGGACAAAAACCCGTGGAAAAGAGTGATGTGCCGGTCCAGGGAGAGAGTCCGGTCCGTTGCTGCCTAAAAACCTCGGGGCCGGAAGATGCCCTGGCTCTGGGTTCTCTGGTAAAAATTCACCTGGGAGCCTGAGAGGTTGTGCAAAAACTAATTCTGCTGGGGAGGCGTCTAAATCCTCTTTAGGTGCAGCACGCAACCCCAATAAAACCCAAGGAAGTTTATTTACCCAATTTGTATCCATTAGTGAGGCTCTGAGGGCAGCCTTTAAAGATCTGTGAAAACGCTCGCATAACCCATTAGCCTGAGGGTGATAAGCGGTGGTGCGGTGAATTGTCGCTCCTAAGCTGCTGGCCATGGCTGACCAAAGCTCCGAGACAAATTGAGGCCCCCTATCGGACGTGATGTCCGATGGGACGCCGAAACGTGCCACCCAGTTTGTCAAAAAAACGCGAGTGACTTCCTCCGCTGTGGTTGACGCCAGAGGGACCGCCTCCGGCCAGCGCGTAGTGCGGTCTATCATTGTTAACAGATGTGTGAAACCTTGGGAGGAAGGTAGTGGTCCCACGAGGTCGACATGAACGTGGTCGAACCTTCTAGCAGGGATTCGAAAAGGCTCTAGAGGGGCTTTTGTGTGTTTGTGTACTTTGGCATGCTGACAAGAAATGCAAGTCTTTGCCCATTCTTTTACGTTTTTGCGCAGGCCAGGCCACACAAACTTTTCGACAACCATTTTAACCGAAGCGCGCACACCTGGGTGCGCGAGGGAGTGAATCGAGTCGAAAATACGGCGGCGCCATGCAGCTGGGACTACCGGGCGAGGTCGGCCGGTTGAGATGTCGCATACTAGGGGGGGCACACCGTCGCGTAAACCCCTTTCTTCCAGCCTTAACCCTGTTGGTCCAGACAGGAGTGCGCGCACGTCCGCGTCACTACTTTGCTCCTCCCCCATGGCTGCATAATCTATCCCTACGTGGATTGGGGCTGCGTATGTGTCCGCGTTGGCGAAGAGTTCTGCGGCTGAGGTAGTATAATCTGTCTCTTCGCGCTCTGGCGATGTCACAGCGCGAGAGAGGCAGTCTGCTACCACGTTAAGTTTGCCTGCCACATGTCGAATGTCTGTGGTGAACTCTGAAAACGCAGCTAGCTGTCTTTGTTGCCTGCCTGACCACGGTTCAGAAATTTTAGCCATCGCAAAGGTGAGCGGTTTGTGGTCTACAAAAGCCGTGAAACGCCGTCCTTCCAACCAGAACTGGAAGTGGTGGATGGATAAATGAAGCGCTAGCAGCTCCCTGTCAAAGGTGCTGTATTTACGCTCAGTTTGGTTTAGCGATTTGCTGAAAAATGCCAAAGGTTGCCAGATTCCGCTGACGTGTTGTTCTACAACCGCCCCTATGGCCAGGTCTGAAGCGTCTGTGGTTAGCGCAATGCGGGCCGAGGGATCAGGGTGAACCAACAATGTGGCATTAGCTAGGGCACTTTTTACTTCCGCGAAGGCGCGTTCGCGCTCCGGGGTCCATTCGACCGCGTTGGAAGGTTTTTGTTTTCTGAGCGCGTCATATAGGGGCTGCATGAGCTGAGCTGCGCGGGGGAGGAAACGGTTGTAAAAATTAACCATTCCCAAAAATTCTTGCAGTGATTTGACCGTTTGTGGCCGTGGGAAACTTTTTACTGTGTGAACTTTGTCTGGCAGTGGGACTGCCCCCTTCGGTGAAACTCTGTGTCCCAAAAAATCAATTTGTGACACGCCGAATTTGCATTTGGCTGGATTGATTATTAACCCGTGCTCTTCTAGTCTCTGAAAAACCATAGTGAGATGCTGTTCGTGTTCTTCCTCAGACGAGCTGGCTACCAGCATATCGTCGAGGTAGACGAACACGAAGGGGAGGTCGCGTAATACCGCGTCCATCATCCGCTGAAAGGTTTGAGCAGCGCCTTTGAGGCCAAAAGACATCTGCAAAAATTCAAAAAGACCGAAGGGGGTTATTACAGCTGTTTTAGGAATGTCCTCTGCTCGAACGAGGACTTGATGATAGCCGCGGACCAGGTCTATTTTTGAAAAAATGCGCGCACCCGCCAGATGTAGTGAAAAATCTTGGATGTGAGGAATTGGGTAGCGGTCATGCGCTGTCGCATTGTTTAATCTGCGGTAATCACCGCACGGTCTCCAAGAACCGTCGGATTTCGGGACCATGTGAAGAGGTGACGCCCAGGGGCTTTTTGAGCGCCTGATAATGCCTAGTTTTTCAAGGGTGGTAAACTCGTCCTGAGCTATGGCGAGCTTGGTCGCGTCTAAGCGCCGAGCTTTGGCGAATACGGGTGGGCCCGTTGTGGGAATAAAGTGTTCCACCCCGTGTTTAGCCACTGTAGCTGAGAATTTGGGAATTGTGAGTGCTGGAAATTGGGTGAGGAGTTGATCAAACTTACCTCCTGCTGTGGTGACGCTGGCCTGCACGGGTGGTGGAGAAACTCGAGCTGAGCAGGGAATAGAAGCAAAGGACAATGCATTAACCAAGCGTCTGTTCACTAGATCAACTAATAACCCATGTGCACACAAAAAGTCTGCGCCCAACAAGTTAAAACTCACCGCCGCTACAACAAATGTCCATCTGTAGTTGCGGCCATGGATGCGGAGGGGCAGGCTCTTTTCGCCAAAAGTGTCGATGATGGAGCCGTTGGCTGCCACCGCTCCATTACCCCGGGGGCCCATGGCCCGGTCTGCTTGGGAGGGCATGATAAAACTCAGTTGAGCTCCCGTGTCGATAAGGAACTGCTTGCCGGTGTGTCCGTCCGTTACATATAGAAGCTTGCTTTTTTCGCCGAGAACCACCGCTGTTAACGGTTCTCGGCTTTGGCGTTTCCCGAAATCGTGAAATTTGCAGGGGGGAACGCATTTGTAAGCCTTCTCGGCGAAGCGGTGGTGGTAATAACAGACGTCGCTCCGTCTGTTACGTCTTGGCCGTGTCGCTGTCACGGCGGGCGGATTCTGCTCGGTGGTTTGTGGCTCCCCGTGGCTCCAGACATCAGCGTTGAGGTCTGCGGATGCTGCTGTGGGTGTCTGTTCCTTGCAGGCGTTGACGAGTCGTTGAGCTTCGTGAGCCAGCGTGCGGAAGTCTTGCTGGGTGCTGCATCGCATGTTGGCAAGCGTCCCTCTCATGTGTGGCGGCAGCGTACTGAGGAATATAAATTGGAAGAGGAAGTTGTCATTGTCCTCTTCTTTAAGTTGCAGCAAGTCCTCCATGAGGGCCTTGGGTCTGCATCCTCTGTGGCCGTAGACCACCAGGATCCTCTCGGCTCTCTCCTCGGCGGAGGGGACGAAATTCGCCACGATGGTCGCTTTCAGTTCTCTATATTTGTCCTGGGCCGGCGGCCGCTGGATTATGCTCTGCGCACATCTCGAAGTGGCGGCGTCGAGTTTGGCGACGATGTGATAGAACTTTGTATCGTCAGCCGTGATGCCCGCAAGTGCAAACTGGGCTTCAGTTTGCTGAAACCACGAGGCGGGGTCTTCCTGCCAGAAGTCCGGCAGCTTGACGGTGACGGCGTTTGTGTGGACCGTCACTGATGTGTCCGCAGGGTGAGAGTGCCTTCCTTCGGCTCTCGCAGCGGCGCTGGTGCTCGGTTGAGCCCTCTCTATCACTTCTGCCGTGGGGGAACGTCGTCCATCTGTTCCCCTGTCTGCATGGGCGCCGGCGTCTGCCTGGGTCGCCGCAGATGAGTCGATCGCGGGGGAACGCCTCTGGTCCATCCTCGCGTCAGGGTCACCAGTGTAGAAGAGCTTGGAATAACGAGGCGATGTGACTTATAAACCAAAGTTTATTATCAGCTTCGCTCCTCTAACAAGTCTCATCTAGTGCAGCAGCAGAAGAAGTAAGAGAGCGAACACATTTGGCTCTACGTACTTATACTCACACATAACAAAAGACATGCATATCAAAGCTGACATCCCTCATTATCTTAATCCCCCTCCTTTGTCTTCGTACCCCTCCACCTGGCCCTGGGAGGTCAGGGCGACCTATCTGGTCTCCACCGCAGCGCCTCGGATGCTCTTTGATTTTCACTGGTGGTTGAGACCTTTTGTCCTGTTCTGAGGTGTGAAGTCGCTTTACATATGTAATCACCAAACATTCTCACATGCTTATACATATGTAGGTTATGGGATATATGATTAATATAGACCACAGAAGGGTCATATTAAAAAGTTAAAGACTAGTCAAAGAGGTTAAAAACGCAAAAGTCTAAAACCCAATAAAAGATTTAGAACCCCAATAAAAAAACCTACAAAAATAAGTAAATATAAAATAAAATTAATAAATAGGTAACTAAATTATGTGCAATATATTGTTACATCTTGTTCAACTCTTTAACAGCAGCAGGAACAAAGCTGTTTTTGTAGCGCTGGATTTTACTTTTTGGGACAGCAAACCTCCGTCTGGAGGGAAGAAGCTGAAAGTGGCAGTGCAAAGGGCGGGAGTCATCATTTAAAATGGAGGTAGCAATCCTCTGTACCTGTCTGGTGTACAGGGATGTCAGGCTTAGCTGTGACTCACCAAGCAAACGACTGGACCATCTAATTACCTGATCCAAGGATTTCCTCTGTTTCAGTTTTATCTGACCAAACCATGACACTAAAGAAAAGGATAAAACAGATTCAATAAAAACCAGATAAAACATTGTCATTATGGTTTGGTCAATTTGGAAGCGTGTAAGTTTCCTTAAACAATGCAAATGTTGCTGACACTTTTTGCACACCCTTTCACAGTTCTCTTCAAAGTTTAAATTACTATCAATAATCGTCCCAAGATATTTGTAGGATTGTACACATTCAGTGGTCTGGCCTTTTAGTAAAGTGACTTCGTGCCTGGGAGTTTTCCTCCTAAAGTCAATAATCATATCTTTAGTTTTTGTCGTATTCAGCTGCAGGTAGGAATCCTCACACCAGTGAACAAAATCATCAACTACTGGGCCGTAGCCACTCTCACCATCCTGCAGGAGACTGACAACAACTGAATCATCAGCATACTTTATAATTAAATTAATTAAATCACCCTTATTGTCATTCAACTGTACAACCAATCATGTACAGTAGAACGAGATTGTGTTTTACCTATCTACTGTGTTAATCACACACACCCCAAGTGCAGAATCAGAGGGCCGCTGCCATGCAAGGCGCCGCCACAAATTTCCCTCCTCCATTCCATTATTGCTGAGCACCAAGCTGGATGGCAGGAAGTTCCACTTTTATATGGTCTTTGGCATGACCCGGCCGGGATTTGAACCCCTGCCTCCCGGGTGTGGGGCGGATGCTCTACCAACTGAGCCACCACTCCGGTGAGCCACCACTCTGTTGTCATGTCTGCTCCGACACATGTTTGTGTACAGGATGAAGAGTAGTGGTGACAACACACACCCCTGCGGAGAGCCAGTAGAAGAACACTTTTGGTCAGACAATGTACCATTGACCCTTACTCTCTGTGTCCTGTTGGTTAAAAAATCCAGAATCCAACCCATCAGATTATTACTCAAATCAAATTGTTGATTGCCTCCCTTGGGGCTCTCAGTGTCATTCTCGTTGGCATCACTCTCCAACCCGGGCGTTTCGTTGCTGCTCTCGGTACCCTCGTTCCAGGCGCTTCACTGCATCATCTCCGTGCCCGGCTGTCGCTGTTCTTCCCCAGGGCTCTTAGCTTCCATGGTCCCGCTCACTTGCTGCCTAGCCTCCAGCTGCAGGGATGACTCCTGCTGCTTGCCCTCTCCGCTGTTGCTGCACACCACACCATCCGACTCATCAGCGCTATGGTCCTGTACCGTGCTGAGTTCCTTGACCAGCCTGCCATCTTCAGTGACTGGGGACTCCTCCATTCGTGGCCCCGGTCCTACCTCGAAGTCTAGCTGGTAGCTCGTAGCTTGGTTTTGGCACAAAGTTAGCTTAGTGGCTAACCTGTCCATAGGCACAGAACGGGTCGTTAGCTTCCCCCAGCTAACTAGCTTAGCCGTTCCTGGCGCCAACAACTCCATTACCCACAGCTTCATGGTCCTTGTCTGCTTGTCGAAGTACTCGGCCAGCCGCTCGACAGCATCCTCATAGTACTCCGTTTCACCCAACGTACCGAGAATTCTTCGGCCCTCCGCGCCGAGATTGCGGGCCAGGAGTGCTCGCCGTCGTCTCCTGTCGAGCCTACTTAAAGAGTCCGTGACATAATTCAACCAAGGCATCATTAGAAAGAAGAACTACTGTGTTTTTATTCTGTGTAGACAAAAAAATTCAATAAAATGTTGTTTCTATATCATCATCATCATCATAGCAGTCTGTCGTGGGCGACAATGACTGTTTCATTTAGGTCTGATCACATTCCTCCACGCAGCTCTGTCCTTAGCCTTCCACTGCCAGGAACTCCTGTTTGTATCCAGCTTCTTCAAGTTTCTTTTTACAGTGTCTTTAAATCTGAGCCTTGGTCTACCCTGATTGCGTTTGTCCTCGCATAACTGTGAGTAGAGTAACTGCCAAGGGAGACGCTGGTGGTCCATCCTCTCAACATGTTCGAGCCATCTCAGGTTCGTAAGTATTAGCATGTCCTCCATTGATGGTAGACCAGCTCGTTTCAACACTTCTCTGTTGGTTATCTTGTCTTTCCATGAGATGTTCATTATGGCTCGAAGGTGTCTCATCATGTACGCGTGGAGTTTCTTTACCTGCACTCTGTAGACAGTCCAAGTTTCAGCACCGTACAAAAGAGTAGCCAGTACTGTCGTGCTGTACACTTTGCATTTCACACGGATAGACACATGTCGATTGTTCCACAGTCTCTCCCTCAAGTTTCCAAACACAGCACTTGCTCTTCCCATTCTGAGAGATAGTTCATCCTCCAGCCTTGCATTCTCTGAAACAGTACTCCCTAGATACTTGAAAGTCTTGCACTTGACTAGTGGCTCTGTACCAGTGCTGATCTCTTCTGGTAGTGATGTCGATAACTGGAACTTTGGTGGTTGATAAAGGGACTCTGTCTTCTTGATGTTGATTTTGAGGCTGAATTAAGATAAGATAAGCCTTTATTAGTCCCACAACAGGGAAATTCCAGGATTGCAACAGCACAGGGATAGCAACACTCAGAGCAACAATCAGAAGGCAAGAAAAAAAACAAGCAAGCAAGAGCAGCTAATATACATATGTACATATTACTATAAGATATATATATACACACACACACACACAGAGACACACAGTGCAGAGCATTGTAGCTGGATGGAATAATATGTAGATATATAAAAACACAGTGCGGAGCATTGTAGCTAGATGGAATAAATATATAGATATATAAATATAAACACACCCAGTGCTGAGCATTGTAGCTAGATGGAATAAATATGTAAATATATAAACACACACAGTGCAGAGCATTGTTGCTAGATGGGATGAAACAGCATAACCGACTACTTAGTTATCCTACATGGTATGATTATGTGCCCATACATATTCTCACCCTCCATAGCGACCGGTATGTTCCTAGTTGTATGCCGGAGAGGACCATTGTGTAAGTCTATTGCATCTTTTGCATTCAAAAAACTATTAGTTTGTTACGTCTTTTTGCTATCTCTGCGAGCAGCCCTGCTTAGGTTGTACAGTCTGACAGCCGTTGGTAGGAAGGACCTACGAAACCTCTCGGTTGTGCACCTGGGATGATGTAGTCTGCTGCTAAATGAGCTCCTCAGTGCATCCATTATGTCCTGCATAGGGTGGAACTCGGACTCCAGCAGAGATGACAGTTTAGTATTGAATTGGCTCGCTGCTCTTGAAAATTTCTCCATTGAAGATTGCATATCTTCCGCACTGTGTGCAACTAGAGCACTGTCGTCGGTAAAGGGCATTTCTCTTACTGCCTTGATTGATGTCTTACTCTTGGCTTTAAACTGTGCTACACTGAACAAGTCTGCTTCTTTCCTTGTTTGAATGTATACTCCTTCTGAAGTGTCTTTGAAGGCCACCTCAATCATGGCTGCCAGATATAGCAAGAAGAGTGTAGGCACCAGCACACACCCTTGTTTCACCCCGTTGCTTACTGAAAAGTCTTTAGATACTGAACCACTCATTGCCACATTTGCTTGCATACCTGTATGGAGTGCCTCGATCAGGCTGACAAACTTCTCTGTACAGACATATTTCTTGAGTACTTGCCAAAGTCCTTGTCGCGAAACAGTATCGAAGGCTTTACTGAAGTCTATGAAGACTACATAAAGCGGCATGTTCTGTTTGATACACTTTTCTTTTTTTTTTCTTTTTTATTAAAGTTTTTGTAAAGGGTATACATGTCATTACAGCATTGCATTGTTTACATTTTCATCACATATTCCCCCTTTTTTGTTTTTTGACAACATTGGAAAAAAATTATTACAACACCCTTTTAAAAGTGAAAGAAAAAGAGAAATTAAAAGAAGAACCAAAAAAAAACAAAACAAACAAACAAATGAGCAGAAAAATAAAAGAGCATCTGAGTAGCGTTGGAACAAAGAGAGGTGCCATTATTGAAATGGTATTTGTCAAAGATTAGATCTGATGGAAGACATATATGCGTTCTAGGGTTGCCAAAAGTTCAAGAACTCGTCCATGTCCTGTCTCAGTGCAAATGTCAACTTTTCCATCGAATAAATGTCCTGAATCACGTTAATCCAATCTTCAGGTGTAGGACAGTCTTTCAACATCTATTTTTTTGTTAGAGCTTTTTTACTTGCCAATATTAAAACAGTAAATAAATATTTTTCTCCTCGTCTTTCCAGTGGTTCCAGTAGTAAACCCAAATACAAAGTTACAAAAGAAAAGGGAACTGTTACTTTGAATATTTTCCCCAATATTGTCTGTACATTGGTCCAATATTGGTGGATAACTGGGCATGACCAAAACACATGAAAATGATTTGCAGTCTTTTCACCACACAAGCGCCAACAATTCAACCCCTTACGAGTCAATTTGTTTTGTGCAGGTGTTCTGAAAAATCTTACCAAATTTTTCCATCCAAATTCTCTCCACTGCAGGGATGAGGTACTTTTCCATTGTTGTTTATTTAGCTTTTCCCATATTTCCAGTTGTAAAGTGAAATTCCCCTCTTTTTCCCATCTCTCTTTTATATATGATGTGTTGTCTCCTTTTAAGTCTTGAAGACCGTAGTATATTTTAGAAATGTATCTGATCCCTGGGATCCCTTTATATGCCATTAAGAAAACCTTCAGAACACCTGACTGGGCCCTTTCCCACTCTTCCTTTTTAAGTATTTTGTTTATGTGGTGTCTAAGCTGAAAGAACCTGTAAAGATCTTGATTTACTAGACCTTGTTTTTTCAAATCTTCAAAACTTCTTAAAGTTTGCCCTTTAAAAAAATCGTAATATTTTATCAGTCCGTTCTCTTTCCACTTTTTAAATCTAGTGTCTGTTTTATTAGGAGTAAAGTCCTGGTCATAGGAAATCCATTGCAATAATCGATAGGGTTCTTTAGTTTGATTCTCTCTGACTATCTTAAACCAAATTTTTAGCAGGGTCTCTATTCACGGGTTAGTGTTATTCAAAAGTTTAGGTAAGGCATTGTTCCCTATAATCGCCTGTAGGGGAATGTCACTTGTTATTTGGCATTCCATCTCCTTCCATTGTGCAGTGTAGGCTGGGTTACATATCTCTACTAAAGTTTTAATTTGTGCGGCTTTAAAATAGTCCCTGATATTTGGCAGCGCGAGCCCACCTTTGTCTTTGTTTAGCTGTAGGGTTCTATATCTGATTCTAGGTCTCTTGCCCTGCCATATGAATCTTGAGATCCTTCTGTCCAGTTCTTGCCATGTTTTTTTTGGAGGTTCTACCGGTATTGTTTGGAAAAGGTATAGAAGACGTGGAAGTATATTCATTTTGACTGCTTCAATTCTTTGTGCAGTACCCAAGAATGGTATCATATTCCATCTTGCTAGATCAGATTTTATTTTTGCCATCAGTGGATCATAGTTTAGTGTTATAATTTTGTTTAGTTGTTTTGGGATATTGACCCCCAGATATTTCATAGATTCCATCTCCCAGTTAGTTTTGAGTTTGCTTAGTAAATACTGATTTGGGTTATAGTTGAATGTTAAAATTTGGGTTTTATGCATGTTTAATTCGTACCCCGATAACTCTCCATACTCTGAAAAGACTGAGATTAGTTCTGGAAAAGAGGTGTCCGGCTGCCCCAGGTATATTAAAATGTCATCAGCAAAGAGTGTTATTTTATGTTCCTTCTGACCAAGTGTAATACCTTGAATTTTTTGATTCTGTCTTATCCATTGGCTCAGAGGTTCTATGAAGATTGCAAAGAGCAGTGGAGACAAGGGGCAGCCCTGATGACATCCTCTTTCCAGTTCAAAAGATGATGATAATTTACCGTTAATCCTTATTTTAGCTGTTGGTTTTTTATATAATGCCTGGATAGTTCTAATGAAGTTATGATGAAAATTGAAACTGGATAAGATTCTATATAGGAAAGACCAGTCAGCCGAATCAAAAGCTTTTTCAGCATCTAATCCCAATATGGCTGCATTTAAATTATATTTTTTTATATGATGAATTATGTGTAAAGTGCGTCTAATGTTATCTTGTGTCTGTCTTTGTCTTATAAAACCTGTTTGGTCTAAATGAATTAAATCTGTCAGTATATTTTCTAACCTTTTGGCAAGGATAGTGGTAAAAAGTTTATAGTCCTGATTTAACACACTGATTGGTCTGTAGTTGGAGCAGTCTAGTTTATCCTTTTCAGGTTTAGGTATGACTGCAATGACCCCTTCTCTCCAGGAGGGGGGATTTCCCCTGTGTGGAGGACAGTTAAATGTTTTCAGGAGGAGAGGAGATAGTTGCTGTTTAAAGGTTTTGTACCACTCTGCTGTATAGCCATCTGCTCCTGGGGATTTGTTAGCTTTAAGTTTTGTAATTGCTTTTTCTAATTCTTTAGGTTGTATTTCTGACAGTAGTGTTTTATTTTGTGACTCAGTAAGTTGGGGAAGATTTAATGTATTTGTCACGACCCGCCGCTCATCTGCGGCTTCAGCTGCGCGCACACCTGTGTCTCGTCGGCAGCGGGCTATTTAGCCCACTCTGCCCTCTGCTGCAGTCTGGAGCCGTCTGTTCTCATCAGCGTTTCCAAAGCTCGTGATTCTACCTCAGATCACCAGCAAAGATTCAACGACACGTAAGAACTCCTTACCTTGTCTTCCAAGTTCTCACCCCTGTGCACAGGTGGACCCTCCTGGCGGCGGATTTCCCCCGTCATCGCCATAGCATCTCCATCCTCTGCGCAGACCCAGCAGGACACTGTCTCCCGGGCTCATCGCCTGCCGACGCCAGCCACCTGTCCCTGCAAGAAAGCAACACCATCACTTATATCCCCTGTCTCGGTGTGGTGCCCGTTACCCTTGTCCTTTGTTCTTGTCTCCATAGGGTTGTCCGGCTGTACAGCGCGCTGCTCTGCTGCCTGCGCATCGGCGTTCACCCCAGCACATTCCCATACCGCATACATCCATCCACACACACCTGCTTGTTGAATAAAGCTGTTAAATCTATCCTGAGCCTGCGTGCGTGTTTCCTGGGCCTGTGTGCTACATTATGTCAGTATGGCTCCAGCATAGCGGCCCAGCAGACAGCGGGCTCGCACGCCGTCTTTCCACCCTCGAGGCTCGGGTGAATTTAATAGCTCATCAACAGCAGGTGATACTCAACCAGTTGGTTAACATCACTCACCGGTTAGACCGCCTGGACCCCCAGCAGGCGTTCCCCATGGCTCGTCAGGGCGGGCCAGCTCCTGCTGTTCCGATGCCCGGTCAGTCTACCTCGGGAACGCCAACCCGCCTCACACCAATCCCGACCCCCGCCCGCTTCAGCGGAAAGCTCGGAGGGGCGCGGGGGTTTATAATGCAGCGTGAGTCGGTGTTTTTGCGCGTTCCCGGGGACTTTCCCTCAGACTACAGCCGAATTGGCTATATTGGAAATCTCTTGGAGGGGCGAGCTTTAACCTGGGCTTACGCCGTAATGGCGAAGCCCAGCTACGCGAGCCTCTCCTACAGCCAGTTCGTGCAGAGCTTTTTAGAGGTCTTTGATCATTCCCGGCGCGATAGCGTCCTAACTGACCGGCTTCTCGCCCTCCAGCAGGGAAGCCGGTCAGCAGCGGACTATGCTATCAACTTCCGGGTTGCAGCGGAGGAGGTGGGCTGGGGCGAAGCCGCTCTCTGTGGCATCTTCCTCCGCAGCCTCAGCTCGGGTCTGAGGGATGAACTGGCTGGTCGGGATCTTCCGGAGACATTGGCGGAGTTAATCTCCACCACCATTAGTTTGGATAATAGGCTGCGTGAACGGTCCACCGAGTGGAAGTCTAGCAGCCGCTCGCGTGGAGGCTCCGTCCGCACGCCTCAAGACCGCCCCCTGGCGACACCTCCACCCGAGGCCTCCGAGGAGTCAGAGGCGATGGTGGTGGCCCGGTCAAAGCTCCCTCTAGCGGAGAAACAGCGCCGCCGGAAGTTGGGTCTCTGCATGTATTGCGGAGGAGGCCAACATTCCGTGGAGCATTGCCCGGAGAAGCCAAACGGTGAGGTCCGCGAGTCACTGTTGGGGGCCTCGCGGACTCTAACCGGTCAAATCCCCTCACAAGCCTATCCTTGCCCATCCGATTTTGTCACAATGCCACGGGGCATCTCACACACGCACTGGTGGACTCAGGAGCAGAGCAGAGCTTCATTTCTAAGAGCCTGGCAACCCGATTGGGCATCCCCTGCCAACCTCTGCCTGCTCTTCTGAGCCTTATCACCCTCTCCCGTGCTTCCCTTGGCCAAGTGACTCATCGCACGCAGTCCGTCCCAGTCATTATCTCAGGCAATCACCGAGAGGAACTCTCCTTCTACGTTTTGTCCTCCTCTGTGACGCCTGTTATCCTTGGGTACCCCTGGCTGCGCCTGCACAACCCAGTCCTGGATTGGCAGACCGGGAAGATCGCCGCCTGGAGTGCATTCTGTATGGGCACCTGTTTACAATCTGCAGCCTGCGCCCCGTCTGCTCCTCCCCCGATCAAGGACGCAGCGCCTCCGGACCTCACCTTGGTGCCCTCGGAATTCCACGATCTGGGCTTGGTCTTCAGCAAATCCAGGGCGATGTCTCTCCCTCCTCATCGGCCCTATGATTGTGCCATCAACCTCCGCCCAGGAGCTCCCCTGCCGTCAGGTCGCCTGTATAGCCTGTCAGCGCTGGAGCGGGAGGCGATGGACAGTTATATAAAGGAGTCTCTCAGCGCAGGTATCATCCGCCCCTCCTCGTCCCCGCTCGGAGCCGGTTTCTTCTTCGTATCAAAGAAGGACGGGTCCCTCCGCCCTTGTATCGACTTCCGAGCGTTGAATGACATCACTGAGAAGGACCGGTACACTCTGCTGCTGATGGACACTGCCTTCCACTCCCTGCAGGGGGCGACCTGGTTTACCAAATTGGACCTCCGCAGCGCCTACCATCTCGTCCGGATCAGGGAGGGGGATGAGTGGAAAACTGCATTCAGAACGCCAAGTGGACATTTTGAATACCTCGTAATGCCCTTTGGTCTGACCAACGCCCCAGCTGTCTTTCAGCGCCTAATAAATGACGTCCTGCGTGATTTCCTGGGCCTCTTTGTGTTCGTGTACCTAGATGATATCCTCATCTTCTCCAGGTCACGTGAAGAACACCAGGTGCATGTGAGACGGGTCTTACAGCGGCTGCTGGTGAACAGGTTATATGTGAAGGCAGAAAAATGTGAGTTTTACGCCAAGACCACCTCCTTTCTAGGATTTGTGATCTCACATAATCAGGTTCTGCCCGACCCCGCTAAGGTCAAAGCGGTGGTGGACTGGCCGACGCCGACCTCCAGGAAGCAGGTCCAACAATTCCTTGGGTTCGCTAATTTCTACCGCCGTTTTGTGCCCACCTTTGGTGCCAACGCTGCCCCGCTGACCCATCTCACGTCACCCAAGAATGCCTTTCGCTGGACTGAAGAGGTCGCCGCAGCGTTTCAGGTGCTGAAGACGGAGTTCTCCTCCTCCCGGGTCCTGACCCAGGTCGACCCCGCGCTGCAGTGCTTGGTTGAGGTCGACGCATCTGACACGGGGGTGGGGGCGGTGCTGTCCCAGCGTTCACCCACTGACGGGACCAAACGACCCTGCGCCTTCTTCTCACGGCGTCTGTCTCCGGCCGAGCGGAATTATGACGTCGGGGACAGGGAGCTTCTTGCCATCAAGCTCGCCCTGCAGGAGGGGTGCCACTGGCTGGAGGGGGCAGCGTTACCATTCGTGGTGATGACGGACCACAAGAACTTGGAGTATCTTCGATCTGCTAGACGCCTGAATGCCCGCCAGGCGCGCTGGTCTCTATTCTTTGCCCGGTTCCGCTTCACCATTACCTATCGCCCCGGCTCTAAGAACATCCTACCTGATGCCCTCTCCAGGCAGTTCGCCCCTGAGACATCGGAGGAGTCGGGCCATCCCATCCTGCCCAGTTCGTGTGTGGTAGGTGCCATCTCCTGGTCCATCAGGGACAAGATCCGGAGGGCGCAGGAGGCTGAACCGGATCCTGGCGGCGGACCGGAGGGAAGGTTGTTTGTTCCATCTTCTGTCTGGGGGGAGGTCATTCATTGGGTCCACACCTCCAAGCTCGCCTGTCACCCGGGGGTATCTCGGCTAGTGGATCTCCTCCAACGCTCCTTCTGGTGGCCGGGTCTGCAGAAGGATGCCTCCAACTACGTCCGGGCTTACCCTGTGTGCGCCTCTGCCAAGTCGGGTAATTCTCCTCCCACCAGTCTACTCCAGCCTCTGCCGACCCCTGGCAGACCCTGGTCCCATATTGCCCTCGACTTTGTCACTGGTCTCCCCACTTCCAACTCCTATAACGCCGTGCTGACCATTGTGGACCGTTTCTCCAAGGCCGCCCACTTCGTGCCACTGCGGGGTCTTCCAATGGCGCAGGAGACGGGGGATCTCCTGGTGCAGCACGTGGTCAGGTTACACGGGATACCTGTAGATGTCGTCTCGGATCGGGGTCCCCAGTTTGTCTCAGAGGTCTGGAGGTGCTTTTGCAACGCCCTGGGGGCCACAGTTAGCCTCTCATCCGGCCATCACCCACAATCCAACGGGCAGTGTGAGAGGGCCAACCAGGAGTTGGAGGCTGCCCTGCGCTGTGTCACGTCATCGGACCCATCCTCCTGGAGTTCACATCTGGCCTGGGTTGAATACGCCCACAACACCGCCCGGTCTTCTGCTACAGGTATGTCTCCCTTTAAGGCGTCCCTGGGCTATGATCCACTTTTGTTTCCAGACCAGGAGGCAGAGCTTGCTGTTCCTTCCGTCCAGGCGCACCTGAGACGTTGTCGGGCTCTGTGGTCCAGGACACGGGACGCGCTTTTACGCACGGCTGCGCTTAATAGCATCACTGCCAACCGCCGCAGGAGACCGGCCCCTGCCTACCAGGTGGGTCAACGAGTCTGGTTGGCCAATCAGGATTTCCACCTTAAGGGGGAGAAGAAGAAGTTGGCACCACGCTTCGTTGGTCCTCACACCATTTCCAGGATTATCAACCCGGTGGCTGTGCGTCTGGTCCTCCCCCCCTCCCTTCGCATTTGTCCTACTTTCCACGTTTCCAGGATCAAGCCCTATGTGTCTGACCCCCTCTGCCCCCCGCCCGCAGCGCCGCCCGCGCCTATGATGATCGACGGCCACCCGGCCTGGAGAGTCGCCTCCTTCCTGGACTCCCGGCGGCGAGGGCGCGGGTTGCAGTATCTGGTGGACTGGGAGGGGTTTGGTCCGGAGTTTAGATCCTGGGTGCCCTCCTCTTGGGTGTTAGACAAGAGCCTCATCAGGGAGTTCCATCGGACACATCCGGACAAACCAGCGCCAGGAGGCGCTGCTAGAGGGGGGAGTACTGTCACGACCCGCCGTTCATCTGCGGCTTCAGCTGCGTGCACACCTGCGTCTCATCAGCAGCGGGCTATTTAGCCCACTCTGCCCTCTGCTGCAGTCTGGAGCCGTCTGTTCTCATCAGCGTTTCCAAAGCTCGTGATTCTACCTCAGATCACCAGCAAAGATTCAACGACACGTAAGAACTCCTTACCTTGTTTTCCAAGTTCTCACCCCTGTGCACAGGTGGACCCTCCTGGCGGCGGATTTCCCCCGTCATCTCCATCCTCTGCGCAGACCCAGCAGGACGCCGTCTCCCAGCTCAACCAGACTCATGTCATTCATCACTGTTTTTCTGTTGCATTATTGACTGCACTATGTGGTACTTCACATTATCTGCTACATGCTAATTTTTTAAACTGCCTTGACTAGTACTACTCATTATTACTAGTAGTATTATTATTATTACTTATTACTACTTATTTTTCTACACTTATTGCACGTTTCTAGTCCTTTAGTTTTTTAGTTTATCCCTTTTTCTCATTATGTTTTTAATGTTGCAGCACGGCACCGAGACAAATTCCTAGTTTGTGTATCACATGAACAATGGCAATAAACCTGATTCTAATTCTGATTCTGATTCTGATTCTGATTCTCCCGGGCTCATCGCCTGCCGACGCCAGCCACCTGTCCCTGCAAGTAAGCAACACGGTCACTTATATCCCCTGTCTCGGTGTGGTGCCCGTTACCCTTGTCCTTTGTTCTTGTCTCCATAGGGTTGTCCGGCTGTACAGCGCGCTGCTCTGCTGCCTGCGCATCGGCGTTCACCCCAGCACATTCCCATACCGTATACATCCATCCACACACACCTGCTTGTTGAATAAAGCTGTTAAATCTATCCTGAGCCTGCATGCGTGTTTCCTGGGCCTGTGTGCTACATTATGTCAGTATTTAGGAAGGCTTCGGATGCGTTTTTGTGTTTTTTGAGGGAGTATAAGTTATTGTAGTAATTCTCAAAGCTTTTAAGAATTTCCTGAATTCTAAATTTTATTTCCTTTGATACTGGGTCTCTGATTTTGTAGATCGCTCTCTCTGTTTGTTGTTTCCTCAATTTGTAGGCTAGTAATTTTGCCAATTTGCTACCTGTTTCATAGTATTTTTGTTTCAGAAATGTAAGTTTCTTCTGGATTTCTATTGTGTAGATCTCGTTTATTTGTTTTTTAATTTCCTTAATTTTGAGTGAGTCATTAGAATGAGTGTTGTCTTTGTGCTCTTTTTCTAGTTTCTTAAGTTCTGACTCTAATGTGATTAGTTTTTCTTGTCTCAATTTCTTTTGGGTTGCCAGTTTTGCGATAATCTTTCCCCTTATTACAGCTTTGCATGCGTCCCACAGTATTAAAGGAAATACTTCTCCATTATCAATTTCTTCCAAATATCTGAGAATATCTGATTCCCATTCATCTTTCAGTGGTCCTTTCAGCACGTTTGAATTTAACCTCCAAGAAAATGTATTATTTGTGTGTTTTTGGATATTTAAGTCCATATAGATCGGACTGTGGTCAGAGAGATCCATCAGTCCTATTTTACATGTTTTTACTCTTCCAATGTCTCTATCAAACATAAAAAAATAGTCAGTCATTGAGTATGATGAATGTGGTGCTGAGTAAAATGTATAATCTTTTACACTGGGGTTGAGTTCCCTCCACACGTCACAGATTCCCATTTCTTTTAGTAGCATCTGAGTTTTTCTACTTTGAGTGTTATTTTGATGTGGAGAATTACCTGATGCATCCCAGTATGGATTCAGTCTTAGATTGAAGTCTCCACCACATATCACTAAACCTTTGGCTTTAGTTATCATTTTTATAAAATTTCCAGTTAGCTCCTGGAGGTGCATACACATTCAGCAGGGTGATATCTTCTCCCTCTAGCCGACCAAGTACCATGCTAAATCTCCCTTCTTTATCTTTGTGTTCTGAATTTTTTTCAAACATAATTTTGGTTGAGATCAATGTCGCTATCCCCCTCATCCTCCCTGACTTGTATGAGGATGAAGAGATCAGTTTAAACCCTTGTCTATTAAGTTTAGTGTGCTCCAAGTCTGTTAGGTGGGTTTCCTGTAAAAATATTATTCCTGCTTTGTCTTTTTTCATTTTGCCAAGAATCTTGGATCTTTTAACTGGATTCAGGATCCCTTTTACATTATATGAGATTATTTTGGTTACACCCTGTTTCTCTATTGTGTTGTCTTATTTAGTATAACAGTGTAGTGGCCCTCTTTTATGCTACTCAGAAACTGAAAGAACATTAAGAACATAAAAAACATTAAGAACATAGTATATAAAACTTTAAAACAAAAAAACTGTCAAAAGGTCTTCCTGAACTGAGGTCTTTTTAGCGACCTTAGAAGAGACTTGCTGGTGTGTTGGCTCTGAGGGAAATTCCTCAAACTCTGTTACGTGTTGAGGGCCCTCTGTTACCCCTGTAAGTTGTCTCATGTTTTTAACGTGAATTTCAGATCCCAATCCGAACTTGTAATGATTTTTTTTTTTTTTTTATGCCTATACCCTATGAAATTGTGCGCAACCTCCCACCTCCGTCACAGCAAACAATCACGTTAATACAGTATTTGTTAGTGTGGAGAGTTCATGTGGTTCATTGTCACATTTCTATTTCAACAAGGTTTTTTTTCTTTTTTTTTTTAAAAGACCTACTTGTTTCTAATATTATGACTGTTCCATGAAATGTTTTACCACTTGCTGATTCTGCATCTCCTTTAATGTTTGTTACCTTGTAGGAGGAGGGTTGGATGCGCAGATTGACTAAAAATATCGTGATTCCCTCCTGAAAGCTTTCAGTGTTTCCTTATAGCCCTGGCGCTGGGTTTCCCGCTGCTGGCCCATGAATTTTGAGGGTCTCTGTGTGGACCACGTTTGAGCCTTGATTCTTTCGATCGGGTCTGCTGCGGGTTTATACACTGTTACCGGGAGCTCTCTTCTCGCCATATCCCTGGTTGCTTCCTCCGCCGAGTTGTAGAGACACGTCCCTTCCCTGTAAAAAACCCGCAGCTTCACCGGAAATGGAGTTTGAAAGTGCAGTTTCTTCTCTCTTAGTACCTTTTTAGCGTCATTGTATTCCCGACGCTTTTTAAGGACCTCCGGGGCGTAGTCGTGCTCCACAAAAACTTTTCTTTCTTGGTGCATAAATCCTTTTTTCTGCCAAGGCAGTCTCAAAACCTCTTCTTTTGTTCTGAAGTTGGAAAACTTCACCACCACCGATCGCGGGGGCACTTCCGCCGACGGCCTTGGGGCTAATGAATGGTGCGCCTTTTCTATCTTCAAGTCGGTGGATTGGGGAATTTCCAACTTCTCTCTCAGTATGGATTCCACGCATCCAGCCATTGTGGTGAAACCGTCTTCGACTCCTTCTTTCAGACCATGAATTCTTATGTTGACCCTTCTTAGTCTTCCTTCTTGGTCGGTTAGCTTAGCCTCCAGTCTTGTCTGTCGTTTGAGTAAATCCAGCACGGTTTCTTCCAGCCCTTTTATTCTTTCCTCTGCTTCCATGATTCGGTCCTCAGCCTGGTCCACTCTGTTGTTTGTCCTTTTCATTTCGTCTTTAATTTCACGAAATTCGGCCCAACACTCTCGGTGAAATTCTTTTAATTCTTGAATTATCGTTTTTAAGCTAACCGTGTTGCTAGCCTCATTCAGCTCCGCTGTTTCCGAGTGGATATTGTCCTCCAGGTCAGATTCTCCGGCCGATGCGCATCTTGGCCTGGCAAATGTCGATCTCTTCTGTTTTTCTTTAGGCATAATGACTGTCTTTTGATTTTCACTCTTCCAAAAATCCGTTAAATCTGATTTTCAAGGTATTTTCACGGATGGGGTCTTGGAGCTTCAGAGTTAAGCTGCTATCACCATGGTGTCCAGACCAGAAGTCCTCGATACACTTTTCTTGAACCTGTTTCAAGCAGAAAATCATGTCCATCATGCTTCTTCCACTTCTAAAGCCACACTGGGTTTCCGGAAGTACATTCTACGAGATGTGTTCATTGAGTCTGTTCAGTAGTACACGTGAGAGAATCTTACCAACAGTAGCTAGCAGTGATATACCTCGGTAATTTCCACAATCTTTCCTGTCACCTTTCTTGAACAAAGGCACAATACTTGCATCCTTCCAGTCTTGAGGTACTTTCTGGGCATCCAATATCTCTTCGATGAGTTTGTGCAGGCAGTTGGTCAGCTGAACACCACCAAATTTCCACACTTCTGCTGGAATTCCATCCCTTCCTGGAGCTTTACCATCCTGTGTTGTCCTGATAGCTGCCATTAGTTCATCAAGATTTGGTGGTTTATCCAGACTTGATACAGCTGGTCGCTGCACTAGAGCTTCTTTAGCCTCTTCAGTGAGATCTCCAGGGTTGTTTAGTAGTTGGTCAAAGTGGTCTGCAAATCTGTCCAGGATCTTGTCTTTCTCCTGCAAAACCGTTTCACCATCCATAGCCTTTAGTTGGATCAATCCTCTTGGTTTAGGGCCGTAGATTTCTCTCAAACCTGTGAAGAATGTTTTCATGTCCTTCCTGTCTGCTGCAGTTTGAAGTTCCTCCACTTTTTCATCCCACCAGTTGGACTTCATCTCTCTGGTGTACTTCTGTAGCTCATTCTGAGCCTTTGAGTATTTCTCTTCTTTGATCTTGTGTTACAGTGTAGATTTTCCTGCCTAGCTGTATTCCTCGCTTCTAGTAGTTTCTTCAGATGTTCATCATGCTCATCAAACCAATCTTGATGTTTCCTCTCAGGGTGGCCTAATACATCACTCGCAGTCTGATACACCATATCCTTCAGTGTTGCCCATTTCTCTTCTATGTCATTCTCTGAGTTGTTGCTGTCCCAGTCTTTCAAGTTTTCATTCATTTCCTGTGTAAGTTCTTCCTGCTTCTTTTGGCCTTTCAGTGCACTAGTGTTTAGCTTCCATGGTGGCTTCGCACCAGTCCTGCAGTGCTGTTTTCATCTGCAAATCCTTAATCTAGATCTCAGCATAATGTGATCAGTACTACAGTCTGCACCTCTCATTGCCCTGGTGTCCAATACATCCCTTATATCTCTCTGTCTTACTATGATGTAGTCTAACAAGTGCCAGTGCTTGGATCTTGGGTGCATCCATGTCTTCTTGTGTGTGTCCTTGTGCTTAAATAGAGTGTTGGTTATCACAAGGTTGTACTCTGAACATAGTGCAAGTAGAAGTTCTCCATTAGCATTGCACTTGCCTACTCCATGACTGCCTAGCACTCCTTTCCATTTCTCAGTGTCCGAACCAATTCTTGCATTAAAATCTCCAACGAGTATCAGCCTGTCATCAGTCGGTACACACCTGATAGTCTCACGTAAATCACTGTAGAACTCTTCCTTTGCCTCCTCTGTGTTGGTCATTGTTGGGGCATATACACTGATGAGTGTGGCATACATCTTCCACTGTAGTGGGAATCTCATAGTCATTATCCTGTCATTGATTAGCACCGGTTCCTCATCAAGCATTGCTGCTATCTCCTTTCTAACTGCAAAGCCCACTCCTGTTTCTCTCCTTTCTTGAGTTGATTCCCCACTCCAAAAGAAGATGTACCCATGGTCTTCCAAGCTGTCATATCCAGGCAATCTTGTTTCACTAAGTGCAGCTATGTCCACATTGTACCTGTTTATTTCCACGGCCACAAGCGCGGTCTGTCTTTCTGGGTGCCGTGATGTTGTTCTGTCCAACAGAGTGTGTACATTCCATTCTGCTACATACAAGACCGCTGTTTTCCTCTTCTTTTGTCTTCCTGCTCCTAGCTTGCTTTTCGCTGCCTGTCGGAGTGTGAACAGATCAGCGCGGACCTCGTTAGCCCAGGCGACGTCTGAGCCAATATGAGTTGCTTTCTGGCTGACCATTTCATGAAACTGCTTGCAAAGTATTTGAGTACTGCTAGCTTTTGCTGGACTAGCAGCACATTCTTGGCTGATAAGGGTATTATCAGTGGCAAGGACAAGCCAAGACACACTGAGTCCAGTACCTGTTGCAGTGACTGACCAGATGATAGGTTTGTTTATCTCTGCTCTTTGTGTAGTGCATGTCACGATGCACCAACTGGCACAGTCCACCACAGACCTTGCGACAGATGTGTTTATCTGCCAGGATGTCCAGTCTCACCCTGTGTAACTGGGAGTGGTCCACCACAGACCTGTGGCAGATATTGTTTTTAGTTCTGCCAGGATGCCCAGTTTCACCCTCCATGCCCTTGGAAGGGCGGGGATACCGGCTGAGTCGGCGATGGCCCGACCCATGAGACAGGTAGTATCGGTTTTCATGGTTATCCAGTAGCAAGCAAGCCAATGCCTGACCTGGCAACATGTTTCCATATACTACCATAAATTACATCGTGATGCAGGCGATTGCGATGTTCGTTTGTCGTAATTGGGTCAAACACCAGCATCATTTTGTGACGTAATGAGGTGAAACAAAGATGTAAACAAGCATGGCTGAGTACACTGAAGCGGAGGAAGGTGTGAGCGATTTCAGCGAAGATTTGAGCGATTTGTCAATAGTTTTTGAGGAAGAAGCAGGATCGAGTGATGAAGAAGAGCGAGTTGGTTCTAACAAAGGACTGCAACCCTATTTATTTGAACCATACTGTTCAGGAAGCAACGATGACTCGCATGTGTCAGAGGATGAAGGGTCCGACGGTGAAGGGTTAGAGATAGACATCAGTCACCTCCAAAACACTGAATGATAATATACAGATGTAATGACTCGCTCTGTGCAATCATCTTCTGCAGCTGCGCGCACAACTACTTCCCATCACTCACGGGCTTTATAACCTGCTCTGCCTGGAGTCTGGCATGGAGCCGTCTGTCTCCCTGACTGCAGAAGCCCAACTCTCGTCTTCTAACCTACATCCAGGTTTCCTCGTTCTTGTCAAGGACCTTCTCATGCTGGCTTCATCCCTTGGAAGGATTCAGGCTCACCACACCAAGTAAGCGCTGTTGCTACTCACCCTTTCCAGCTATTTTCCCCTGTGCACAGGCGGACTCCTCTGGCAGCGGAGTTAGTTCTCCTCGGCGGTGGAACATGCCTTCCTCTCTCCAGCAGGCCACCTGTCCATCACCGGCATGTATAGCAGACGCCGTCTTCCTGGCAGTAGTCTCCGGACCAACCTGAGCGTCCCTCTTCCACCTGCAAAGTAAGCCCCAGTCATTGCTTCGCACATTCTCTGGTGGACTGCACTAACATCTGTGCCTCTGTCTTGTCGTAGGGTTGCCAGGCTGAACGGCGCTCTGCTCACCCACAGCTACAACGTCACTGCCGACAGCCATCACCACATTCACTGTACATACATGCACTCACACACTTACACAATATCAATAAAGATAATTGAATCCACTTGAGCCTGTGTCTGTTCCCTGGGTCTGATAAACATGTCAACAGATAGATCTAAAAGAACTGGATGTGCAACTTTAATCATGTATCTTTGCTATGTTGTAAATATCAACCATAGGCATTGATTTTGTGCATATGTGGCGTAACATTATGTAGCTCACATATTCCTTGGCAGAGACCCAGACATGAGGGAACCTTGAGCTCGCAGTGTGTATTGACATCACGCCTCAAACGGACATTGAGTCTGGACCCCCTGCGGACTGGAGAAGAAGTGAGAAGATCTGGGAGTGGACCTGAAGGGACTGTCTGACTCCTGGGGTCAGACAGAGAAGCCGAGAGGACAATGGGAGGATTAAATGTGAATGTAATTCCGTGTTTGATGTGAATGTGATTTGTGTTTGGTGTGAGAGTATAAAGGTATGTGGTTTACCGTAGCTCGCCCTCTTCATTCCCTGACTGAGAGAGGAGCTGTAGGACGTGAGATGAAATAAACCAATACTGAGAAATCATTCAGTCTCTTCAATTCATGGTTCCTACACATATATTTTACGAAAAATGTTATACTCGTTGTCTGTTAGCTGACATTGCAAACAGCAGCTGGCCTCCATATAGTCAATAATAGCCTGAATGTAGGCACTAAGAAACTATATACAAGCAATTTTTTTTTTTTTTTTTTTAATTTCCCCGATCGGGTGGTCGGGGAAATAAAAAAAAAAAAAGCTCAGATATTCAGTTTCAGTAGGCAATGAGATTTATAAAAATGAAAACTGAAAAAGTAATATAACATTTTTTTTTAACACAAAGTCGTTCCATTTGGAGTAAAGTCAACACTCGGCTTCAAAATTCATAGGGGAGGATTTTACTTTCGGCGGAAAAAATCAAATCAAATCAAGTGTGCTAATTTTTTTTCTCTTGGCGGGGAACTTCTGGTCACATCGGCGGGTTTGTAAACCAAATTAATAACTAACAATTGCCTAATTGTTAAAAGTCTTGAATCATATGTTATACAAGATTATTTATGGGTCTTTACCTTCATAATGCGCAGATATGTAGAGTGAAAAATGTTGCTTGAAGATAAGCCTGCTTCTTCATGTTCTTCTTGAAGTTCTTCACTAGTGATTGTCGCTTCTGGCTTTTTAAATGAAATAATTAATTGCAACATTACACACTCTTAAGCAGGGACAAAAGCCCAAAATATTTCACCCAGAAAACAAACTCATATATATATATACAGTATATATATACGTATATATATATATATACATACAGTATATGTGTGTGTGTGTGTGTGCGTGCGTGCGTGCGTGTGGGTAGGTGGGTGGGTGGGTTTACAGGTTAAAGAAATAACGATACTAATGACAAAACTACAGATAAAATATCCATAATGTGATTCTTGTTTTGAGATTGTAACTAAACACCCAACTGTTTTGCCTATGTGATGTGTACACACACCTCTATCACACCCTAAAACATAAACAAAGGGACTTACTCTTTTCCGGGTGAGTTTTGACACTGTTGCTTCTCTGCGCTGTTTTGATATGTTGATATCGTCTTGAGCTGTGGGTTTTCGTTTGAAAACCATAGGTATGGCAGTCGGTTTTAGAACCCGTTTGTAACAAACTTTCAAGCCTAAAGATTCCTGTATAGCAGGCGCCTCCTGCTATACAGGAGGCGCCTGCTATACAAATGGCAACCAATGTTGGCAACCAATGTTGGTTGCCATTTGTCCCTTGTTCTCTGTTCTTGCTTGGCCCATTTTTTAAGAAGATCGGGATCTTTCGGGAATGAGAACAGGCTTATACATTCACTGGAGCAATTAGAACACCCAGCCGCTACGCAACGTTTCGACATTTCTTCGCTGATATAGAAGCTAAATAGCTTGTTTACATTGACAGCACATGGATCAGCCGAGAGGAAACTCACCTCATGACGTCATATCCTGAAACAAGGCGTGTCTCTGGATATCAAGTTAGTGCAACACGGCGGTAAATTTGAATTTACTTAGAAATATTTTTCCACTTACTTAGCGTTCGAATTCAACAGAACCAACTATGTGGACGATAAAAGATAAATTCATACTGAATATTTATGCATAGTTCCAACATCTTGTCAGGGACCCTTTAAGCCCAGCGCCCTGATGTAATCCTCGAACATGGCCCTCCACTGCAGCCACAGGATCACCGGCTCTCCCGTGTACTCTAGAAATGGTGTTAGTGGCGGAGGAAGCCCGTACGCTCCCGTAATCTTTATCTTCGTCGCCAAATGTTATGTATGTAAAATGAGGAACAGGAGTCTCGTCTATCATGCAGCAAGTTCACCCTTTATTATGAGAACCGAACTATTGATACACAAGGGCCGTGCCTGCCTAATGTCACACCAGCGGCGGGTACAACAGCACACACACACCACACTCACTACACCACATAACCCTCGGCTCCCTCCTCCGTGAGTTACCACGGTAACCATAGACACATACTGATACTATGGTGGATAATTTTTATTTCTTAAAAAAAATATTAATACAAATATATTTTTATTACTATCTGTTATGTCTGTGTGTGTAGGCTGGTATGAGTAAGATGGCGGCCGGGTTGGTCATGGGATTGACCGGGGTGGCTACTACCGGGTTCCGGTGGTGACGCCACCCATGGTATAAAAGAGTGGGTGGAAGAGACTCTGCCTCTTTCGTCGTGAAGCCACCTGGCCAGCAGGAGTGTGCTGTAAGCCTATATTGTAAATAGTTCCGTCGGTCTATGATGACCATGGAAGAGAATCCTAAACGTCTATTCTGCTGGAACAGCACCGCCTGTGGCTGAACAGGCTGATGCGCACCGGTGTTCTACCTTCCAGTGTTGGGCGTTGGTAGGATTCAAGCCTGGGCAGAAAGATATGGAGGACAAGATGTTACCCATGCAGCATCTCCCCCCTCTCCACGTCACTGATGAATCCAAAGGAACATCAGGGCTGCTATAGTTTGGCACCAGCGCCGTCGCAGGAGCTGCCAGAACGATGTTGAGCACAACAGAGAACTGCCTTAGGGGCTCCAACTCTGGATTTTTCCTCAGGGTTGACTCCCGAAGCCTTTCCCGTGACCGGGTGTGCCGCAAGGCAGCGGAGGTTTGAAATCAGGGTTTACCTTCCCCTAGATGGGCTACCTTCCCAGGTTGACGAGCCACCATCTACCCGAAGCATCTGGTTTTAAGGCGCCAGAGATCCGCCCTCGCCCCTTCTCCTATTAGTAAAAGCAGTTCCGCCGGGCTTAGAGACTAAACCACACGGGCAGGCTAGGAGTTGGACTTAGTTGTCAGAGGCTTTTCGAGATGCACGCCATAAGGAGCATTTTATGAGCACTGGGAGCTTAACCCCAGTGCCGCTCCTGGCTATGACAACCTTAGATAGTTGATATGCTGATTAAACGCTGTTTACTGAGTTCAACTTGACTCATCATTCCTAGTATTATGGACACAACACTATCAGTTGATATAAACAATAACCAACATCAGTTTAGCTTGTTAACAACGTTAGATAGATAGATAGTTTATTTCGAACACAAAATATAACAAATACAAGCAAATGGCAAATGCAATAAAGTAACATTATACACTGTTCGAAAGGGAGAAGGAAGAAGTGAACACTTATTAATTCCATCTCCTCTTTTCCATAGATACACCCATGTGAATTTTATACAAATTACCACCTTTAAGACCCCAAGTAAACAATTTACTGTATTTTTTACAAATCAACATTAACACCCATCCATTCTAACATACAATGATGTCCATACAACAAAACCAGCCTCAAACAACACAGATATACACAGTGCTGTCCTACCCACCATTCCATAGTGTCCCATAATATCCCAGAGTGAACATAATGAATCGTACATATAACTACTACCCTTCTAACATATACCCTTTCAGCAAATGATGCTTATACCTCTTTTTGAATTGATTTCTGTTTGTACATAGTTTCAGTTCCGGCTCTAGACTGTTCCACAAATCCACCCCACAGACAGATATGCACATACTTTTCTTGGTAGTACGTATCTTGGGTTTTGTAAAGTTTAAGTCTCCCCTCAAATTATGATCATTGTCTCTTTTTTTTAAATATTTTTTGTATATTAGTTGGTAGTTGATTATTAATTGCCCTGTACATTACTTGTGCTGTCTTAAATTTAACTAAATCGATGAACTTTATGACATGTGACTTTAAGAACAACGAATTGGTATGGTCTCTATATCCTGCATTGTTTATTATCCTTATAGCTCTTTTTTGTAATGTGCATATTGACTGTAGGTTGGTTTTGTAGGTGTTTCCCCAGACTTCTACACAGTAGTTAAGATAAGGTAAAAACAGTGAATTGTACAATAAGAACAATGATTTATAGTCCAAGAAGTGTCTTGTCTTCCCCAGTATGCCTATACATTTTGCTAATTTGGCCCGGATGTGACTGATGTGAGGTTTCCAGCAGATTTTTGTCACGCCGCGCCGCTCATCAGCGGCGCCACCTGCACGCACACCTGCACATCATCAGCGGCAAGGGATTTAAGCCGCCTCGCCCTGGGCTTCGGCCTGAAGCCGTCAGACTTCACTCGCTGGATTGCTGTGAGTTACGTCTTACTCCCCAGCAAGCATCGCGGTAAGAAGCCCTTACCTTTTTCCCTTTCAAGTCTGCTCCCCTGTGCACAGGTGGATTTCCCGGCGGCGGACCTTTCCTCTCCGTCTCCATTCCCTCGCTGCTGCACCGGGCTCTCCAGGTTGCTGTCTACCGGACCTCGTCCTTGCTGTGCCAGCCACCTGCCCATTCCAAGTAAGCTCCTCTCCAACTTGTACATCTCCTGTGTTGGTGTGTGCCCGTCACCCTTCTCCCTGTGCTTTTCCCATAGGGTTGTCCGGCTGTACGGTCTCCTGCCTCCATGCCCGAAGCAGACGCCACCACCAACACATTTACATCTCGCAGACACACATTCATACACCCTTGTTGTTAATAAAGCTATTTGAGCTACTCTGAGCCTGCGTGTGTGTCTCCTGAGCCGCGCATCATGTCAGTACGGCTTCAGCAGAGCGGCTCGGCAGACGGCGGGCTCGCACGCCGACTTACCACTCTCGAGGCTCGAGTGGACCAAATAGCTTATCAGCAACAGGTGATCCTAAACCAGTTGATTAGCATAACTAACCGATTGGACCGCTTGGACCCCCAACAGCCGTTCCCCCCGGCTCGTCAGGGTGGCGCGGCTCCTGCTGCTCCAGCGGCCGTCCAGCAGGCTCCGGGAGCACTGACTCGGCTCACGCCCATTCCGACCCCCGCTCGCTTTAGCGGTAAGCTCGGCGGAGCGCGGGGGTTCATAATGCAGTGTGAGTCCGTGTTTCACCGTGTGCCCGGAGACTTTCCTTCAGATCATAGCCGAATTGGTTATATTGGGAATCTCCTAGAGGGGCGAGCACTAACCTGGACTTACGCCGTAAAGGCGAGGCCCAGTTATGCCACCCTCACTTATGGCCAGTTCGTGAGACGCTTCCTGGAGGTCTTCGATCACTCTCGTACCGAGACAGTCCAGGTCGATCGGCTTCTCAGCCTCCAGCAGGGAAACCGGTCGGCAGCGGACTATGCGATCGACTTCCGGGTAGCGGCGGAGGAATTGGGCTGGGATGAACGCTCATTCTGCGGCCTTTTCCTCCGCAGTCTCAACAATGATCTGAAGGATGAACTGGCTGGATGGGACATCCCGGAGACTCTAGCGGAGCTAACGTCTCTAGCTATCAGTTTGGATAACAGGCTGCGCGAGCGCTCCTCGGGGCGGAAGTCGTCTTCTTCTCGCCCTCGTGGAGCCTCGTCGTGCCAGTTCCAAGCTCGCCCCCTGGCGATGCCGCCACCATCGCGCCCCGAGGAGTCGGAGCCGATGGTGACGGGCTGGACAAAGCTTTCCCCTGCGGAGAGACAACGCCGGCTTGAGTTGAATCTCTGCATGTATTGCGGGGATAGTCAACACACGGTGGAGCTTTGTCCACAGAAGCCAAACGGCGGGGTCCGCGAGTCACTGTAGTGGGCCTCGCGGACATCAATCGGTTAAGTCCCCTCACCCAATTGAAGCTGCCCGTTCGATTTTGTCACAACTCCACTGGGCATCTCACTCACGCACTGGTGGACTCGGGCGCGGAGGGAAGTTTTATTTCACAAAGCCTGGCAACCCGATTGGGCATCCGCTGCCAGGCACTAACTACTCCTCTCTCCCTGGTCAACCTCTCCCATGCCTCCCTGGGGAGAGTAACACATCGGACCGTCCCCGTTCCTGTTATCATCTCTGGGAACCACCGGGAGGAGATAACTTTCTACGTCCTTCCCAACTCTGTGTCGCCCGTCATCCTGGGGTACCCCTGGCTACGCCTCCACAACCCCGTCTTGGACTGGAAGTCCGCCAGGGTGTCGGCATGGAGCACATTTTGCATGAGCACCTGTTTACAGTCCGCTGCCTGCTCTCCGTCCTCTTCCCCAACACCTACGGACGCTGCGCCCCCGGACCTATCCCTGGTGCCATTGGAATTTCACGACCTGGGTATGGTATTCAGTAAGTCCAAGGCGATGTCTCTTCCTCCACACAGACCCTACGACTGTGCCATAAACATCCGCCAGGGGGCACCCTTACCCTCTGGGCGTCTCTACAGCCTGTCGGCGCCGGAGAAGGAGACCATGAACACCTATCTCAAGGAGTCGCTGAGTGCTGGGATTATCCGTCCCTCATCATCACCATTGGGGGCAGGATTCTTCTTCGTGGGCAAGAAGGACGGTTCCCTCCGTCCTTGCATTGACTATCGCGCCCTAAACGACATTACGGAGAAGGATCGCTACACCCTGCCCCTCATGGATACCGCCTTCCACTCCCTCCAGGGGGCGACTTGGTTCACTAAGCTGGATCTACGCAGCGCATACCACCTCGTCCGGATCCGGGAGGGAGATGAGTGGAAGACAGCCTTCCGTACCCCGAACGGCCACTTCGAGTACCTGGTGATGCCGTTCGGGTTGACCAACGCTCCAGCCGTCTTTCAGCGCCTAATTAATGACGTCCTCCGGGATTTCATTGGCCTTTTTGTGTTTGTCTACCTGGATGACATCCTCATCTTCTCCAAATCCAGGGACGAGCACCGGGTCCATGTGAGGCGGGTCCTTCAAAGACTGCTGGAGAACCGGTTGTATGTGAAGGCCGAAAAATGCGAATTCTACGCTAAGACAACATCCTTCCTCGGGTTCATCATCTCCCACGACCAGGTGCTTCCGGACCCAGTGAAGGTGAAGGCGGTGGTGGAATGGCCCACACCTGCATCGAGAAAACAGGTGCAGCAATTCATCGGCTTTGCAAATTTCTACCGCCGCTTTGTCCCTAATTTTGGCACCATCGTCGGCCCGTTGACCCGCCTCACGTCCCCTAAGGTCCCGTTCCGGTGGACCGAAGAGGCCGCGGCTGCTTTTCAGGCGCTGAAGGCGGAGTTCTCCTCCTCCCGGGTCCTTAGCCAAGTCAACCCTGCGCTGCAGTGCATCGTGGAAGTGGACGCTTCGGACACAGGAGTGGGGGCGGTTCTATCCCAGCAGTCGCCAGATGATGGAGTCAAACGGCCCTGCGCCTTCTTCTCTCGGCGCTTGTCCCCGGCGGAACAGAATTACGACGTGGGGGACAGAGAGCTCCTCGCCATCAAGCTCGCGCTGCAGGAGTGGCGTCACTGGCTGAGGGGGTGGACCTGCCGTTCGTGGTCCTGATGGACCACAAGAACTTGGAGTACCTGAGATCTGCCAAGCGTCTGAACGCCCGCCAGGCGCGCTGGTCCTTGTTCTTTGCCAGGTTCCGATTCAACATCACCTTCAGGCCTGGCTCCAAGAACGGCCTGCCCGACGCCCTCTCTAGGCAATTTGCCCCTGAGGAGTCGGAGGACACGGTCCACACCATCCTACCCAGGTCGTGCGTCGTGGGAGCCGTAACCTGGGACATTGAAAGCAAGATCCGGAAGGCGCAGGAAGTGGAACCTGACCCTGGCGTCGGACCGGAGGGGAAGCTGTTCATGCCATCCACGGTTCGGGGGGAGGTCATCCACTGGTTGCACACGTCCAAGCTCACCTGCCACCCTGGTTCCTCCCGGATGATTGACCTCCTCCAACGGTCCTTCTGGTGGCTGGGCCTGCGGAGGGACGCTGCCCGCTACGCCCGGGCCTGCCCAGTGTGCGCCACCAGCAAATCAGGTAATGCCCCTCCAGCGGGTTTGCTCCAGCCTCTGCCAGTCCCTGGCAGGCCCTGGTCTCATATCGCCCTGGATTTCGTCACCGGACTCCCAGTTTCAAACACCTTCGACACCGTCCTGACCATCGTGGACCGCTTCTCCAAGGCGGCACACTCCATCCCCCTACGAGGTCTTCCAACCGCCCTGGAGACGGCGGACCTCCTAATCCAGCACGTGGTCAGGCTGCACGGGATTCCGGTGGACGTGGTCTCGGACCGGGGGCCCCAATTTTCCTCAGAGGTTTGGAGGTCGTTCTGCAACGCCCTGGGAGCCAAGGTGAGCCTCTCCTCCGGCCATCACCCCCAAACCAACGGGCAGTGTGAGCGGACCAACCAGGAGCTGGAGGCTGCGCTCCGCTGCGTCACGGCGTCCAAACCAACGTCCTGGAGTAGCCACCTCGCCTGGGTTGAATACGCCCACAACACCGCTCGCTCTTCTGCTACAGGGATGTCCCCCTTTAAGGCGTCCCTGGGCTACGACCCCCCGCTGTTCCCGGCGCAGGAGAGTGAGGTAACTGTCCCCTCAGTTCGGGCGCATCTCAGGCAGTTCCGCTCCATCTGGGCGTCAGCGCGCAATGCACTTTTACGCACGGCGGAGCGCAACAGAGCCGTGGCGGACCGGCACAGAAGACCTGCCCCAGCGTACCGAGTTGGCCAGCGTGTCTACGTGTCGACCCAGGACGTGATTTTAAAGGGCGAGAGGAGGAAGCTGGCACAGCGTTTTATGGGCCCATACGCCATCACCAGGATTATCAACCCGGTGGCTGTGCATGTAGCTATTCCCCCCTCCCTCCGCATCCATCCCACCTTCCACGTATCCAAGGTGAAGCTGGCAGTCTCCGACCCCCTTTGCCCTCCTCCTGCTGCGCAACCCGCGCCCCGGATGATTGATGGCCATCCGGCCTGGCCTGTCTCCTCCATCCTGGACTCCCGGCGCCGGGGTCGTGGGTTGCAGTACTTGGAGGACTGGGAGGGCTATGGGCCTGAACATCGGCAGTGGGTACCCTCGTCGTTTGTGTTGGACCCATCCCTCATTACTGAGTTCCACCGAGCGCACCCGGAGAAACCATCGCCAGGAGGCGCTGCTAGAGGGGGGAGTACTGTCACGCCGCGCCGCTCATCAGCGGCGCCACCTGCACGCACACCTGCACATCATCAGCGGCGAGGGATTTAAGCCGCCTCGCCCTGGGCTTCGGCCTGAAGCCGTCAGACTTCACTCGCTGGAATGCTGTGAGTTACGTCTTACTCCCCAGCAAGCATCGCGGTAAGAAGCCCTTACCTTTTTCCCTTTCAAGTCTGCTCCCCTGTGCACAGGTGGATTTCCCGGCGGCGGACCTTTCCTCTCCGTCTCCATTCCCTCACTGCTGCACCGGGCTCTCCAGGTTGCTGTCTACCGGACCTCGTCCTTGCTGTGCCAGCCACCTGCCCATTCCAAGTAAGCTCCTCTCCAACTTGTACATCTCCTGTGTTGGTGTGTGCCCGTCACCCTTCTCCCTGTGCTTTTCCCATAGGGTTGTCCGGCTGTACGGTCTCCTGCCTCCGTGCCCGAAGCAGACGCCACCACCAACACATTTACATCTCGCAGACACACATTCATACACCCTTGTTGTTAATAAAGCTATATGAGCTACTCTGAGCCTGCGTGTGTGTCTCCTGAGCCGTGCATCATGTCAATTTTATTGTCAAGCGTCACCCCCAGGAACTTATTTTCCTGTACTGTTTCTATTCTGGTATCATCTATCGTTACCATTATTTCATGATTTATTTTATAATTTCCAAACAACATAATCTTTGTTTTTTTTAGATTTAGAGATAATTTATTTTTGTTGAACCACTGCGTTACTTTTTTCATTTCAGTTGTGACCACCTCTAAAACCTGCTGCAAATTCTCACCAGTGCAGAGGATATTTGTGTCATCCGCAAACAAAATAAATTTCAGAATTTTTGATACATGGCATATGTCATTTATATATAAAATAAAGAGTTTGGGTCCCAAAACTGACCCCTGGGGCACACCACAAGTGATGTCCATGAAGGGTGATTTTTGCTCTCCAATTTGTACAAATTGTTGTCTGTTACTTAAATAACTTTCCACCCAATTCAGTCCAACCCCTCTTATCCCATACCTTTCCAGTTTCCTTAGTAGTATTCTGTGGTCAATGGTGTCAAAAGCTTTCTTTAAATCTATAAATACTCCTACAGCAACATTTTTTTTTTATCTATACAACTAGTAATTTCTTCTATAAGTTCGATCAGTGCCAAAGATGTAGATTTATCTGCTCTAAAACCATACTGGCTATCTGTACGTTAGCAACAATTGTTTGTTTTACTCGTATTTCAGACGAAATGGCTTATGGGTAATCTTCTTGTCAACTTCCGGCGAAGTGATGGACTGTTGTTCACTTCTTCCCTGCACAGTTCTCAGTTCCCTTTGAACTGAAGACTGTTCGCTCCCTTCGATTTGGAATCTCAGTTAATATGGCGGATATCCTCTGCAGTCCACTTCAGAGTACACTATTGGGCGATTGGAACACAGCTAGTATTTTTCTATCTACTCTGACGATTGCAGTACTGTTTTGGGTACCTTAATTTCCACAGTGAGGCGCTATCTGACAAGAAATTATACATCCGTGATGCACGGAAGTCCCACCCTTTTGAAGAGGTCTCAGATTCAGATTCACTTTATTTGGTGTCCCATAAGGGCAATTCGGTTTGTAGCAACAACAAGGAACACAACCATACATACAGGTAAAATAAAACTTTCAAAAGAATCTAAACCACAGGGAAACACACTCTTAAGTATTTAGTGCAGGTCATCATAAAATTTCACAGGGGAGCATGTTGCAATAGGTGCACTAAAATGTAAATAATGAATGAACTGAATGAATGAATTTATTTCGGATAGTAGAGTACAGGTTAAAAGAAACTGTATAATATAACAACAAGGTCAAATTAGACAAAGACTCCTCCTACTATACAATTCCACGTGAGTTATCCGAAATGGGTGATGGCTGAAGCCGCAGCTTATATTGCCAAAATACATAAATAAATAAAGGATAGCAATACTAAAAGAGTGAGTACATAAGATAGATTAAAAAAATGGCAATAATTTGTTAAAAATGTTAAGATCACAAGAAATAAAATGTATTAAAAATCATATTTCAAGACAAGAAAAATAGTTGGTCATTTCCTCTTAACCTCAGCATTTAGTGACTGAAAAGAGAGGCACAAAGGAAAATTTATACATTACTCACAAAAGTTCAGGATATTCGGCTTTCGGGTAAAATTTCGGGAGGCACTTAAAATGCACTATAACCTTTACAGGTGAACTTAATTTGACCTCCTCTAACCTTTTGAATGCACATGTCCAACTGTTCAAAGTTTCAGTACTTTTTGCATAACTTGTTGTTCTCTCACAAGGTGCTTAATGGCAAAATTCGCAACAGGTGTTTGATCCATGAATTGACCAATAAATTTTCTGGTTCAATAAGAATTGGTATTTAAACAGTCCTCTTCTTCATGCTGTTCACATTTTGACATCATGAGACCAAGACAACACCTAACAATTGATCAACCGTACCTCGCCATAGCGAGGCCTCAAACAGGATGTTTTCAGAGGGAAGTGGCCACTGAGCTTAGAGTGTCACAGAGTGCCATCAGGAGGTTGCAACAGAGATACAGAGAGACTGGAAGAGTCACAGAAAGGCATAGAAGTGGACGTCCTTTGGCCGTATCCCATGCTAATGACTGCTTCATTGTGAACAGTGCCCTGCGGAACCGGATGATGAATGCCACTTAACTACAGGCACATTTAAGGGGGGTGAGAGGCATCCAAGTGTCACGTCAGATCATTCAAAGCCAGTTACATCAGTGTGGTCTGCGTGCTAGAAGACCTGCAAGGGTACCTGACCACACCGCCAGGCACAGGTGTCATTGTCTTGCATTGGCCGGGGAGCATTTACGCTGGACAAAGGACCAATGGGTCTCAGTGCTGTTCTCTGATGAAAGGCGATTCATGTTGAGCAAAAATGATGGCCGCCAACGATGTTGGAGACATCAAAGACAGCACTATGCATCAGTCACTGTTGTCACCAGATGAGCCTTTGGTGGTGGTAGTATTACAGTCTGGGTAGATGTGTCTAGTCAATACAGAACTGCCCTACACACCTTGCAAATGGTACAGTGACAAGCCGATACTACCCGTTCATGCCCCTGCATGAACAACACAGGCCTAATTTCATCTTCATTGGAAGACAATGGGACAGCGCGGTGGCGGAGTGGTTAGCACTGCGGCAGCACAGCAACTCACCCTTGGCCGGGGGATCCTGGGTTCGATCCCAGCCTCCGACCAACAGTGATCTGTGTGGAGTTCGCATGTTCTCCCCATGTCTGCGTGGGTTTACTCCGGGATTTCTCCGGTTTCCTCCCACATGCCAAAAAAACATGCAAGTTAGGTTAATTGGCATCAAAACTGGGGATTCTAAATTGTCCTTAGGTATGACTGTGAGAGTGAATGGTTGTCTGTCTCTCTGTGTTGGCCCTGCGATGGACTGGCGTTCTGTCCAGGGTGTACCCTGCCTCCCGCCCAAAGATGCTGGGATAGGCTCCAGCCCCCCCACGACCCGAAAAGGATTAAGCGGAAGAAGATGAATGAATGAATGAATGGAAGACAATGCTCCAAGCTCATCAAGGTTGCATCATTAGGGAGCGGCTGCTGGAGGCTGGGGTACCTCAAATGGAGTGACCTGCACTTTCTCCAGACCTGAATCCCATAGAAAACTTCTGGGATCAGCCGAATTGCCATGTAGAGACTCGTAACCCTGTACCCCACAACCTCAATGACCTGAGGGCCGTGCTTCAAGAAGAGTGGAATGCCATGCCTCAGCAGACAATAAATCGACTTGTGAACAGCATGAGACGTCGTTGTCAAGCTGTAATTGATGCTCAAGGGCACATGACAAGTTATTGAGACATTGGCATTTTTTGTTGTGAATCGCCAGAAAAAGTGTGTGAAAAAGTGTTTGCCCCTTCCTGATTTTTCTTTTTTTTTTGTATATTTGTCACACTTAAATGTTTCAGATCATCAAACAAATTTAAATATTAGACAAAGATAACACAAGTAAACACAAAATGCAGTTGTTAATTGAAGGTGTTTATTACTAAGGGTAAAAAAAAAAATAAATCCAAATCTACATGGCCCTGTGTGAAAAAATGATTGCCCCCCTGTTAAAACATAAATTAACTGTGGTTTATCACATCTTTGGAAAGCTGAGTTCAGTTTTCTAGCCATTTCTCAAGCTTTGGGACTCCAGCGAACCACAGTGAGAACCATTATCCACAAATGGCAAAAACATGGAACAGTGGTGAATCTTCCCACGAGTGGCCATCTGACCAATATCACCCCAAGAGCACAGCGACGACTCATGCAAGAGGTCACAAAGGACCCCACAACAACATCCAAAGAACTGCAGGCCTCACTTGCCTCAGTTAAGGTCAGTGTTCATGACTCCACCATAAGAAAAAGACTAGGCAAAAATGGCCTGCATGGCAGAGTTCCAAGACAAAAACCACTGCTGAGCAAAAAGAACATAAAGGCTTGTCTCAGTTTTGCCAGAAAACATAATGATGATCCACAAGACTTTTTAGAAAATACTCTGTGGACTGACAAAACAAAAGTTGAATTTTTTGGAAGGTGTGTGTCCCATTACATCCAGCGTAAAAGTAACAGCATTTCAGAAAAGGAACATCATACCAGCAGTAAAATATGGTGGTGGTAGTGTGATGGTGTGGGGCTGTTTTGCTGCTTCAGGACCTGGAAGACTTGCTGTGGTAAATGGAACCATGAATTCTGCTGTCTACCAAAAAATCCTGAAGGAGAATGTCCCGCCATCTGTTCGTGACCTCAAGCTGAAGCGCACTTGGGTTCTGCAGCAGGACAATGATTGAAAGCAAACCAGCAAGTCCACCTCTGAATGGCTTAAGAAAAACAAAATGAAGACTTTGGAGTGGCCTAGTCAAAGTCCTGACCTGAATCTGATTGAGATGCTGTGGCATGACCTTAAAAAGGTGGCTCATGCTCAAAAACCCTCCAATGTGGCTGAATTACAACAATTCTGCAAAGATGAGCGGGCCAAAATTCCTCCACAGCGCAGTAAAAGACTCATTGCCAGTTATCGCAAATGCTTGATTGCAGCTGTTGCTGCTAAGGGTGGCCCAACCAGTTATTAGGTTTAGGCAGCAATTACAAGGCCATGTAGGTTTGGATTTTTTTTTTTTTACCCTTCATATTAGACACCTTCATTTACAAACTACATTTTGTGTTTACTTGTGTTATCTTTGTCTAATATTTGTTTGATGATCTGAAACATTTAAATGTGACAAACATACAAAAAAATGAGAAATCAGGAAGGGGGCAAACACTTTTTCACACCACTGTAAATGCCCTACTTTCATAATATAATATCACTGTAGCCTGAACTTTTTATATTTCCCTTACATTTCACCTGAAAGACAAATATCCCTAACTTTTTGTGAGTAGTGTATCTGTTTTTTTCATTGCTGAGGGAATGATAAGGCGACGGCCAGAAGGAAACAACTTGCACTCAGTGTGCAGAGGGTGAGATGTATCCAGACGAATGGATTTGGCCTTTTCCAACATGTGTTTTTTTGTATATGTGGTCAAGACTGTTGAAGTTAACACCTGCTATCTTTGAAACCATTTTAACAATTTTCCCAAGGGAATTTTTGTCTCTCATTGGCAAGTTACCATACCAGCAGACAATAGAAAAGGCGATAATTGACTCAAGAAAAGCGCAATAAAAGTGCAATAAAACATTTTCACAAGAGTCTTATCAACCTGAAATTTTGCAAGCTTTCTCAGACAACACCTCAGTCTACCCAGGCCCTGCTGTCATTTTAAGCTCATTAAGCAATTTCACGTCTGTTTAAAAAAATGGGCAATGCTAGAGTTTCATTTATTGTCTCAATTAACAACCCACAACAGCTCTGTGGTGATGGGGACTCTTTGTTTCATCTGAAAATGCAAAGAAAAGCAAGCAAAATGTGCTAAACCGCTAGCATGTGCTAAATCGCTAGCATACTAACTACTAGCTACCAGCTGACTACCGATGGTTCTGGCAACTACCGACTCAACAGGTATATGTTTTATAAACCCTTATTACTTTTGCACTTGACAATATTTAATTTGTTTACACGTGTGTGAAATGATAATAGACGTCTTCATGCTGATTGACATGTTTAGCAGTAGTTACTGGTTACATTCAGAAGGGACTATTTTTTTTCCCAGCTGTGCAAAATAGCTGGTTAAACAACACAAACCATAATATTTTGTCCAGTATTGCTGTCGTTTAATAATTTGTGCTTGCGAAACTGTTGCATAAAAGCAATATTACACTCTAGTTCATTATGGTATTAAATTAAATTAAAATTAAATTACCCATTATTGTCATTCAACTGTACAATTCAATTCAATTCAATTCAATTCAATTCAACTTTATTTATATAGTGCCATTTCACAACAACAGTCATCTCATAGCACTATCAACTGTAGGGGGGAACCCCCCACAGCTGCAGAAAGACCCCAGCGATCAGGTGATCCCCTGTGAGCAAGCACTTGGCGACGGTGGAGAGGAAAAACTCCCTTTTAACAGGAAGAAACCTCCAGCAGAACCAGGCTCAGGGAGGGGCAGTCATCTGCTGCGACTGGCTGGGGGGTGAGGGGACAGAGAAGATGAAAAGAACAGACATGTAGAGAGCAAACAGCACGATGGGGACTCAATCTATGGGAGAGAACAAACAAATGTTAATGACCAGCAAAAAAAAAAAATATTTCATAGAGAGTGAGGAAAGGAGTGAGGCCCAGTGCATTACTGGAGGTCCCCCGGCTGACTAAACCTATTAGCAGCATAACTAAGGGAGGGTTCAGAAACACATGATCCCTCCCTAATTGTAGGCTATATCAAAAAGGTAGGTTTTAACCCTAATCTTAAAAACAGAGATCGAGTCTGACTCCCGAATCCAGATTGGCAGCTGATTCCACAGGAGAGGAGCTTGATAACTGAAGGCTCTGCCTCCCATTGTACTTTTGGAGATTCTAGGTATTACAAGTAGTCCTGCATTTTGGGAGCGTAGTGCTCTGTTAGGATAATACGGTAGTATCAGATCTTTTAAATAAAAAGGAGCCTGATTGTTTAGAGCTTTGTAAGTAAGAAGAAGGATTTTAAACTTAATTCTAAACTCTATGGGAAGCCAATGAAGGGAGGCCAGAACCGGAGAGATATGATCTCTCTTTCTAGTACCTGTTAAAACTCTTGCTGCAGCATTTTGGATCAGCTGAAGACTTTTTAAAGATGTTTTAGGACAACCTGATAATAAAGAATTACAATAATCTAATCTCGAGCTAACAAAAGCGTGGATCAGTTTCTCAGCATCACTCTGAGACAAGATGCTCCTAATCTTGGCAATATTACGCAAATGATAGAAGGCAGTCTTAGAAACAAATTTAATATGTGAATTGAAGGACAAATCCTGATCAAAAATAACTCCAAGGTTCCTCACAGAGCTATTAAGAGAAAGAGTAACTGCATCCAAACTGAAAGTTTGATTTGGAAAGGAATTTCTAAGGTTTTTTGGACCAACAAGAATGACTTCAGTCTTATCTGAATTTAATAGCAGGAAATTACAAGTCATCCAAGCTTTGATTTCCTTAAGACAGGCTTCTAACTTGGCTAATTGATTACTATCATCTGGCTTCATTGACAGGTATAATTGTGTGTCATCTGCATAACAATGAAAATGTATACAGTGCTTTCTAATAATGTTGCCTAACGGAAGCATATATAAACTAAAAAGAGTAGGGCCTAGCACAGATCCCTGTGGAACTCCATGACTAAGCTTTGAGTTGAAAGAAAACTCATTATTTACATGAACAAACTGGAACCTATCAGATAAATAAGATCTAAACCACTGCAATGAAGTTCCATTAAGTCCAACATAGTGTTCTAATCTATCAAGTAGAATATTATGATCGATAGTATCAAAAGCTGCACTAAGGTCTAAAAGGACAAGTACAGAAACTAGTCCATTATCAGATGCAATGAGGAGGTCGTTAGTGACCTTCGCTAAGGCTGTTTCAGTACTATGATGGATTCTAAACCCAGATTGAAACTCTTCAAGTAAACCATTTCCCTGCAGGTGGTCGAATAATTGCGTAGCAACAACTCTTTCTAAGATTTTTGAAATGAAAGGGAGATTAGAGATTGGTCTATAGTTAGCTAAAGCTCCTGGATCTAGCGTTGGCTTTTTGAGTAAGGGTTTAATTACAGCTGTTTTAAAAGCCTGCGGTACATGGCCTAAAGTTAATGAAGAATTGATTATATGAAGAATAAAGCTACCAATAAGTGGGAAGACTTCTTTAAATAACCTAGTAGGAATAGGGTCTAAAAGACAAGTTGAAGGTTTGGATGAGGAAACTATTTTGTCTAACTCACAAAGGTCGATTGGAGTAAACTCATCAAGACAGACATCAAAAGAAGGAGTTGTAGTAGTTACAGTATTTAAGTTAACTGTGGGAAGAATCTGATTGATTTTATCTCTGATGGATGAAATTTTATTATTGAAAAAGTTCATAAAGTCCTGACTAGTAAGTTCTAAGGGAATGCTAGGATTGACAGAGTCCTGACTCTTTGTCAACCTGGCTACAGTACTGAAAAGAAACCTGGGATTATTCTTGTTCTCTTCTATTAATGCAGAGTAATAACTTGTTCTAGCTTTTCTAAGAGATTTTTTATAAATTAAAAGATGATTTCTCCAAGCTAAATAGATTTCATCTAAATTAGTAGAGCACCATTTTCTTTCTAATTGACGAGTCTTCTGTTTTAAGCTACGAGTTTCTGTGTTGAACCAAGGAGTTAGAAATCTGATTAGACTTTTTCTTTTTTAAGGGGGCCACCAAGTCTAGAGCCTGATGCAGAGAAGCTGAAACACTATCCACCATGTTATCAATTACAGAAGGCGCAAGCTGTCTATAGCTTATTTCCGTTGTGTTGACACATGGCATAGAGGAAACAATCTGCATAAATTTGGAAACAGCATCATCTGAGAGGCATCTACTGTAATAATATTTTTCTTTAGGAGCCAAATAGTCAGAAATGGTAAAATCAAAGGTTAACAGACAATGGTCTGACAGTACAGGGTTATGAGGAGACACTACAAGATTTTCTATTTCTATGCCATATGTCAGTACAAGGTCCAATGTATGGTGGAGGTAATGAGTAGAATTTCCTACTTTCTGAGAAAACCCAATTGAGTCTAATATTGAATTAAATGCCACATTAAGGCAGTCACTATCTACATCCACATGTGTGGGGAGACTTGAATAACGAAACCGAATTGCCTTTCATTCCAGTTTATTCAAGTAATCATTCCACTGTCTGCTCTCATTCCTGAGCAGCGAACAAAGAGGGTGAACACACCAAAGTTCTCCCTTTTAAACATTCTCACATCAACCCATTTCCCTCATAGGGGAATTCACACATCTATATCAAAATCCTTTTATTCACATCCGTTAACTTTCTATTTACATAACTCCCCCTTCTCTCCTCTCGAGCCTCAGCGGTCAGGAAGTCTTCTGTCCCCTGTTCTCCGCAAGGGGTCCAGTCTCTGTGGCTCCGCACCGCAGGGGGCTGCAGCTCTGTGGTTCTCCTTCATCGTGAGATTAAATCACATATGCAGTGTCCAACATATACATGTCTAACAACACAGCCATATAACCCCCCCCCAAACGATGAAGAACAGACTAATTCCTAAAATTTAATAGCACCCTACTCATTACTAACTAACTACTAACTAACCTGCACTTATATAGCGCTTTTCTAGTCACAAAGACCACTCAAAGCGCTTTCATTAATACTAACCCTCTATTCTAAGGGCCTATAGGAAACAGATATCTAGGGACAATTTAGAACAGCCAATTAACCTAACATGCATGTTTTTGGCATGTGGGAGGAAACCGGAGAAATCCCGGAGTAAACCCACGCAACACGGGGAGAACATGCAAACTCCACACAGATCACTGTTGGTCGGGGGCTGGGATCGAACCCACGATCCCACGATCCCCACAATCCCCCGGCCAAGGGTAAACTGTGCTGCCGCAGTGCTAACCACTGCGCCACCGTGCAGCCCACGGATTACTGAATAATCAACACCAACATTCAGTCTGTGCGCCGCTTGGGCTTCAGCCATCTGCCGAATCTGCTGTGAGAGGGCCCCGCCTTGCCTGCGGCGCCTTTCTGCTTCGGTTCTGTTGACTGAGGAAGAGAGTGATTATTTGTCCCTTGCCGGGGCCTGCCTCGTCGAGGCGCCACCGCGACCGGTACAGATTCGTCCTTCATGACAAAAGCAGGTTTTAGTCTGTCAATACTGACTGTCTCTTTTCTGTCTCCAAAATCTAGCACAAATTGCTTATCACCTGCCTCCAGCACTCGAAATGGCCCTTCGTAAGGTGGTTTGAGCGTTGCTTTTAGGGCTTCGCGCTTGACAAAAACGAAGTCGGCATTTTTCAAAGCCTTGGGGACGAAAACTCGTGGAAAAGCGTGATGAACCGGACCCGGGAGCGTGTCTGCTCCCGTGCCGACTAACGGTCCCAGAGCAGAGAGAGGTGGGGGCTCCGGGTGCTCTGGTAAAAACTCGCCCGGCAGCCTCAGAGTTTGTGCGAATACCAGCTCCGCTGGGGAGGCGTCTAAGTCCTCTTTAGGCGCAGAACGCAACCCTAATAAAACCCATGGCAGTTTATTTACCCAATCTGTATCCGTGAGCGACGCTCTGAGTGCTGCCTTCAAAGACCTATGAAAACGCTCGCATAAACCATTAGCCTGAGGGTGGTAAGCCGTAGTGCGGTGAATTTTGGCTCCTAAGCCGTTGGCCATCGCTGACCACAGCTCAGAGATGAATTGCGGTCCTCTATCGGACGTAATGTCCGACGGAACCCCGAAGCGCGCCACCCAAGCCGTTAAAAAAACGCGAGCCACCTCCGCGGCCGTGGTCGTCGCAAGTGGGACCACTTCCGGCCAACGTGTGGTGCGGTCCACCATTGTCAAAAGATACGTGAACCCCTGTGATGCCGGTAGGGGGCCCACAAGGTCGACGTGCACATGGTCGAACCTTCTGGCCGGAATGCGGAACGGTTCTAACGGGGCTCTTGTGTGCCTGTGAATTTTGGCCCGTTGACAGGAAATGCAGGTTTTTGCCCATTCCTTCACGTGCTTGCGCAGGCACGGCCAAACAAACTTTTCCGCCACTAGTTTCACCGACGTGCGCACCCCCGGGTGCGCCAGTGAGTGGACCGAGTCAAAAACACGGCGGCGCCACGTGGCCGGAACCACCGGACGCGGGCGCCCCGTCGACATGTCGCAGATCAGGGGGGGCATACCGGTTTGTAAACACTTGCTCTCCAGCCTCAACCCTGTTGGTCCAGACTGGAGCGCGCGCACGTCTGCGTCCGCCCCCTGGTCCGCTGCCATGGCTGCGTAATCTATACCCACGTGCACCGGGGCTGCGCGCGCCACCGTGCCGCTCTCCTGCGGCGCGGTCACGGTGGCCCGTTCTGCCTCTGCGCGTGTTGGGGTCGTGAACGCGCGTGAGAGACAATCCGCTACTACATTGAATTTGCCCGCGACGTGCCTAATGTCAGTGGTAAATTCCGAGATTGCGGCCAGCTGCCTCTGCTGCCTGCCGGACCACGGATCTGAAATTTTGGCCATGGCGTATGTGAGCGGCTTGTGGTCCACATAAGCGGTGAAGCACCGTCCTTCCAGCCAGAACTGGAAATGGCGAATAGCCAAATGCAGCGCCAACAGTTCTCTGTCAAACGCGCTGTATTTTCGTTCAGCCGCGCTTAAAGATTTGCTAAAGAAAGCCAAAGGCTGCCAAACTCCGGCTACCTGTTGCTCAATAACGGCCCCTATGGCTAAATCTGAAGCGTCTGTCGTCAGCGCGATACGTGCTGCAGGGTCTGGGTGGGCCAGGAGCGCAGCGTCAGCCAAGGCTTTTTTTTTTTGTAACTTAAGATTTTTATTCATTTTTCATTATATCTATTGCATTCAGATCACAGTCTACATTTAAAAAAAAAAACAAAGGGGCTAGAGTAAAAAAGAAAAAGGAGAAAAAAAAAAAAAAGAAAAAAAAAAAGGGGGGGGGGGGACAAATGTTGGAGCATCAAGTTTTTAGTTTCCATCTCTTAATTCTTCTGGTTTTTCCAGCGTCTTTGGTTATTCTTTCAATATCTGTCTCGTTGTTGCACTTTGTAGTGTGTCCATTTCCGCCATTTTTTTTCCCATAGTCCTTCTTGCATTCTTTGTCGATATGTTAGTTTTTCCATCATACGTATGTCCTCAATAATGTCAGTCCATTGCTCTTGGTCAGGAAGAACTTCTGATCGCCATTTTTTTGTGATTGTTTTTTTACATGCAATCAACAAGATTTTAACTAGATATCTGTCCTCAGCCTGTATAACATTGTCTCTTTTAAGATCACATAGGTACATCAAGTTACAGTTCATTGGTATATTATATCCTAATATCCTCTGTATTGTCACATGTATAGATTTCCAGAATGATGAGATTTTGCAGCATTTCCAAAACATATGCGAGTGGTCTGCATTTTGAGCCCCACATCCCCTCCAGCATATAGATTGGGTATTTGTATACTTTCCTTGAATCTGTGGTGTAATGAAAAAGCGAATCAGGTTTTTCCATCCAAATTCCTCCATGTTCTTGAATTTGTTGACGTGTGTTGTGTTTTCCATATTTCCTGCCAGCTTTCTTCTGTTATGTTTAAATTGAGCTCTTTCTCCCATTTCTCCTTTATATAGTTACTTGAATGATTGTTTGCCATAAGTTTCTGATATAGCTTTGAAATAATTCTTGTTTTATTTCCTGTATATGAGCTTAAAATGAATTGTATAATCTCGCTCACATCTGTTTGGAGGTTATGCCTAATCTTCTTCATATAATAGTCTCTCATCTGCAGATATCTGAAGAATTCCGATCTTTCTAGTTTAAATTTTCTCCTGATGTTTACAAAGCTCCCGAGATCTTTTTTTCCGATATTGCCCCATGCTGTGATTCCCTTGTTCACCAGATTTTTGTATCCCCTATCTTGTTTTGCCGGTTCAAACTGACTGTCAAATGCTACCCATTTCAATAGTTTTATGTCTTCCTTTATATTATACTTTTGTACTATTTTATACCACAGTTCTAAAGTAAATTTAGTGATTGGGTCTATTTGTTTGATTTGCTTATATGCATCTTTATCTCCTATTATGCTTTGTACTGGGAGTCCCTCAATTTCCTTTTCCATTTCTTTCCATTTTGCCTCATATCCCTCGTCGCACCAACATATGATATATCTTATTTGTGCTGAGTAGTAATATTCCTTTAGACTCGGTAGGCCCATGCCTCCTTTCTCTTTTGGTAACTGCAGAGTTTTATATTTCACTCTTGGTTTTTTACCTCCCCAAACAAATCTCGATATCATCCTGTCCCACTTTGAGAATTGGGCATCTGGAATCTCTGTTGGTATAGCCTGGAAGAGGTAAAGTAATCTAGGTTGTATGCTGATTTTGACTGTCTCAATTTTTGAATTCAGATCCATATTTAAGATTGACCATCTATCAATATCTTTTTTTATTTCTTGTTCCAACCTATCATAGTTTGCTTTATAGATTTTGCTTAGATCTTTAGGTATGTTCACTCCAAGGTATTTTATTTCTTTTTGTTTCCAGTTTAGTTTGATCTTATCAGTTATCTGGTTTAGAGGGTTATAGTGGAATGTCAGTATTTGTGTTTTTGTTATGTTTATCTTGTATCCTGATAATTTTCCAAAATTTTTTATCAAGTTCATCATTTCCATTATTGATTCATCTGGTTGTTCAAGGTAAACTATAATATCGTCTGCAAATAGCCCAATCTTGTGTTCCGCCCCCTTTATTGTTACACCTTTTAATTTCTTATTTTGTCGTATCGCTTGAGCCAGTGGCTCTATGAACAGAGCAAACAAGGTGGGCGATAAGCAGCATCCCTGCCTAGTTGATCTTTGTATATTTACTTTGTCTGTTAAGCTACCGTTTATCTTGATTCTTGCCACAGGTTCTTGATACAGTGTCCTTATGCATTGTACTGATTTTTCGTTAAATCCAAAGCGTTCCAGCACACTATATAGGAATTTCCAGTTAACCCTGTCAAATGCTTTTTCTGCGTCTAAACTCATTATTACTGCGCTTTTCTTTTCTTTATGTATTTGATTAATTATATGTATTGTTCTCCTGATATTGTCATGTGTTTGGCGTCCCTCTATGAAACCAGTTTGATCATCTTCTATCAATTCCGTCAAGAATGTCTTTATTCGTTTACATATAATTGTTGTATATATTTTATAATCCACATTTAATAAAGAGATTGGCCTATAGTTTCCGCATTGTTCTCTATCTTTCCCTGGCTTTAAAATGACTGAAATAATGGCTTCGTTCCATGATGGAGGTATTTTGTTGTTGTTCAACGTCCAATTAAATGACTTTAGAAGCTGTGGCGTGAGTTCTTCTATAAACAGTTTATAAAACTCAGAGGGGTATCCATCACTACCTGGTGATTTACCGTTTTTAAGTGACTTAATCACATCTCTAATCTCTTGTGTTGTTATTTCTGCTGTTAGCTTTTCATTTTGTTGATTTCCTATTGATGGCAAGTCCAATGTGCATAGAAATTTTTTAATATCTTTAGTATTTGTTTCTTCAGGTTGCGAGTATAGTTCTTGGTAGAAATTATGGAATATTTCTTCGATGTTTTCTGGGTTAACTGTGGTTTTATTTGTGGTGGGGTCTTTAATCTTATATACATTATTCATTGTTTGTTGTTTTCTTAACCGTTTTGCCAGCAGTTTTGTGGCTTTTGGTCCCGTTTCATAATATTTTTGCTTTAGATATCTATTTTTCCTTTCAATTTCATCCATTTGTGTTTCTTTTATCTTTATTTTTTCTTCTTTAATTTCTTGATATATTTTTGGGTCATTTGTGCTTTGATGTTTATGTTCTAATTCCCTCAGTCTCTCACATCTTTGTTCATATGCTTCCAGTTTAGTCTTATTTGCTTTTCCTGTTTCAACAATTAATTTACCTCTTAACACGGCTTTTAGTGCATCCCATAGTATTGTTGGGTCCACTTCTTCATTGTCATTCTCTTGGATATATTCATTTATGTTTACTTTTATTCTTTCTTTCATTTTATCATCATTTAACAGTCCTACATTAAGTTTCCATGTTGTTTGTCGTTTTCTATTGTTTAAATTTATTTCCATGTATATAGGATTATGATCTGATATTTCTGCCCCTCCAATCCAACAATTTCTCACCCTGTGTCTGTCATCTTCATTCATAAGGAAGTAATCTATTCTAGAGTGTACTTTATGGACTGCTGAATAATGTGTATAGTCTTTTTCGAGTGGGTGCAGGTCCCTCCAAATGTCTACCATACCCATTTCTGCCAGTGAGGTTCTTATGAATTTTGTTACATGTTTTTTTGTCTTCTTAACACTTGTTGTATCAATTTCATGATCCATGACAGCATTTAAGTCTCCTCCACAAATTAGGACTCCTTCACTGTGTGTTGCTATGAGATCAAACAGATGTTGAAAAAAACCCTTGTCACTTTCTGGTGGGGCATAGATGCTCACTAATGTGATCTGCATTCCATCTATGCTACCCTTTATTATTACATACCTGCCTTCTTTATCCTGGATTTCCTGTTCACATTCAAATTGTATTTTATTTGAGATTAGTATCATAACCCCCCTTTTAGTTCCTCCCTTTAATGAACTGTAGTAGGAGTTCTTATAGCCAAATCTCTTTAGTTTCACATGTTCTGTCTTGCTCAAATGTGTCTCTTGCATAAATATAATTTCGGCTTTTTCTTTCTTGAATTTTCTTATTATTCTTTCCCTTTTAACAGGTGAGTTCAGACCATTCACATTTAGTGTTATTATCTTAAGATTTTTACCCATAATCATGTTTTTCCATTTTTTTAACTTGTGCTCCTAGCCCCTTTAACAACAAAAATAACACATATTTATATAAAAACACATTAAAAAATCTCGACCTCCGTACTTTGGGCCTTTCTTCTGCCCACTGGTCCCTGTTGGTGGGTGGAGGGATTGTCCTCACCGAGTGTAGGGCCCTCCCTAGACCTGTATTTACTATCCAAGAAATAGTCATTAGTCTAGAAATGTCCAACAAATATCACTTAAACCTCTCCTAGCCGTCTGTTTCTCTTTTACCTTGTCTTCTTGGCCTTCATTTCTTCTGTGTCTTTCTTAATCTTTGTTATAATCTAGGCTTTCAGTTGAAAGCCTTGTAGTCTTTCCTGGGCCCGCTGCGCCACGTCTCCCCCCGCCTTTTGCCGTTCACTCGCCTCCACTCCGGCTGTCGTGATGCGTTCAGGGCCTCCGCTGCTCCTACCGTTTCCTCCGGCACGTACACCTCAAGGCCCCGCTCCATCATGTCCTGCGCTGCCTCTCTGGCTGTGTTGTAGGTTCTTACGCCGTTCTCCCAATGAATCCTCATCTTCGTTAGCGGCGTTTGGAATCTAATTTTTTTTCTTTCAGCGTTTTTTTAATGTTGGCATATTTCTTCCGCTGCTGCACAATTTCCGCCGGGTAGTCATGATCAAAGAATATCTGCTTGTCGCCGATTCGTATCTTTTTTTTCCACGCTCGTGTCAGGATTCTTTCCTTTACATCATATTTCAGAAAGTTTACCACAACTGACCTGGGTGTAGAGCGTGGGTTCGGGTTCTGTGCCGAGGCTCTGTGCGCTCGTTGAATCTGCAGATCCGCTTCGCTGGGCAGTTCCAGCTCTTTTTTTAAGAACTGATCCATGAATTTCGTCATCGAGTTGCCTTCAATGCCCTCCGGGATCCCAAAGATGCGTATATTGCCCCGTCTGGACCTGCTCTCCAAGTCGGTTACTTTCTCCTGCATCCTCTGCATTTGTGCCGTCAGGGTCTGCAGCTGTTCGCTTGCCTCGCTATTCCAATCTTCCAGCTCTGATATTCGGGCCTGCGCTTCTGTCATACACGCCCGCTGGGAGTGCAGCTCCTCCATGTTTTCTGCTAGCTTGCGCTCCATTTCTCTTCGGAGGCCCATAATTTCTTCCTTAATCTCTTTTTTCAGCTCCTCCTTAAGAGCCGCTAAATCCTGTTGTAGCTGCCGTTTGAAGTCTCTCAACTCTTTACCCAAACTGGCGATGCCAGTGTTCATGGTATCGAGTGTGTCTTCCATTTTCTCTGCTGCGGTCACCTCATTTTTTTGGGCCCCGTGTTCAGCGGTTTCTCCTGCGTTGTTGAAGAGGAATTCTTTAATTTTACTCTGCTTTTGTCCTTGTGCCCGGCTCCTTCGTGTTTTCATCCCTTAGTTTATTGATCCGCTTATGTCGAGTTGGCCATTTACCGATGATTTTTAATCCGGCTAGGGAGAGCTCTCTGTTTAAGCGTTATGTCTCTCCGCCATCTTCCCGGAAGTCGATGATTAAATAGGTTTAAAAAAAAGTAGCAGTAGTAAAAAACATTTTCTTCATGATGATTTAAGAGGCTTATCAAGCAGGCCTCCTCACACTTGGTTCAGATATAGATCAGAGTTTCCTCTGACAGGAAGTCGTCGTCTTCGCAGTTCCACATTTTGCACGTACAGTGCATCTGATGTTGGGCCGCTTCACACCAGCTGCTGATACAGTAATGCTAACGTGGCGGCGCTGAGTCAGAGAGGAAAATCAGCCAAGGCTTTTTTAACCTCTGTGAACGCGCGCTCTCGCTCCGGGGACCATTCGACCGCCTGGGTCGGTTTTTGTTTTTTGAGCGCGGCATATAACGGTTGCATGATTTGAGCTGCGTGGGGCAGGAATCGGTTATAAAAATTCACCATCCCCAAGAATTCCTGTAGTGATTTGACCGTTTGTGGACGGGGAAAATCCGCTACCGCGCGTACTTTCTCTGGTAACGGAACCGCTCCCTCCGGGGAGACGCGGTGACCCAAAAAATCGATCCGCTCGACGCCGAACTGGCACTTGGCTGGGTTAACTATTAAGCCGTGCTCTCCCAGCCTCCTAAAAACTGCTGTGAGGTGCGTTTCGTGTTCGTCCTCTGAAGTACTCGCGACCAAAATGTCGTCGAGGTACACAAACACGAAAGGGAGATCGCGTAACACGGCATCCATCATCCGCTGAAATGTTTGCGCTGCCCCTTTGAGACCAAACGGCATGCGTAAAAATTCGAAAAGTCCAAACGGGGTTATTACCGCTGTTTTAGGAATGTCCTCCGGTTGGACCGGGACTTGGTGATAGCCGCGAACTAGATCAATCTTTGAAAAAATGCGCGCCCCCGCCAGGTGCACCGAAAAATCCTGAATGTGCGGGATGGGATAACGATCGTGCGCCGTAGCGTTGTTTAGCCTGCGGTAATCCCCGCACGGTCTCCAGGAGCCATCGGCTTTCGGTACCATGTGCAGCAGCGAAGCCCACGGGCTCTTCGACCTACGAACGATGCCCAGCCTCTCCAGGCTGGCGAACTCCTCGCGCGCAATGGCGAGCTTAACTGCATCCAAGCGCCGAGCTTTTGCAAACACGGGAGGACCAGACGTGGGGATAAAGTGTTTCACCCCGTGCTTCGCGACCGTCGCTGAAAAAGTGGGCACAGTGAGCGCTGGAAATTGGGTGAGGAGTGTGTGAAACTTACCACCTGCTGTAGCGACGTGGGTCTGTACTGGTGGCGGGGACACTCGAGCTGAACAGGGGAGAGAGTAAAAAGAGAGTGCATTTACCAGCCGTCTATTAGCAAGATCAACTAACAGATTGTGTGAACACAAAAAATCCGCGCCCAACATGTTGAAACTCACCGCCGCTAGTACAAAAGTCCATTCATATGTGCGGCCATGTAAGCACAAAGGCAAGGTCCTTCTCCCGTAGGTGTTGATGTTCGAGCCATTTGCCGCTGTAGCTCCGCTACCGTGGGGTCCCGCCACCCGGTCCGCGTATGTTGGGGTGATGAAGCTCACTTGTGCTCCGGTGTCGATGAGGAACTCTCGTCCGGAGCGCGCATCCGTGATGTAGAGCAGCTTGTTGCGTTCTCCGAGGGTCGAAGCTGCTAGCGACCCCCGGTCTTGCCGTTTCCCGAACTCCTGAAGATGCAGGGCGGCACACACCTGCGTGCCTTCTCTGCGAACCTCCGATGGTAAAAGCAGAGATCTTCTCCTCCGCTGTGTCGTGTCCGCGCCTCTGCCGCCGGGCTATTGGCTCCACCTCGTCGCGGCCGTGCTGCCGCCGTCGTCGGCCAGTCTGGTTCTGCCGCCCCTGGCTCCCCGCTGTCTCGGGTCGCCGCTGTGGTTGCTTGCCCGCCGCAGGCGTCCAGGATCCCATCTGCCTCCTGGGCCAGCTCCCGGAACTCCTCCAGGGTGTGACACTTTTTGCCGGCCAGCGTGCTTCTCGCATGCGCCGGGAGGTTGGAGAGGAAGATGAACTGAAAAATGAAATCATCGTTGTCCAACCCTCTCAGCTGTATCATCTCCTCCATCAGGGCGCTCGGCCTGTGTCCACCTTGGTCTAGCAAAGACAGGATCCTCCTCGCCCTCACTTCAGCCGAGGGGGTGAAAAACTTGATGAGGGTGGATTTCAGCTTGCCGTACCTGTCGATCGCGGGTGGCTGCTCCACCAAGCTCTGCACGCACCGAGCTGTGCTGTTGTCCAGTTTAGCAATGACATGGTGGAACTTAGTGTCATCCACCGTTACTCCTGCGAGCGCGAATTGCGACTCTGCTTGCAGAAACCACGACCGTGGGTTATCCTGCCAGAAATCAGGCAGCTTAACGGCCACTGCGCTCGCCAGCTCTGAGCGCTGTGAGTCCGGGACCCTGAGAATTTCTTCGTTCATTCTCAACGTCGTCAGTCACCAATGTGGGGAGACTTGAATAACGAAACCGAATTGCCTTTCATTCCAGTTTATTCAAGTAATCATTCCACTGTCTGCTCTCATTCCTGAGCAGCGAACAGAGGGTGAACACACCAAAGTTCTCCCTTTTAAACATTCTCACATCAACCCATTTCCCTCATAGGGGAATTCACACATCTATACCAAAATCCTTTTATTCACATCCGTTAACTTTCTATTTACATAACTCCCCCTTCTCTCCTCTCGAGCCTCAGCGGTCAGGAAGTCTTCTGTCCCCTGTTCTCCGCAGGGGGTCCAGTCTCTGTGGCTCCGCACCGCAGGGGGCTGCAGCTCTGTGGTTCTCCTTCATCGTGAGATTAAATCACATATGCAGTGTCCAACATATACATGTCTAACAACACAGCCATAACATGTATATTAAAGTCCCCTACTATAATTATTCTATCAGATTTCAGCACTAAATCAGCTAAGAAATCAGCAAATTCGGATAAAAATTCTGAGTAGGTTGATGGGGGACGATAAACTATGGCAAATAAAATTGGGTTTAACCTAAAATTGCTAAAGTGCCCAATACTGAGGACCAGGCCCTCAAAGGAATTATAACATGTTTTTTGCTTTACATTAACTAGTAATTTGGAATGGTAAATTGTTGCTACTCCTCCTCCACGACCAGAACTTCTGGGATTTTGACAGTTTAAATAACCAGAGGGAGTTGATTCATTTAAACCAACATAATCCTAACCCTAACCAAGTCTCTGTAAGGGAAATTAAATCAATCTGATGATCAATTAACAGATCATGGACTAACAGAGACTTGGGAGTTAGAGACCTAATATTTAGTAAACCACATTTAATTTTTAAATTATGAGGAGGAACAGAGGCCAAATCATTCAATTTAGAGGCTTTATGTTTAATTTGAGTTTTACCAATGTTTTGCTTTATCACTTTGGGATGCTTATGCATGATATTTTTATTTACTTTGGAGGGAGCAGACAACGATTCTCTGATGGGGAAGACAGGGGTTAAGCTGAGGGGTGGCGGATGAAGAGGAGCTGCAGAGAGGCGTGTAAGACTGCGACTCTGCTTCCTGGTCCCAACTCTGAGTAGTCATGGTTTTGGAAATTTGGATAAAAAAGATGCCAGATTGTTAGATAAATGAGAAGCACCATCCAAAGTGGGATGAATGCTGTCTCGTCTCATAAGACCAGGTTTTCCCCAAAAAGAGCTCCAATTGTCAATGTAGCCCACGTCATTTTTAGGACACCACACAGACAGCCAGCGGTTCAAGGATGACGAGCGACTAAACATGTCATCACTGGTCAGATTGGGGAGGGGCCCAGAGAATACTACAGTGGCTGACATCGTTTTTGCAAAGTCACACACCGATTCTACATCAAGTTTGGTGACTTCCGACTGCCGGAGACGGATGTCATTAATGCCGGCGTGAATAACAATTGTGGAGTATTTACAGTTACTTTTAGCCAGCATTTTCAGATTTGACTCGATGTCGCCTGCTCTGGCCCCAGGAATGCATTTGACTATGACCGCTGGAGTCTCTAGGTTCACGTTTCTGACTACAGAGTCGCCAATGATCAGAGTTTTTTCCTCAGCGGGTGTGTCGCTGAGCGGGGAAAAACGATTAGAAACGTGAACAGGTTGGTGGTGAACCGGGGCTTTGCGACTAGGCTTCCTTCTCACCGTCACCCACCCAGTCTCCTCGCTGCTGAGGAGAGCCGGGGAACCGCTGACAGGGGGGCCTAAGCTAGCTAGCTCCGCTGCAGCTAATGGGCGTCCGTCGAGATTAACTGGCGCAGACGGTGTTTCAATGCAGCGGAGCCGGGATTCCAAATCAGACAACCTCGCCTCGAGCGCCTCAAAAAGACAACATTTATTACATTTACCGTTATCACTAAAAGAGGCAGAGGTGTAGCTAAACATCTGACAGAGAAAGCACACCAGAGGAGAGGAAAGAGAGCTAGTAGCCATAGCTAATAGCTGGAGAGCAACCACACAGGCAGACAGCAAAACAGGAAGTGACGATACGTTACGTTACCACAAGGAAGTGACGATCCTCAGTCCCAGCAATCACGTACAGTAGAACGAGATTGTGTTTTACCTATCTACTGTGTTAATCACACACACCTCAAGTGTAGAATCAGAGGGCCGCTGCCATGCAAGGCGCCACCACAAATTTCCCTCCTCCATTCCATTTTTGCTGAGCACCAAGCTGGACGGCAGGAAGTTCCACTTTTATATGGTCTTCGGCATGACCCGGCCGGGATTTGAACCCCTGCCTCCCGGGTGTGGGGCGGATGCTCTACCAACTGAGCCACCACTCCGGTATCATGAATATACTAACTTTGGGTATGATACTCTTGTGCCCTTCATGATACTGTAACTTACTCTCGTGTAATATTGCTTAATTATGATATTGACCTTTGACCTTGCGATCCCAAAACTGTAGTCACACTTCAGGGTCACAGGGTGAACCTGTGTTCTAAGTTTGGTGACTCTAGCTTTACTCGTTGTACAGTAATAAGGCATAGGGAATGTTAATATTACCCTTTGACCTTTTGACCCCAAACCCATAGTCTGAGGTCAAGATCCCAAGGTGAACCTGTGTAGCAAGTTTGGTGGCCCTAGCTTTCTTTGTTGTGAAGATATAGTTTATAACCCATTATGATGTTGACCTTTGACCTTACAATCCCAAAACCATAGTTACACTTCAGGGTCACAGGGTGAACCTTTGTACCAAGTTTGGTGACCCTAGCTTTACTTGTAATAATCCAAAAGGGTTCATAAATTAAGTTAATCCCTTCCACAGCATGTGGGACACCATGTGGTGTATGGGGTGGTGCCTATCTCCGTTTCACTGACCCTAGGCCACACAGCTACTGTAAGTAATGAAAGCTACAGTGGGGAGGGGTCAGTCCTTTGGTAGCACTGTGCATTAACTTAAAATAGCAAATTTAAAAAAAAAAAAAATCATCTCTGGTAAGCAAAACCAAATGTATTTTATAAAGTATAAATCATATAGCTCAACTTGTGTGTAGCATTTTCACGTACAGCCTTATTATTACCTGCCGGTTGAAGCCCAAAGGGGTCAAAGAGCCCTTTGGGCAAAGACTGAAGGGGGATTATGTTAAGGGTCAGTCTGTCCATCTGTCCCACTTTTGTGAAATCAACTCTTCATACAGTTTTGGTCCGATTGTTTTGAAACTTGGTACTATGGTTTGATGTACAATGAGGATGTGCATATTGCAATTTGGTTCTGATTGGATGATTTTTGCAGGAATTGCAGCCCCTGACCTATGACCTCCTGTTTCACCTCACTTCATAGACAGTAACTGTCTTGTGAAATCAACTCCTCCTACAGTTATGGTCCGATTGTTTTAAAACTTGGTACCATGGTTTGATATAGACTGAGGATACACATATTGCAATTTCACTCTAATCAGATGATCTTAAGGTCAAAGGTCAGATTTTTCCCTAAATCTTCTAAACACAATAACTACTGAAAGAAACTATGTGGGCTTTTCAAATCAATGCAGTAATTGTATCTAATACACATGTTGGATGACTTACACTCTCACCCAACAATGGGTTTGGGGTCAAGGGGTCAAAGTTCAAATTTAACATTGCAGTTGCACTACGTTAAATGCTACATTTACTATTACTATAAAACAAGTAAAGCTAGGGCCACCAAACCTTGTATACAGGTTCACCTTGGGATCCTGACCTCTGACTATGAGTCTGGGGTCAAAAGGTCAATATTCCTTATCCCTTATTACTGTACAACACATAAAGCTAGGGACACAAAACCTGGGGTCAAAAGGTCAAGGTTAACATTCTCTATGCCTTATTACTGTACGAGTAAAGTTAGGGTCACCAAACTTGGTACACAGGTTCACCCTGTGACCTTGAAGTGTGACTATGGTTTTGGGATTGCAAGGGCAAAAGTCAACATCAAAATGGCTTATAAACTACATCTCAATAACAAAGAGAGTTAGGGTCACCAAACTTGCTACACAGGTTCACCTTGGGATCCTTACCTCTGACTATGGGTTTGGGGTCAAAAGGTCAGAGGCCAAGGTTAGCATTTCTTATGCCTTATTACTGTACAGCAAGTAGAGTTAGGGTCACCAAACTTGGTACACATGTTCACCCTGTGACCCTGAAGTGTGGACTGTGGTTTTGGAATCACAACTGTGTTTTTTTTTATTTTGTAAATGAGGTTAGACAATAGTGTCTTTTCTGCATGTGATTTCATCAGGGGATGCCTGCAAAATGTCATCAACATACAGGAGTAATTAACTCCCATGAGGTGGAACAAACTGGGCCAAATTTGCTGACATTGCCTGTGAAGAAAATGGTTGGTGATTCACAATAGCCCTGTGGCAGCCTCGTAAATGTGTACCTCTTGCCTTAAAATGTGAATGCAAACAAAAACTGATGATCTGGGTGAATGGGAATACTGAAAAAAAAAACATTACTGATGTCAATCACTGTGAAAAATTCCATTTGTGATTGTAGACCATTTAACAAAGTGTATTGCACAGTGTTTTTGGACATGATACTGTAAGCCCTGCATCTATCAATCCCTGTATAACAGGTTTAATGACATAATGCACGGCCCAGGAGACACACACGCAGGCTCAGGATAGATTTAACAGCTTTATTAGCAACAAGGAAGTGTATGGCTGCGTGTCTGTGGAATAAGAATGTATTGGTGGTGGCGTCTGCGTCAGGCACGGGGGCAGGAGGCCGTACAGCCGGACAACCCTGTGGGAGAGAGCAGAGGGAGAAGGGTAACGGGCACCACAGCAATACAGGGAATAATGATGATAGCTGGCTTACTTGGTTATGACAGGTGGCTGGCGTCGACAAGGGCGAGGCCCGGGAGACAGCGACCTGCAGTACCTGTGGCAGCAGCGTAGAGCCAACGGCGAGGTGAGGAAGTACGCCACCGGGAATGTCCACCTGTGCACAGGGGAAGGCTAGAGGAGAGAGGTAAGGGGAGCTTACCCAAGTTATCTTCACTAGTCGGTTTGAGATCCGTAGTAGCAAAGGGGCCGAAGTTGAGAGACGGCTTCAGGCCGAAGCCCAGGGCAGAGTGGATTAAATACCTCGCCGCTGACGAGGAGCAGGTGTGCACGCGGCTGGCGCCACTGATGAGCGGCGAGTCATGACATTTAATGCCTTCTTGAATTCAGTTCAATTCAACTTTATTTATATTTTGCCATATCACAACAACAGCCATCTCATACCTTCTGGGCGTAGAGGATATTGTCTCCGATAAGGCCTAAAATGAGATTTTGCATTTATTGTTACCAATTCTGCATTTTTTCATTAAGCCTGTTGACCACAAGGAATTTGGAATTTCTGAGAGTTCATTTTCCTCTCCCTCTGTCAAAGGAAATAATCATGCTTGTGATTCAGGGATGTCAATGCTGACGTCTTTTTGGACTTGTGCCACCCAGTTCAAAGGCAGACAGTAGGTATCAAGCTTTGGGCAGTACTGAACTTTTTTTTTTTTCCCACAATATTTTTTATTGAACCTTTTTTTCACAAACATAGCACACACAGTCAGACACTAACACAAAAGTAATTTAAAAATTAAAAAGAACAATAACAAAATAACAAAAAAAAGTGTAATAAAAACAACAACAGCCAATAACAAAAACAAGTCAACAACAATGCTCCTCTGTTTAGTCTAGGTAATCTATTACATAAGAATACATAATATACATTCACCAGCTTGGAATTTGCAAGGTCCACACATATCATTCACCTTCTTCTTCAGAAGTTATGTTTAATTTCTTTACATAATCAATGAAAGGTCTCCATATATTCTTAAACACATTTTCCTTTGATTTCAGTATATATGTTATTCTTTCTAGTGGAAGGTTTGTTAACATCTGTCTTGACCTTCCGGTTCCGGCGCCACACGAGTTGGCTGCCTTTTGCAACTGCCTTTTTGTTTTTTTTGTTTTTTTATCTTCCTTTCTTCTTTCTACACCTTTCACTCTATATATATATCACGGACACACAGATCGCCCCAAAGGTCTCCCGAGTCGGCGGACGGAGCCACTGTTTACAGCAGGAGACGATACAGCAGGGAAGAGCTAGCTAGCACTCAACTGCCACCTGGTGCTAACGGAGAAACTCGACATACCGGCGTGCAAGAAATATAAGACAGAATAATAAAGAGCGATGGCAAGAACCAAGCAGACCGCCCGTAAATCTACTGGAGGAAAAGCCCCCAGGAAGCAGCTAGCCACCAAGGCTGCTCAGAAAAGCGCTCCGGCCGCCGGCGGAGTGAAGAAGCCTCACCGTTACAGGCCTGGTACCGTGGCTCTGAGAGAGATCCGTCGCTACCAGAAATCCACAGAGCTGCTCATCCGTAAGCTGCCCTTCCAGCACCTGGTGAGGGAGATCGCTCAGGACTTCAAGACCGACCTGCGCTTCCAGAGCTCCGCCGTCATGGCTCTGCAGGAGACCAGCGAGGCCTACCTGGTGGGTCTCTTCGAGGACACCAATCTGTGCGCCATCCACGCCAAGAGGGTCACCATCATGCCCAAAGACATCCAGCTGGCCCGCCGCATCCGCGGAGAGAGAGCTTAAACTTTCTGCTGCACATCCACCAACCACAATGCTCCGCACTGTGTGTCTATGTATATATACAGTATATAATATGTACATATGTATACTAGCTGCTCTTGTTTTTTCTTGCCTTCTGATTATTGCTCTGAGTGTTGCTATCCCTGTGCTGTTGCAATCCTGGAATTTCCCCATTGTGGGACTAATAAAGGCTTATCTTATCTTACAAGGTCAAAGGTCAACATCAAAATGCCTCATGAAGTACGTTTCAACAAAAAAGGCTAGGGTCACTAAACCTGGTACACAGGTTCACTCAGACCATAACCTCAGACTACAGGTTTGGGGTCAAAAGATCAAAGTTGGCACTCCCTATGATCTTACTATAGAACGTGTAAAGCTCATACTTGCTATACAGGTTCACCTTGGGATCCTGACCTGCAACTATGGGTTGCATACTTTGTTGTATATTCATGCATGATGGGCTTATAATTTGGTTCTGCCACAGTAATTATATTGAAAAGTGTAAAACTGCTCTCATCAGTAAGTATTGGGATCTTCAGCGAAAACGGAGGCAGGTGATATTGCACTCGCCTGAGAGTGCTCATCTTGTTAACTGTAATGACCTAGTTCTGCTGACCAACGTCAAATTTCACTGCTTAAGTTGTGATGCACTCATTTTAAACTCAAAAGTACAACCAAATGTGAATAAAAAGTACTCAAGTTAGAGTAAAAGTATCCTCCATTGAAACCCAAGTACACATGAAAAATTTTCATGATCTAATTCTAAAATCCCATAAGCAGAAACTCTGAAATGTTTCTTCACAACCATATTTCCAAAACACAATTAATATAAAAGAAATGACAATTAAATCTCCACTTGTTTTAAGCCAATCAATCTCAAAATTGATCAAATTCTAAAACGATCATAGTTTATGAACACCACTCTGGACTTATCACATTTAAAAAAAAAAATTTAAAAAAAAAATCAGTTTTATTGGAAGCAAAATATGAAGTACATAACACAAAGTCCTTTGCCAAGACAAAACTAAAGGCCAGTCTTAAGTATTTATCACAGAATATAATTAGGCTGACAAAAGCAATTAGGATAAATGAATCAATTACTTAGCACTATTTAATTCCTTTGTAAGATGATTATATGCACAAAAATTGTAACGCAACAATTTACATTTTGCAAACAATTAAAAATCTATGGTCATCAGGAGAAACAGCAATAACAGTAAAATTAACTTTCAAAACAAAAATGAGTCAACCCTCATTAAAGTAAAAGTCAAAAAGAATCTTAACTGGAGAATAAATTTAACAGCAATTCAAAAGGTGCAAAAACAAGATTTTCCAAAGGGAAAAAAGGTAGTTCTCCAAACAATGTTCTTTCCTTTCTGTACAACTACAGTAAATGTTTAACCAAATAAATAGTCTAAGTACACTGATGTTATACGGTTATAGGATAGAATGCAGTAGATTTAAAGAATAATTCAAATGTTTCTATTCTAGTATGACTCTGCCCCTTAGGTCCCTACTTTCAAGGTAACATTCTTTACTGGCTGAATGAGGCAGTCTGCAAAACTAATCCTTTCATGGGTGCAGTTCCTCTGTTCTCAGATGTCCTCATGCAAATTTGGAGTATGGATTTGGTCCACTTAAACCTTAAAAAACAAAAAACAAAAAAAAAAAAAAAAACAGGAATCATCAGAATAGTAATGACTTTTTATTTAACCTTTATACAGGAAGGTCCATTAAGAGGCAACCTCTCTTTTTCAAGGACACCCTGATCACACTATTACACATTCACACCTGGAAGCTGCCCAGTACAACCAGACTGACCTGTGGCCACTGAGCAGCTCCACTGGAGCAGGTGGGGTTAATGGGGGTGGGCCAAACACTGCTATATGATCTGTCCCACCCAGAGCTGATCCTGCTGGTCCAGGGATTGAACTGCTGACCCTCCAGTCACCAGTCCACATTGATGAACAGATTGACCATATTTTGGAGGATTTAATTTGGAGTCAGGTCATGAGCTGCACAGGTTGGCACAAAGACCTAACAGAAGAACAGCGACAGTCTCTACATAATGTTAACAACTACTACCAGCAGCCCATCAAGTAACAGTATAGCATTTGGCTACCGGTCATCATAATAACTAATAGCAGATCTTTTGAGTGTTATGGGTTCCTGAATGGAGCATCTGTGGATCAGGGCTGTTCCTTTGTATCCTGCAGCTAGCTGATTAGACTCAAATCTGGTTTAAAGTCAAAAAATTCTATGGGCCTCCAGCATTACTAAATTAATAGTTATGTGTTGGTGCTGGTTTGCAGTAGGAGTGGGAATCACCAGAAGCCACAATACGATATCATGACAACTGGGTGACGATGTAATATCACGCTCTTGTGGTACACCAAGTATTGAGACAGACACACAATTTCTTATCCCAATCTTTGTCTTGATAAATTTTTGGCTAGATCGCAGGAGTCACTTCTTTGGTGGGCTGACTTAAACCAGTGAGTATACTTAAAACTATCTAATGGTTCCTTTACCTATTCCATCCATCTTCTTCCGCTTAATCCTTTTTGGGTCGCGAGGGGGCTGGAGCCCATTCTAAACATCTAAAAACATTTATTATGAGGTGACTGCATTCCAGTACAACATATCCAAAATCCCTGAACTATATTATGACAGCAAAATGCACCAATGTGCTGCGATTTACACTTTCCAACAGTGGTTTTGGTAGTTTGGCAGCACATTGCTCATTTCTACACTTTGTGCGCTCATCGTCCAAATGTCTATGGACTGTGTGTCACACTTTGCACTTGTAGGAGTGGTGTTATTTTAAAAGGAGTCCAGCTGGGCACAAAGTCAGCAGATTGCCATTTTCTGGCATCATGCTTTTGATCAACAGAAACCACATCTAAAGTCAGCGGCACTATCACCATTTATGTGGTGCGTTTTAAAAACGTCCTTTTGCATATCACCTGTTCTGACGGGCACATGAGAACACAGACTGCGCTACAATTTCTGATTGCAATTTTGATGGACAGAGTTGTCAATAATCCTTAGTTCATTGTTGCCCCTCATTTTAATATGGAGATGCTGAAAAGCTTTGTTTTCATTCACATTTTAATCACAAACTTACAGAAGGAGTATTGTCTATAGATTACGACAATTAATTATTTTTTTCAGTGAACAGACCAACAGGGACTGTGTGTCACTTTTTTGTGTTCAGCAGAGGTGCAGAAATGTGAAGATCCATGTATGTTCACCACCATTCCCCTAGAGCCAAGCAGTGGCTAACGAATGCTGTACCACCATATTTTCCAGAGGAGGCATTAATCAGACCATTTTCCCTCCAGTGGACAGGAGAGAGCTGGGAACCCAGTTAAAAAAAAAAAAAAAAAAAAACACACGACACACAACCATTGTTTTTCCTCTCAATGTGTTAATCTGATGAAAATAAATACAAGCTATCCGCATGTACCCTCTAATCCAAATTGTATGAAAAAAAAAGTAGATTGTAATAACTTACATATTTCCTGAGCCAAAAATGGAAGAATGGTCATGTAAACATTGATTTCATTTGAATAAAATAGTCGGCATTTAATATGAGCCATAAAGTGGACAGGTGGGAACTATAGTTAAAAACTACAACATATCACCTCAGAGTATTCTGTCAAAGTGAAACTGCCTTCAGATTTTTCCATCATGGCAGCATTTTTACTTTTGGGTCCAAATTAATAGATTACAACAATATAATCCCCTTCCACAGCAAATGGGACACCATTTGGTGTATAGGGGTGGCACTCTGTTTCTCTGACCCTAGGCCACACAGCTACTTTTAGTGAAAGCTACAGTGGGAGGTTAGTCCCCTGGTAGCTCTGGGTCTCAACTTTCCTCACCATTTTATTATGCTGAACACCAAGCTAGAAGGTAGAAAGTACCATTTTTTTAAAATATGTTCTTCAATATGACCTGGCTGGGGTGTGAACCCACAACCTCCCAGCCATCGGCTTGATGCTCTACCAACTAGGCCACCACTCCAGTTAAATAGTTAAATATATAGTTAGACAGAGTGGTGGCCTAATGGTAAAGCATCCGCCCCATACCCAGGAGGCCTGGGTTCACATCCAGGCCGGGTCATGCTGAAGACCATATAAAAGTGGAACTTCCTGCCGTCCAGCTTGGTGCTCAGCAATAATGGAACGGAGGAAGGAAATTTGTGGTGGCACCTTGCATGGCAGCGACCTCTCTGATTTTAGATGTGATTAACATTGTAGATAAGAGAAACGCAGTTTTATTCTACTGTACATGATTGGCCGTATGGATTGAATGACAAAGTTGGCTTTACCTTTACCATATTATATAATTAATTTGTAATGGTTCACACACTGGAAGGCCATCAGCCTGAGACACTTACAGTATGTTGAGCTGAACTGTGCACAATGATCAGCACCCCGCCCATTTAAATGACCACACTTGTCGTTTCTCTTGGCCCCAAAGCTTCTTCAGACTCTAAAGCCAGAGAGGGTGCTATTAAATCCATTCAAGTCCGTGTTCCACAATGGGGTAACAGAACAAGTTGGGTGATCTATATGTGCTGTCCTTAAAATAATTTAAGGTCAGTCCAGTTGTTCAATTATCTCCTCCTCTTCCTCTATAAAATAATTGTCCTGGCTTTAGCTTTAATTAATGCCTTGTATTTGTCGGACATTTTCACTTTGCACATGAGCACATCTGTTTCAATGGCAACACTTATCCATCCTCCTAAGTAGACATACCAATATAATAAAAATCCATCTTAGATTATGTGCCACTTCCTGTTAAAGGTAAAGAGGAACAATTTAGATTGGTTTACTACATGTTCCTCCCAAAACACCCCTCTGGATAATTCAGAGTTAGGACAGCCCTTTTGCATTTTTCACTGGTGTAAAATACGTTTTTCCAGATACTGAAATACCAAAATGTACGTTGACATATCCATAAATGAGTTTGCACTTTTGACAATGCAGTTTTGAATAAATCATCATAATACAGCCCCTCCTGGCTCTTGTTAGCAATGTCCACTGAAAACAGCAAAGTATATGGTAAGCATTAATGCTGCGTGTCCACCAAATGCATTTTTTCCGCTCTGGGCGGCTTTTTTCCACCCCATTCATTCTCTGTGTAGTCCAGCGTTTAAAGCGCTGAGCACCCTCGGCGCAGAAATGCTCTTGGCGGTGGCCGTTTTTTGTCACGGCGCTCAGGGCGCTCAGCGTTGAAAAAAGTTCAACTTTTCAGAGACTGCAGCTGAGCTCGTCATGTCAGACCTAAGCAGCCAATCCAAATTGCTGCGTGGGCAGGACATAGAACGCAGGTACTAGTGTGTACTCAGACTCCTGCTATTAAAACATCAGTAGAAAGTCTGACCATAGGAAAGTGGAAGTGCTGAGCTGAGAGTGACAAGCTGTTGCTGGGATACAGGGCACAGACCCCCCCCTCCCTCCCCTCCCCCAGAGCACAGTGCACAAATGCTGGAAAAGAAAAGAAAAAAATGCTCAGGGCAGTTGGGTGACAAAAAAAAATGCATTTGGTGGACAAGCAGCCTAAAAAGTGACATGTTCAGAGACATAAGTTGGGAAACTACAAAAAACACATAACAGGAGTTCTAAGTCAAACAACTATTTAAATGGTTAAACTGTTGAACTACTGAAATGTATGTTTGATTTGGATTTTACAAACAGCTAAAAGCTAGAAAGAAAAAAAGAAACTCAAGTAAAATTATTCTTATAGACAATGTATTGCATTAATTTTTCCACCAAAAGTGGAATGTCAGCATTTAGCTTTTCTTTGTAAAGATACACACAGTAACTGGTCACCATAGCTACTATATGCATTCATAGGAGACAGAGTTTGAAATTAAGTGTCAGCAATAAAGAATTCTTACCATATTTTTGCCTGATTTCCTGATGTCTCTGTCTCATCTCCGCCCTCCTGTGAAGACAAAAACAGTCTATGAGCCATTAGTTGACAACTAATGTTTCACAACCATGAGGCTGAATAACCAGTTTGGGCTGATAACAGAATGACACTTGCGTCTTTTTCCCCTTATCTGGGTTGATGTGGGAAACATGATTAGAAACAAGCACAGCTGGTGTATCAGATGTGACAAGAAACTGTCTATAAAGGCTCTAAATTTATACATATCTGGTCTATTTGAACTCAAATTTGGATTTTGCCTGATGTGTTTATAGTTAATATAAGCAAGGCTATGAAAATTACAGTTATATCAGCCATTGTGTGGGGGAGGAGTAAAAAAAAAAAAAAAAAAAATCACTGGCATTCCAAAGACGGGATTCCGTTTAGTTCCATTTCGAAATGTATAAACCTGGTAATCTTAAAATGTAGAGATGTGAATGATCCTGGGACGCACGCACGCACGCACACACTTACCTTTCGTCCTGCTTGGCTTTAAGTTGGCTGGCTTGTCTCTGCATCCTGGCCTCCCATCTTGCAGATCTGACACAGAAAACAAAACCAGTGTTAGGAACTGATGAAGATAAAGTTCTCACAGTAGCTGTCAGCAGGTACTGCTAATAAATAATTTTCAAATAGGCATTCCAGCTGTCAGTTTATTTACATGAAAGCTAACATTTTCATAATGTAGTGCATTAGGACAAGATTAGCATTCTGATTTGACATTTCTCAACTGATTTAAGTTTTTAACTCTTCACTGGAAAGTCAATTTTGTTACAATGTTTTTGAAACTAGGAAGAGGATAATTGTCCATAGCACCACTTGAAACACGAAGAGAGGTGGACTGGGAAAAGATCATCTGTGTTGCCTAGCTAATGCTCAATGTCTTAGGGGGGCACTAGTATATTTAGTCAATACTGGCACATATTAACCCCGCTGACTTATGTCAGGAAATATGATGACACATACAGTTGCTGGAAACCAAGATTCATCTGTTGTGTCACAACATCAACTTTGTACAGGTCAAATATTCAAAAATGACTGAATGAACCCAATCACCCCCTCCAAAAACAAAAGTCCAGAAAAAACTTGGTATTGTTGGGACACCAGCCCAGAAGTTCACAAGTCATTCATCATCCCATTTTCAGTTCAGCTTTTTGTCTAGTGAAAAATACAGACGCCAAAATGGTCTCTGCTTGGTCACAAATTCTCATCTCCTGGTTAAAAGGTGTGTTGTGCATCTTCCTCCCAAATTCCCTTCTCAAATAAGTCTTTGTCAATACTCCTTGATTCTGCTTTTTGCTTTGATTTACAAATATAACTGAAGGATTTGGTGAGTAATTGGGATGAGTCTGAAGCTCAGCTATTGACACCAGCACTTGAATAGCCCTTGCACATTACCAGAAGTCAAAAGCTTAATCTTTTGGGTAGACACTTTGTGGGAAGACAGTGTTGTGTCAGACTGGATCAATTACAGTTCTCTCTACACTTACCCAATGTTCTCGCACTTGCAGCAGCAGAAGAGACAGACAAAGAAGGCAATGATAAGAGCCCCACCAACAACTGCCATGGTGATAATCAGTATCTGGAAGTTCACTGCAGATGGACATAATGGCAAAGTTATGCAAGAATCTGATTCCTCCCCCCCCTTCAAGACAGCCAATATCAGATCTACCCTGACTTCAGCCACCATTTTATTTCCTATTCACATACCTAATTGTTCTAAAGCTGTAGTGTGGTATAATATGTCAAATACATATTTATGTAAATGAATTTACTGAAAGGAAAGTAAGGGCCAAAACTACACTACTCAGAAAAAGTTAGGGATATTCGGCTTTCGGGTGAAAGTTCAGGATGCTCATAAAATGCACTATAACATTTACAGGTGAACTTAATTTGACCTTCTCTAAACTTTTAAAGGCACATGCCCAACTGTTCAATGATTCAGTACTTTTTGCATAACTTGCTGTTCTCTAATAAGGTGGTTAATGACAAAATTCTTTGTTCCATGAATTGACCAATACACTTTCTGGTTCAAATAGCATTGGTATTTGAACAGTCCTCTTCATCATGCTGTTCACATTTTGACATGAGACCAAGACGACACCTCACAACTGATTAACAGTACCTTGCCATTGTGAGGCTTCAAACAGGATGTTCTCAGAGAGAAGTGACCACTGAGCTTAGAGTAACAGAGTGTCATCAGCAGGTTGCATCAGAGATACAGATAGGAAGAGTCACAGAAAGGCATAGAAGTGGACGTCCTTTGGCCACATCCCACACTGGTGAACAGTGTCCTGTGGAACAGGATGGTGAATGCTACTCAATTCCAGATGCATTTAAGGCAAGTGAGAGGCACCCAAGTGTCACATCAGACCATTCAAAACCGTTTATATCAGCGTGGTCTGCATGCTAGACGACCTGCAATGGTACCTGACCACATCACCAGCCTGTGCGTCACACACATATGCCCCCCCCCCCCCCCGTTTGTTGCTGTGAGGTGCTTGGGTGCCTGTGTGTGTACGCATACACAGCACTTCACTTGTGACATTTGAATGTTTTGTTTTGTAGCACCTTAACTCTTGTACTTTAGCATATCCACTTTGTACAGTTTCATTGCAGTTGTTCTTCCCATGTTTGATCATTTGTGTGTTTCTGTGACCCGCCGGGAGACTACAGATGCAATTTAGCAGTATTGCTAACTTTGGCATACTTTGTATTAATGTTCATTAGTATGAAATGTCCCTTTCAAATAAACATTAAACAGGCGTCATCGTCTTGCATGGGCCAGGGAGCATTTACGCTGGACAAAGGACCAGTGGGCCTCAGTGCCATTCTCTGATGAAAGGCGATTCACGTTGAGTAGAAATTATGGCCGCCAACGATGTTGGGAGACGTCAAGGAGAGCGCTATGCATCAGCTACCATTGTCACCAGACGAGCCTTTGGTGGTGGTAGTGTTACAGTCTGGGCAGGTGTGTCTAGTCAATATAGAACTGCTCTACACCTTGTGAATGGTACAGTGACAAACCGATACTACCCGACTAACATCATTAATCCAGTCATTGTGCCCCTGCATGAACAACACAGACCAAATTTCATTTTCATGGGCGACAATGTGGAGCATTGTCATCAAGTTCACATCATTAGGGAATAGCTGCTGGGGTACCTCAAATGGAGTGGCCTGCACTTTCTCCAGACCTGAATCCCATAGAAAACCTATGGGATCAGCCGAGTTGCCGTGTAGAGGCTCGTGACCCTGCACCCCACAACCTCAATGACCCAAGGGCCGCCTTTCAAGAAGAGTGGAATGCCATATCTTGGCAGACAACAATAAGTCAACTTGTCAACAGCATGAGACGTCGTTGTCAAGTTGTAATTGATGCTCAAGGGCACATGACAAGTTATTGAGACACTGACATTTTTTGTTGTGATATACCCACCACTGTTGTTGGCTTTTGTTTCAATAAATTGAGATGAGGAAATCACCAATGCTTCCACTTAAAAATGCCCTACTTTCATGATATAATATCACTGTAGCATCAACTTTTTACATTTTTCATAAATTCACCCATAAGCCAAATATCCCTAACTTTTTGTTATTAGTGCATGTGGATCTAAATTTAACATTTAAAAAAAGTTTATGTGTGCCTGTTTGATGTGTAAAGTGCTCCCTCTCCAAGCTGGGAAAACAATGCTTACTTTATGAAGACATTGTCATGTTGAAACAGGATAAGGTTTTCCCTAAACCTGCTATTGTTTCACAGGGCTCTGTGTATTGCAGTATCAGGCCAAAGCAAACAGCACCAGACCACTAATGCACAACTACAGAAAGAGGCTTTTGCACAAAGAAATCCTTGCAACCAAATCTAGGGATGGATTTTTGGTAAACATTTTCTTAGGATTCTGTTCTGAAGGACTACAAGAAATCAGGAATCTCACAGAGTGGCAAATGCTGAGGAATGTTTATCAATGTTGAGATTGAAGTTTCGCCAGGGTTCGTAAAAGGTTGCACAACAGTTCGCCAACAGTTTTTACAGAGGCAAACATTTCCTCTTGTCTCAAGAATTTTGAACATGTTCAAAATTTTTCTGCAACAAGAAAAACAGTTTCTGAAAAAAAAAAAAAAGTTTCTAAAAAAAACTGTTTCCCGCCATAGCAACTGTGGCAAACCCCAATGAAACCCCAACAATTGCATTGTTCGTGAATATTCCTCAGCATTTGCCACTCTATAAAATACAGGCTTTAGTAGGCTGTATGTGATGAAGTTCAGAAGGAAAATAGTCAGACATTGGGCTGCAAGGTGTTTTAGCGGCAGTCACTAGCACTGATGGTAATAACAATGCTAATGGTGTGTTTCTGGAATTTTCTTATGTTGAATTTTCCCAGTCAAGTGCCAGAAGTTAAAGTTGTGTATTCTGGCAGAACACATCCACAAAATTGGAAAACCAAGACAGACGACTCCACTGACAGTTGATGCTGTGCTCATTTTGTTGAAATGCAAACAAATGCCCACAAGCTGCAACTGAGCGGTGTTTGCAGCTCTGTGGGACACAGGAATAATGGTGTGAGTGGAGAATTTCTGTAAAACTGAAGACTTTTCTCGGTCACCAACAAATGTAAGGAATATTGTAAGAGGTTCGCCAAGGATCCAGGCCAGTGGCTGCTCCAAACCATCACTCCCAAGATATGAACGAAACAAAGCATCACTGGTTAACAGAGGTGTGTGGTTCCAGTGATTGACAGGACATAACCGGTCCCTAGAGCACATCAAGCACACGTGAATGAGTGGCCAAACCGCCAGCTGCAGCCAGCAGCCTCAAATCCTGGCCCAAGTTGCTCACTGCGACCAACACACCAGTGTCAACAGTTCACTGTAGAATCAATGCAAAATTATTAAAAAGTAAGACAGAATGATGCGAGATAGAAGAAAACAATACAAACAGTGCTTGGTCCAAGCCTCCTAATACCAGTGTTGGCTCAGGGGTCAATACCTTTAGCTCCACTTCCACCTATATGGCAGGCAGCTAGGCAGGCCCATAACAGAGCAGTGGGCAGGTATCAAGGCTAATGGCGTTTACCTTTTAGTAATGTTTCCCCATCTCTTGAAATACAGGAAAAACCCATGAAGAGTCAAAAACATTTCTTGGAGAGAAAAATGGGATAAAGACTTTTTATTAAACAGAAGTGACTGTTTTGATGGTTTGGGGTGTTTTGGTTTTTTTTCCCCCCAATAATTACGTGACCAATAGGCACATCTGATGGTTAAAACCTACAAACACCAATTTTCAGTCAATGACCCCTTTAAGAATTGCTATGATCAGTGTGCGTTTCTTACTCCAGCAGAGCCCCCATCGCGCATCATTCAGTGGGCAGAGAGAATGTGGAGGGAGAATGGTCTTCACTGGATAAGACACACATGTCTTTGATGGGATGCACCACAGGCACTGTGAAAAGTGACAACAAAACACACACGATAGATCTCTATTGAGGGAAAAAAAAAAAAACAACCTTGAGCATTTCAGGTAACTACATGCATGTATACACACAAAGCAGAAAATGAAGGAAGAGGGTGGGAATGCATATCAGATACGCCTTAAACTGGTCTAACAGGTGTGGAGGTGCAATAGCTGTGGTTCCTCCACCTGCATGCATGGGACACTTCTTTTTTTAGAGTATGCACACACACATACAGGAAACCAGTAGAAAAGCACCCTGGCAGTAAATGAATATCACAGGACTTACTGTCACATTTTTCAGACAATCCTCACAACTTGTCCCATTTTTTGATTCACACACTGTTGGGGACAAGCAATAAAAGGATGAGAGGAGGCAAAAAAAAAAAAAAACTCAGTGGACAAGATTGCTGACGATTTACAAACATTTTGCCCAAAACTGGAAAGGAAAAGTAACTCACTAGGATTAACTGAAAAACACTAAAGGCCTGGTTTCTGTAACTAACTGCTAATCCTCTTGGGGTGTTTTCCATGGAGACAGAGCCCAGTAAATACAGGCTGTGAACCAGCCATCTTATTATTAGCAGTAGATGGGGCAACAGCTGAGTTTGCCTTTATATAACTAGACTCATCTCTAAATTGGAGGTGTAAACAGTCATTTCTATTTAGTGGTGCTTTTCCCCTTCCAGTCGCTTTACATTAAAACAAAGACCCGAGGGTCTGGGAGAAGAATTCAGAACTTCAGCAGAAAAGTGACATTTTCTAAAGAGCTGTTCTACTAATAGTCAAGCTTATACCCTACAAACAATTACCACTTGCTTATGTAAAGAAATTATTTAAGATACCGTAAAACAATTGAGAAAACTGAGATTAACAAAGTAAAAGGAACAACAACCTGTACCAAAATGCCGATTAAGAACTTCAGTATTAGAAAATGACAGAAGTGAATCTCTCGGTCGCCACAGTCACCGATTTTCATTCCTACCGTCTTTCGGTGCGGGAGACTGCGCGCACACCGTCGTCAAACCGAAGACAAGCAGGAGCGCTGGTAAAAAAATCCGCAATTCCATCATCCAGCCGAGTAAACGCCGATTAAAGGGGACAATTTAAGATTTTCCACAGTAAAAGAAAAGATTTAACAGAACTTTGCAGGCAGTCAAAGGAGAAGATTGCGTTCGTTCCAAACGGTCGAAGGGCTGAAACTTGAGAGGATAAAAGTTACCGAGAGGGAAGCAAGCGCAGAAATACCTGACGATCGACCGTTCCGCACCAGCCTGCTCGACAAAGCAGGGGGAGGCGTTGGCTGCGCGTCACAGCCTATTTTCTGATGCGTCATTCGAGGTATGCGACAACTTTACGTAAAACGTGTAAAAGTAGCAGATGACCATTGCCAAGAGGACACCCTCACAATATCACCCGAGACTATTTTAAAGCTAAATTACAGTCCTAGTTTGGAATAAATTTAAGAGGCCACACAGGTGTTACCACTCACCTCAATTAAGTCCATACCAAAGAGAGAAAACTGGAAAACTATTAACCACAAGCAAGAAATCAAGATTTCAAAGATGCCCAAAGCCACCCCGGAAATATTGCATGGGGAGCAAAAACGGTAATACGTGGAAACTTGAAATTTTCGTCTGATCAGAAACTCTCCTCACTACTGGAGACAAACAAAATCAGGGCATAATAAACAGTTTTATGTTTCTGCAAATATCTTGAGAACGGCTGGGCCTAGACCAAAAATTCTTTCATCTTTCTGTTTACTGAAATCTTCCACAACTTTTTATCAATGGTGGCAAACTCTGAAAATGAAGTTTTCTGCACTGTTTTCAAAAATGTGCAAGTGAACTCAAAATAAACTCCTAGGCCATTCATCCAAATTGCTTGAAATTAAGCAGAGATCATCTACACACTGATAATGAAAAGTTGTTAAAATTATCCAAAAATTTCAATCAATTTTTTCTTTCTAATCTAGGCCAATAAAGTTTTATGATTCCTCTTTGGGGTGTAGTTTTGAGTTTAACTCCAGATATACTGATTCAAATCTGATGAAATTTCGGACTCACAATCACAACAGTAATCTTCAGCGAACCCAGGGGGCGCCACCCCAAGTCCCTGCTAGCTTGTTTTTCTATGTTGTATTTTTTTTTTTTGTAATTTGAATTTTATTGGGTTTTCAATTTAGAAAATCAATCAAACAAAAAAAAAACAAAACAAACAAACAACAAGAAACATCAAAAACAAATATTCCCAGTGAGAGGATAAAACATTCCATTTCCACCCTAATACTCCTAAGATGATTGGCTTAATCTACTACACCTATAAAGGTAAGATAGGATCCCCACTTATTGTAAAAGCTGTCCATCCTGTCCACAAGTTTATATGAAAGGCGTTCTAGTGCAGCAAACTTGCCCAACTCCCTGAGCCACTGGTGGGGCAGAGGAAGATTTCCAGTAAGAAGTGATCAACTTTCGGCCCACCATCAGAGCAGTCTGAATCCACTCGGCATCAGAGATTGGGTCCTGAATAGTTGATGGATCCCCAAGGACAAAAAGTCTCTGAGTAAATGGCACTTCTTGCTTAAGGGAGGTGTTAAAAATGTCTGTGAAGACAGGAGCCAGCTCTTTCGCACAGTGTCTCAGGGTGGAGGGAGACACACCGTCCAGCCCGGGGGCCTTGCGCGGGTTCAGTCTGGAGAACTGTCTGTGCACGTCCTGCTCACTGATGACAAGGGCAGGGGGGGGGGGAGGAGGAGGAGGAGGGGGGGACCGCTTTTGATGAATTAGGGGCTGAGGAGGCAGTGGAGCTGGGTGGAGTGGGTGAGTTGGACACAGCTGACGAGGTGTCAAAACGGGCGTAATGTTGGGACAGTTTTTGACAAAGGGCTTTGTCATCCTGACCTTTAGAAGCCTGAGGCCGATAGTTGGTGATTTGCCTCAGTCCTCTCCACACAGAAGCCGAGTCATTAGCAGTGAACTGCTGCTGGAGTCTTTCAGAATACACAGATTTAGCCCTCTTCAGCTCTCTGTTAAACCGATATTTGACCTCTCTGTAGCAGTCCCTGTCTCCACTTTTCAACGCTGCTTCCTTCTCCTTCCTGATCTGTCCGAGCTTAGCTGTGAACCAGGGCTTATCATTAGAGTATCTCACCCTGGTGCGCGATGGAAGAATGTTCTCCTCACAGAAGTTGATATATGAGTTCACAGTGTATGTGTACTCATTAAGATCATGTGTGGCTCCTTTAAACATGCCCCAGTCAGTTATTTCCATGCATGTGTTCAGTTTCTCTCCAGCTTCACTGGTCAATTTCTTCGTGGTGGTCACAACAGGTTTAGTGAGTTTCAGTCTCTGTCTGTATGTGGGGATGAGGTGGACCATCACGTGATCAGATAGTCCCAGCGCAGCGCGGGGAACAGCGCGATATGCGTCCTTCACTGTAGTGTAACAGTGATCCAGCGTGTTATTTCCTCTGGTTGGACATTTAATAAACTGTTTGTAGCGGGGGAGCTCGTGACTCAGATTGCTCTGGTTAAAGTCGCCCACCACAATAACCAGGGAGTCTGGAAAAATCCGCTCCGTGTGTTGGATGTGATCCGCGAGCACGCGCTGAGCTTCGCGCGTGTCCGCGTCGGGAGGGACGTACACAGCGACGAGGATGAATGAGGCGAACTCCCACGGGGAATAAAATGGCTTGCAGTTAATAAAAAGAAATTCCAGGGCGGGAGAACAGTGTTTGGAAATCACCGTTACATCAGAGCACCAGCTGTTGTTAATATAGAAGCACACTCCTCCTCCAATAGACTTACCGGAGAGCTCTGTGACGCGATCAGCACGAAACAGCTGAAATCCCTCGAGGCTGATCGCGCTATCTGGAATGTTCTCTTTAAGCCAGGTCTCAGAGAAACAGATGACAGACGAGGAAGCGAGGTCCTTAAATCGCATCAGCAGTCTTAATTCTTCTACCTTGTTCAAGAGAGAATTGGCATTGGATAGAAATATGCCAGGCAAGGCTGTTTGCGTGCCTCTCCTTCGCAGCCGAGCGAGAATCCCCCCTCGCTTTCCCCTTTTACGCCGTCTTACTCTTTGAGCCAAACAATGAATCAGATCAGCGGCAGGAGCTAAAAAAACTGGGAGAAGGTCCGTGGGAGTAAGAGTCCTGATATTTAATAATTCTTCACGGGTGTATGAACCGGCAGACACACAATCAATGAACAAAAACAAACAAATTAAAAAAATTAAAGGGCAGCGAAGCACCGTGGCGACCACTGTGGGCGCCATCTTGGATCCAAAATAGCTATCCAATACAGCGCTACCCGATCCCGCACATCCAAGATTTTTCAGTTCATTTGGCGGGGGCGCGCGTTTTTTCTAAAATAGACTTGGTACGCGGTTACCACCAGGTCCCAGTGCGCGCTGAGGACATGCCCAAAACAGCGGTAATAACTCCTTTCGGGCTTTTCAAGTTTTTGCGCATGCCGTTTGGGCTTAAAGGCGCGGCGCAGACGTTCCAACGCATGATGGACGCAGTTTTGCGTGATCTCCCTTTCGTGTTCGTCTACCTGGACGACATATTGGTAGCCAGCGCGTCCGAAGACGAACATGAAAACCACCTCACGGCAGTTTTCCGGAGGTTGGCAGAGCACGGGTTAATAATTAACCCGGCAAACTGTCAGTTTGGGGTGACGCAGATTGATTTTTTGGGGCATCGCGTCTCCCCAGAGGGAGCGGTCCCTCTGCCTGACAAAGTGCGCGCAGTAACAAATTTTCCCCAGCCACAAACGGTCAAAGCGTTACAGGAGTTTTTGGGAATGGTAAATTTTTATAACCGTTTCCTCCCCCGCGCAGCGCAGCTCATGCAACCATTGTATGCTGCACTAAAAAAACAAAAACCCACAAATAAAGTCGAATGGTCTCCGGAGCGAGAGCGCACATTTTCCGAAGTCAAAACAGCCCTGGCAAATGCTGCGTTGTTAGCACATCCAGTCCCAGCGACCCACATGGCACTCACTACTGACGCGTCAGATGTGGCCATAGGGGCGGTCATGGAACAGTATGTAGCTGGAGCCTGGCAACCGCTCGCCTTTTTCAGTAAGACCCTGCGCGACAGCGAACGAAAATACAGCGCATTCGACAGGGAGTTGTTAGCTCTCCACTTGGCCATTCGCCACTTCCAGTTCTGGCTGGAAGGACGCCGTTTCACCGCGTTCGTTGACCACAAGCCACTGACTTTCGCGATGGCCAAGATTTCAGAACCTTGGTCGGGCCGGCAGCAGAGACAGCTGGCCACGATATCGGAGTTTACTACCGATATCCAGCATGTGGCGGGTAAACGTAATGTAGTGGCGGACTGCCTCTCGCGCGCCGTGGGTGCTCCAGCCCACGCGGAGGTAGATCCTGCAGCCATGGCCGCGGAGCGGGTTAGCGACGCAGAAGTGCGCGCGGCCCCAGTCTGCGTGGGGATAGATTATGCAGCCATGGCCGCGGAGCAGGTTAGCGACGCGGATGTGCGCGCGCTCCAGTCTGGACCAACAGGGTTAAGGCTGGAGAACAGGGTGCTGCAAGACGGTATGCCCCCCCCTAATCTGCGATGTCTCCACTGGGCGGCCGCGTCCGATGGTCCCAGCCGCGTGGCGCCGCCGCGTTTTTGACTCGATCCATTCTCTGGTGCACCCGGGAGTGCGTGCTTCGGTCAAAATGGTAGGAGAGAAATTTGTATGGCCGAGCCTGCGCAAACAAGTTAGAGAGTGGGTGGCAGCCTGCACGGCTTGCCAGCGGGCCAAGGTTCATAGACACACGAGAGCTCCCTTGGAGCCGTTTCACATCCCAGCTAAAAGGTTTGATCATGTCCACGTGGACCTCGTAGGCCCCCTTCCGCCCTCACAAGGATGCACACATCTTCTGACAATGGTTGACCGCACCACGTGCTGGCCAGAAGTGGTTCCGCTGTCGTCAACCACAGCCGAGGAGGTGGCGCGCGCGTTTTTAACGGCATGGGTAGCGCGTTTTGGAGTCCCGTCGGACATTACGTCCAACAGAGGCCCACAATTTGTTTCCGAACTTTGGTCAGCGATGGCCCGCAGCCTGGGGGCAACGATCCACCGCACGACCGCTTACAACCCGCAGGCTAACGGGTTATGCGAACGTTTTCACAGGTCACTGAAGGCGGCTCTCAGAGTGTCGCTTACGGATGCAAATTGGGTGGACAAGCTACCATGGGTTTTATTGGGGTTGCGTTCTGCACCTAAAGAGGATTTAGAAGCCTCCCCAGCTGAGCTAGTTTTCGCACAGCCACTTTGGCTGCCCGGGGAATTTCTCCCAGATAATCCAGCGCCAGAGTGCTCCCAGGCTCAGCGGTTACAGAATAGCACGGGCCCGAGCACGCTACCTGGCCCTGTTCATCACAGTTTTCCGCGTGTTTTTGTGCCTAAGGCTTTAAAAGATGCAGAGTTTGTTTTTGTCAGACATGATCCCCATCGCCCACCTTTACGCCTACCTTATGACGGACCATATAAAGTGCTGGAAACAGGGGATAAGCACTTTTTGCTAGATTTGGGGGGCAGAAAAGAAATGATTGGCATTAACAGGCTCAAACCCGCTTTTGTGGTAGCTGACGAAGCTGTGCAGTTGGCTAGGGCTCCTCGACGCTGCAGACCCCCTAGAGAGCATTCCCCAGAACACCCTCAGAGGTTGACTAACAGTTCTCATCCCCAGGCAGCGACTCCACAGCAGGAAGACGCCGCGGAAGCAGTACAGCCTGCTTACAGCAAATACGGCAGAAGGTTGAGACCCAAGCGGCACGTGGACTGATATGTAGTGATTTTATTATGACATGCAATCTGTGGTTATGTTGTTCCATCTTAGACGTTTGGGGGGGGGGGGTCATGTAGTGCACATATGTGGGTTCCATATGCTTCACATGTGTATCACTGTATGCTTATTGTGTGCTTCACGTCTCAGAGGAACAAAAGGTCTGAACCTCCTAGGGGTAACAGGAGGATGTGAAGTCTGGCCTTTTGTATGCAGAGAGATGGCCTTGAGGGATTTCCTGACCACCAGGACTTTAGGTGAAGACGAGAAGACCTGGAGGGGGAGACATTGTTATTTGGGATTAAAAGACCATGTGACTGTACTTTGATGTCCCGAGGTATTAAAGGGACAAATGTGGGGGGTTCCTTGCTTTTTCTGTTTTTGAAGGTTGGAGAATGTGAACGTGAGTAAAACTGGTCTTGAGAAATAAAACCAGCCTCGTCCTTCCACATATCTCCACAGTCTGAAGAGGAGCTTGAAATAACGAGGCGATGTGATTCATAAACCAAAGTTTATTATCAGCTCCTCTAACAAGTCTCATCTAGGTGCAGCAGCAGAAGAAGTAAGAGAGCGAACACCTTCGGCTCTACGAACTTATACTCGCACATAACAAAAGACATGCATATCAAAAGCTGACCCTCACTATCTTAATCCCTTCTTTTGTCTTCGTACTCCTCCACCTGGCCCTGGGGGGTCAGGGCAACCCATCCGGTCTCCACCGCAGCGCCTGGGATGCTCTTTGATCTTCACTGGCGGTTGAGACTCTTTGTCCTGTTCTGAGGTGTGAAGTCGCTTTACATATGTAATCACTAAACACTCTCACATGCTTAAACATATGTAGGTTATGGGATATATGATTAATATAGACCACACAGTCCATGATAAAACCAAGGTTCCTAGCTGTGGATTTAACATAAGGAGTAAGGGGGCCCAAGTATGCAGGAAGGGACTCACAGGGGCAACTAGGTCCAAACACCATCACTTCGGTCTTTTTATCATTAAAATTTAGGAAGTTTAGGGCCATCCAAGACTTTATGTCTTCAATGCACGCCAGGAGTGAGTTTACTGATGAGGCAGCTTTTTGTTTTAGAGGGACATAAATCTGACAGTCATCAGCATACAGGTGGAAAGAGATACCATGCTTTTTAAAAATGGAACCCAGTGGAAGTATGTACAGAGAAAAAAGCATGGGCCGTAGAATTGACCCCTGTGGGACCCCGTAAGGCAGAGGAGCAGAAGAGGATTCAAACCCAGACATGCTAACTTTAAAAGTCCTGTCTGAGGATCTAAACCAGTTGAGAGCAGTGCCACAAATGCCCACTAGGTACTGCAAACGGGAAATTAAAACATGATGGTCCACTGTGTCAAAGGCAGCAGTTAAATCAAGCAGCACAAGAACAGCATATTCACCTGAATCACATGCCAAGAGAATATCGTTAACAACTCTTAACAAGGCTGTTGGTATGAGTAGCAGTGTAAAATTTTCAAGCTGTGTTCGTAATGTCCACTCACTCCCACGCCCTGTTTTTGCTGCGTGGTTGGTAACGTCATGGGCAAGATAGTTGTTTATGTATTCAGTTTTTCTATTAAAAGGGAAATTGTGTCTTTTGTGACACACAAGGGCCATCGATTTGTGTTCAGCTGGTGGATGTCTGCTATGGGAGTGTAGTTGTGTTGCAGTGACGTTACTGAGCCCTGGCATTCTGTTGTTTTTGCACATGTGGTAGTACTTTTGAGGATTTTCTGGAGAATATTCTGGATAGTTTTATCATTTTGGATATGTTGAGAGCTTTAATAAACCTGCAGGTGAAGAAAGCAAGCATATTTGTCCATTCCCATGTTTATAACAGTATGAGAAACTTAAAAAATTACTAACTTAAGGTACACTGTATCTGAATGGAAGAACATGTGATTACAAAGATCTGAACAGCTACAGACCAGTGGCCCTGACGTCCCACATGATGAAGACCCTGGAGAGACTGCTCCTTGCTCACCTCCGCCCCCTGGTGGGACCAGCGATGGATCCACTCTAGTTCGCCTACCAGCATGGCATTGGGGTGGAGGATGCGGTGATCTTCCTCCTTCACCCTTCTCTGTCCCACCTGGAGAAGCCCGGGAATGCGGTGAGGATCATGTTCTTTGACTTCTCCAGTGCTTTCAACACCATCCAACCGATGATCCTGAAGGACAAGCTGCTGTGCACATGGGTGGATCAGCACCTGTCATCATGGATCCTGGACTACCTCACTAACTGGCCACAGTTTGTGAGAACCCGGGACTGTGTGTCCGACACGATCATCGGTAGTACAGGGGCCCCCCAGGGAACAGTTTTGGCTCCCTTCCTGTTCACCCTTTATACTGCGGACTTCTCACACAACACAACACACTGCCATCTACAGAAGTTCTCTGATGGCTCTGCGATCGTTGGCCTCATCTCCAACGGAGACGAAGCTGAGTACAGAGGACTTATCCAGGACTTCGTGGACTGGTGCCATCGGAACTGCCTCCAGATCAACGCGAGGAAAACTAAGGAGCTGGTGGTGGACTGCCGCAGGCAAGGACAACCCCTCACAGCACAAGTAAACATACAGAGAACAGACATCGAGATGGTGACATCCTACAAGTACCTGGGTGTTCATCTGAACAATAAACTAGACTGGTCACACAATACTGACGCACTCTACAAGAAGGGACAGCGCAGGCTGTTCCTACTAAGGAGACTCAGGTTTTTTGGTGTACATGGGGCACTGCTGAAGACATTCTACGACATGGTGGTGGCATCAGCCATCACTTTTGGAGTGGTCTGCTGGGGCAGTGGCATTACAGCAGCCGATAGGAAGAGACTGAACAAACTGATCAAGAAAGCTAGATCTGTCCTGGGGCAACGCCTTGACCCAGTGGAGGAGATAGGAGAGAGAAGGATGGTGGCTAAACTGTCATCTCTGCTGGAGTCCGAGTCCCACCCTATGCAGGACATACTGAATGCACTGAGGAGCTCATTTAGCAGCAGACTACATCATCCTAGGTGCGCAACCGAGAGGTTTCGCAGGTCCTTCCTACCTACGGCTGTCAGACTGTATAACCTAAGCAGGGCTGCTCGCAGAGATAGCAAAAAAACGTGACGACCTAATAATATTGAATGCAAAAGACGCAATAGACTCACACAATGGTCCCCTCCGGTATACAACTAGGAAAATACCGGTCGCTACGGAGGGTGACAACATGTATGGGTACATAATCATACCATGTAGGATAACTAAGTAGACGGTTATGCTGTTTATTCCATCTAGCTACAATGCTCCGCACTGTGTGTGTTTATATATTTATTCCATCTAGCTACAATACTCCGCACTGTGTTTATATATTTATATGTACATATGTACTGTATATTCGCTGCTCTTGTTTTTCTTGTCTTCTGATTGTTGCTCTGAGTGTTGCTATCCCTGTGCTGTTGCAATCCTGGAATTTCCCCATTGTGGGACTAATAAAGGCTTATCTTATCTTATCTTATCTTATCTTAATGCGTTATTAATCATGATTAACTCAATGTTCCTGTAGAATGATGTCATCACGTCGTCACGTCACGTACGTGGCACACACACACAGCCAGGACTACTGATATGTACACCTGCTTTCTTCCTGCATTGCTGAATAAAAACATTTGTGAAATAACGCCTTCGGTGCCGTTCTACATGGTGTCAGAAGTAAAGCAGCGGAAACTAATTTTCCTGCCGAACTCTACATAGACCCAGTAAGTCAACTAATTATTTAGTTAGACGTTAGAAGCGTATTCTGTGGTACACGTGTGCCTCCCCCAGCTAACGCTAGCATGGCTGATGGATTCCGCCGTCCGGACCCGCTTGTGTTCAACGACAAAATTGCAGAAAACTGGCGAGTGTTCGAACAAGAATACGACATTTTCATCGCGGCTGCCCACAACGACAAGCCCGACCGAACCAAAGCCTACATACTCCTCAATTTGGCAGGTAGCGAGGCTATTGAAAGGGAACGCACGTTCACCTATGCACCAGCTCAACGGAATAACGAGGGGGAGGAGATCGTCCGGCAGAGTCACGGGAGGATCCAGAATGCCTAAAAAGAAAGTTCAGATACCTCTGCAGTCCACAGACAAACATCACAATGGAGAGACATGCATTCAACACAAGGAACCAAAAACCCGGTGAGACCATAGAGGCTTATGTAAGCGCACTCCGAAATAAGGCTAAAACGTGTGACTTTGGAGCATTGCATGACGACTTAATTCGTGACCGGCTGGTTGTTGGCATCAGCTCCGATAGCGTGAGGAAGATACTACTGAGAGAGAGTGATTTAACACTACTAAAAGCCATCAAAATATGCCAAATCAATGAACAAACAGAACAACATACTAAAACTCTAGCAACAACACCACGTAGTTCAACAAATGTGGATGCAATACGCCAAGACCGCAGAATGCAAAAAACAGTTCGCCACAAGCAGTACAAAGAACATTACAGTCCCAAATCAGACAACATAAGCTGTACCAACTGTGGACATGAACATCCAGCGAAGAAGGAACTCTGTCTAGCATATGGGAAGCAATGCAATTACTGCAAAAAGCCCAACCATTTCAAAAACTACTGCAGATCGGCAGCAAGAAACAAGCAGTACAAACCTGTCAACCAAATAGCCCAAGCAGACTCCGACAGTGACGGCGAGGACTCTGAATCATTCGACATCAACGGGCTGTCACCAGCCGCAAATAAGATAAACACACTGTCTACTGATGATGTGAAAGAAGAACTACACTGCAATGTAAAACTCAATGGCAAGACACTCAAACTGAAAGTAGACACTGGCGCAAAGTGTAACATAATCTCCCTGGATGCATTCAGGTATGTGAGAAACGCAGAAAAAATAAACAAAGACAACAAGGCCAGGCTCATCGCTTATGGAGGCACGGTGATAAACACTGAGGGGACTGTGTTGTTCAAGTGCCAGACCAGTGACCAAAGATCCTACAACCTGCGTTTCCATGTAGTAAACGGCAAAGTGCAACCACTGCTAGGGCTCCCGGACTGCATGAAGATGGACCTGATGACTCTGAAAGACCAGGTTTTCCAGGTGAACGTGACCGAACCGAGCTCCTCTCAAAAGTGGTTTAATAACTATGCTGAGCTTTTCAATGGCGAACTAGGTTCACTCCCAGTAACCTATCACATGAAACTGGACCAGAATGTGACACCCGTCATCCGGCCCCCTCGCCGCATTCCAGTTGCCATGATGGACAAAGTGAAAGCAGAACTGGAAAACATGGTGCAGCAAGGAGTCATCACACCCATTTCAGAACCCACTGAATGGGTATCCTCAATGGTAGCGACACACAAAAAGGACACTGACAAGATCCGTGTGTGCATCGACCCAAGAGACCTAAATGAAGCAATTATGCGCCCCCATCATCCCATGCGCACAGTCGAGGAAGTTGCTGCACAAATGGCAGGCGCAACCGTGTTTTCTGTGCTTGATGCCAAAAGCTCCTTTTGGCAGGTCAAACTGGACCAAACGTCATCATTCCTCACCACTTTCGCCACTCCATTTGGGCGATATCGATACCTGAGAATGCCATATGGTATCAATGCAGCGTCTGAGGTCTTCCAGAGATCCATGGAGCAAATATTTGCCGGCCTCCCTTGCGCAATAATTGTTGATGACATCATAATCGGTGGAAGAAATCTTAAAGAACACGACGAGAACCTTCAAAAAGTGCTCAACAGGGCAAGGAACGTGAAATTGAGGCTGAACCCCCAAAAATGCAGATTCCAGCTAAAGGAAGTCAGCTACGTGGGCCATGTCTTCACTGAACAAGGGTTGAAACCCGATCCAGCAAAGATCCAAGCGATCATTGACATCCCGGCCCCCCAGGACAAAGCTGCTCTACAACGCTTCCTGGGTACGATAAATTACCTGGGCAAGTTCATTCCAAACCACAGCAACATTGCAGCACCTCTCCACCAGCTCTTGCATAAAGACACAGCATGGACTTGGACTGAACAACAACAAAATGCATTTGACACTCTGAAACAGTGTGTGACGTCACCTCCAGTACTCCGGTACTATGACGTACAAACACCAGTCACTCTGACATGTGACGCCTCGCAGTATGGCCTTGGTGGTGCATGTCTCCAGAATGGCAGTCTTGTCGCATATGCCTCTCGCACTCTTACTGAAACAGAAAGAAAATATGCACAAATTGAAAAAGAGCTGCTTGCTGTCGTTTTCACCTGTTTCAAATTCTATGACTACATATAAAACCAGTGATCGTGGAGACAGACCATCAGCCCCTGGTCTCCATCCTGAAGAAACCTCTCCACACAGCGCCTGCGCGTTTACAACGCATGATGCTGAAGCTGCACAAGTTCAACCTCACGCTAGTTTACAAGAAAGGAAAGGAATTGCACTTGGCAGACATGCTGTCCCGTGCACCGAGCAACGCCATAGCCTCACATGCCACTGAACGTGAGGACTTCGAGGTAATGACGGTGCAGCACATCTCATCCAGTCGTCAGGAAGAACTCCGCACACATACAGCGAAAGACACCGCACTCCAGGCCCTGAGCAACATCATCAAGCATGGATGGCCAGATAGGTTGAGCAAAGTACCCGACACAGTGAAAGAATTCTTCCCGTTCCGTGATGAGCTCTGTGTGGAAGATGGAATAATCATGAAAGGTACAAGAGCAACAATTCCACAAACGCTGCACAAAGAATATCTCCTGCTGCTCCATAAAGGACACCCCGGTGCTGAAGCCACCAAGCGGCGAGCACGCAACATAGTCTATTGGACCACAATGACGAGAGACATTGACAATTATGTACAGTCATGCAGCACTTGCAATGCCCTTAAACCACATCAGCAAAAGGAGCCAATGCAACCACACACAGTCCCAGAGCTCCCGTGGTCAATAGTGGCAACAGATCTGTTCGAATGGAACAGCCAGCACTACCTGGTCCTGGTAGACTCCTATTCAGGATGGTATGAACTGGATCCAGTCAAGAAAATCACATCACAATGTGTAATTAACAAACTGAAACGTCACTTCTCAGTCCACGGAGTCCCCCACAAGCTGCTGTCAGACTGTGGAACACAATTCACTAGTCAGATGTTCCAAGACTTTGCGAAAAGCTGGGATTTCACTCATGTCACCAGCAGCCCTGAGTATCATCAAGCAAACGGGCTGGCAGAGAGAGCCGTACGGAGTGCAAAACGACTGTTGGAAACATCCAAAAGAGACGGTACTGACCTGTTCCTCAATCTTCTGAGCATCAGAAATGTCCCACGAGACGGCACGCTGGGCTCACCTGCACAAAGACTGATGTCCAGAGAGACACGCACAAATATTCCCATCAGCAGGCACCTGCTTAAGCCAATGTCCAAGAATCCAGAGTCGATCCACACCCACCTGTCAAAGAAGAGGCAAGCACAAAAAGGCTGCCACGATTCCCGCGCTCCAAAGCTCCCAAGTAGTACGCCTGCAAACAGAGAAAGGACATGACAAAATTGGCATCATCAAAAGAATCGCAGCAGAGCCACGGTCTTACGTGGTGGAATCAGGAGGAAAAGAATACCGCCGGAACCGGCGACACCTGCTGCCAGTCACAGAACCACCACCAACAGAACCAGAACCAGATCCAGCCTCACCGGCAGACTCACCAACACAGAAGACCAGCAGTGAGACTGTGCCCAGTCTACCCGCATCTCCTCCCAGGCATGATGCCGTGCACACTTCCCCCAGGCAGGCCGCTGTGCACGCTCCTCCCAGGCTTCCTGCTGCGCACACTGACCACACGCCTGGCCTCCTCGGAGAGCCATCGCTCCCACAAGTCACCGAGACCCCCCTGGCCCGTTCCAGGTTTGGTAGACTCCTGAAGCCTAATCCCAAGTACAATACAGACTGATTGTGACATTTACTGAAGCTGATGTTTTGTAGTTTCGTGTTGAAATATAGACATATTTACAAGCCAGGCATAAGTTCATTTTCAAATTAGATCAGTTATGTTGTGTCACGGGAATTTATTTTATTTGCAAGCCAGGCATTAGTTTATTTTCAAGATAGGTATGTTATGTGGTGCCATTGAAAGTTATTTTATTAGTTGTTTATTCGTCACAGTATACTCACTCTCACAGGAATGTGACATGTTTTCTCATACCAATCCAAGAGTCAATAGTGTTCTCTTTGTACCAAAGTTCTATACTAAAGAAGGGGGATGTAGAATGATGTCATCACGTCGTCACGTCACGTACGTGGCACACACACACAGCCAGGACTACTGATATGTACACCTGCTTTCTTCCTGCATTGCTGAATAAAAACATTTGTGAAATAACGCCTTCGGTGCCGTTCTACAGTTCCAAAAGATTAATCACGATTAGAAATTTTAGTCATCCAACACCACTAAATAATAATAATGCATTTTATTTGTATAGCGCTTTAAAAAGGCACTAAAAGACACTTTCCATTTTAAAAAAATTAAAGATTAAATGCAAGTCTGAACAGGTGGGTTTATCCTCTATGCTGTATTAATAAAATACAGCATAGATGTTTAAGAATAATTGATGTGTGTGGGCTGCACGGTGGCGGAGTGGTTTAGCACTGTGGCAGCACAGTTTACCCTCGGCCGGGGGATCGCGGGGATCATGAGATCGTGGGTTCGATCCCAGCCCCCGACCAACAGTGAGCTGTGTGGAGTTTGCATGTTCTCCCCGTGTTGCGTGGGTTTACTCCGGGATTTCTCCGGTTTCCTTCCGCATACCAAAAACATGTAGGTTTAGGGCGCTCGCGCACGCAGCGACCGGCAGCCGGTGGCTTGTCACCAGACTGCAAACCAAATCTACCTACGGGTACAAATAAGTAATAAAAAAAAAAAAAATACAGCAAAGGAGGGCAGATCACACTGTCGAGGTGCGTTCAGACCAAACACAAATGGGTGTGCTATGTATGGTAAAATACCTCTATAAAGGATGAGGCCAGATGGCTGGACGAACACAGCTTTATTGAACGTTGGTAATAACAGCAGACACAAGATAGACACCAGGCAGAGGGCACTGGTGGAAGAGGCTACATCATGGATGCCCTCTGCTGTTTATAGGGCGGTGCAGTGGCGGAACAGGAAGTGCCTGCCACTACACCGCACTTCACAATAAGGTGTCAAACACCAACACCCCCACCCCCTCCCTAGAAAAGTCCAAAACCACTCACTCAATTACCCCTCCCCCCCCAAATTGGGACTGGAATCACGCACTTGTGGAGAATGTGCGGAAGGATGAGACTGAGTTTATTCCTCAGGTTCAGCTTTATTGACCATCACATACTCCAACCATTTCAAAGCAGAAAAAGAGGATGAATTATCTCACATCTGTCTTTTATACCCCGGACATCAAAAGTGCAGTCACATGGTGTTTAATCAAACATACAGTCACATGGTACTTAATCCCAGTCACAATGTAACCCCTCTGATCTTCACACCATCGTCCCTTAGTCTCCGGTGGTCCGGAAATCTCTCCAGGCCATCTCCTTGAAACAAAGGCCAGACCTCGCACTCTCCCGTTACCTCTCGGAGGCTCAGTCCCTTTGTTCCTTGAGACGTGCAGCACACAATACAATAAACACACAGCAATATACTGGAGCATATGTAACCAACATATGTTGCCCACATGACCCCCCCCCCCCCCCAAAAGTCTAAAATGGAACAATCATAACTAGAGATGCATGACATAATAACATTACTACATATCAATCCACCCGTTGCCTAGGCCTAAGTCTTCTGCCGTATTTGCTGTAAGCCGGCTTTACTGCCTCTGCAGTCTGCTGTGGGACTGTTGCCTATGGATTAGAACTGTTAGTCAATCTCTGTGGGTGTCCTGGAGAATGCCTTCTAGTGGGTCTGCCGTGACGGGGGGGGCCCTCGCCAACTGCACAGCTTCATCCGCCAAGACAAAAGCGGGTTTGAGTCTGTTAATACCAATTACCTCCTTTCTGTCTCCCAAATCTAGCAAAAAATGCTTCTCTCCTGTTTCCAGCACCCTAAACGGTCCATCGTACGGCGGCCGCAAGTTTGGGCGATGGGCATCATGTCTGACAAAAACAAACTCTGCATTTTTTAAGGCTTTCGGCACAAAAACGCGTGGGAAGCTGTGATGAACCGGGCCAGGAAGCGTGTTTGATCCCGTGTTGCTCTGCAACCGCTGAGCGGGGGGGCAATTTGGCGCAGGATTAACCAGGAGAAATTCCCCGGGCAGCCGGAGAGGCTGTGCAAAAACTAACTCAGCTGGGGAGGCTTGCAAATCCTCCTTAGGTGCAGAACGCAACCCCAATAAAACCCATGGTAGCCTGTCTACCCAATTTGTATCCGTAAGCGACGCTCTGAGGGCTGCTTTCAATGACCTATGGAAATGCTCGCATAAACCGTTAGCCTGGGGGTTGTACGCGGTAGTGCGGTGAATCGTTACCCCCAGGCTGCGGGCCATCGCTGACCAGAGCTTGGACACAAACTGAGGACCTCTGTCGGAAGTTACGTCCGACGGAACTCCAAAACACGCTACCCACGCTGTTAAAAACGCGTGCGCCACCTCCTCGGCTGTGGTTGATGCCAGTGGGACCACTTCCGGCCAACGCGTGGTGCAGTCCACCATTGTCAAAAGGTGTGTGCACCCCTGTGACGACGGGAGGGGGCCTACCAGGTCGACATGCACATGATCAAAGCACTTAGCTGGGATGTGAAAAGGCTCCAACGGAGCTCTAGTGTGTTTGTGTATTTTGGCTCGCTGACAAGCTACGCAGGCTGTCGCCCATTCTTTGACCTGTTTGCGCAACCCCGGCCATACAAATTTCTCTCCTACCATTTTGACCGATGCGCGCACCCCCGGGTGCGCCAGAGAATGGATCGAGTCAAAAACGCGGCGGCGCCACGCAGCTGGTACCACCAGACGCAGCCGTCCAGTGGAGATATCGCAGATTAGGGGGGGCATACCATTTTGCAGCACCCTGTACTCCAGCCTTAACCCTGTTGGTCCAGACTGGAGCGCGCGCACGTCCGCATCGCTAACCTGCTCCGCGGCCATGGCTGCATAACCTAACCCTACGCGGACTGGGGCTGTGCGCGCTTCCGCGTCGCTACCCTGGCCCGCGGCCATGGCTGCAGAGTCTGCCCCCACGGGGCCTGGAGCCGCCACAGCACGTGAGAGGCAGTCTGCCACTACATTATATTTACCTGCCACATGCTGGATATTGGTGGTAAACTCCGATATCGCGGCCAGCTGTCTCTGCTGCCGGCCCGACCAAGGTTCCGAAATCTTGGCCATCGCGAAAGTCAGCGGTTTGTGGTCCACGAACGTGGTGAAACAGCGCCCTTCCAGCCAGAACTGGAAGTGGTGGATGGCCAAGTGCAGAGCCAACAACTCCCTGTCGAACACGTTGTATTTTCGCTCGCTATCGCGCAAGGTTTTGCTGAAAAACGCGAGCGGTTGCCAGGCCCCAGCTACATACTGTTCAACAACCGCCCCCACGGCTAAATCGGACGCGTCAGTGGTGAGCGCCATGCGGGCCGTTGGAACTGGGTGTGCCAACAAAGCAGCGTTTGTCAGGGCTGATTTGACTTGAAAGAATGCGCGCTCCCGCTCAGGAGACCATTCGATTTTATTCGTGGGTTTTTGTTTTTTTAGTTCAGCATACAATGGTTGCATGAGCTTCGCTGCGCTTGGGAGGAAACGGTTATAAAAATTAACCATTCCCAAAAACTCCTGTAACGCTTTGACCGTTTGAGGTTGGGGAAAATTTGTTACTGCGCGCACTTTATCGGGCAGAGGGACCGCTCCTTCTGGCGAAACGCGATGCCCCAAAAAATCAATCTGCGCCACCCCAAACTGACACTTCGCTGGGTTAATTATTAACCCATGCTCTGCCAACCTCCGGAAAACTGCTGTGAGATGGCTTTCGTGTTCGTCTTCGGACGTGCTGGCTACCAAAATGTCGTCCAAATAGACAAACACGAAAGGGAGGTCGCGCAGGACCACGTCCATCATGCGTTGGAACGTCTGCGCCGCTCCCTTGAGTCCAAAAGGCATGCGCAAAAACTCAAAAAGCCCGAAAGGAGTTATTACCGCTGTTTTGGGTATGTCCTGAGCGCGCACTGGAACCTGATGGTAACCGCGTACTAAATCTATTTTAGAAAAAATGCGCACCCCCGCCAAATGCACCGAAAAATCTTGGATATGCGGAATTGGGTAGCGGTCGTGTGCTGTGGCGTTGTTCAACCTGCGGAAATCACCGCAAGTTCGCCACGAGCCATCAGCCTTTGGGACCATGTGCAGTGGTGAAGCCCAGGGGCTTTTCGAACGCCTGATGATGCCCAGTTTTTCCAGGTTGGCAAACTCCTCGCGCGCTATGGTCAGTTTAGCTGAGTCCAGGCGCCAAGCTTTTGCAAAAACGGGCGGGCCGGTGGTAGTGATATAATGCTCCACCCCATGTTTAGCCACTGTCGCCGAAAACGTTGGGACTGTGAGTGCTGGGAACTGAGTGAGGAGTGCGTGGAACTTACCACCCGCAGCTGTGACGTTGGCTTGTGCAGTTGACGGCGCCACTCGAGCTGTGCAGGGAATAGAGTGAAAGGAAAATGCATTAACCAGACGTCTATTAGCTAGATCAACCAATAAACCATGTGAACATAAAAAATCAGCCCCTAACATGTTAAAATTGACTGCCACTACAACAAAAGTCCACTCAAATGCACGGCCCTGCAAAGACAGAAGCAGAGTCCTCTCACCGAAGGTCTTAATCGCTGAGCCGTTCGCTGCTGACACCCGGGGACCCTTAGACAGCGTCAGCCAGTCCGCGTAGGAAGGCGTGATAAAACTCAGCTGGGAGCCTGTGTCCACAAGGAAATACCTCCCCAAGCGTGTATCCTTCAGGTAGAGCAGCTTGTTCTCCTCCCCGAGGGTCGCAGCCGCTACCGACCCCCGGTCTTGGCGTTTCCCGAACGCTTGAAGTGGCACGGTGGGAGGCACTTGTGTGCCCTCTCTGCAAAGCGGCGATGATAGAAGCAAAGGACGTTGTCCGCTCCGTGTCGCCTGGTCCTTGCTGCTGCCGTCGTTGGTGAGTCTGGTGCTGCAACCACTGGCCCCATGCCGTCTCCGGACGTTGCTCCTAGCTCTGCTGCCGCGGCCGAAACCGCGCTCTGTTTGTGGGCATCGACGAGTCGTTGCGCCTCCTTGCTCAGCCCATGGTAGTCTCGCTGGGCCAACCGAGGTGAGTCTGCCAGGGTAACTCTCACCGCTGGCGGCAGGGTTCGGAGGAAAAGGTGGGCGAAGATAAAGTCACAATCTTCGGAGTCTCTCAGCCTCAGCATTTTCACCATCAGGTCTACGGGTCTGTCGTTCTTTGACTCCGTCAACGCTAGGAGCCCCTCTGCTCGCTGTTGCACCGAGGGGGTGAAGTGGCTGATAAGCGCAGCCTTCAATGCGCTGTATTTGTCGCTGTCCGGTGGGTGATTGACCAGATCCTCCACCCTCTGGGCTGTGTGGCTGTCCAGCTTCGCCACCACATGGTAGAATTTCGTGTCGTCTCTCGAGATTCTCCGGAGGTTGAACTGCGCCTCAACCGCGCTAAACCAGGAGCGCGGACTATGCTGCCAGAAGTCGGGCAGCTGGAACGTGGCCGCAGTCATCAGGCTGGCTTCTGCCGAGCCCCGCTCGGGAGAATTATCTCTGCTCATGCTTTGTCGTAAGGTCACAAGTGTGGAGAATGTGCGGAAGGATGAGACTGAGTTTATTCCTCAGGTTCAGCTTTATTCACCATCACATACTCCAACCATTTCAAAGAAGAAAAAGAGGATGAATTATCTCACATCTGTCTTTTATACCCTGGACATCAAAACTGCGGTCACATGGTGTTTAATCAAACATACAGTCACATGGTACTTAATCCCAGTCACAATGTAACCCCTCTGATCTTCACACCATCGTCCCTTAGTCTCCGGTGGTCCGGAAATCTCTCCAGGTCATCTCCTTGAAACAAAGGCCAGACCTCGCACTCTCCCGTTACCTCTCGGAGGCTCAGTCCCTTTGTTCCTTGAGACGTGCAGCACACAATACAATAAACACACAGCAATATATTTGTGGAGCATATGTAACCAACATATGTTGCCCACACACTAACAAAACAAAAACTGATGTATCTAAATGGCCTAACACATTCACACAACAAAACCTAAAATAGGGCGGATGGATGGACTACCGTCCTGCCCACACAGCATGGTGGATTATTCTGCCACCTGATAAGCTAAAAGAAAAGTCCATTAATAAACTAAAATCATTGCTGTGTTCCTAAACTAATGAAAACACACAAAGCAATTCCATTTTACAACATACACAAATATTAGAACATCAGAACTATTAACACCAAATTTACAGCACTGTTCCTTGGGCAGGAAGAGCAGAACCAGCATGGGGGGGCCCAGGGCAGCCCCTCAGCAGACGCACCCCTGGAAGCGGCAGGCCCCCGGGACAATGGCTGATCTCCTGGACAAAAACGTCCATCCTCATCATCACTGACTCCCACTTTCATCCAGCCCCGTCACCAGAAGCCTCTTCCCGGACACACCGAAGCTGACTGGCGTGCCTCGCCGAGCCATCAGACAGCTGGAAGTATGCTGCGCCCAGTTTAGCCATTATGCACAGACACTCCTGATGTTTTGCTGGCTGTCGTCTGGCCCATTTTCACTGTGGACATTCCTCTCCTCGAACCCGAACCAAGTTCATAACCCTAAGAGGGGCTTGGCTCGGCCTGACATGGTGCTGCTGAGCACGTGGTTTTCCTGTGCTCATTGGTCTGGCCCTGTCCTCTTCTAAAGCCATCGTAGCGGTCACCATCGTAGCTGCAGATCCTCCATCCCTCTGGGGCCAAGCTCTGGAGGAATCTGGGGCTAGCACACTGGCCTCACTCCCCAGCGCAGGCACCTCGCCGCCACACTCGGTACCCAACTCTACCGTTTCTCAAGCGCCGGCACTGAGACCCTCATGTGCCGAGCCTGGTCCTGCCGTTAGTTCTTCGTCCCACACAAAATCATCATTGACCCCCGGAGCTGGAGGGTTCCACTGGCCTCAACCCAACCATTCTTCCCCAGCGTCGTCTTTAATGGCAAAACCCAGTCCATAAAACAAGTCACAGCCCATGTTGTTGTTGCCTCGGGCCGTCACGTGGAACGTGAAGTCAGCCATCGTTACAGACTTATACCGAACCGTTAACTCCAACATCCCAACCGTGCACAGTCTGCTACCTCCATAACCATAAAGCAGCGCTGGGTTACCTCTAATCCTGTAGTGGGGGGAAAACTTCCTCACTGTGGCCCAATTCAGCAGCAACCCCTCCGCCCCCTTGTCAAGCAGCAACAGTACCTCCATGCCGTTCAGCTCCATTGTGCAGAAAGTGTACCCGTTGGTACTGGTAGACACCATATGGATGGTTGTCAGGGGCGGGCGGAGTGATTTCTTCCGTGGGCTCTCCGGCTCAGATACACGGCACACTCTAACATAATGGTTCAAGCATCCGCATCTGCTGCAACACTTTCCTCTAGCCGGGCAGTCCTTAGCCTTATTTCGGTGCATCACGGACCTGCAACCCTTGCAAAGGGGTTTTCCTGGGGCAGACATTCGGCTGGCAGCATTGGCTTCTGTAGTGTCGTCATCCAAGCTATCCTCGCTATCCGAGTCCGCTACATTTGCCACGGTGGGAGACTCCGGCGGCCGTTGTGACTGGTGCCAGTTTAGCTCCAAAGCTAGTTTGTCTGCGGCCTCCAACTGGAGAGCTAGCTGGACAGTGCTGACTAGCATTAGGTCACTCGGCACCGTGAGTAGCCTAGCCCGTGTAGTGGCGCTACTCGTGTGCTCCACAAGCTGGTCACGTACCAATTCATCCTCCAGTGGCCCAAAATGACACTCGCTAGCTAACTGCCTCAAGTCAGCGACAAACTGATGTATAGGCTCACCCACATGTCGATGTCGTTGTCGAAAGCGAATCCTCCGGACAGTCACGCTATCCAGGGTATGAAAGTGGCTTGCTAGCAGCTCGACAACGTCTTCAAAAGAGTCTGAAGCTCTGAGTGTACGCAGGACACGCTGGCCTTCAATCTCAAGGTTGTGAACAAGTGGCGCATGCGTTCTTAACTTGTCGAGCTTACCCAGGTCGAGTGCGGTGATGAAGGTCTGGAAAGCTTCAAACCGTCTTGGCCACAGCATGGGTGGCTCGCCCGGGAGCTTGAGGAAGGGGTGAAGTGGTGTAATACATGCCTCCATTAGTTAATCCTCGATCGCCAAATGTTATGTAGGGTACAATACCTCTATAAAGGTTGAGGCCAGATGGCTGGACGAACACAGCTTTATTGAATGTTGGTAATAAGGCTCTGGCCAGACAGTCACAGTTGCACCTGGGACGCAGTCCGAGGATGGATAGTTTTTTGGGTTTTTTTTTTTTTTTGCACATGGGGAGTTGTTCAGAGCTCCTTGTGCAGGGATGTAGAGTGGTGGTGGTCGGGTCGGTGGCAATGGTGTGCCTGTGGGTTGGTTGCCGGCCGCCAATCAGGTCTAGGAGAAGAAGAAGGAGTGATGATATAGAGTGAAGATAGAAGGACTACAGCTCCTGCCCAGATAGAGTGATGATATAGAGTGAAGTACGTGGCGGTAATGCACCTGTAAGCTGGTTGCCAACCGCCAATCAAATCTAAAAGAAGAAGAACAGAAGACACACAGCAGACACCAGGCAGAGGGCACCGGTCGAAGAGGCCGCATCATGGATGTCCTCTGCTATTTATAGATATAAACATATAAATATATACCCAACACCACAGGGCACGCACCGTGATTATATTTTAAATTGATTTTGATGTGCCACCCCAAGATTTTCAGTGACCCCCATGTGCCCCCCTATAAAGAATTTCTGGAGGTGCCCTTGAGCTAACCACCAAATTTCATCAAATTCTGTTAATGTTCAAAATGTTAGTGTGTGAAGGAGTGAGTGTATAATCCATAGCAGTTGTGTGGTGTAGGAATTAAGATACTTGTCTGTCATGCAGGAGCCCTGGGTTCAAATCCTTTTGGTAATGTGTCATTCCTCTAAAATGCGACATCCTCTTCTGTGCATTTGAAAATAATATAGTGCAGTGTGCAAGTTTTAAATGCTGTACTACTGCAGCTTTGAATCCTTTCAATTAAACATTTATCATTTGAGAAAGAGTGAAAAGTAAGGCAATTGTGTGGTGTTGTGGTTGTGGTGAGTGCTTGGCAAAGCAGGGGGTCCTGGGTTTGAATCTCACCAGGGAGGTCTTGTTCTTCTGAAAAAAACTGCAGCGCAGCATGGGTCTCCTGTGAATTTTAACGCAGCACTATGTTAGACTTCAGTCTGTGGCCTCGGTCCCAGCAGCGAATCACAGGGAATGACTTTAGCCACCAACAACAGAAAGCCCTGTGGTTGACTGTTGGGACTGGGGTCATGGTCGCTATGGTTGTGGCCTTTTCGGTGTTCTACAAGGAACAAGAAAGTTACATAGTGCTGCTTTAAAAACTACTGTGTAGCAGACCTTAGGTTTTAAATGCTGTTGCTAAGCAATACAAGACCTAGAAGTCCACACCATCTTGGAACCCGACGATCACCGCTTGCGGCTATATTTTTCTTGTAAATTTGTGAGTTTTTACCTCTGCCAAGGAGGTAATGGGATCATTTTGTCTGTCTCTCTGTTAGCAGGATTATGCAAAAACAATTTTGATGAAATTTTCACCAGAGGTAGCCCATGGGCTACAGATGAGCCCATTAGGTTTTGGATGTGATCCCAGAGTGCATACCTCTGCCATGGCCCTATCTCGCAGTGTTAAAGAAAGTGAAAAAGTGATCCAGAATCTCCACCCTGACCCGGATCACCTCCAAAATCTAATGGATTCATTTGCAGCCGAAGAGCCACCTTGAATAAAAGTTTAATCAAAATCCGTCCAGTACTTTTTGAGTAATCACGCTCACACACACACACACACACACACACACACACACACACACACACACACAGAGACCTTGGTGGAGATTTGCAACACTTTTCATGTAATTTTGCAGTTTTATCCTTGTAAATTTTCACTGTTGTTTTCCTCATAGTTTCAGACTCTTTTCTAATAAACTAGTAACACAAATGTTTTTTTTTTTTTCCATATAAATGCAGTGGGTGTATTTGGCCAGCCATAGCCATTTTCATGCCCTAGACAAGATTAGGGTACACCCCCCCCACACACACACACACACATTAAAGGGGTCAGTGACTGAAAAAGGGTGTGTTTATGGGTTGTAACTGTCTGAAATGTGTCTATTGGTCACATCATTATCCAAAAAATATCAAAACAGTCAATTCTCTTAAAAAAAAAACCACACACACAGCATTTATCACTTTTATCTCTCCCAGAAATGCCAGACATGTTTTTGACTCTTCCGGGTAAATTGTATACGTCATGATTAGAAAAAGCCAACCCGCTACTGTCCTTGAGACCCGCCCACTGCTCTATTGTTGGCCAGCCTAGCTGTCTGTCATGTAGATGGAAGCGGCGCTAAAGGGAGCCTATTAGCCCCCCAGCTAATACTGGTACCAGGAGTCTCACACCAAGCATGGCTTATATTGTTATTTTCTTCAGAACTTAGTCACCCTAACAGCCATCCCTGTTACCACCTGGCTCACCAGTCTACAGTCAACAATACATTTTGCGTCACTCCGGCCCATCTCCCAGTAATTTTGCTGATTCCACAACACATTGCCAGCACCGGTGCGCCGGTCACAGCAACCGACCTGGGGCCCGAGACTGCTGGCTGGAGGCTGCTAGCTTTCACGGCCAGCTCCCCCACCATCCTCCAGGCTCTGCGTGACTCCGTTCCACTCTTGTGGGCAACGTAGCCACTCTGCTCCCACATGAGGCAGCTCCCACAGCCACTCTGCTCCCACAGCCAGCTTCCCTAGCTCACTTCATGAAGACGTGTGAGCTGTTAAAATGTGGGAAAAGTGCAGTCAGTGACCCCTTTAACCCCTCAGGCCCTGAAGTCCCCTATAACGGGGAACTCATGTTACGGCTCATAAAAAATCTCAACACGGTCATGATGTTACACATGATGCCAGATCCTGTTTATATCCTACTTCCTCTTTGCCTCGGGAGTTTTTAAACTATAACAAGTTTGTCCTGTTATGCTCTTTGTGGACTGTGCTGAAGAAATGAAAAGAGGTGAAAAAGAGAATGGTGGTCATGCAGGTATGTCAAAAGCCTTTGTGCTCTTAAAAAAAAAAAAAAATCAGTGTGCATTTGCATTGTGTGTGTGCTAAGGCCCCACAGAGAATACAAAACAGGTCAGTTTAAAAAAAAATCTAGCTCACAGTATTTCCTGCATTTACAACACTAATTACTTTCTGTCAAACATTAATATCTGACATCTAAGATTCGCAGGTCAAAGGTACTGCATAGCTTTAAATGAAACCCCATCTTTGGATAATAGACTGAGTCACTTTTCAAACAAAGCTGTCTGGAACGTGTACATACACATAATCCCAGTACAGGCAGTGCTATGATTGTTTTATTCAGTTCTTAAGCTTAAATCTAAGAACAACAGTTTTGTCATCTTCTATGTGCTAAATTAGACTAACTGGCTGCTTTACTGTGAGTTAAGTGTTTTCCACTGGTGGCTGCTGCTGTGTGTGTGAGTGTGCGTGTGTGTGTGTGTGTGTGGAGTGAAAATAAAAGTACAAAGGTAAATGGCATTCACTTATATAGCGCTTTTATTCTCATCTCTTGATGACCAAAGCGCTTTACAGATCCTGCTATCCGCACATTCACACACACATTCACACACTGATGGCGGTGGCACATAAATGCACAAAGGTGGCACATAAATGCAGGAGAATTTTCAATAATTTATTAAAGCATACTTTTGTAAAGCCAGTTACAAATTAAAAAAGAACACACACACATATCTCTCTCTTTCTCTTTTTTTTTTTAAACAAGCACAAACTTTTACTATGTAACGATGATAATAAGCATAACATAAGAGCCGGTCCCTCTCTGGCCGCCTGCGGCTGATGACAGGACCTTTTTTGTGATGAAGTTGCCCTTTGAAGACAGATTTTACTCTCCACAAACTGCTTCTTTTAACACTCTGATCACATTAAGCAGCTTCAGGGCAAATTCTTCTTACTCAGTGTGATGTCAGTGACAGAACCATATAGGTGTAGAACAACTAGAACACAGCTCCTGCTTCCTCAGTATTTATGGCTTATGAACTTTTCTGGTTTGCTTCCATTTTAGCTCATCTAATGGACCAGTTCTGCTTAGCTAACTAGGCAGGATCCTTTTGGGCCGTGTCAGTTTATTTAAGGCTGTAGTTATGAATAAAAACACTGAAGTTATAGCCTCTTCTGAAAACTTGAAATATTTTGTAGGACACTGGACACTGAAAATCATTTGTTGGACCATTAAGTAGATTCCTAAATTACTTTGCTGTGTACATTTGACTTCCCAAAAGTCCCAAGTTGTGCAAAATTGTATTTTCATGGGTATTAATCTTATAAAATAAAGCATAGGTCACATGTATGCCATTAAAATGCTTCACTAAGGTACACACACTTCCTTTATTTGGCCTGTTAAAGAAATTTCATGTCCTGGATTTTATGAAGCCACAAACCAACAAGACCTACTTTCAGTTCTCTAAATTAGCAAAACAAAAGCACCCCAACTTCTTAATTGTGACTGGCCAACTAACAAAAATGACTTTCTTAATCAGATCAGGCGCTCATTAATATTAATGCGCAGGCTAAAAACTCCTGCTTCATGGGCTGGACACACAGCAGGCAACGTCTTTTCTTCTGCATTCATTTTCAGTGGAACCTGTGCAATGAGGCAGTGCTCCTCCAGCGCGGTGACACATGACACTTGTGCATGTTCACATGCACGCGCCTGCTTGTGACGCGAATAAACAATGTTGAAAACATTTCAACTTTTCGTTGCTTTGCCCAACGATAACCTATCACCAGGGATCTCACTGACGGACAGACGGCTTCCTCACTCCCTATAAAGTTTTAGCATTTTCAACATGAACCTTGTCAGATTTTCCACTACTATATGATTCCTCCAGAAAAGACTACCAAGGTTTTCAAAAAAGCAGCCACCTGGGAACTTGTTGGTGCAAGAGTGAATAATAAGAATAATGAATTGCAATCTAGTCCTTTAGTTTAACTTGATATCCAAGCTTTTTCTTTAATATTAATTCACATATTGAGCCCTTGAAATATATACGCTGTGAACATGACACACACACACACACACACACACACACAGTTGTTTAATAGCCGTGTGTTCAGAAGATACTGACAGGGAACATCTGGTGATTCACTCCACAGTTGTGCGCACCGATCGCTGTGTGTCACTCCTGTCAGAGGAGGGTGAGCGATTACGTTGGTCGCTGTCATCTGTCACCTGCTGTGTGTCCAGCCCATCAGACAGAGCTTTAAACGACACAGACATGTTTTTTAGAGTGTCGATGATTAAAATTAATCCCCGGAAAATGCACAGTATGGGGCCGTTTACCAGAACTGCTGTTGGGTCTCAAAACCCTACAACCTGAGTGTTTTTAAAATAATGGCTACAGCCTTTCCTGTTTGTGGCTTATTTCACATCAAGAACGCCATTCAAAGTGCAACTGCATCCATATGCTGCTATTTTCCCCCTTTATTCCTAAAGTGCTCAGTTTCAGACAGCCGTTTCTATTATTGGATCCTCAGTCACCTGCTACTCAAACCTCCTGTTTGGCAGGAGCAGCCAATCAGAAAAACTGGTTACAAAGAAGGCAGCTAAAACTGCTTATTTCAGACAGAGTTTGAACTGAGAGGGTGCATCAAGGTCCAAAATAAAGAATTGCTTTGTATTAAAAAATAATACAAACCTCTAAGAATCAAAGAGTAAAATATGGAGAAGTGAAGAAACATCATTTCACATTAAAACTCTGTGTTCAAAGTCAAACAATGTCTTTGGGGTAATTAATGAAATTCTTATTGCCACATAGACACTCCTCAAAACAAATAAGATGCCTAACTGGACCGTTTTTTTGATTCTAACAGGTTGTTTTCCATGTTATACAAGTACACCACTGGGTATTTAATGCTGGGAAACACTGTTTACAGAGCTTTTGTTCCCTGGAGGTGTCAACCTCCATAATGCTGCCATCTAATTGTAAGTCCACAGTGTCAGGTGATGAAAAACACTTTCAATCCAAAATACACACAGACACATAAAGCAGTGATGACTTTCCACATTCCCGGTGTATAATTAAACAGCTTTTGAGCCCACATCCTCAGTCTTATCTGCTCTTCTTACACTGCAGTTAACAAAATTCTGTATATTGTCCTTCTTCTTGAGTAGACCTAATACATAGCGTACATAAGAAATAAGAAATAACCCCTATTCCCCCCATAAAACACCATGCTCCTGCCCAGAATTCACAATTACAACACCATTCTCTGTAAACGGTTAGTCATGTAAATACATCTTATTTCCAAGAAATACACTCAGTATAATTCTCTTTTCACGTAGCTTATTTCCCTTTTCTTTTTCTGACATTTTACAGCATAAATACACTCACACACGGCAGCAATCCATACACAGCACTTCAGGGTGGTTAAGATAGCAGGGGGCTACAGGAATAATAGTATTATCAGCAATAAAAGTCACATTTTCATGAACAGGCTGGGAACACAGACGCGCTGGAGCTTGTGTGCGTTTTCGCTAACCTCTTCCGATCTCCTCAGAAAGTAAAAAACAAAGAGAGAACAGCTTAAATAGACAAGGGTATATAATAATAACTGTATCCAATCAATATTGCAGATGAGTCCAGCAAACATCAACAATGATGAATTCATCAAAACGATGTGAGAATATGACCACGATAGCAGCCAGTTTCAGTGTAGTAACAATTCTTTTTTCTTTTACTAATTCTTACTTTTCTGTGAGTCACATTAATGGCACACCCAGTGAATGATGTACAGCGTTGGCGTCGTTTTACAGACATACAGTGGTCATTAACATCGCCCTTCACTTGCATGTATTTTACATGGCAGGTGTCACATTTGCATTTAGTATGGCATCTATATACTGTACAGTGTAGTGACCACCAAAAATGTAATAGCTCTTATTATAATGTGTGATATAGGGTACAAAATGATCCACATTTGTTCAGTTTATCTGTGCATGTATGTGAATATACAGGTTTGTGTTACATGTGGACATAAATAGGGAAATGTCTCATCTGATACTATCGAGTTTTGTTCTTGTAGAGCTAAATGAGGCTGCTGGCCATGCACCAACAGACTGGAGAAAATCCAAAGTGAAACTTTCTTCTCAAGAATACTTTGCCTTCAGAACTATATTTAAAGCCACTTCATTTGGCTTTTTTCTTCTTGTGGCCACACGGTGGCACTGACGAGTGAGCAAGTGAACACAAGTTTGGTGGGCAGTGGCCCTTAAGAGAAGAAAAAAGAATCAGTCTTTTTTTCTTGTGTATGAAAACACTGATGTTACAGATAGAAGACAGAAAGAGAACAGTGAGAAATGCAAGCAAGAACAACTTAATAGCAACAGCAAACGAAGATGCAAGCAAGGTGAGAACACATGAAGAGAAAAGAGAGAGACCCCAAAATTAGAAGTGAGAAAGAAGAAAATGTAACTGAGAACATGTGGCTTTCTTCGGACTGGCAGTGCGCTGAGGGGGGTGGAGGAGCCACCTGGGACTTGCTGGGACTGGGTGGCTACTTTGTGCTTAATACTGTATTGTCCAAAAAGGAAAACAGAGAGGTTTGGAGTGTGCTTGAACATCTACATGCAGGACTACAGCTGAGAGGTTTGTATGTTATGGAGCAGCCACTAATTACAGGTGGATTTCTTTGCCATGCTTGTTTTTGAATACATCTCATATCCTTGATCCAAAGTGAAACCCATGCCAGCAGAGAGTGTTTGGCTTTGTCTCTTGTCACCTTGCTTTCATTCTACTCATCTACCAGCGCTTAATTCAACCTGGAAGTCTTAGCTGGTTGGTGAGACGGCCTTTAACCAGCCAACTGATGATGGGTGTCTGCCGCCAATGAATGGATGAACATTTGGCTTTGGCTGGTGGCAATCACCTTGCCCAGGAACTGGCAACGCTCGTCACAGACATAATGCTGCAACGTTTCTTCACCATCATGTTAATGTAGGCTCTCATGATCTTGGTGATTTCTCCAACCTAAAGAGTAGAAGAAGATTAGTTTTCACAGACTTGTCCAATATGAAAACCTACAGATTAAATTCAATAAAGTAGTAACACATACGAGTACTGCTGATTAAAGATTTCCCCTGACCCTTGTCTGGTTATTATAAGAGGCTGAAATTGCACATGTTTAATAATAACACACATTTTTAAAGGTCACATGGTAATTTACAGCTCTGAACTCCTAAAAGATTCTCTTTTACAGATGCTAAGGTGGAATAAGGTGTGATAATGGAGCCAGTTGAATGCAGATCGGTCATCAGGTTCCTGTACTTGAGAGGGTGCACATCACGGGAGACGTTCAGTATGATGAAAGAGACTTATGGGAAGGATGATGCAGTCAGGTACTGGCATCGACAGTTCAAGTGTGGTTGGACATTGGTGCAAATGGCACCCATTCCCCGGCAACTACAGTGCATCATTGATGAAGAAACCATCTGGCAAGTACAGGTCACCATTTTGGAGGATCGTCACATAACCATTCACTAACTAGCCCCAAGATGTCAAGATCAGTGTGGAGTCTGTGGGGAAAAAAAAAATCATCCATGACCATTTGCACATGCAGAAGTTGTCTATACAATGGATTCCCCAGTTGTTCACGACTTTCTAAGAACAGGAATGAGTCATGTACTCCCAGGTTCTTTTGGCCATGTGCCACGGAAACCAGGAGGATTTCTTTGACAGACTAATCACGCAGGATGAAACATGGGTCCATCACTATGATCCAGAGACTAAAGCCCAGTTGAAGCAATGGAATCATTATGATTCAGTACTTTCAAAGAAGGCATGTGTTGGCAGGCAAAGTCATGCTCACAGCCTTTTGGAACAAGCATGGAGTACTGATGGTGGATTTCCTGGCAAAGAGTACCACAATTACCGGGGCTTAGTACCCTTCACTGCTGCATAAATTGCGAAAGGCTTTCAAAACCGAGAACAATGGCATGCGGACCAAAGGTGTCCACCTCCTGCAAGACAATGCCTCAGTTCACAACTTGCATGCTGCCTAGATGGAAGCACAGCCCTGAAGCTATGAAATTCTTCCTCACCCTCCTTACTCTCCCAACCTCTCACCATCTGACTTCCACCTCTTTCCAAAGATGATGAAATGCTGATTTCTGAGGTCAAGTTGTGGCATCTGATGCAACCTGCGGACTTCTACAGGCAAGGTCTCCACAGCTACATAAAGCGATGGGAGAAGTGTGTGAGCCTTGGTGGTACTTACAGTGGGGTAAAAAAGTATTTAGTCAGCCACCAGTTGTGCAAGTTCTCCCACTTAAAAGATGAGAGAGGTCTCCAATTTTCATCATAGGTATACCTCAACTATGAGAGACAAAATGACAAAAAAAATCCAGAAAATCAAATTGAAGGATTTTTAATGAATTAATTGGTAAATTCCTCGGTAAAATAAGTATTTGGTCACCTACAAACAAGCAAGATTTCTGGCTCTCACAGACCTGTAACTTCTTCTTTGAGAGGCTCCTCTGTCCTCCACTCGTTACCTGTATTAATGGCACCTGTTTGAACTCCTTATCAGTATAAAAGACACCTGTCCACAACCTCAAACAGTCAGACTCCAAACTCCACTATGGCCAAGACCAAAGAGCTGTCAAAGGATACCAGAAACAAAATTGTAGACCTGCACCAGGCTGGGAAGACTGAATCTGCAATAGGTAAGCAGCTTGGTGTGAAGAAATCAACTGTGGGAGCAATTATTAGAAAATGGAAGACATACAAGACCACTGATAATCTCCCTCGATCTGGGGCTCCACATAAGATCTCACCCCGTGGGGTCAAAATGATCACGAGAACGGTGAGCAAAAATCCCAGAACCACACGGGGGACCTAGTGAATGACCTGCAGAGAGCTGGGACCAAAGTAACAAAGGCTACCATCAGTAACACACTACGCCGCCAGGGATTCAAATCCTGCAGTGCCAGACGTGTCCTCCTGCTTAAGCCAGTACATGTCCAGGCCCGTCTGAAGTTTGCTAGAGAGCATTTGGATGATCCAGAAGAGGATTGGGAGAATGTCATATGGTCAGATGAAACCAAAATAGAACTTTTTGATGAAAACTCAACTTGTCGTGTTTGTAGGAGAAAGAACACCATACCTACTGTGAAGCATGGGGGTGGAAACATCATACTTTGGGGCTGTTTTTCTGCAAAGGAACCAGGACGACTGATCCTTGTAAAGGAAAGAATGAATGGGGCCATGTATCTTGAGATTTTGAGTGAAAACCTCCTTCCATCAGCAAGGGCATTGAAGATGAAACGTGGCTGGGTCTTTCAGCATGACAATGATCCCAAACACACCACCCGGGGAACAAAGGAGTGGCTTTGTAAGAAGCATTTCAAGGTCCTGGAGTAGCCTAGCCAGTCTCCAGATCTCAACCGCATAGAAAATCTTTGGAGGGAGTTGAAAGTCTGTGTTGCCCAGCGACAGCCCCAAAACATCACTGCTCTAGAGGAGATCTGCATGGAGGAATGGGCCAAAATACCAGCAACAGTGTGTGAAAACCTTGTGAAGACTTACAGAAAACGTTTGACCTCTGTCACTGCCAACAAAGGGTATATAACAAAGTATTGAGATGAACTTTTGGGATTAACCAAATACTTATTTTACCGAGGAATTTACCAATTAATTCATTAAAAATCCTTCAATGTGATTTTCTCGATTTTTTTTTTCTCATTTTGGCTCTCATAGTTGAGGTATACCTATGATGAAAATTGGAGACCTCGCTCATCTTTTAAGTGGGAGAACTTGCACAGTTGGTGGCTGACTAAATACTTTTTTGCCCCACTGTATGTAGAAAGATCAATAACTGCCAAGTTTGGTTCTTTTCAGTAAATTGGGAAATGTGTCAGGGGAAATCTTTAATGAGCAACCCTCATAAATGCATGTAAGATAAAATGAAAACCAAACACTGATGAGCTCTCACCAGTAGAGTTTCAAAGTACATCTCCCTCTCATCCACAATGATCTTGTAGGTGCACGGCTGGGAAGCCCCAAAGAAGGTGATGTGTTCGTACTGGAAGGTCTCCAGTGGTTTAGGTTCACCTCGTTTATACACAGAAACATTGTCAGCACTCACACCAAGCCACAGATCATGTGGGAACCCACCCTCTTTACACTACAGAGATAGGAGAGAATGAAACAAAATGAGTGACTCTAATTTGCTGGAGCCACCCTGAAATGGTTCACTGTATCTTCTTTCTCACCTCCACATCAAAGAGGGTGGATCCATACCCAGGCCACTCCTTAATAATGCTCATATACTTGAGCATGGCCTGGTGCTGGGGCATGCCCTGCAGACGAGTCCACTTCTCCAGTACGCTGGTCCTTGTGGCAGAGGTCTCCTCCTTCACCCACATCTCCAGCATCTGCTCCTCCTCCACCTGAAACAATTGAACCTTCATCAATCAGTCATTCGATCATTCAGCTGTCAGGACCATTTGGGGAACGCTTTCAACTTATGTGAATGGAAAGATGTATTTTGCTATCGTTCACTGTGCAGTGCAAATAAGATCTAACCTCACCAAGGGAAGATCAAGTACTGCAATAGTACAAGATATGCTTCAAAGCAGCGCGGGGGTGGGGGTGGGGATTTACAGTATGTGCTGTTACTGAGGTGTGTTTGTTGAATTTTCCTGTAGTGTTTTGGGTGGTATTTCCTTTACAATCAAACACCTTTAATGCACTAAAAATTATTTTCTACTAATTGCTCTCCATGTGTCAAGGTTTCTTCTTGGATACTACCACTAGAGGGCAGGATAGTTTTTTGTTTATATTTTAAACATAGTAACTTCAAACATCTCTGTTGTGCATTTTTTTTAAAAACGGGATTAATTTTAAAGTAACACTATGCAAGATCCTTCTTCTTAAAGTAATATTTCAAAAATATTTTGATGGCTCATAATCAAGAACACTAAAAAGACTACAACTGGTCCCATTATGGCACACCTTTAGCCACCATCTAACAAAGCACCCCAGTATTGGGCCTCAGAGAATAAAATGTGCCAGTTTTTTTTTTTCCAGTGTTCCCACTGGGAACAGGAACGCTACATAGTGCTGCTTTAAAGTTTTGACATCCTGAATGACATGTAATTTTAAAGACAAAAAGCTATTTCTGTTGCTTTTCAGCTTGTTAAAAGCTGCCTAAAGTTCTTTTTGACTGGGCCAATCATAAGGAGACAGGCAGCATGCATTTGTTTTACCTACTAAGTTATTTAGTGAACTGAAGGTAGTGCTTGTTGTTTTGTGATTTCACAAAATCCAGGAAGTGCAGTTTTATACAACACAAGTCCCTCAAGTTAAATTCAGATATTTAATCTACAGTTTGCCCTTAGAAAAGCCAAAGCATACAGTCCACAAGAGCTCACTGTCCCCAGCTGACTGCTCCAGGCCTTATTGTGAGTCCTACTGTTGTTGTGAATCAGGACTTTCTTTCCCTCCACTTCCACTGACCTTTTGCTTCTTCAGCGAGCCAGTCTTGAAGCTCCTCCTGAGTGTGCCATCCAGAAAACTTGGAGTCTTTCGCTTCTCTGTGCCGACCCCGACTCCACCTGGTCCTCCCACTAATCCTTTCCCGTCTCCCACCACTGCAGCTCCACCTCCTCCAGCGCCGCCCGCAGCCCCTATGCCCGGCTTGGTGGAGTGCAGGATGCGATTGCGAAGACGTCCAATTGGATAGACGTTTCCCAGATTCCATCCAGCCCGACCTGCCCCATCACCATGGAGATACTGGAGACGCAAAGCGGCCAGGTGCTGCAACGTCTCCTCTAAGGCCGGGAAGTGACCACTTATCAGAGACTCATGTGCCTGCGACAAAGAGAACGACATACTCGATTACCACAATTTTCTGACGTAAGGAATAATAAAAAATAAACCTCGGATACTCTAATGATACTTATTGTAATCTGCGCAAATTTATATAACCAGTATTTACAGATTTGGAAGAACAGACATTTGTTGCATCATCCAAGAAAAGTGTTCATTCTGCCAAAGCTGTAGAAATGCTAATTAAGTACCGAAAGAACTTTTACAGGTGCAAGTAATCATCCATCCATCCATCCATTTTCTACCGCTTTTCCAGAGGTCTGGATCGTGGAGGCAGCAGCTCAAGTAGAGAAGCCCAAACTTCCCTCTCCCCAGCCACCTGCTCCAGCTCTTCAGAGACGATACCAAGACGTTCCCAGGCCAGCTGGGAGACATAGTCTCTCCAGCGTGTCCTGGCTCTGCACCAGGGTCCCCTCCCCACTGGACATGCCTGAAACACCTCAAGTGGGAGGCGTCCAGAAGGCATCCTGATCAGATGCACATACCACCTCAACTGGCTCCTTTCAATTTGGAGGAGCAGTGGTTCTACTCTGAGCCTCTCCGGGATGACAGAGCTCCTCACCCTGTCTCTAAGGGTGAGTCCAGCAATCTTACAGAGACAGCTCATTTCAGCCACTTGTATCTGCGATCTCATTATTTCAGTCATCACCCAAAGCTCATGACCATAGGTGAGGGTAGGAACATAGATGGACCGGTAAATCGACAGCTTTGCTTGAGAGCTCAGCACACTCTTCACCACAACGGACCGGTACAACATCCGCATCACTGCAGAGGCTGCTCCAATCCATCTGTCAATCTAGCGCGCCATTCTCTCCTCACTCGTGAATGAGACCCCGAGATACTTAAACTCCTCCACTTGGGGCAGGAGCTTGTCTCCAACCCGGAAAGGACAAGCCACCTTTTTCCAGCTGAGGACCATGGACTCGGACTTGGAGGTGCTGATTCTCATCCCAGCTGCTTCACACTCAGTAGCAAACCGTCCCAGTAAAACCTGTAGGTCATTGCTGGATGAAGCCAACAGGACAATGTTATCTGCAAACAGCAGAGATGAAGTCCTGTGGTCACTGAGCATGACACCCTCTGCACCTAGATATCCTGTCCATAAAAATTATGAACAGGATTGGTGACAAAGGGCAGCCCTGGCGGAGTACAACTCTCACTGGAAACGAGTTTGACTGGGTGTTTGCAATACGAACCAAACTCTTGCAACGGTCATATAGGGACCGGATAGCTTGTAACAATGAGCCCGATACGCTATACTCCTACAGCACCCCCCCACAAGAAACCAAGAGGGACATGTCTAAATGCTTTCTCAAAGTCCACACAACACATGTGGACTGGTTGGGGAAACTCCCACGAACCCTCGAGGATTCTCAAGAGGGTAAAGAGCTGGTTCGATGTGCCACGGCCAGGACAAAAACCACATTGCTCCTCCTGAATCCAAGGTTCGACCAGTAGTTGGATTCTCCTCTCCAGTATCCTGACATAGACCTTCCCAGGGAGGCTGAGAAGTGTGAACCCCCTAAAGTTGGAACACACCCTCCAGTCCCCCTTTTTAAAAAGAGGAACCACCACCCCAGTTTGCCATGCCAAAGGCACTGTCCCTGACTTCCATGCAGCATTGCAGAGGCGTGTCAATCATGACAGCCCTACAACATCCAGGGCCTTGAGGTACTCGGGGCAAACCTTGTCCACCCCTGAGGCCTGGCCACCAAAGAGTTTTTTAACCACTTCGGCAACCTCAATCCCTGTGATGGGCGAGTCATCCCCCTCATCCTCAAGCCCTGCTTCCTCTATGGAAGGCGTGTCAGTGTGATTGAGGAGATCCTCGAAGTATTTCTTCCACCGCCCAACGATATCCCCAGTCGAAGTCAGCAGTGCCCCATCCACACCATACACAGCGTGGACAGGGAGCTGCTTCCCCTTCCTGAGTCACTGGAAAGTTTGCCAGAATCTCTTCGAGGTTGACCGAAAGTCTTGTTCCATGGCCTCACCAAACTCCCCACCACCCGAGTTTTTGCTTCTGCAACCACCCGAGCTGCACTCCGCTTGGCCTGCTGGTATACCTCAGCTGCTTCAGGAGTCCTACAAGCCAGCCAAGCTCAATAGGACTCCCTCAGCTTGATGGCCCCCCTCACCACTGGTGTCCACCACTTGGTTCAGGAATTGCCACTATGAGATGCACCAACAACCTTGCAGCCACAGCTCTGGGAAGCTGCTTCAACATTGGAGGTGGAGAACATGGCCCATTCAGACTCCATGTCTCCAGACTCCCTCGGAATGTGGCTGAAGTTCTTTCGGAGGTGGGAGTTGAAGACCTCAGGGACAGGGGCCACAGCCAGACATTCCAAGCACACCCTCACTATAAGTCTATGTCTACTGGGTCTGAGTGGCATCCGCCCCTGCCATCGGATCCAACTCACCACCAGGTGGTGATAAGTTGACAGCTCTGCAGTGTCTTGGTCAGTGTCATAGTGTCTTGGACACTCGGGCGCAAATAATCAAAGGGAAATAAATGACTTTTTGTTATTACCTAATAATGTCCCAATGGCACATTGTGTCCCTCATGACTTCATTTAGGCCTTCATTTTAAATAAAACTTAATATATGGATAGAATCTCACCTGTTCAAACAAGAAAGCAAACTCCACCCCCTCTTTGGGCATGCTCTCTACGTCCAAGAAGCAGTACAGCTTGAAGTACAGCTTCCATTCTCCTTCCTCCTCCTCCTCTTCACTGCCTGCCAGTCTGAACAGAAGAACAAAGCCGGCACAGGATGTGTTATCACACGGAGCAAAACAATCCAAATGCACAGTTCACAGCAAAACCATGGTCACCTATCTAAACCCGTACCTCTCAAACTTGGCCAAAACATCTGCCACAATCACCCTGCTCTCTAGAGCTCGGTCTATGAAGGAGTTGTGTTCAAACAAAGAAAACAGGTTCTTGCTGTCCTCCATGGCCAGCCCTCTGATCAGCTTCTCCACAACCTGCCGTGACAACGGTAAAAGTAATTGGTCTTCATGTCATAACTGAATGATTTCATGTTGAAGTTGCAGCTGAAATATCTATGAATCAGGTGGTCATTATAAGCTCTGTTATGTTCATGTTAAATATGCGTGGATGGAGCCTTTTAGCCAGACTCTGCATTCCTTTCATCTGTATTTCAGCATGTTTTCTGTAAGCTTGCAGATACTGTATGTCCAAACATAGCAGTGCCACCTGGAATCCTGGTGGTAGTGAAGCCTGTAGTTCAAGAAAAAACAATCACAACAAAGAGAAATACTTTTTTGACTCAAACTTTTGAGTCTTCCCTGGGGTGATTTTTGTCACCTTCTAGTGGATGTATTGCTTAACATTCACACCACAAAAAAGTACACATGCAAGTATGGAGGGAAGTGATGGTTATAATATTTAAAACTGACAAATCTCTTTTCATACATAGATGGTCAATTGCTCACACAACTGCAGATTAGCAAAACCCTACTAGGTGTTTGTTTAAAAAGAGAGTTTGTTTCTGCACCTCTCCAGCTGTAGTATGAGAGTTGATGGAGATCTTGCAGGAGCCTCCACCATGGCAGTAGACCGTGGTGCTCATCTCCTGTCTCACCAGCAGGGCAGCAATCTCCTCCTGAGAGGGTACAAACTCACGAGTCTTGGTCTTCTTCAGGGATTCCCCGATGAAAGTGGCGTAACGTTCGATCTCTGTGCCAGGATAACGTTCACGTATCCTGAGTTCCAAATACACACACAAAACCCCCCACAAATAATTTAAATCTTATTCAAGTATGACGCATCAAAGAAATACCGTAAAAATTGCAGACACTCACCTCTTGAGGTGGAAGCGGAGGTATCTGAGAATGGCCCGACTTGGTAGGAAGGTGCAGCTCATGCAGGTGAGCAGATGCCAGTGAGCTCTATTGGCTGGGCTGTTAGGCTGAGGCACATGATTGGTTTGCTTGATCACCTGACAATATACCTAAGGAGAAATGTAAGCAGTTCGAGCAGCGGTCAGCAACCTCTACTATGAAAAGAGCCATTTTAAGCTATTCTTGTCCAAAAAAATCTGCAGGGAGCCACAAAACCTATTTCTGCCTTAAAAAAAGAATAAAAGATCCAAATAAAACTGCAACATTGCTGTCGTGAACAACTTTTTATTAATTTACAACTTTTTAAAGGTAAATTTGATATTTTTCACTTAAATTTGCAACTTACAGTATCTCATAAATTTGAAGACATTTTCCCTCTGAACTGCTAATTTTTTTTCCTCCCAAATATGAAAGTTTTCAGGAAGATGCAAATTTAACATTTTTTCAATGTAAATTTACAACTTTTCTCATTAATTTGCAACTTTATTCTTGTGAATGTGCATAATTCTCTCAAATTTGTGACATTGTTCTCTTTAATTTGCAGCTTTTTAATTGTAAATTTGCAACAATTTGTGACTTTTTTAAAAATTGCAACTTTTTTCATAAAATCTGGGGCTTTTTTTCTTGGAAATGTGTAGTTTTTTCCTCATTTTTTTAAAAATTTAGAAGTTTTCATATAAATTTCCATTTTTTTTCCTCTTTAATTTTGAACTTTTTCTTGTAAATTCACAATTTTGTTCTTATAAATAAGCAACATATTCTCATAAATTTTGGTCAGTTTGCTCTTTGTGGACTACATCTCAGCTTCCAACACCATCATCCCAGACCTCCTGATCAACAAACTGCACCTCCTCCAGACCCCCTTCCTCCCACCACCTGCTCCTGGGTAAAAAAAACGTTCTCAGCAACCGCCAACAAACAGTCAGACTTGGCCCCCACCACTCCTCCACACTGTCTCTCAGCACTGACTCCCCTCAGGGCTGCGTGCTAAACCCACTACTTATTCCCTGTACACCTTTGAGTGCAATCCAACCCACTCAACCACCATTATTGTGAAGTACACGGATGATACCACCTTGGCCGAGCTCATCACTGACGTCAATGAGAAGGCATACAGGGCGGAGGTAGAAAATCTGCTGCTGTGGTACCAAGCAAACAACTTGAAACTGAATGTCCAAAAAAAACAAAGAACTCATACTAAACTTCAGAAAGAACAGACAGGACCCCCCCCCCCCCCCCCAAATGGTGACTGCATGGAAACCGTCCCCACCCTCAGGTTCCTGGGCACCCACATCTCCTCTGACCTGTCCTGGACTGTCAACACCAAGGCCCTGGTGAAGAAAGCCCAGCAGCGGCTGCACTTTTTCCATGTCTTGAGGAAGAACAACCTGGACCAGAAGCTGCTGCTGGCCTTCTACTGCTGCTCAGTGGAGAGCACGCTCACCTACTGTCTGGGTGTGTGGTACGCTGGCTCCACGGCTGAGAACAGGAAGGCTGTGCAGAGGGTCATCAACACCGCCCAAAAAATCATTGTCAGCCCTCTGCCCTCTTTGGAGGACATCTCCAGATCCTCCTGTCTCAGGAAGACCAAGGCCATCACAGGAGACCCCTCACATCCGGCTTCGAGAGAGAGCAGACGCCTTTTCTAATCCTCTCTTTTCCCTTCTGATCCCAGCTTGCAATGTTGCGTTTTTGTCTGTGTTTAGTCGCTCTTCTTCTGCTGAATCTTAATCTAAACGGAAATCATGGATTTGGTAGCGGCTTAAACGTGCTATTGTCACTATTTTTTCAACAAGAATCGGGCCAAGGGGGAGCCCAAGAATTGGAACCTGCTGAGTGTATGATTCGACTGGAGATGCAGAAGACATCTATTGGCTACGACACAGGATTCTATTTTTGGCTCTGGAGTTTCCTGGTGTTTGTTTCAAAACTGAAGGTGGAGAGCTGTTTAAAATGCGGATCCAGGCAAGCTTCTTCACCAATTCGACTAGTTGGAGAGGGCACGAGGCGGCATGGTGAACTGAATGGAGATTCAGATGGTGGAATACATCTTGAAGTCGCTAGTGCTCTTCAGAGTATGTTAATGTTTAAGCCTGCACATGGAAATTCTGAAGCACAGAATTGCTCGGGTGAGGAAATTCTATTCTCTGAGTGCTGTGCAGATTTGACCTTCATTGGTGCCCGGTATTTACATTCCTCCTGCAAGATAAGCGGTAGGAGCGGCTCTTAACCCAAGCAATCGACAGACAGCTGCTGTTTTCAGCGGATGAACTTCTCAGGGACAGTCCATGTGCCTTCATTTGCAAGCGAAGAGACAGACTCCGGACTTGTTTATAAGTCACATGACTTTAACATCTATCTACTGCCTGGAGGCGCCCTCTGCTGTTCACTAGCAACTGTCACACCTACACTACACAAATGCACACAACATTACACGAACTGACACACATATACTGACTCATATATACACTGCCTCTCTCAACTCTTGTTTGTGTGATCTATATTGTCTGCTAATTGTCTGCTAATTGTGCATGAGGGTTTTTTTTCTGTGTAGTCAAAATTTGGCTCATTGAGCTTTATATGAGCTTATACGAGCGTTATTCTGATAACTATGTTTTTTTTCTCTCTCCTATTGTGTTTTCCTCCCCCTCCCTTCCCCTCTTTACCTCCACTGTATGACAGGCGCCTTGTATGGCGCCGCGTCATTGGATGCGCCTAATGTGCGCGTCCAATGTCAAGTCAAATTCCTCGTATGTTTACTTGTAAATATACTTGGCAATAAAGCTGATTCTGATTCTGATTCTGACATCCCGCCCACCATCTGTTTGACCTGCTTCCCTCAGGATGACGGTTCAGATCAATCAGGTCCCACACCTCCAGACTGACAAACAATTTCTTCCCCTGCAAACAGTCAGAGGTCCCACCCCCTCCCTTTTGAACACTCACATGCACAGAACTGAGGACCTTTTAATTATTACAATAACACACCTGTCTTTGTACTCCGCACTTTCATGTATATTGATCCAACCGTGAAACCACTATTATACCTGTGTATATTTTTCCGTAATCCTGGGCCATTTCATTCAATCGTGTGTTCAATTGTGTGTTCTACACTCCACACTTTTATGTACATTGTTTCATCCATGAAGCCACTACCATACCTACAGTGGGGAAAAAAAGTATTTAGTCAGCCACCAATTGTGCAAGTTCTCCCACTTAAAAGATGAGAGAGGTCTCCAATTTTCATCATAGGTATACCTCAACTATGAGAGACAAAATGAGAGAAAAAAAAAATCCAGAAAATCACATTGAAGGATTTTTAATGAATTAATTGGTAAATTCCTTGGTAAAATAAGTATTTGGTCACCTACAAACAAGCAAGATTTCTGGCTCTCACAGACCTGTAACAACTTCTTTAAGAGGCTCCTCTGTCCTCCACTCGTTACCTGTATTAATGGCACCTGTTTGAACTCGTTATCAGTATAAAAGACACCTGTCCACAACCTCAAACAGTCAGACTCCAAACTCCACTATGGCCAAGACCAAAGAGCTGTCAAAGGATACCAGAAACAAAATTGTAGACCTGCACCAGGCTGGGAAGACTGAATCTGCAATAGATAAGCAGCTTGGTGTGAAGAAATCAACTGTGGGAGCAATTATTAGAAAATGGAAGACATACAAGACCACTGATAATCTCCCTCGATCTGGGGCTCCACGCAAGATCTCACACCGAGAGGTCAAAATTATCACGAGAACAGTGAGCAAAAATCCTAGAACCACACGGGGGGGCCTAGTGAATGACCTGCAGAGAGCTGGGACCAAAGTAACAAAGTCTACATCAATAACACACTACGCCGCCAGGGACTCAAATCCTGCAGTGCCAGACGTGTCCCCCTGCTTAAGCCAGTACATGTCCAGGCCCGTCTGAAGTTTGCTAGAGAGCATTTGGATGATCCAGAAGAGGACTGGGAGAATGTCATATGGTCATATGAAACCAAAATGGAACTTTATTGTAAAAACTCAACTTGTCGTGTTTGGAGGAGAAAGAACACCATACCTACTGTGAAGCATGGGAGTGAAAACATTATACTTTGGGGCTGTTTTTCTGCAAAGGGACCAGGACGACTGATCCGTGTAAAGGAAAGAATGAATGGGGCCATGTATCGTGAGATTTTGAGTGAAAACCTCCTTCCATCAGCAAGGGCATTGAAGATGAAACGTGGCTGGGTCTTTCAGCATGACAATGATCCCAAACACACCGCCTGGCAACGAAGGAGTGGCTTTGTAAGAAGCATTTCAAGGTCCTGGAGTGGCCTAGCCAGTCTCCAGATCTCAACCCCATAGAAAATCTTTGGAGGGAGTTGAAAGTCCATGTTGCCCAGCGACAGCCCCCAAACATCACTGCTCTAGAGGAGATCTGCATGGAGGAATGGGCCAAAATACCAGCAACAGTGTGTGAAAACCTTGTGAAGACTTACAGAAAACGTTTGACCTCTGTCATTGCCAACAAAGGGTATATAACAAAGTATTGAGATGAACTTTTGTTATTGACCAAATACTTATTTTACCGAGGAATTTACCAATTAATTCATTAAAAATCCTTCAATGTGATTTTCTGAATTTTTTTTTCTCATTTTGTCTCTCATAGTTGAGGTATACCTATGATGAAAATTGGAGACCCCTCTCATCTTTTAAGTGGGAGAACTTGCACAATTGGTGGCTGACTAAATACTTTTTTTCCCCACTGTATATATTTCCATAATCCTGGGCTATTTTTATTTCAGTCATGTGTTTAATTGTGTGTTCTGTAACTGTGTTTTATCTAAGCCTTCTCTCATACTTAATTGCACAGTAGCCTGGTGGAGCACCCACAATTTCTTTGTACTGTACAAATGTACAATGACAATAAAGTCTATTCTATTCTATTCTAATTCTTTTCTATAATAGTCAGAGGTGGTGCAACAAAATATTGTCAAGTTTTTCTTTTTCAATTTACAGCTTTTTCTTGTACATTAGTGAAATTATTCTGTCATAAGTTTGTGACAGTTTTTCTGTAAATTTGTCAGTTTTTCAAAACCATAAGGAGCCACTGAATATGGGCAAAAGGCAACAGGTTGCAGACCCTTGGGTTAGAATGTCTGCACATCCAGTACACATTAATTATCTTTTCAGCATGTGGAACAGCCTCTTTAATATCTTAATACATTTTTGTGAATAAAAGTACCTCATCCCTGAGTGGGCGCAGGTCCTGGCAGGTCTGCAGGATGCCCTGGATGATGGGCACCGTGTCTGCCAGCGTCTCCATCTCTTGCAGTGAGTTGAAAACTCGGACGGCTTCATCCTGCAGGCTGGCATAACCCTGCTGCCTGTGTACTGCAGCCACAAAACCAAAGGCAGAGAAGGTCAATAGAGACAAAGAAATATTAGTAAGTAATAAACATGTGGAGTGTGGATAACACCCAACATGACAGCAATAACAAAAATAAATAAATGAATGGTTATATCCTTGAACTTTTTGCTTACATTTAGAGCCTTTTTAAAAGTATGTCAGCGTGAGCAACAGTGAATTAGGGTGAGTCAAATCCAACATTATTGCTTTACTGAAAAATATATTTTTTAACACATACTGTAGATTTGATTTTAATATGAATGACAGAAGAGCTCCCCAAAAGTGAAGTCCACGCATCTTCATCCCCCTCTGCCAGCTGGTTGCAGAAAGACTTTTAGCCCCACCTTACTCCATTACTGTGTCACATTTTGCCAAACTTAAACTCAAATATTTTAAATAAGCTGGTTTCTATCCTCTTAGTTACTTTCTATCATGGTGATGATAGGAAGTATCAGGAAGCCATTTTAAAAAATGGTGGCGCTGCGAGAAAGCTAAAAAGGACTAAAAGTGAGACACACGGGCCCTCATTTATCAAATGTGCGTCAGACAGAAAACTGGTTATACGATCCTTTCAATGCAAAGATCAGTTTACCAATCTGAACATGATCGTACGGTGTGCTCAAATCCGATGTCGGCTCTGAACTTGTGTACACAAATTTTCAAGTCACTGTACACTCGCAGTGCAGCAGAGAAACCTGCTGTGTGGGAGAATTATTTGATCATATCAAATTATAGTGAACAGTGCAACCTTTCAGGTGATATGTTTGCCTTTTATATATTTAGATGAGAGTTTTGACAATTTACTTTAAAGACTAAAGAGGCTGCTCTAAGTAATTACAAATGTTTTATCCATATTTATGTCCATCCATCCATCTTCTTCTGCTAAATCCTTTTCGGGTCACAGGGGGGCATGGTGGGGGGCACCGCAGCAAATATTAAAATAGATTTGGGCAGATTTTTTTTTTTTTTAAATTAGTTATATGATGGAATGGAGAACAATGAATTAAACTTTTAGCTCTGAAATATTTTTTTACAGTTGCAATTGAGCTCAGGCTTTTTCCATTTGTCGTTTTATCAGTGTGTTTATATTTGTACTATAGGAACTCCTATGTGAGTACTGTGTTAAAATAATATTCTAAAAAATATTTATTTTATTTTTCTTAATTTTACAATAAATGTGCATTTATTATAATTTTATTTTATTTTTTTATTTTTTTTTACAAAATTTGACAACATTTTGTGTTGTGTAGTATCTGATAATAATTATCCCTTGCAAATTATCTGTTAACTCACTGGTAAAGCACAACAGAGTTTTGCACACAGAAGTGCCCGGCTGAGGTGACACACTGCATCACGTTTAAAAATAATTAAAAAAAAAAAAACTGCTGTAGGTTAGCAAGACAAATTCTGCTGCACACACCAGAGAAAATGTGGGGACATTATTTTATTTTGCCATATGTGCTTCTGCACAATATTACTGGGTGCCAAAGAGCTGTACCAAGCTGAGCCAATCCACAGAGCAGAAAGCTGTGCTGGAGAGGGGACATATTTCTGTACTTTGGGCGGCTGTGGCGCAGGTGAAGTGTGACCAACTAGTGATCGGAGGGGCATGGGTTCGATTCCCACTCTGTCTGCAGTGTACATGTCAAAGTGTCCTTGAGCAAGACACTGAACCCCCAGTTGCTCCTGGTGGCCAGGCTAGCACCTGTGTGTGTATGGCAGCTCTGCCGCCATCAGTGTATGAATGTGTGCATGAATGGGTGGATAGCAGGATCTGTAAAGCACTTTGGTCATCCAGAGATGAGAAAAAGCACTATATAAGTGAACGCCATTTACCACTTCTTAAACAGAGATGCACTCCAGCGACTCTAAAAACAGAATCAAAAACAAATGTGTATTGCCCAAAATGGTATATTGTGGCTTTTTATACACAAAAAATATTTCATTGCCATAGAATTGCTTGGAAAGGGCTTTTTACATCTTCCACCGACTAAAGTATGCACGGATCTATGAATGTTCTAATTAGCTCCACCCATACTCCCACCCACCAATAGCTGTAAGAAGAGGACTTTGGGCCAAGGCTCCAAGAAGGCAATCCAACTTGAGGAAGGATCATTCTCAGTGGAGCAGAAAGTGGCTGCCCAGCCCCGCTTGGAGGCTAGAGGGCTCCCCGCCGGTCTCTGGTTGCCACTCAAACACACTGCTTCCTTGTGTAACAGCATAGGGAAATCAAAAGAAATCAGCCAAGATATCAGGAAGAAAACTGTGGATCGCCACAAGTCTGGTTCATCCTTGGGTACAATTTCCAGATGCCTGAAGGTGCCATGTTCATCTGTTCAAACAATTACACGCAAGTACAAATACCACACCCTTTGTCACAGATACTGTTCATAATTTTTATGGACAAGGTTTCTAGGCGCAGCCAAGGAACAGAGAGTGTCATGTTTGGTGACCACAGGATCTCATCTCTGCTGTTTGCAGATGATGTTGTCCTGTTGGCTTCATTGAGCAATGACCTTCAGGTCTTGCTGGGACGGTTTGCTACTGAGTGTGAAGTGGCTGGGATGAGAATCAGCACCTCCAAGTCCGAGTCCATGGTCCTCAGCCAGAAAAGGATGGATTGTCCTCTCCAGGTTGGGGACAAGCTCCTGCCCGAAGTGGAAGAGTTTAAGTATCTCGAGGTCTTATTCATGAGTGAGGGGAGAATGGAACGGGAGATTGAAAGATGGATTGGAGCAGCATCTGTAGTGATGCAGACGTTGTACTGATCTGTTGTGGTGAAGAGGGAGCTGAGCTCTAAAGCAAATCTGTCGATTTACCGGTCAATCTACGTTCCTACCCTCACCTATGGTCATGAGCTTTGGGTAATGACCGAAAGAACGAGATCGCGGATACAAGTGGCTGAAATGAGCTTTCTCTGCAGGATTGCTGGACTCACCCTTAGAGATAGGGTAAGGAGCTCAGTCATCCGGGAGAGGCTCAGAGTAGAACCGCTGCGCCTCCACACCGAAAGGAGCCAGTTGAGGTGGTTTGGGCATCTGATCAGGGTGCCTCCTGGATGCCTCCCACTTGAGGTGTTTCAGGCACATCCCACTGGGAGGAGACCCTGGGGCAGACTCAGGATACGCTGGAGAAACTACGTCTCTCAGCTGGCCTGGGAATGTCTTGGAACCTTCTCTGAAAAGCTGGAGCAGGTGGCCAGGAAGTGGGAAGTCTGGGCTTCTCTGCTTGAACTGCTGCCTCCGTGACCCGGACCTCCAAAAAAGCAGTAGAAGATGGATGGATGGCTGGATGGATGGACAAATACCATGGGAATAGCCAACCATCATACCACTCCAGAATGATCTGTGTCCCAGAGATGAACGTGTTTTGGTGTGAACTGTGCGTATCAACTCCAGAACAAAAGCAAAAGACCTTGTGAAGATGCTGGCTGAAGTTAGAAAAAGAGTGTCATTATCCACAGTGAAACCAGTGGGCTGAAAGGCCACTCGCAAGGAAAAGGCCATTACTCCAAAAGCAACATAAAAAAGTGAGATTACAGTCTGCAAATGCACACAGGGACAAATACCTTAATTTTTGGAGACATGTGCTGTAGTCTGATGAAACTAAAATTGAACTGTTTGGCCATGATGACCATTGTTACATTTGGAGGAAAAAGGGGGAAGCTTGCAAGCCTGAGAACACCACCCAAAATGTGAAGTATGTGTTATGTCTGAAAATAACTGGATACAATGATGAGACTGGGTGCATAGTTGAACTCAGCTTTATTGTCTTCGGACACACAATACAGCCACCAGGCAGGGGCATCAGCAAAGAGGCCGAATAGAGATGCCCGCTGGTATTTACAGGGTGGTCTAGTGGCGGAAGACGAAGTGGCCACCACTACACCGCACTTCACAATAAAGCAACAATATTACGATATCACATCTCTCCCCCCCCCCCTGTAGAAAGTCCAAAACCACACATACAATTGAGACCCTCCCCAATTTAGGACCCGAATCACGCACTGAGGAAACTAGAACTGAGATCACTAAATGTCCTATCACATTCACACAACAAAACCTAAAACTAAGGGGGATGGGTGGACTACCGTCCTACCCCACATAGCAAGGTGGATTATTCTTCCACCTGTAACTAACTAAAAGTCCATTAATAACTTAAAACATTGCCATGTTCCTAAAATATAAACATACCCAGTGTGGGGAGCCTTGAATAACGAAACTGAGTTGCATTTAATCCAAGTTTATTTCAAGCAACATTCCCACAGTCTGCTCTCATCCCTGAGCAGAGAAAACAAGAGACTGGAGCACAGCAAAGTGCTCACCTTTAAACATTCTCACATCAAACAAACTCCCTCGCAGGGGAAGTCACACATCTCCACCATAAACCTTTTGTTCGCATTAATCAACCTTTTATTTACATTACTCCCCCCTCTCTCCTCTCGAGCCTCAGATGTCAGGAAGTCTTCTGTTCACACCTATAGGCTCCTTCATCGTCCTCTCGAGCCTCTGAGATCAGGGAGTCTTCTGTTCACACCTATAGGCTCCTTCATCGTGAGGTTAAATCACATATGTAGTGTCCAACATATAAATGTACCACAACACAGCCATACCCAGAACAATAACATTTTAGGGTTTTTTTGCTGTTTTTTTTTTTTTTTTTACATGCACATACATATGAACATCAGAACTAGTTAGCAAAATTTACATTACTGTCTCTTGGGCGGAAAAGGGTTGAACTGGCTTGGGGGCGGCCAGGACAGCCCCTCAGCAGACGTGCCCCTGGAAGCAGCAGGCTCCCAGAATAGTGGCTGATCTCATGGACGTAAGCGCCTCTCCTCATCACCACCGACTGCTGCTCTCGTACAGCCCCACCACCAGAAGCCTCTTCCCAGACATGCTGTAGCTCATTGACATGCCTCACTGAGCCCTCAGACAACCGGAAGTAAGCTGCGCTCAGCTAAGCCATGATGCGTAGGTGTTCCGCTGGATGTCGTCTGGCCCATATTTGCCGTGGACGCCCCATTTCTCGAACCTGGACTAAGTCCATGACCCTAAGCGGGGTTCTGCTCGGCCTGACATGGTGCTGCTCGGCATGCGGTCTCCCCGTGCCCGTCGGTCTGGAACCGTCCTCTTCTAAAGCCGTTGTAGCGGTCGCCATCGTAGCTGCCGATCCTCCATCCCTCTGCGGCCAAGCTCAAGAGGAATCGGGGGCTAGCACATTGGCGTCACTCGCCAACGCAGGTGTCTCACCACCATGCTCGGGACCCCCTTCTACCTTTTTCCGAGCGCCAGCACTGAGACCCTCCTGCGCCGAACCTGGGTGAGGCTGGTCCTGCTTGACCGCTGTGGTGCCCGTTAGTCCTTCGTCCCACACAACGTCATCCTCTACCACCGGAACCGGAGGGTTCCACTGGCCACGATCAGACCATTCCTCCCCAGCATCATCTTTAATGGCGAAACCCAGTCCATAAAACAAGTCACAGCCCATGATATTGTCGCCTTGGGCGACCACATGAAACGTGAAGTCAGCCATCGTCGCAGACTTGTACTGAACCATTAACTCCAACGTTCCAACCGTGCACAGCCTGTGACCTCCACAACCATAAGGCGGTGCTGGGTTAGCTTTTATCCTGTAGTGGGGAAAAAACGTCTTCGCCGTGGCTCAATTCAGCAATGACCTCTCCGCCCCCGTGTCGAGTAGCAGCGGCACTTCCACGCCGTCCAGTGTCACTGTGCAGAACGTGCACCCGTTGGTATTCAAGGACACCATGTGGATAGTTGTCGGGGGCAGGCGGTGTGGTTTCTCCCATGGGCTCTCTGGCTCAGAAACACAGCACACTGTAGCATAATGGTTCAAGCATCCACACTTGCCACAATGCTTCCCTCTAGCCGGGCATTCCCTAGCCTTCTATTGATGTTTTGCGGACCCACAACCCATGCACCAGGGTTTTCCTGGGGCAGACCTTCGGCTGGTAGCGTTGATTTTCATGTTGTCGTCGTCCAAGCTATCCTCGCTATCAGGGTCTGCTACTAATGCTGTGGCGGTAGGCTCCAGCAGTTGTGACTGGCGCCACTTTAGCTCCGAAGCTAGCTTGTCTGCGGTCTCCATTTGGAGAGCTAGCTTGACAGCCCTGGATAACATTAGGTCTCTTCGCGCCGTGAGTAGCCTAGCTCATAAAGTGGTGCTGTTCATGTGCTCCACCAGCTGGTCACATAACATTTCTTCCTTCAATGGCTCAAAACAACACTTGCTAGCTAGCAGCCTCAAGTCGGCGACAAACTGGCGGACTGGCTCACCCATACGTTGATGTCATTGTCAAAACTGAATCCTCTGGACAGTCACACTATCTGGGGGTTTGAAAATGGCTTTCTAGGAACTCGACCACGTCCTCAAACGAGTCCAAAGCCCCGAGTGTGCACAGGATACACTGGCCCACAATTCCCAAATTAAGTATCAGGAGCGCATGTGCTCTTCGCTTTTTTAGTTCACCCAGGTCGAGCGTGACGATGTAATTTTGGAAAGCCGCAAACCATTTTGGCCAGGGCACAGACGGCTCGCCCGGGAGCTCCAGGAAGGAATGAAGTGGTGTAATACACGCCTCCATAGTTTGTCCTCATCGCCAAAATGTTATATCTGAAAATACCTGGATACAATGATGAGACTGGGTGCACAGTCGAACTCGGCTTCATTGTCTTCGGACACACAATACAGCCACCAGGCAGGGGCATCGGCAAAGAGGCTGAATAGAGATGCCCGTTGGTATTTATAGGGCGGTGCAGTGGTGGAAGAGGAAGTGGCCGCCACTACACCGCACTTCACAATAAAGCAACGATATCACAGTATGGGGGAGCAGCATCATGTTGTGTGGGGGTGTTTTGCTGCAGGAAGGAATGGTGCACTTCACATAATAGATGGCATCATAAGGAAAGAACATGATGTGAAAATATTGAACCGACATCTCAAGACATCAGCCAGAAAGTTAAAGCTTGGGTGCAAATGGGTCTTCCAAATGGACAATGACCCTAAGCATATCACCAGATTAGTTACAAAGAGGCTTAAGGACAACCAAGTCAATGTTTTGGAGTGGCCATCACTAAGCCCTGATCTCAATCCCATAGAAAATTTGTGAGCAGAGCTGAAAAGACGAGTGCGAGCAAGGTAGCCTACAAACCTGACTCAGTTACATCAGTTCTGTCAGGAGGAATGGGCCAAAATTCCAGCAAACTATTGTGAGAAGCTTGTGGAAGGATACCCAAAACATCTGACACAAGTCATACAGTTAAAAGGCAATGCTACCAAATACTAAAGAAATGTCTTGTGAACTTCTGACTTTGAAGAAAGTAGCAAAAAATTCTCTAGCAAATATAAAAATCATTTAGCAAATAGAAATAATTTCAGTAATCCTAACTGACCTAAAAGACGAAAAGTTTAGTCTGATTTAATGTCAGACAGTGAGGAAAAAAAGGTTGTGTCGTTTTATACAGTGTATGTAAACTTCTGGTTTCAACTGTATGCTTTAAAATGAAAAATGGACAACATTTAATCAAACAATCATCGAAGCCAGGTGATACAGATTTAGATTATAAGCCTCAGCTGGAGATCAACTGGTCAAACCAATGGTGCTACACAGTACAGATCTCCTCCATAATGTGATTCTTTTGCATTTAAAGTGATTTTTGAGGTTAACAGACTATACTACATTACTTTTCCACTTCTCGTATAATAATGTCAATTTCTACTTCAGAAAAGTTTTTCTTTTTGTCGTCTTATGTTCCACTGTGTTGTTAATTCTGAGGGCGAAGCGTGGCCATGGTAAGATAATTTCCATCCACCAGATTTACCAATGAGTGAACATCATATGATGAGACTGAGCAGATACACACGCTTTTGTAAAAACCACATTGGCCTTTTCGTACAATCATATCTACACTCAAATGTGCACCGATTTCTGTGCATGTTTGATAAATGAGGGTCAATATGAATAAAGTCCAAGTGTATAATGTGTTGTTCGCCACTGTGCTGTCTCTGAGACTGCACTTCTGCTAATCAAAGGATGCTCCCCCATGCCATAAAGCCATGTGTATGTACAGTAAGTGCACAACAGCGGGGGGCAATCGCCTTTGTCATGGCACAGACCGACTGGTCCTTGTGAGAGTGTGTCTAGTGTGCTAATATTCCCCTGAGCACCGTCGTTATTCATTCATTTGTAACCGTGGTTTGACTGATAGGATCTACTCACAGCTAGTGACCTCTCCGTATGGGAGTGGCAGCAGAGGCGCGTGTAACGGATGCTGGGTGTATCTGAGGATGGGGTTCCTCCTGTACATCTGCTCCACAATTTCTGGGTTCACACTGTTCTCCTAAAAATACACAAAGAAGTACAAACATTTCACAAACATTTACAGTATATACTAACAAATTAAATGACCTGTTGTGCCTGTGTATGTGTTTTACTTTGATGTCTCTGATGAGCTGCAGGGTGGGTGTCTCTATAGGGGTCTTGCTGTCTATGACTCCCTGTATAGCAGCGGTCCATCTCATGGCCTCATTCAGCATCTTAGTATAAAGGCGGTAGGAATGTTTCCTTCCGTATACAATGATGTTCCAGTAGCCTGTGGAAGCAGAATCCATTCAGTAAATTTAGATGAAACCAAAAATAATTCCACAGAGGGGTTACTGTAATTAGGTTGTAAGAGAGCTGTGTGATAATTCTTGTTAATTTATTCTAATAAAAGCCAGTACATAGCACATTTTTCATGTGCATAATTAAAGAAACAAGAATCCCTCATGTAATCCCAACCTCTATGTACAGTATAATCCCTGATTAAATGAACAGTTCCTGCCTCTTTCTTTCATTCCCCCCTCACCTGTCTCTCTGTGCACACGCTCATCTGGCTGAATGACTGAGCACAGGGAGTTGAGGACCAGAGTTCCCATCTTTGAAGAGTTTTTCTCTGAGCTCTTGTAGTAATCCAGGGAGTTGTTGGTCAAAACAAACCAGCGCTTCTTCAGCTTCAGAGAGGTGCTCTTAGTGTTCGTCTTCATCTCCTTTTGGAGCCAGCCTGATGTGACAGAAAGATGAAAACCAATGTAAAATTAAAAGTTTGAAGAAAATACCTTATCATTTTACCAGCATAATCAATGGAATTAGACTGCTGATATTTTTGGTGCAAAAAAGAAAAAAAAATGGTATCTTGGATTTTTGCTTACTGCAGCTTTAATGTTCTACTGTGGTGGACCACCACTCTCACCCAGTGATTTGGGGAGTAAGGGGAAAGGGCAGGAAATGTAAATGTATGCGCCTGGGGCAGGAGATGTAAATGTAGGCGTCTTGGCGCCCAGGGGGGAGAAATGTGTAAATATATGCACCTTGACACCAGGGGCAGGAGGTGTAAATGTATGCGCTCTTGGGGCCAAGGAGGAGGAGGCAGAAGGTATAAATATATACGCCTTGGTGCCAGGAGTTCACTCTTTTTGTTGGAGTGAATAAAGTTCTGAATCGGCAGCTCTCGTGTCTGGTCACATCATTCCTCCACACTGGTGACCTACAACGTGAGAATGCTCAGGCTGGAAAACGAAGCATGCCCCTCTTCGGGAACACCCACACTAGGGTTTCCCCCCGAGACCCTGGCCTCATTTGCCATGACAATCAAGTTCCCGGACTTCTGGTTTCATGAGCCGCTTTCCTGGTTCATCCACATGGAAGCTCAGTTTGCTCTCCGTGGAATTTCTGTTGACAACACGAGGTACCATTATGTGGTGGCTTTGCTAGACCCGCGCTCCACTCAGCATGCCATGAGCCTGCTCCGAGACCCCCCACCACAGGGGGAATACGACGCTCTCAAACAGCTGCTGTTATGGTGTTACACTCTCTCCGACGGAGAGAGAACGGAGAAGCTCCTCTCCCACTCTGAGTTAGGTGATGATTGGGCTGTGGAGTTAATGGAAAGTATGCTGGCGTTGCTGGGCACAGATGACGGATCTTTCCTCTTCACCCATCTCTTCCTGAGGAAACTGCCGGTTTCGGTGCAGACAATTTTGGCCAACTCACCGCTGCTGGTGGCCAGGGACTACCACGTGCTGGCAGAAGACACAGACCACATTATCCTGGTGAATAGGAGTTTCAGCGTCCAGGCAGTGAGACTGGGATCTTCGGCGGAGTCCACTGAGGTTGAGGGGCCGAAGGTTGTGGCCCGGACAGCCACTCGGAGATGCCGGGACAGCCACTAGGAGACGCCGGAACGGGAAGGTGTGTTTCTATCATCAGCGTTTTGGCACCAACGCCCAGCGTTGTCTCCTTGCCATGCCGTTTCAAGATGCTGGGAAACAGGCCAGCCAGCGATCAGTAGCAGCTACGACCGCTGGCAAAAGGGAGAAGCTGCTTTTCATCGAGGACACACATTACAGGAGACAGATTTTGGTCAACTCTGGTTCCCAGAAGAGTCTTATTTTGCCTGTTCGGTGCTGATAGACCGGCTGAAGGCTGTGGCCCGTTATTAACGGCCTATCAAGACTTTTGGAGAAAGGTCAGTGACTGTGTGTTTGCATGGACGCAACTACAAGTGGGACTTTGTGGTAGCTGCCTGCTCGGTTCCTATGTTAGGTGCTGATTTTCTGTGTGCGTATGGTCTCCTCGTAGATGTTGCTAATAGACATTTGGTGGATGCTATGTTTTTTTCTTCACTGCCTTGTATGACTTGGGGAGCTGGGCCACTAACACATGCTAATTTTTTAGCCTCGGGGGATGTGTATCAATGTTTGCTTTCGGAGTTTCCCGCGCTCACGGTGCCTACCTTTTCCGCTACTGTGACCAAGCATGGGGTTGAGCATTTTATTACCACAAAGGGTATGCCGGTTTTCACGCGCCCGCACCGCCTGGACACAGCTAAGCTAGCCATCACGCGGGAAGAGTTTGCTAACTCGGAACGTTTGGGGATTGTTAGACACTCCAAGAGCCCTTAGGCATCCCCGCTGCACATGGTGCCCAAGTCCGATGGTTCGTGGCGACTGTGCAGTGATTTCCGTCGCCTGAACAACATCACCGAGCACGACCGCTACCCCATCCCACACATTCAAGATTTTTCGGTGCACCTGGCCAGAATGTGCATTTTTTCTAAAGTGGATCTGGTCCACGTCTACCACCAGGTCCCGGTTCACACCAAAGTCGCCCCAAAATGGCTGTCATAACACCTTTCGGCCTTTTCGAGTTTCTTTGCCTGCCGTTCGGGCTGAAGGGTGCAGCTCAGACTTTTCAGAGGATGATGGACGTGGTGCTCTGCGACTTGCTGTTCGTGTTCATCTACCTAGATGACATTCTGGTGGCTAGCGCATCCGAAGAGGAGCACCTCTCCCATCTGAAACAAGTTTTCCATCGGTTGGAAGCACACGGACTAATAGTTAATCCAGCAAAGTGTCAGTTCGGGCTGCCGGTGATCGATTTCTTGGGCCACAGCATCTCATCTGAGCTCGCGATTCCGCTGCCGGATAAAGTACGGGCGGTGTCAGATTTCCTGCGTCCACAGACTGTGAGGGCACTGCAGGAATTTTTGGGGATGGTCAAGTTTTACAACCGTTTCCTTCCTCGGGCAGCCCAGTTGCTGCAACCGCTGTATGGCGCGCTCAAGAAGAAGAAACCCGGGGATAGCATCGACTGGATCCTCGATAGGGTCCAGGCCTTTGCAGGCACCAAAGCTGCACTCACCAATGCAGCTTTGCTGGCCCACTCATCCCCATTGGCGCAGATTGCGCTTACTACAGACGTGTCTGACGTCGCAGTAGGAGCAGTGGCGGAACAATGCATCTCCGGTTCGTGGCAACCTTTTGCCTTTTTCAGCCGTACTCTGCACAACGAGTGTAAGTATAGCACCTTCGACAGAGAGTTGTTGGCCCTCTACATGGCCACGCGTCACTTCCAGTTTTGGCTCAAGGGTCTCAAATTTACCGCATTTGTCAACCACAAGCCTCTAACCTACGCAATGTCCAAAATCTTGGAACCGTGGTCGGCACGGCAGCAGTGTCACCTAGCCACAATATCAGAGTTCACTACCAACATTCAGCATGTGGCCGGTAAGCTCAATGTTGTGGCAGACTGTTTGTCGCGTGCGCTCGTCTCCAGTCTACGTGGGTATTGATTTTTCCGCCATGGCTGCCGACCAACCGGGGGACCCGGACATTTGCGCGCTCCGATCCATGAGTACAGAACTTAAACTGGAGAACAAGGTGGTACATGAGGGTTGCCCCCCCTTGCTTTGCGACGTCTCCACCGGCCGTCCCCACCCGGTTGTTACGGGCTCTTGGTGCCGCCGCGTTTTCGAGTCTGGCCACTCTCTCTCACACTGTGGCGTATGGGCTTCGGTTAAGCTGGTGGGGTCTAAATTCGTCCGACCCCACTTACACAAGGATATGAAGGAGTGGGCTGCGGCATGTGGTGCGTGCCAGTGGGCTAAGATTCAGAGGCACACCAAGGCCCCCCTCGATCCTTTCCGGATTCCACGCAGGAGGTTCGACCACGTCCACGTGGATTTAGTGGGCCCTCTTCCACCGTTGCAGGGTTTCACGCACCTTTTGACGATAGTGGACCGCACCACGCGTTGGCCAGAGGCAGTTCCGCTGGCTTCCACCACATCTGCCGATGTTGCCCACGCGTTTTTGTCATCCTGGGTTGCACGTTTCGGTTCCCTGTCGGACATCACCTCCGACAGGGGTCCCCAGTTCGTTTCAGAATTCTGGTCCATTATGGCCGAGAGCCTGGGGGGGGTCAAAGTTCACCGTACCACCGCATACAACCTGCAGGCTAATAGTTTGTGCGAGAGGTTCCACAAGTCACTTAAAGCTGCGTTCAGAGCCTTGTTGACCCACACAAATTGGGTCGACCGCCTGCCTTGGGTCCTACTGGGGTTGCGCTCTGTGCCCAAGGAGGATTTGGCATCTTTCCTGGCAGAGCTCATTTTTTGTCAACCGTTGCTGATCCTGGGTGAATTTTTGCCGGAAAGTCCCGCGCCCGGTCCCGACTCGTCCACACGCCTTTTTCCTAGGGCAGAGGCAAGTAGCGTTCCGGGGCCGGTGCACCATTGTTTTCTCGCACTTTCACTCCAAAGCGTTCGGAGAACGCCAAGTTTGTTTTCATCAGACACAACACCCACAGAGCCCCGCTGCGTCCACCATATGACGCCCCTTTCAGACTTTTGGAAATGGGGGCAAAACATTTTGTGCTGGATTTTGGGGGATGCAGGGAAACCATCTGTATAGACAGACTTACAGTGGGGCAAAAAAGTATTTAGTCAGCCACCAATTGTGCAAGTTCTCCCACTTATAAGATGAGAGAGGTCTCCAATTTTCATCATAGGTATACCTCAACTATGACAGACAAAATGAGAAAAAAAATTCCAGAAAATCACATTGAAGGATTTTTAATGAATTATTTGGTAAATTCCTTGGTAAAATAAGTATTTGGTCACCTACAAACAAGCAAGATTTCTGGCTCTCACAGACCTGTAACTTCTTCTTTAAGAGGCTCCTCTGTCCTCCACTCGTTACCTGTATTAATGGCACCTGTTTGAACTTGTTATCAGTATAAAAGACACCTGTCCACAACCTCAAACAGTCAGACTCCAAACTCCACTATGGCCAAGACCAAAGAGCTGTCAAAGGACACCAGAAACAAAATTGTAGACCTGCACCAGGCTGGGAAGACTGAATCTGCAATAGGTAAGCAGCTTGGTGTGAAGAAATCAACTGTGGGAGAAATTTTTAGAAAATGGAAGACATACAAGACAACTGATAATCTCCCTCAATCTGGGGCTCCACGCAAGATCTCACCCCATGGGGTCAAAATTATCACGAGAACAGTGAGCAAAAATCCCAGAACCACATGGGGGGACCTAGTGAATGACCTGCAGAGAGCTGGGACCAAAGTAACAAAGGCTACATCAGAAACACACTACGCCGCCAGGGACTCAAATCCTGCAGTGCCGGACGTGTCCCCCTGCTTAAGCCAGTACATGTCCAGGCCCGTCTGAAGTTTTCTAGAGAGCATTTGGATGATCCAGAAGAGGATTGGGAGAATGTCATATGGTCAGATGAAACCAAAATAGAACTTTTTGGTAAAAACTCAACTTGTCGTGTTTGGAGGAGAAAGAACACCATACCTACTGTGAAGCATGGGGGTGGAAACATCATACTTCGGGGCTGTTTTTCTGCAAAGGGACCAGGACGACTGATCCGTGTAAAGGAAAGAATGAATGGGGCCATGTATCATGAAATTTTGATTGAAAATCTCCTTCCACCAACAAGGGCATTAAAGATGAAACGTGGCTGGGTCTTTCAGCATGACAATGACCCCAAACACACCGCCCGGGCAACGAAGGAGTGGCTTCGTAAGAAGCATTTCAAGGTCCTGGAGTGGCCTAGCCAGTCTCCAGATCTCAACCCCATAGAAAATCTTTGGAGGGAGTTGAAAGTCTGTGTTGCCCAGCGACAGCCCCAAAATATCACTGTTCTAGAGGAGATCTGCATGGAGGAATGGGCCAAAATACCAGCAACAGTGTGTGAAAACCTTGTAAAAACTTACAGAAAACATTTGACCTCTGTCATTGCCAACAAAGGGTATATAACAAAGTATTATGATGAACTTTTGTTATTGACCAAATACTTATTTTACCGAGGAATTTACCAATTAATTCATTAAAAATCCTTCAATGTGATTTTCTGTTTTTTTTTTTTATTATTTTGTCTCTCATAGTTGAGGTATACCTATGATGAAAATTGGAGACCTCTCTCATCTTTTAAGTGGGAGAACATGCACAATTGGTGGCTGACTAAATACTTTTTTACCCCACTGTAAGCCCGCTTATGTGTTGGCAGATGAGCAGGTGGTGCTGACCCAGGCTCTCCGGCGTGGACGCCTGCCTGCGGTGGGTTCACAGGTTGGTTTTCCCCCTTCAGAGGACTGCTCACCGGAGACTGAGTCTTTTCCCTCCACACCTCGACAAGAAGATCCTTCGGTTGGCCCGGCTGCTCCACATTACAGCCGTTACGGGCAATTGCTCAAGCCCAAGGTACTGGAGAGTTAAGACCCCTTCTGGGTGTTCGGGACGGGGGGGGCGCATGTGGTGGACCACCAGGAGGTCCTACTCTCACCCAGTGACTTGGGGAGTAGGGGGAAAGGGCAGGAAATGTAAATGTATGCGCCTGGGGCAGGAGATGTAAATGTAGGTGCCTTGGCGCCCGGGGGGGGGGGGGGGAGAAATGTGTAAATATATGCGTCTTGACACCTGGGGCAGGAAGCGTAAATGTATGCACTTTTGGTGCCAAGGAGGAGGAGGCAAAAGGTATAAATGTATACGCCTTGGCGCCAGGAGTTCAGTCTTTTTGTTGGAGTGAATAAAGTTCTGAATTGGCAGCTCTCGTGTCTGGTCACATCATTCCTCCTCACTACATACTATATATCACTTTCTATGTATGACTAAATGTTGGCAAATTGCCCTATTCCCACTTTTCAGTCCGTAAAATATACAGAGAAAGTATAGAAATACATATAAAAGCTTGAAAATGGTCAAAACGTTCACCTCTAACAAGGAACTCCTGTCCATCTGTCCTGGAGTCTCCTTTGGGTTTCTGCAGCAGACTGATCCAGTGATGCATCTCCTCTGGTGTGTCACTGTTGCAGTGGATCACACGGTTAGCTGTAATGATGACGAAAGAGTTGGGCCTGCAAACATGACGTGAGGGAAAAAAATCTTAGCTCCACTTGCTTGTTGTTGGTTGTATTAATTTGAATAGTAAATGGATTTTAGGTTCAAATCAATAATGGTCACAGTTGTGTGTCATGTATGCAAATTTCATAAAAGGGCACAGCTGGAAATAAATAAACAATAAATGCAAACTAGTTTTTCATGTGCTTGCTATTGCATAATAATTCAGTAAGCATATAATATTCCAGTTATGTTCTTCTAGTCCCTGACTTTTTTTGAAGGGCAAGGTGTACAAAATCTGTATCCAGGAAATTTCTAAAGTTCTTTTCTTGCAAATTTGCACAATTTTACTTGTAAATTTGCAGCTTTTTATGTAAACCTATTTTAGTAAACTTGACATTTTTTCTTGAAAATTTGTGTTTTGTTCTCTCATTGATTCCCAACCTTTTCATTACATATTTGCAGCTCTTTTAATCACAAATTTATACTATTTTTAATCCTAAAATAGTCCGAAGTGTGTCACAAAGTTGCTACTTTGTGTAAATTTGTGACTTCATTATGGCAAATTTGTGATTTTATTGTCATGTACATCTTTTTTAGCCTAAATTTGCATCTTGCATTTAAATTTGTGACTGCTATTAGAAAATCTCTTTGCTTTAATACACTCTCATCTGTTTAAAGATGACCTATTGTATAACCATCACTGCATTGTAATTGCAATCATAGCAGTTTTTAACTGTGTTCCTCCAATATAAGATATTCAAGGAATGTGTCAAAGCAAGGGATAGTTCTTTCATCACTGTACAACCCCTCGTAAAGTTATTTAATCAATATTCTTTGTGGATGTTTATTTATCTCTTTTATTTGGTACAAAATAAATCACAGATCCTGATATAATCACAGCTTTCTTTCTTTTTTTCTCTGATGATGATGATCAAACTCACCGATCAGGGTTGTCTGAAGCACAAACCGAGTCGATTAACCCGACATCCAGAGTTCCCTGAACAAAAGAGGAAATGTTTTAAAACCTAATTTAGTGTGCTGACAGTTAATTTTAATGGTAACATTTTTATCTATATATTTTTTTATGAAACCATGAAATAATAATTAAGTTTTTTTAAGACGAACCACAGCATTTTTGGGGTTGGCCTGCTCATGGGACATCTCCAGCAGCTGCTCAGGAGTGCACACTCGGACCTTACTGAGTACGTTAAACCAGCCACTACACACACAGAAAACAAAAACATGCAATCACATATAAATTACTTAAATACAAACAGGATCCTGTCTTAAATATGTGGACATAATAATAACACCTTGCATCTTCAGGGGACTCGGCAAACACTTGATATGTCCTCTCATCTGTCACAATGTTCAGAGCGTTTTCCTTTTCATGATTATCCACAATCTCCCTGTAAAACCAAAGTTTACCAACAGTGAATAACAACTTCACTCACCAGTTTGTGAGGTTTTTCTGTTAAATTTTTAAATCTTTTTTCAGAAATGTTTTTCTCCTATTTTTTTCTTGAAAATTTACCACTCTTGCTTTGTAAATTTTAAAATGTTTCAAATAATTTTGTTGATAGATAGATAGATGTACTTTATTGATCACAAACTGGTAAATTGCAGTGTAACAGCAGCATGACAGTAGAAAACCAAACGACAGAAACACACGCATGACAGATAAAGGGATTACCTATGGAAAGTAAAACGCTACTATAAAAACCTATATATGTACATCATAGCTTAATATATGATGACCCGTATAGACACATGAATCATACCCGCTGCACAATGCAGGACTATCAGGAGCAGAGTGAAATGTGAGGTGCCAGTTAAACTGTAAGGTGCAGTATGGCAGCATAGTTATGACCAGAATACAAAATCATAGTGAGTTATTGTACAGTGAAATGGCATGCAGCAGGAAAGATTTGCTGTACCTGGCCGTTTGACAGCAAAGCTGTAGTAGTCTACTGGAGAAAGTGCCCCGCTGTCTGTCCAGTGTGTGGTGGAGGGGGTGATTAGGATTGTCCATGACAGATCGCAGTTTATTTAGTGTTCTCCTCTCCACCACTGTCTCAAAGGTCTCAGGTCTGAGACCAGTTACAGAGTCAGCCCTCTTGATAATCTTGTCAAGTCTGTTGGTGTCGCTGGCCCTGATACTGCTACCCCAACAGACAGCAGCAAAGAAGATGGCGCTGGCAACAATGGTCTGGTAGAAAAGTTCCAGCATCCTGCTACACACGTTGAAGGATCTCAGCTTCCTCAGGAAGTAGAGTCTTCTCATCCCCTTCTTGTGCGCAGCATCGGTGTTGGATCTCCAGTCCAACCTGTTGCTGATCCTGACACCCAGATATTTGTAGTCCTCAACCCCCCACCCCCACCCACACACACACATCCTACCCCCCTAATCTGCAATAGCTGAGAAGGCATCCTCTTCTTCCTGAAGTCAATCACCATCTCTCTGGTCTTGCTGATATTCAGCCTCAGGTGATTCTGTTCTGTACACTCCACAAATCTGTCTGCCAGTGCCCTGTACTCCCCCTCCTCTCCCCCTCTTATACACCCCACACCAGCTGAGTTGTCAGAGAATTTCTGCAGGTGGCATGACTCTGTGTTGTACTGAAAGTCAGTGGTGTATAAGGTAAAGAGAAAAGGACAGAGCACAGTCCCCTGTGGAGCTCCCGTATCACTAACCACCACGACAAGACACTGCCCACCCAGACAAACTGTGGCCTGCCTGTTAGGTAGTCAGTAATCCAGGAGATCACAGAACTGTCGACCCCCATCACTCGCAGCTTCTCACCCGGTAGCAGTGGTTGGATGGTGTTAAAGGCACTGAAGAAATCAAATAAAGTGATTCTCACAGTGTCTCCTCCACCATCCAGGTGCAGATGGGCTCGTTTCAGCAGGTAGATAACAGCATTTTCAACTCCTAAATGGGGCCGATATACAAACTGCAGAGGGTCCAGCCAGGTCTTCACCTGTGGCCTCAGGTGGGCTAAGACCAGTCTCTCCAGGACCTTCATCACATGAGATGTGAGGGCAACTGGTCGATAGTCGTTCAGGTCCAATGGAGATGACTTCTTGGGGCGAGGAACCAGGCAGGATGTCTTCCACAGCACCGGTACTCTCTCCAGACTCAGGCTCAGGTTGTACAGGTGTTTCAGTACCACAGCTAGCTGGTTGGCACAGGTCCTCAGGATCCTGGCGGAGATGCCATCAGGGCCCGGTGCCTTTCGCTGACGGAGTCTCTCCAGCTGTTTCTTAACCTGGTCTGTAGTCACCGTGATGTGAGGGAGGGTCCTTGTGTCCCCCGAGGAAGAGGAGGGGGGTGAGAGGGGAGATGGAGAAAGGTGCTGCACAGGAGGGTGGGTGGGGAGGGGTGTGTGGGGGTCTGGCTGTGTTGTTGGGGTGACAGACTGTGAGTTGAACCTATTAAAAAACAGATTCAGTTCATCAGCTCTCTCTTGGCTCCCAGATGTCTGCTTGACTCTCCCTTTGCACCCAGTTATTTGTTTCATTCCCTCCCACACATCTTTAGCATTGTTTTGCCTGAGTTTATCTTCCAACTTCCTCCTATAATTGTTCTTGCATCTCCTCAGCATCTCTCTCAGCTCATGCTGCACTCTCCTCAGCTTCTCCTTGTCTCCAGCCCTAAAAGCTCTCTTCTTTTTGTTCAGAAGTGCTTTCAGGTCACTCGTGACCCATGGTCTGTTGTTGGAGACGCAGTGTACAGTCTGAGCTGGCATGGTCATGTCATCACAGAATCTAATGTATTCTGTGATGCAGTCGGTCATATTGTCTATGTCCACCCCATGTGGTTCACAGAGTACGCCCCAGCCTGTCATCTCAAAGCAATCCTGTAGTGCATCAGCAGCCTCCTGTGTCCACCTCCTTACATTCCATGTATAAGCAGGCTGCCTTTGCACAAGGGGAATGTACTTGGGTGATAACATGACCATGCAGTGATCCGATTTGCCAGTGGGGGGTAAAGCTGTTGCACTATATGCATCTCTGACATTGGCATACAGTAAATCCAGTGTTTTGTTTTCTCTGGTGGGACAGTCAACAAACTGGTGAAAGTTTGGTAATGTTTTTGCCAGTGAGACATGATTAAAATCACCCGTGATGGCCATAAATGCGTCTGGGTGCTTCTCCAGTTATGTGGCCGCAGTGGAGCTGATGACATCACAGGCCACCGCTACGTCAGCTGACGGAGGGACGTAGACGATAATAATTAAGGCACACTTCATTTCTCGCGGCATATAATAAGGTCGCATACTCACAGCCAGCAGTTCAATGTCCAGGTTGCAGCACTTTTCCTTCACATAAATGTGTCCAGGATTACATCACCTTTCATTCACAAGAAGTGTCAATCCTCCTCCCCTCTTTTTTCTGCTATTTATCACATCTCTGTCCCCCTGTATAGTCTTGAAGCCAGGTATTGCTACGTTAACATCCGGGATCTGAGTGTAACCACATCTCTCTAAAACACATGATACTACACTCACGATACTCCTTTTGCGTCCTGACCAGCGCTGTAAGCTCATCTGTTTTGTTTCCGAGCGATCGCACGTTCCCGGTGATGACCATCGGCACAGCTGGTTTATGCTTCCTCCTCCTCCTCCTCCTCCTCACCTTAGCTCCAGCCCTTATGCACATACTGTACACTTGAATCGCTTTCTTATATGCTCTCTTAATGCTCTGCACTGTGTGTCTGTGTGTGTGTGTGTATATATATATTTTATAGTAATATGTACATATGTATATTAGCTGCTCTTGCTTGCTTGTTTTTTTCTTGCCTTCTGATTGTTGCTCTGAGTGTTGCTATCCCTGTGCTGTTGCAATCCTGGAATTTCCCCGTTGTGGGACTAATAAAGGCTTATCTTATCTTATCTTATACATTTCGACAGGTTAAAAATCTTGTATCTTCAAAGTCTTTTTTTTGACTAACTCTTTTTATTGGTCACCATTCATGCTTATGGAAATTTTTTGCTAATATCAAACGAATGAGAAATATTAGAAGAACCCATTTGAATAAATTTGCTAAATCAATCAGATGCAGAGTTTTTCTCATTTCCTGAAAAATGTCTGTTTTGAAGATACAAGATTTGGACCCAGCAGCAATGATTTGTGGGTTTTTGGTTTTTTTATTCATAGAAATGAGAAACTCTTTCCATCATAAATTTGTAGAAGACATTTGTGACTTTTTGCACATTTGAGATTTTATTCTCAAATTTGTCAAGTCAAGTCAAAGTTTATTTATATAGCACATTTAAAACAACCTCAGTTGACCAAAGTGCTGAACAGATACCAAAATATTCAAAGACTCAAGGATTTTTATTTGTCAATACTTCTATACGTACAGGGCATACAGGTGAATTGAAATGCTGTTTGTCTCTCGCTTAGTGGTGTGCACAATATATATAAGAAAAGAAGGAATAAGGATGAAAACCAACAATAGCAGTCTATGTACAGTAATGCTACCCACAGTGCAAATGAAGATGAAAGATAAAACCCAGCAATCCTATATACAGAAAAAGTGGAGCTGTAATACCCGTAATTGCAAGTTCAGTGCGGTAGTGGAGGCACAGACAGTGACAGATTGGACTGCACATGATCAATATTTCAATAACAGACAGACAGCAGCAAGTATGACATTTGTGCAAATGGCTGCAGTAAGGTGCAGAGACATACATCAGCAGACATTACTGTTGGTGTTGTAGCGTGACCAGTGGGTTAAAATTAAGGAAAAAAAATCATCTTTTCCTTGGAGAGCTAAGGCCCACTTCTCTTACCTTTCACCTAAAGACCACTGCTTTGAAGCCACATTCCATTGGTAAACCGACTCTAAAAATCCACTCTCAGTGTCAGGAACGGCTTCGATTTCCTCTCATAAATTTGCTGCAGTTTATTCCCCAAGAGATAGCTGGATGTTTTAATAGCTAGTTGACACTTGTCAGATACACAGACTCCCTTCAGGTTCCTAATTAAAACTCCAAAAGTCCAACATTGCCCTCCAATGGATAACCCAGGAATATATCTCTCTCTGAAGTTAAATTCTGAATTTTGAACAATGAAATAACTATCTCTGGGCTGCACGGTGGCGCAGTGGTTAGCACCGCGGCAGCACAGTTTTACCCTCAGCCGGGGGATCGCGGGGATCATGAGATCGTGGGTTCGATCCCTGCCCCCGGCCAACAGTGATCTGTGTGGAGTTTGCATGTTCTCCCCGTGTTTGCGTGGGTTTACTCCGGGATTTCTCCGGTTTCCTCCCACATGCCAAAACATGCAGGTTAGGGAGTTAAGGGGCGCTTGCGCACGCAGCGACCGGCAGCTGGTGGCTTGTCACCGGACTGCAGAACAAATCTACCTACGGGTACAAAATAAGCAAAAAAAAAAAAATCTCTTCACAAGACTCTCATTTTCAGAAGATATTTTTCAGGACACATTAAAAGATCAAGAGTGGAGTCTGACATACAATTCTAGTTTGAAATGTTTCATTAATCATTGATTTAAATGTATTGTATGTCTGAAAGTATGTTAAATGAACTTTATTCAATGCATGTTAATATGGAAATGCATGCTTACTGTAGTAATAATGAAAAATTGTCATGAATCACTGAAGTTTAGTTTAGCTTATATATAATGTGAATTCCAGTTTAATCAATTTTTTTCCTTTCGTAAGCTCACGCAAACCATCTGACTTGCATCAGCCAATCACCAACTAGTCTCATTTGTGTGACGCCTCCTGCATCCTATTGGTCAGTTTCAGACAAAGAAACTCTTCCTAATTAGACAAAAGTCCATTCTAGTGTCCCGCTCTAAAAGGTAATTGGTCCTTTTTCCAGCCAGTCAAGTTTTTTTCTTCTGAAAAGTGCACACTTTAAAAGTAGGAAACTTCCAAGTTTTCCTAGAACTCTATTCTGTGCAGTTCTAAGTTCTTGTCTCTGTCTGAGGAGAGACTGTTTTTTCTTCCTTTTTGAGCTCAAATCTTCTTTATTGCCTGGAGTGAAACTCCGTCCTTCTCTCCTCAAATCCACTTTTAGTAATTTGTTAAACTTTCTCTAATTTTTTCTTAAATCACCGTGTCAGACTGGACTGATCTTGATTTTCTAACATTTCACTAGAAGCTTACTCTCACGCAATTACCACGACATCAAAATAACTCAGATTTCGTGGCTTAAATATTTTCATTCTTTTCTTCAAGTTTGTGACTTTGATCAGACCTTGATTGATCTACAAAATCTAAAGGACCCAGGGAGAAGTCCGCTGAAATCCCGTGGTTTGTCCCATCCAAATAACATACAAACCAGCGGAGCCAGCAGTCTCTTCAGCGTCTCCGGGTATCAGTTTAGACGGTTCAGTTTTGGGAAGAAATTATCTGTGGGTAGATAATTTCCCTGCTATCTGATGATCAGCTAAGGATCCAGCTGAAGTCAACTCAAAAAACTGATCAAATAAGCAAGACCCATTTTCTCTCTGCTGGGCTAATTACAATGTCCATCCCAATTGAAGTATGTCAAAATTTCTCATGTTGAGATCGAGGTCATAGCCCTGGGAACAGCCAGAAGCAGCTGGCTTGATGACCTCAGTGCTCTGGGTGTAGAGTGAGTGTGTAACAGCTCAGATAAATAAGAAGGAGCCAAACCATTTCAACAGTTAAAAATAATTAATAAGGTTTTGAACTGGATCCTAAAATTTATAGGAAGCCAGTGCAGTGATGCAAGAACTGGACTTACGCATGTGGTCACATATTTTCTTTCCAGTCAACAAGCGGGCAGCAGCATTTTGAACAGTTTGTAATCGTTTCAATAGGTCTAGACCAACATAGAGGGAGTTACAGTGGTCTAAATGTGATGTAATAAAACTATGAATGGGTCTTTCAAAGTCAGTACTTGGGAGGTAGGGCTTTACCTTTGACAAAAGTCTAAGTTGAAAGCAACTGGTTTTGACTACTGAACTAAATTTGTCTATTAAACTCCCAATCAAAAATTACACCAAGGTTTTTTGCAAACAAATGACAGTGTGACTGGAAGGGGCCAATGGCACTGTCATAAGCCTTTGTGATTTTTTTCCTCTAAAATTTTAAACATTTTCTTGTAAATTTACAAAACATTTTCTTATAAATGTGCAGCTTTTAATCATAAATGTGCAACTTATTTCTCATAAAATGAACATTTTTTTGGTCTTAAATTTGTAAATTTTTTTGCAATTTTGTGACTTTACATTTGCTAATTTGAGAGGTTTTCTCTTGAAAGTGTTTAGGTGTCTGCGCAAAATAAAATGTCTACATACAGTATACTCTCTAATATGATCCAAACCATGTAAAAATATAAATTCACTAAAATGATGAAGATGGAGTCACTCATTCATTCATTCACTCATTCATTCATCTTCTTCCGCTTAATCCTTTTCGGGTCGCAGGGGGGCTGGAGCCTATCTCAGCATCTTTGGGCAAGAGGCAGGGTACACCCTGGACAGATCGCCAGTCCAGCGCAGGGCCAACACAGAGAGACAACCATTCACTCTCACAGTCATACCTAAGGACAATTTAGAATCCCCAGTTTGATGCCAATTAACCTAACTTGCATGTTTTTGGCATGTGGGAAGAAACCGGAGAAATCCCGGAGTAAACCCACGCAGACACGGGGAGAACATGCAAACTCCACACAGATCACTGTTGGTCGGGGGCTGGGATCGAACCCAGGATACCCCGGCCAAGGGTGAGTTGCTGTGCTGCCGCAGTGCTAACCACTCCACCACTGTGCCGAAGATGGAGTCATCCATTTATATTAAAGCATAAACAAGCAAATTTCCTTCTTTTATCATTTTTTTCATTTCATATATTTTAAAAAATCCTAAGAATACAAGTACATTTCTAATGAGTTTTCAAACAACTGAAATTGAAAGTAACTCAGAGTACAACCAAATCCACCTGAGTAAAAGTTGTTTTTTTTTTATAAATGTACAGACTTGAAAGTAAAAAGTATCCTACAGTAAAACGTTTACAGATAGCACTCTCATATGTCTGTTTTTCCCCTTCAACTCTACTAGCTATAGCACACTATAACTGTGCACACTATAACCCTATTTTGATGATCTATTCACCAGTCTATTGTTGAAGGCACAGAGCGCATTTGTGAGTGTGTCCAAGTCAATTTTGTTATCATGGCAGTGGGAAAACTGTCTTCGCGCCAGACAAAAAAATGCAAAAAGGCCTGTTTAATTATTCACAGGTGTGTTTTGGGTAATCCAATCCAAAACGATCCTGCACATCCCTTTAATGCACAGAAGCAAATAATGTAAGGTGACCTCTGATCAGGATGGCTTGTTTAAGACAGATTTTGCATTGGCCAAAGGCCATGTGCGTGAGCGAAAATGTGCACAATAGTAACGCTGCTTGGCATTAAGCCAGGCATTAATTACAGTCAATGCCCAGTCAGTTATTTTAGAGGGAAGAGGAGGATGTGATTGGATAAATGGACTACACATCAAACTGAATTTAATTAATTTAGATTTAACGTCTCTCTATAGTCTCTCTATGGAGAGACGTTGAGAGACTGTGTCTACCAGCTGGTCTGGGAACGCCTTGGTATCCTCTCTGAAGAGCTGGAGGAGGTGGCTGGGGAGAGGGAAGTCTGGGTTTCTCTGCTTGAACTGCTGCCTCCGCGACCCAGACCTCCGGAAAAGCCTTAGAAGATGGAGATAGATTTAACGTAGCGTGCATGGATGCATGCCTTGTTGCGCTCCATGCATGCTTTTTTCTCTCTGCAGTGAAAAACTCTTGTCTATTGCTTCTTAAAATGATTTGGGATAGGCTATATTATGTGGATAATTTGTATTTAACTGTCCTCAGATTAATACATTTAATATCAAAACAACAGCTGAGTGTTTGTGTTTTTCAATAACTGGGACGGGACACGTGTGTGCGAACGGACCAGATCGAAGGAGGTGACTGGGACTGAAAAAATTATGTAGTTGGATAGAATACTTTGTTACAGCGGATGGGTTTGTAGTTTAAAATCTTTAAACTGACAGTTCCACCATCACCTCCATTCATCTCGGGGAGGAGTGGAGAGGATCAAAGACCGGCCCAGTGTAGCCATCGAACCACGGTCTGTGTCCAGACCAGATCATAGAGGGCGTACCAGCCAACGCGCCTCCTGCCTTAACACCTCTCCTGAACGTACAGTCTGTGGTGAAAAGTAAAACAGACACACTCCCTGTTCATTCATTCATTCCCTTCAAAAAATAAATACATCAATGCCTATCTGTAGGCTATAGTCCTCCTGTAAGTTTGTGATTAAAATGAAAAATGTGCATGGAATAGAAAAAAAGAAACTATTAAGTGTATCTTATAATTAAGTGTATCTTATAATTAAATATAATTAATTAGATTATAACTGTTCCAACTCTGTCCATTAAAATAACTGAAAATCACAGTGCATACTGTGTTTCCTCATTTGCTCCTGTCAGTAGGAGCTGTACGATCTGAAAACATGCCGCTGAAATAGCATTAATAATGCGCTTCTGATGACAGACATCCTTTTTTCTGATCAAAAGCGCATTGGCATAAAATGCACTCAAATGCCAATGTGCCGAGATTGCACCAGTGTCACACCTCTCTTAAATGAGTCTCTTCTTTGCAGTGCAAAGTGAGCGCACAGTGCACAGGTAATTAGATGTCATGATGCAAAGCATGAAAAACAATGTGCTGGCATAAACCAACAAATCCACTGGAAGTGTGCCGCAAATGTGTGCTGTTGATTGCTGTAGTAAGGCCACTGTGTTTCTTTGTGATGCAAATTGCAACTCTTACTTTGCTGCTCTGATATCAATGGTTCCCTTCAGCTTCTCCTCACTGTCGTTCTCGTAGTACATGAGCTTACTGTCTCTCAGTACAAACCAGCGCATCTTCCAGTTCCTGCAGGAAAATAGAAGTTATAATTACTTTTTTCATGCATTGTAAAGGCTTATTTTAAAATGGAACATACATGTTGGACTTAACTGTATTTATCTACAACTGTAACTTTAACTCGCAACAAAATATATATCAATATAATCAATCTTAAAACAGAAGAAAAAATGTCTCAAACCTTTGCTATGCCATTATTTAAAATAACTGGAATAATTTCAGCTTCTGGTTAAAAAGAGTCACCATTTTGTTTTCTTAAAAAGGATTTCTCTAATCCCTAAATGTCCACTTTCTTCTCTTTACCACATTTTTTTTTAAAGTAAACTGTCAGTAACTCTTCAGCTGTAAAAAGATACTGCAGATCCAGTGCTGCAGAGGATTTAATGTTTGAAGTTAGACAGACATTAGCACATAAAGCTGCTCATGCAGATTCAATTAATGTGAGATTCTTGAGCTGTGTATTTTAAAGATAACATGCACACTCTCAAATGCATATGTCACGTTATAAAAATAATTGCTTTTAGATGAGTAAAAGATTTTCGAGCTGCGTTAATGTTCTACTTTTCTACTTCCAGATTTGGATCGTTCATGTAGCATGCAGTCTTCACTCAGTAAAAACTACAACAACCTCCGTGACAGAGTGGACAGTCCTCCTCCTTTCTTGTAGAGCCAGCCAGACTTAAGCGACTCTTGTTTGGACCGGAACCACATGAAGGTCTCGTCCTTTAACACACACCAGCGCCTCCTCCAGGGTATCATCAGACCAGCTGAGGGATCAGAGGGAACAACGTCACTCAGTGTCACAGTAGGGTTATATTTATATCCACACATTTGCTATTCATCTTGTTACCATAGAGATAAATTCAATAAGTGTCACCAGTGATAGCGGGAATCACTTTTAAATATAATGCCATGCCAGGTATAGGTGTATGCTCACCCTTCATATAGAGGTAGCCGTGGAAATATGGTGGCCCATTTCCATTGAGCAAAGTCACTCTGCCGTTCGTCACCTCTTCATCGGTGTCCATCATGCCATCATGTTCATCATCACTGTCTGCATACTACAACACCCCACATTAAAATTTGTGAGGAATTCATATTTGATGGATTAAAACAAAAAGCAGAAATGCCAAGATTGCATGATCATTTTGTCATAATGAGATGGAATCGTAATTGCCATGTAGCTGCTCATACATATCTGCGTGCACGCGTGTGCGGATGCGTGTGAGTGTGTGTCCTCACAGAGTCAGAGCTGCCTCTGTAGGACTCGATGCTGGCGTTGGTGCACGTCGACTTCCTTGGGTGCTCCTCATCTGTCACTGTGGCACTCCCGCGGTTGCTTCCGGACACAGAGCTGTCGTCTCCTGCTGTTACGGAGCCCTCCTCTTCCTCCTGATCGTAGTCTGACTCTGTGTCGGCAGGCATGCTGTAGATTGGTTCCTCCCCATCCACCAGACTCTCCACCATGCTTACTTTCCGCTCTGGCTCCTTCTTTCCCTCTTCTCCTGGAGGTGGAGGAACAGCAGCACCATCTCCGGGTGGCGGGAGAGGAGGAGGAGGTGGGATTCCAGCAACAGGAACTCCGTCTGCTGGAAGAGGAGGTGGCGCGGGGGGCACTGTTCCCTCTGCAAAAGCAGGCGGGGGTGGAGGGAGGTGAGCAAAAATGTCCTGATCCATGGGAGCATCTGTCTCCGCAGGAGGAGGGAAGTCAGGCAGGGGGATGCACTCCTCCTCAGCATGGAAACCTTCATCTACGTCCTCCTCTTTTGATGCTCCTCTGACATTGCTGGCCCCCTTTGGAGTTTTCACCTCTGCACCAGGCTTGACTCCAACTGCTCCCAGCGAAGGATCCACGCCTCCAAAGTTCAGGAGGTCTATGAGCTCGGTGGCCTTGCGAGATGCCTCCTTTTTCATGCGTTTCAGCTCAGCATCCCGACGTAGCTGCAGCTCCTGTTTGGAGGACTCACAGAGCTGCGACACCTCGTCCTCTCTCTTCTTCTGCAAGCGCTCGATCTCTCGCTCAAGCTGCAGAATCTCTTCCATTTGTTGGGCTTCATCCTAGAGAGCAAAAAAGAGCAATGCCATGTACACTGTATTTAACATTCAATACTGTATTATGAGGAATAAGCTACAAGTTAATCAAAACCTTTTTCTTCTCTTCCTGATCCAATTCCTCCTTCTCTCCTTCCTCCACAGTTTTCTTCTTCTCTTCCTCCTCTTTCTTCCTCTGCTCCTCCTCCCTCTTCTTCTTGTCTTCTCGGAGCTTTCGAACATGAGCGCGGGCCACCTGACCACGTCGGTGTTTCTGCAGCACCAGCGCAGCTTTGCGTCGCTTCACAAATCGAGTGCGATGAATGTGCCTTCTGAGGTGTTTCTGGAGGGTGATGACGCTGGCACGTGCGCGTTTGAAATATTTCCTGTGGATTAAATGGAAAATATGTGAGACCATTCTTGTGTCTTAATTTCTTAAAATTGAATTCACTTTATGAGATTCTTACTTGGCAGAGAAGGTGAGCAGGTGGGCTCGGATTATCATGGCTGCCTGTCGTCGAATTTCATCCCTGTCTTTCTCTAAACGATGCTCCAGAGACTCTTTCATAAACACCTGTGAAGGAAATAAATCAGTCCCATGAAATTCTCTTAAAAATGCTGATTTGGATTATTTATGCCTCAAGTAGAAATAGCCTTACTTTATTATATCAATTACTCAAGTATAAAAGTAAGACTACACTGTGTTCCAAATTATTATGCAAATAGGATTTTAGTGTCATAAACATTCAATTTTTTGTTTTTCAATTAAACTCATGGGTGGTATTGTGTCTCAGGGCTCTTTGGATCACTGATACCAATCTCAGACACCTGTCATAATTAGTTTGCCCAATTAAAGGAAAACTACTTAAGAAGGATGTTCCACATTATTAAGCATACCACAGGTTTCAAGCAACATGGGAAAGAAAAAGGATCTGTCTGCTGCCAAAAAGCATCAAATAGTGCAATGCCTTGGACAAGGTATGAAAACATTAGATATTTCACGAAAACTTAAGCGTGATCATTGTTCACTGATCACTGTGAAGAAATTTGTGGCTCATTCAGAGCACAGACGGGTTTGTGCAGATAAAGGCATAATGAGGAAGGTTTCTGCCAGACAAATTCATCGGATTAAGAGAGCAGCTGCTAAAATGCCATTACAAAGCAGTAAACAGGTATTTGAGGCTGCTGGTGCCTCTGGAGTCTCACGAACCTCAAGGTGTAGGATCCTCCGGAGGCCCGCAGTTGTACATAAACCTACTATTCGGCCACCCTTAACCAATGCTTATAAGCAGAAATGGTTGCAGTGGCCTCAGAAATACATGAAGACTAATTTTCAAACAGTCTAGTTTACTGATGAGTGCCGTGCAACCCTGGATGGTCCAGATGGATGGAGTAGTGGATGGTTGGTGGATGGCCACCATGCTCCAACTAGGCTGCGACGACAGCAAGGAGGTGGCAGAGTCATGTTTTGGGCCAGAATCATAGGGAGAGAGCTGGTAGGCCCCTTTAGGGTCCTTGAAGGTGTGAAAATGACCTCTGCAAAGTATACAGAGTTTCTGACTGACCACTTTCTTCCATCATGCAAAAAGAAGAACCGTGCCTTCCATAGCAAAATTATCTTCATGCATAACAATGCATCATCTCATGCTGCAAAGAATACCTCTGTGTCATTGGTTGCTATGAGCATAAAAGGAGAGAAACTCATGGTGTGGTCCTCATCCTCCCCTAACCTCAACCTTATTGAGAACCTTTGGAGCATCCTCAAGCAAAAGATCTATGAGGGTGGGAGGCAGTTCACATCAAAACAGCAGCTGTGGGAGGCTATTCTGACATCTTGCAAAGAAATTTAAGCAGAAACTCTCCAAAAACTAACAAGTTCAATGGATGCAAGAATTTTGAAGGTTATCAAAGAAGGGGTCCTATGTTAACATGTAACTTGGTCTGTTAAGATGTTTTTGATTGAAATAGCTTTTGATTTCAGTAAATATGACCTATTAATGCTGCAAATTCAACAAATGACCATTTTCAGTTCTTTACAACCAATAAAATGTTTTGAAACGCTGTTGTGCATTGTCATGAATCTGAGTTTGGAAGCCAAACCCAGTTCTGACTTATTGTTATGCTTTGCCCTAGTTTCCTCCTGACAGCTCTGGCACGCCCCCTCCTCCTGTCAGGTGCCATCAGCTGCACTGTTACAGTGTTCACACACATACACATACACACACCCACACGCGCGCACACACACACACACACATACACGCACACGCTCCATTCACTCTCATTCACAAGCTCTCTCACACACCTGGTGCCAATCAGTCCTGCCCACGCATTCTCGCACCGGCAATCTCTTTCCTCGTTAGCTTCAGGAGTATTTGTTCGCCGCTTCGGAGGAAAGAGATTGTCGGGGCATTTGCCTTCATACGCGGTAGCCAGTTCTCCCTGTATGTGAATCACTACCTTCGTTATTCTCCAGCCCATCACTTCAGCCGCATTATTCCCTTGGTGTTTTGGCTGGCTCTGCTTCCCATCCTCATCCTCCAGACTGCACAGTGCGCCCCAGATTTGCTCCAGCCTTGTAAGTGTCTTTTTCGCCTTTTCTCCTGTGATAAGCAGCCCTGCAGCACTAGGCTGATCGCCTTTCCTATTTTGTGCTTATCGCAGCCCTGCAGCACTAGGCTCGTTATTGACCGGGCTGTAGAGCATCCGGGAGGTGCCCTGTATGTCTGGTGGCCTAATCCCGTCATTACATCTTTCTGTATCTTTGTGTGGTTGAACTGAACTGTATTTTGTGGTGAACTTTAATAAACATGGCACTCTCTACTCCCGCGATTGGGTTGCTCATTCTCTCCCTCGTGCGCTGTGTTATGGCACATGGGGGCTTGTGACATGCATAATAATTTGGAACTGTGCATTTTGATTTTTTAAATTTTTAGTGTTTTCTTATAAATTTGTAGCTTTTTTCATAAATTTGTGATTTTCTCTGTAATTTGTGAGGATTTTCTTGGAAACATCACATTTTTCTTGTAAAGTTGTTTCTTTTTTCCTGATAAATTCCATATTTTTTCCACATTTGTCATTTTTTTCTAATAATGCATAGTTTTTTAAATAAATGTGCAACTTTTGTGTCCTGTGACTTTTTTACACCCTTTACTCATAAATATGCAACTTTTTTCTTCATAAATGTGGCTTTTTCCCCCTTTACTCTCATACATTTGTCTTTTTTGTGGCACATTTGCAAATGTTTTCTTGTAAATTTGAAACCTTACTCTCAAAAGTTTATCTGCATGTAGATAGCTTACCTATAATTTATTAAATAATATAAAACAAATCATATAAAGAAAGAGTAGACAGTAAGAAATCAAATATTTCCTGAGCTAGAATAGAAGAACAGTGATTTCAACTCTGAAGAAAAACAAGACAAACATTTAGTGAGCTGCTTTGCTCCTGGACTTTGCAAAGTGACAGCTTTGCTCCCGAATAAATAACAAACTCCAGACACAGCTTTGCAAATAAGAATTCACATACTGGTTGCTAAATCTGCACATTGCTCACTTGCACAGTGTACATAGTCTCACCCTGTCTCATGTCCATATCATCGCTGCTGCTAAATTATCATTGTACAGTCTACTGGGTATTATCATTACAGTGAAATTCTCACACTGGGTGCTAATTTGTACATTGCTCATTTGCACACTGTACATAGGCTTATGCCATCTCAGGTTCATGTCATCTCCGATATTAATATACCATTGTCCATTATAGGGCAGCGCGGTGGCGGAGTGGTTAGCACTGCGGCAGCACAGTAACTCACCCTTGGCTGGGGGATCCTGGATTTGATCCCAGCCCCTGACCAACAGTGATCTGTGTAGAGTTTGCATGTTCTCCCCGTGTCTGCATGGGTTTACTCCGGGATTTCTCCGGTTTCCTCCCACATGCCAAAAACATGCAAGTTAGGTTAATTGGCATCAAAATGGGGATTCTAAACTGTCCTTAGGTATGACTGTGAGAGTGAATGGTTGTCTGTCTCTCTGTGTTGGCCCTGAGATGGACTGGCGATCTGTCCAGGGTGTACCCTGCCTCTCGCTCAAAGATGCTGGGATAGGCTCCAGGCCCCCTGCAACCCAAAAAGGATTAAGTGGAAGAAGATGGATGGATGGATGGATGTCCATTATAGTCATCCAGTGAATTTTCAATTTTCATTCTTCTTGTTTCCTCTAGTTTAACTGCTAATGTGTGCTATTAGTATTCATTAGTATTAGTACTTAGTATTAAGGTGTGTTTAAGATGTCCTAATTGCCTAATGTGTGTTATTAGTATTCATTAGTATTAGGTGTGTTATTACCTTATTAGTATTGATGTGTATCTATTACCTCGGCATTTGTTCGGGGAGCAGAGTAACAATTTCATTGTTCAGGGAATTAAATTAATTAAAATTAAATCACCCTTTATTGTCATTCAGCTGTACAACCAATCATGTACAGTAGAATGAGATTGTTCTTTACCTATCTACTGTGTTAATCACACACACCCCAAGTGTAGAATCAGAGGGCCGCTGCCATGCAAGGCGCCGCCACAAATTTCCCTCCTCCATTCCATTATTGCTGAGCGCCAAGCTGGATGGCAGGAAGTTCCACTTTTTTATATGGTCTTCGGCATGACCCGGCTGGGATTTGAACCCCTGCCTCCCGGGTGTGGGGCGGATGCTCTACCAACTGAGCCACCACTCCGGTTTGAACGTTGCATTTTGTAACTGTGCACATGATAATAAAGCCCTTTGAATCTTAAATCTAGTGAAATCAAAAGTAATTCAGAGTACTTGAGTAAAAGCGCAGGTGAATCTATTGGTCATGTGATTATCGAAAAAATATCAAAACACTCCCTTCTCTTTAAAAAAAAAAACCATGCAGCCTTTATCTCATTTTTCTCTCTAAGAAGCTGTTTTAACTCTTCCGTTTTTTTCCCTGTAATTCAAGGAATGGGAAACACCACTGAAAGGTAAACGGCACTAGCCTTGACACTTGCCTGCTGCTCTATTATCGGCCAGTCTAGCGGTCTATCATGTAGATGGGTGGGCAGCCATCTACATGATAGAGTAGTAACAGTGATACATCCTAGTATCACTGTTAGCTTAAGAGCTAACAGTGATACTAGGAAGATCATGTTTACATTGTTATTTTCTTTAGATTTTAGATTTCTAATAGACATCATTGTTTTCGCCTGGTTCATTGATCCACAGTCGATAATGTGTCTTGCATCATTCTGTCTTATTTTGTCATTTTTGCCGTGATGCTACATTGTTAGCACCACCAAATTGGCAAGCTGAAGCTAGCAGTTTAGCCACTAGTCTTAGCTCATTCATGAATGTTTCCGTGCTTATTGTACTCCAGGGATCGGTCATATCCTATTGACCAATGAAATACCCCTGCCCACCAGTGACGATTTATTTCATTAATTCCTTAAGACAAATTTACCTTAATTAGCACCGAGCTAGGATCTAGCCAGCTAAGACTGCCAATAGTGATGTAAGAGGGAGGGTGGAGTTAAATGCGACCTTAGAGATTTAAAGAGACATGCACTGAAGTTAGCCATTCTCAGAAAGTCTGCAAAAGCTGATAAACAATTTTTGCTGCAATAATCAAATGATTAAAGAATTTTTTTTACCAACATATCTGGAAAAAGTGCAATCGATGATCTCTTTAAAAAAAGTACTCATGTAAAAGTAAAAAATGTTCAGCAATAAAAATACTCTTGAAAGTACAGTTTTGTTAACGTGAATGCTTGTACGTGCATAAACATTACCCACCTCGGACTTATAGTTTACAAAAAATTGACATTTTGAAGAGTCTGATGCTGGTTCAACTTCTTTTTTCTCCCTGAAATCTTACCTTTGTCTTTCCTAACTGCCACTCTTTCTTGGTCTTGTCATATTTGGTCAGAAGATCTGTGCTTCTCTTCTTATCGTCTCCTGCTGTTGGCACTTTTTCTTTATAAATGATCTTATAACTGAGGCAGAGAAATGGCAGACACAGAGAGAAAGAGTTCAGCAAAATCAGTCAAAAACACACACACAGACACATCAGTGTCAACCACAAAGATAAATAACACAGATGTAAGGCTATTCACCGAGAGAAGAAATCTTTAAAGGTTCTACGAACAGGAAACCCAGCACGACGGATCTTTACCGTCTCCAACATCCCAGAATACCTCAGCTGGTTCAGGACTACCTCTGGGTCAAACACATTTGGATTCTACAAAGAGAATTAGAAGATTTATATTAATTCGATATATTTTGACATAGAGATACTAACATGAACTTCAGAACACAAAGCAGAAATGGACCTTTTCCATGTTGGGTTTAATGCAGCGAATGAAGAACGGATTGGAAACGCTGAGAGTGGCCATGAGAGCATGAAGGGAGTCCTAAAGAGATTTTAAAAAGTAAATGATTTATGCAATAATTTGTGTCCAAGACAATGTTGTAATACAAGTTCTCATTTTAAAGTAGAGAACGAATATATTAGCTGGATTTACAGTCAAGTCATTTGACAATGCAGTCTAGGAATTGAACAAAGTTCTCATTTATTAAGCTTTTATAAAGAATAACTGTAAATAAGACTCACCCTGAACTGCGAGCTCACTGTAGGTTTGCGTCTGGCTGTTCCCATCTTCTCCTCATTGTTCCTGCTTCCAACCTTTTCAAACAAGTCATAGATGAAGTCTAGTCTGTGGAGCAGCAAAACAGCAATGGATGATAGTTCTGCTAAGTTATTTTAGAATAGAATATTACGTGATGTGTTTTTCCTTTCACTATTTCTGCAACCGTCACATCATATTAGCAACTTGATGGGGAAAGAAGAAGTTTCAGAGACATGAAAATCTGTGAGGAAAACATGTAACAAATTCTGTTTTATGTTTAAACAGAAGCAAAGTGTTAGGTTTACCTTTCCAAACATTTAAGAACTAAAATGAATCTGACTTAAACATTCCTGCCTTAAATATCCTAATACCTGCTGTCCTTGAGCATGTTCAGGATGTCGTCTCTGAATGTGTCTCTGTTCTTCTCCAGGATTCCTCTAACATCATACAGCACCTGTGAAGACAGACATTTGTAATACAGTCTTTATACTTGTGTATACAGAAGGCATAGGGTTTTTTCTCGTAAATTTGCAAATTTACACTTGATATCTCTTTCAAATTAGATTTTTTCCTCATAATTTCTGCTTTTTTCTTGTGAGTACGTTTTTTTTTTCTTGTAATTTTGCCATTTTAAATTTAAAAACAAAAAAGAATAACAAAACTGCTATATTTATACACTGGCCGTAATGTTGTGTTCATAGACTTTCTGGTATTTCTCAAGTTCCCGACCAGAAGTTCCACCCAGAACACAGCATGAAAAAGAATTTCCAACTCATAAAATTGGGCAGCCTTCACCCTACCCAACTTCACTATCCAAGGTGGCTGTGCCTATACACTGTGCATTAATAAAATCAAATGTACTATTTATTAGGGGTTCTGTTTTATACTAGTCACTTGCACACATTGTACTGTCCAACATGCATCTCTGAACATGTCACTATGATATTTTTTATGCCAATTAGCACCTCCCTTTGTCATGTTTACCTCCGGTAGGCACGGATGATGGACTCAAAAAGCAGGCAGAACTACAGTGTAACATGATTTATTTAACTGAACTCAAACAAAATAAATAACAGCACGTGGGCTGAAAACAAAGTTCTACAGGGCAGGGCAAGGCAATGGCAATATGTGCAAAACTGACAGACAGGACTCACGAGAAACATTAATGATGCCACACCAGACTGAGACTGAACACCAATATATACAGACAAGGGATCATTATCAGACACAGAACAGGTGGGGATAATCAGAGAAAACAGGGAAGTGGCTACAGGTATGGAGAACAGGACGGGTGGGGATGCACAGACAATTACAGACAGGGGAGGCACATGGAACATGACCATGAACATACAGGCCAACAGTACAGGAGCAATACAGAGAGGACTGGTATAAACATGATTGTGAAAATAATCATAATAAACAAGAACTCAAGGTAAAACAAAACTCAACACGAGAATGTGGCTATGAGCACGGGAAACATGAGGGCTTGGGAATGATAGGTCCCCCCTTGGAAGACCAAGGGGGGACATGGAGAACAATAACGACCGGGATGATACAAAAGACTAAGGACTGGGAAGTACAACAACAATCACAGGGGACCCAGGGGAAGCACAGAAGACAACTAATGCAGACAATTATCATAAAATAATCACGGGGAGAACAAAAATGAACATAAAGCGTGGGCATGATCCTATGACCATGGCCAGATTATGACAACCTCAGTGTTTTCAGTTGGATTTGCTATTAATAAAAAAAGAGAGTCGGGGTCTTCTGCCTTGCTGTCCTGGAATGTGGTCAACAAGAAAATGGCAACATTCGTACTTTTACATTTTGTCTTCTGACCTACTTTGAAAGCACCATAAGAGTACTACATAACTCACCTCTCCAGCATAATGTTTGATACCAAACTGATATTCTGCAAGTCTGGGCTTCACATAGTAGGGATTTGTCTGCAAAACACAAAAGAAAGAGCAAGACAAATTTAATATAATTTGACACTTAAGAGCAGTGCAACATTTTATGAATAATGCATAAGGCATATGAATAAATGTGTGAATAACTCACGGAGTGTCTGCTGTGCAGCTTCTCCAGCAGAGTGAAGTCTGTTCCTTTTGGGAATCGGCTCTCTTCATTCACCAGTGCCAACAAGCCTAGTTTCTATGCAAAACAGAGGGGAAAAAAAGTTTAAAGTTACTGAATAGAGCAATCAGTAATACAGTATCTGTCTAAGACATCAGCCCAGCATCATCAGATCAGGTTTCAAAAATGCATGACATCTAATCTGAGCCAAAATTGCTCTGGATGTATAATAGCTACTAAAGAAGAGAACATTTTGGTTATTATAATCAATAGAAAATGTGCCTTACCTTCTCTATGAGGTCTAGACACTCTGCATTGTCCATCCAGTCGATAGCTTCCCACTGAACACCTTCCCTGTAGAAATCAAAACCAAGCAGTTGTATAGATAAAAAAAAAAAAAAAAATTACATCAGCTTAACCTCTGCATAATTTTATCTTATTAAATAAGAAGCACTTCATATGGTCGCGTGGTCATCTGTACCTGTTGTACTCCAGCTGCTCCAATGAGAAGATGTGCTTGTTGAAGTACTCCTGAAGCTTCTCATTGGCGTAATTGATGTTAAACTGCTCAAAACGATTGACCTACATACAAGGATGAAGAAACTGTGTCTTATCTACATATCACAATCTTTTAACGTCCATTTTTCCACTACCAAGTGGGCTGGATGAGTTACTATGGCAGACAACGATGTATCTGCCATAGTCATATAGGTTTTGAAGCAGAGTTTTTACGCCGGATGCCCTTCCTGATGCAACCCTGCCCATTTTTATCTGGGCTTGGGACAGGTGATGGGACAGTGATAAGTTATATGATAAAGTCAACAAAAAAACTCACATATTTACCATAAGTGAGACACAAACGTCAGAAAAAAAAGGAGCTCAAAAATTTGCAAAGATTATATTTCAAATTTACAAAGCTCCAAATTTTTTTAATGAAGATGCACAGATAAATTTACCCCAAGCAAGTCACACATTTACAAAAAAAGTTGTAAGTTTGCGAGAAAGAACACCTCACATTTCCAAATTTATAATAAACTTTTATAAACTAACGATGGCTTGCAAATTTTGCAAGAAAAATGTCACAAATTTACAAGAATAAAGTCACAAATTTACCTGAAACTGTAAATATAAACTTGTAAATTCATAAGAAGCAAAAGAGTCAATGTACAAATAAAGGAAGTAACAGATTTATGAGAAAAAGATGCAAATTTAAAATACAAAACTTGCTTATTACTAACGGTGACATGACAGATGAATATTGTTTGTTGTAATATGACAGAACACAAAGGAATTTAGAACTTTTTTCCTTTTATTTTAATCTGTTCTCTCCAAAAAAATATTTAAAAATGTTTGTTCCATAGCACCCCCTCATGGATCGTCACCTTATCGTGGTGGGGGGGTTTGCGTGCCCCAGTGATCCCAGGAGCTATGTTGTCCGGGGCAATTTGCCTCTGATAGGGTCTCCCAAGACAAACTGGTCCTGGGTGAAGGGCCAGACTAAGAACGATCCAACAGACTCTCATGATAAATTGTATATCAAGGATTCAGTGTACCCCGCCCGGTATGGGGTTACCGGGGCCCCACCCTGGAGCCAGGCCTGGGGGAGGGGCTCGAAGGCTAGCGTCTGGTGGCCAGGTTTCCACCCATGGGACCCGGCCGGGCTCAGCCCGAAGGAGTTACATGGGTCCGCCCTCCAGTAGGTTCACCACCTGCAGGAGGGATCATGGAAGTCCGGTGCTATGTGGATTAGGTAGCAGTCAAAGGCGGAGACCTTGGCGGACTGATCCCAAGCTTTCTAAACTGGCTTTTGGTACGTGGAATGTCACCTCTCTGGTGGGGAAGGAGCCTGAGCTGGTGTACGAGATTGAGCGATACCGGCTAGATATAGTGGGCCTCACCTCAACACACAGCTCCGGTTCCGGAACCAGTCTCCTGGAGAGGGGCTGGAGCTTGGCCTTTTCTGGAGTTGCCCCGGGCGAGAGGCGACGAGCAGGGGTAGGTATTCTTGTATCGCCCCACCTTGCTGCCTCTATATTGGAGTTTTCCCCGGTGGACGAAAGGGTTGCTTCCCTGCGCCTTCGGGTTGGGAAACGGGTCCTGACCATCATTTGTGCCTATGCACCAAATGATGTTTCAGAGTACCCACCCTTTTTGGAGTCTGTGACTGGGGTGCTGGAGGGTGCTCCTCCTGGAGACTCCATTGTCCTACTGGGGGACTTCAATGCGCACGTGGGCAACGACAGTGAAACCTGGAGGGGGGTGATTGGGAGGAACGGCCTGCCCGATCTGAACCCGAGTGGTGTTCAGTTATTGGACTTCTGTGCTAACCACAGTCTGTCCATAACGAACACCATGTTCAAGCATAAGGGTGTCCATATGTGCACCTGGCACCAGGACACCCTAGGCCGCAGGTCGATGATCGATTTTGTTATCGTATCATCAGACCTGCGACCGTATGTCTTGGACACCCGAGTAAAGAGAGGTGCAGAGCTGTCAACTGATCACCACCTGGTGGTGAGTTGGATCCGATGGCAGGGGAGGAAGCCATTCAGACCTGGTAGACCCAAACGTATAGTGAGGGTGTGCTGGGAGCGTCTGGCTGAGGCCCCTGTCCGGGAGGTCTTCAACTCCCACCTCCGGAAGAACTTCAACCACATTCCGAGGGAGTCTGGAGACATGGAGTCTGAATGGGCCATGTTCTCCACCTCTGTTGTTGAAGCGGCGGCCCAGAGCTGCGGCCGCAAGGTGGTCGGTGCATCTCGTGGTGGCAACCCCCGAACCAAGTGGTGGACACCAGTGGTGAGGGGGGCCATTAAGCTGAAGAAGGAGTCCTATCAAGCTTGGTTGGCTTGTGGGACTCCCGAAGCAGCTGAGGTGTACCGGCAGGCCAAGCGGAGTGCAGCTCGGGTGGTTGCTGAAGCAAAAACCCGGGTATGGGAGGAGTTCGGTGAGGCCATGGAACAAGACTTTCGGTCGGCTTCAAAGAGATTCTGGCAAACTGTTCGGCGGCTCAGGAGGGGAAAGCAGCTCCCCGTCCACACTGTGTATGGTGCGGATGGGACACTGTTGACTTCAACTGGGGATATCGTCGGGCGGTGGAAGGAATACTTCGAGGATCTCCTCAATCCCACTGATACGCCTTCCACAGAGGAAGCAGGGTTTGGGGACAAGGGGGATGACTCGCCTATCACAGGGGCTGAGGTCGCCAAGGTGGTTAAAAATCTCCTTGGTGGCCGGGCCCCGGGGGTGGACGAGATTCGCCCCGAGTACCTCAAGGCCCTGGATGTTGTTGGGCTGTCATGGTTGACACGCCTCTGCAACATTGCGTGGAGGTCGGGGGCAGTGCCTTTGGCATGGCAAACCGGGGTGGTGGTTCCTCTCTTCAAAAAAGGGGACCGGAGGGTGTGCTCCAACTTTAGAGGGATCACACTCCTCAGCCTCCCTGGGAAGGTCTATGCCAAGGTACTGGAGAGGAGAGTCCGGCCGTTGGTCGAACCTCGGATTCAGGAGGAGCAATGTGGTTTTCGTCCTGGCCGTGGCACATCGGACCAGCTCTTTACCCTCTCGAGAATTCTTGAGGGTTCGTGGGAGTTTGCCCAACCAGTTTACATGTGTTTTGTGGACTTGGAGAAGGCATTTGACCGCGTCCCTCGTGGATTTTTGTGGGGGGTGCTTCGGGAGTATGGGGTATCGGGCTTGTTGTTACGAGCTATTCGGTCTCTGTACGACCGTTGTGAGAGTTTAGTTCGTATTGCCAACACTCGGTCGGAGTCATTCCCAGTGAGAGTTGGACTCCGCCAGGGCTGCCCTTTGTCACCGGTCCTGTTCATAATTTTTATGGACAGGATTTCTAGGCGCAGCCAGGGAATGGAGGGTGTCATACTTGGTGACCACAGGATCTCATCTCTGTTGTTTGCAGATGATGTTGTCCTGTTGGCTTCATCCAGCAATGACCTACAGCTCTTGCTGGGACGGTTTGCCGCTGAGTGTGAAGCGGCTGGGATGAGAATCAGCACCTCCAAGTCCGAGTCCATGGTCCTCAGCCGGAAAAAGGTGGATTGTCCTCTCCGGGTTGGGGACAGGCTCCTGCCCCAAGTGGAGGAGTTTAAGTATCTTGGGGTCTTGTTCACGAGTGAGGGGAAAATGGAGCGAGAGATCGACAGACGGATTGGAGCAGCATCTGCAGTGATGCGGACGTTGTACCGGTCTGTTGTGGTGAAGAGGGAGCTTAGTTCTAAGGCAAAGCTGTCGATTTACCAGTCAATCTACGTTCCTACTCTCACCTATGGTCACGAGCTTTGGGTAATGACCGAAAGAACGAGATCGCGGATACAAGCGGCTGAAATGAGCTTTCTCCGTAGGATTGCTGGACTCACCCTCAGAGATAGGGTGAGGAGCTCAGTCATCCGGGAGAGGCTCAGAGTAGAACCGCTGCTCCTCCACATTGAAAGGAGTCAGTTGAGGTGGTATGGGCATCTGATTAGGATGCCTCCTGGACGTCTCCCACTTGAGGTGTTTCAGGCACGTCCCACTGGGAGGAGACCCCGGGGCAGACCCAGGACTCGGTGGAGAGACTATGTCTCCCAGCTAGTCTGGGAACGCCTTGGTATCCCCTCTGAAGAGCTGGAGCAGGTGGCTGGGGAGAGGGAAGTCTGGGCTTCTCTGCTTGAACTGCTGCCTCCGCGACCCGGACCTCCGGAAAAGCGGTAGAAGATGGATGGATGGATGGATGTTCCATAGCAGCGGTGGCCAATTGCCTGGCTAGTGAAAGGGCTCATAATCTACTACTACTAGCCACAATGGCTGGTAAGAACAAATGTTAAACTCTAATCCTCATCAAGATGGCAACTGTACAAATTTATCAAAATATTTAAAAACAGACGAAAGGTTAGGGAGCTCACCTCAAAATTCTCAAACCCAAAGATATCAAGAATGCCTATGGATTTGAAGTTTTCATTCCCTTTGATCTTCTGATTGATTTTGAGAATGATCCAGGAGAAACATTGAGAATATAACGCCATGGCGACAGAGTCCCGGGAATCAATCGCCTGCAATGACAAGAAGGAAACCCCAGCAAAGGCATAGAAATGAAGCGCAAATTGAGAAATCGATCCAGAAGGGAAAACTAAAAGCTTTGTGTAGGTTATGTTTCTATGCTGACCTGCTCTATAGTCAGAGGGGAACAGATTTCCTCTCCTCTGAGAATTATGGAGCGCTGAGTCAGGACTTCGGACAGCTGGAAGGCATCCAGGCCTAGCAGCTCACTGGCATTAGTGACCACTGCAAACACAGACAGAGATGTGTAACACTCCCCCAGCGCATTTATCTCAGTCTTACATTTTCCTTCTCACATAACACAGGCGTCGCACTGACCTTGCTTGGTGGTGATCTGGGCTCCTCCTGCAGTCATGAACTCAATGTTGCCGAGCTGTAAGACTCCTGACAGCAGCTTAAACATGTCTCTGATCTCCTCCTCTGTAAACTCTAAAACCTTCAGTGCCTCCTGCACAAAGACAAGCACGAGGAAAGAGATTAAGAACACTTTCTCCCTTGTTTTTAACTTCACCACTACAGGTTGGTCTCAACGTCCCAGTGACTACTATAACATTCACATCATGTTCCAGTTAAAGTCCATATTCTGGTTAATGCAATGTTCAGAATAGGCAGCTATGGAATATTACAATTTACCTGTTAATCAGAATATTCTGAATAAGTCACTACTAGTAGCAACTCTATCTGTGGAAAAAACTGTAATATATAAATCATAATGAATAAGCTTGCACATAAGTAAATACAAAATGTAAACTAATTTTGATTAATAATTCAACCAGGCAGCAAAGTCCAGCAAAGACAATGAAAGTATAGAGGAAAAAGATGCATTTAATAAACAATTTATAGCATATTTCCCTTTTCAATTCAACTGATTACAGTATGGAACATTTAAATAATTGTTTTTAGTTTCCAATTTTAAAAGAATTTTGGACAGTTCTATTAATTATTTATTAATCTATATACTTCTTTAATTTTGGCCCTCCATAATAATAAGCCCCTTTACATTTAGTATGTTTTACAATCCCCCTCACCACAAAATGCAAGTTTCAACTGCTCATATTCATAAAATACAAGCCAAAAGTCACAGGAAACAAGCAGAACTGGTACCTATGACCAGCAACTGTGGAAAAATAGTACAAAAACTCAGCTAGAAATATTTAATCTGAGTAAAAAATCTAAATAAAACTGGAATATTCCACATGTTTTAGTCCAGCTATTGCTTACTCAGAGTATGACCGCGTCCTGGTTAAGAAGATCAGAAAAAGTCTATTTCTTTGATGTGGAACAGCTCAGCAGATAAAGGAAATCATCCAGTTAATTTCAAGCTTAAGTGTCATTCATAAGGATTTGTGGTATAAATCTTAGGATAACAAATTCTGCAGTCTTGTCCCATCATTTCTACCCAATATATGTTTTCTAGATTGTGAAGCAAAAACCCTCTACTATACTGGATTTTCAGCTTTAACTGATCTAATAGATCAAAAAGAGAGGAAGTATGGTGGTGCTGACCATAACACTGTTGAACAGTTCTTTGTCGTTCAGGCTCTTGTCCTTCAGACATCCTGATTGACTGAGGTAGTGATAAGATTCAGCGGGATCCTCGAGGAAGTACAGGCCTAGTAGAGAAAATCCAGAATGTCAGGATATAATATTTACTATATAATTGTGATTTGAACATAATAAGGTACACTTTCTAAAGACTGTTGCATCTTACATCATACTGCAAGTACTCCTGGATACACACATTAAACTATAGTGCAATTATGTTCTAAAATGATGAGAAAAGAATATAGCAAAATACATTTTCAGAGTATCACTAATATTTTTAAGGATGTTTGCAGAGCTCCTTACTTTTACTCTCTTTACTTGCTCCTGCCAACAGAGCATAGAAGATGTGGTAATTTCGTTCTCCAGGGTTTTGTCGTACTACACGGTTCTACAGAAAAATCAATGCAGAAAAGCTGCTGTTAATATCTCAGCATGGTGTAAAACACAAATGTGACTCATTTACTCAGAATTAAATTAAACTAGTGCATGCCCATAGAAAGCAAGAATTCCTGTCTGAAACAGGTAGGCCAATTAGGCTTTACAGGCCCAAATGTAGGCTGTGTTTGAAAGTGGAATACAGAGGTGGAGCCTATATGTAGGCAATCACGTTAGACTTTGACAAATACGAAATGTACTGAACTGAGATTTATTTGATTGTGTTAATATTAATTACAGAATAACTGAAAATGAATGGACATCCAATATTAGCCACTGTTTAAGAACCGCTTGTTTATTTTTTTGTCAGCTCATTTATTTGGTGTGATCTTTTATGACCTCGTGTTCTCCATGCCAAATTATCCATTAGATCTACGCAATCACAGCTACTCTATGGTATATGACTGCGCGACTCCATACTCGGGGATGCACACCTTCGTAACCTCAGCAGCACTTATAAAATCTTTGTTTGCGAAGCGCTGTGGTGACTGACAGGTCGTGATGCTGTATGTTATCCAATCAGCATGGCCGTGATGCGACGTATTATCCAATGAGCACGGAGTCAATCCAAAACCCCACCCACACTTCTTGAAGCCAGGGAATGAAGACACAGAGCGGTCACAGAGCGGTGGCTAAACTTTTATTGATAAAAATTACATATTTTGACTGAGTGACTCCATATTCGGGGATGCACACCCTCGTAACCTCAGGAAAGCACGTTTAAAATCTGAGGCCAGTCTGATGAACGGTTTGAAAGATATCTGAGGAAAACACACACAGACACACACACAAACAGACAGAGAGATCTTGAATTTATAGATAGATGTGATGTGAGGAACTCCAGAATGTTACCTTTTCCAGTAAATCTGAAAAGAAGAGATTTAAGGAAAATAAAACATTTTTTTTATTTATTTATTTATTGACTGATTGATTGATTTGAACATCAAGACAAAAAAAAAATAAAAACAAGGAATCAAAACCAAAAAAATAAACATAACAAAAAAATGCCTTGGTCAAAAGGAGTGGGAAGAAGCCAACGCTTGTATAGCCCCACCCCTTCTCCATACCCAATAAATTATAATATCATTCTAGTCATTATCCAGCCCATAATTACATTCATTATACAATACCATAATATACAATGCATCTTATAATACAATTTTGCAATTGAAATAATACAACAATGATTACATTATCTATATGAATATGTATATCTTCTTTATTTTTACAATTACCAACTATCATTACCTTAGTTTTATCTATATTTAGTGATAATTTATTACTATCCATCCATTTTTTAAGCTTATTTAATTCATTATTTAGAGTATGGATTAGTTCCTTATAATTATTTCCAGAATAAAATATATTAGTATCATCAGCAAATAATCCATCCATCTTCTTCTGCTTAATCCTTTTTGGGTCGCGGGGGGGGCTGGAGCCTATCCCAGCATCTTTGGGTGAGAGGCAGGGTACACCCTGGACAGATCGTCAGTCCATCGCAGGGCCAACACAAAGAGACAGACAACCATTCACTCTCACAGCCACACCTAAGGACAATTTAGAATCCCCAGTTTGATGCCAATTAACCTAACTTGCATGTTTTTGGCATGTGGGAGGAAACCGGAGAAATCCCGGAGTAAACCCATGCAGACACGGGGAGAACATGCCAACTCCACACAGATCACTGTTGGTCGGGGGCTGGGATCGAACCCAGGATCCCCCGGCCAAGGGTGAGTTGCTGTGCTGCTGCAGTGCTAACCACTCCGCCACCGCACTGCCTTGGAATATATCATTTATATATATGTCAAATAATTTGGGGCCCAATACTGACCCCTGGGGGACCCCACAGCCAATTTTCATACATCCAGACAGATATTCTCCCATCTTCACAAACTGTTGTCTCTCAGATAAATAACTTGTAACCCAATTCAGTGTCACTCCACTAATACCATACAATTGCAGTTTATCAAGAAGCATTGAATGATTTATTATATCAAATGCTTTTCTAAAATCTATAAATATGCCAATTGCATATTTTCCTTGATCTAATGCATTTATTATTTCCTCTGTTACTTCCATTATTGCTAATGTTGTACTCTTTGCTCTAAATCCATATTGATTCTTCTTAAGCAGATCATGTTTATTTAAAAAGTTTTCTAATCTGTTGTTGAAAAGTTTTTCCATAATCTTTGAAAATTGTGGGAAGAGCAATACTGGTCTGTAGTTTTTGTAGTGGTGTTTATTTCCTTGCTTGAATAATGGTATTACTTTTGCTATTTTCATTTTCTGTGGAAATGAGCCAGTTTGAAATGATAGATTACAAATATATGTAAATGGTTTTAATATGCCATCAACAGTTCTTTTTTCTAGTGCCATATCATTACCATCACAATCAGTAGATCATTTATTTTTACACTTTTCAACAACAGATTTTACTTCTAGTTCATCCACCGCTGAGAGAAAGATTGACTGAGGGTTATTTCCAATCAATGTTTCACTCACAGTGTCTCTTCCTTGGTTTGTAATTTTTGCTGCCAACTCTGGTCCAACATTTACAAAAAATTTATTCATTCTATTTACTACCATGTTCTTATCATAATTATCAACCACAATTATCAGTAAAATACTCTGGACATATCGTTTTCTTAGTTCCATTTTTCCTTATTTTATTTAATATGTCCTTTTATATCATTCTTATTTTCATTTAACATTTTCCTATAGTATAATTTTTTACTAGTTCATATTATTTCAGTTAATGTATTTTTATATGTTTTAAATCTTTTTTTCAGATTCTTTAGTTCTTAATTTAATAAAAAATTTTATAGCGATAATTTTTGTTTTTACAAGCATTTTGAAGCCCCCTGGTACACAATCATAGTTGAGTAAATAATATATAAGGCATTTATCTTTATATAATAAAAAAATCATCTCGTGCATATGCATTTATCATTTATCATAAAGGAAGGATACAATCAATGACGCAACCTCCTTGTATGTTGCCGCTCTCAGAGAAGTGAAGCTGGATGAACTTTCCAAAACGACTTGAGTTGTTGTTGTAAACCGTCTTTGCATTACCAAACGCTTCCATGATCGGACTGCAGGCAAAAAAAAAAATATGTTATTAGTGTGTTTTGCTGTCTTTGCTTATTAACATTGGTCACCTCTGGCCAGAAACCATCTTTCTTATTTATACTCATTCAGGAAAAAGCACTGAATAATATTTATTCATTCAAGAGTTCCCCACAGGACAATAACTCTTTTGTTTTACCTTCATTTTAAGGCTTAAATATACCATCTGGCTTCATGCAGATTTTACTCAAAACTCTTCTTTTCATAGAAGATGTTACCAACCCTGAATCCGATGACCTTCTACAGAGCTGGTTCATTCTGCCATTTTTGTTTGTTTCTACCTTCTCACTATTTCTTTTTTTTGGACCTGTTTTCATATTCATCGACTGCATTGACATTTGAAATGGTGACTTCTAATCCTTCATGCCCAGCTCTTCTTTGAGCCATTTCAGGGCCCTAACCGCAAGAAAAGACCTATTAGAAGAAGGACTTTTGCGCTAAAAAAGGTCAGCAGAGGTGGGTAGAGCAGCCAAAGTAGTGTTACATAATGACAGTTACTTGAGTATAAGTACTGTAAGTGTAGGCACAAAAAAAAAAAAATTGACATTTTTCTTTTAAATTTATGAGTTTTTTTCTTTTTGCAACAGTTTTTCCCCCAATTTTTTCACAATATAACTTTTTATTCATCAATCTGCAACTTTTATTTGCAAATTTCCAACTAATTTGTCCTAAATTTGACAGTTTATTCTCACCAAAGTGTGGGGTTTTCCTCTTGGTTAATTTGAGTTGAATATAACCTAGCTACATTAGCCCTCTAATATAATTCAATTTATATAGAGAAATGGCAATAAATCAAATGTATTCTGAGCCAAAATAGGCTTACACGCACTCAACTGAGTAAAATCAAATAAAACTGAGTCAGAGTACATTTTTTTTCCACAAATGTACTCATGCAAAAATGAAGTGTCCTGCAATAAAACCACACATGAAAGTACGGTTTTTGTATGATATGCAACTTACTACCCACCAAATGAGACTGAAATTTTATTGTTTGGGTCAATTTACATTTTTGCAGAAAATGGACAGCAAATTTTGAAAATGTAAGCCAGCCAATTTTAGAAGTAAAGTCACATCATTTATTAATAATACCTGAAAAACAATGTCATATGTGTGCTTGTTTCTTGCCCCATCCTGCATCTTGTGACTCTTGACTTCAGTAAATGTGCGGCCTTGCTACCGCGTACCTGCTCTGCACGATGGCCTGCTCCACCCGCGTGGTTTTCTCCGATGGAGGCGTCCCAGCTGAATTCTGGCTCATCACGGACAGAAACTGCAGCAGCAGTTTGGTGCTCTCTGTCTTCCCTGCCCCTGATTCACCACTAGAGAACACACAGAGGCAACAGCTCAGTTTCATTTTATAGACAATGACCTTCTCTGACATTCTCATGTCTTTGACTGCTCTGCATGTCTAATTGAGACTGTGGTTTGATAGCCTCTGAGATATTTCATTAGCCTTCACTGTAACCTACTTAGGCTGATTGAAACTGAAAGCATGATGAAGTGGTGGGAGCTACAACCAGATGCAAGTCATTTGGGAGCTAACCAAATAAATGCAGTGATATTTGATTATTTTTTTTCAAAAAGACTATTTGTCAATATTTGTAACCACAATCTTATTTTATTCTCTATGTGCGCTTTAAATACAGAAATGATGAGGTCTGACTCTCAAGGCATCAAACACAGCTGATCTGTCGGATGCTGATGGAGTATTTTGCACAAAATGGAGCTCCTGCATAAAAGAAATTATGTCAAAATCTGTCAGCAGAGTGCCAAAGGGTGGCACATTGTTCAAGTTTCCCCATTATAATGGTCAGCAACCAAAATTAACATGAACAAAAATCAGCACATTTTGAGAGTGCTAGAAGGATGGCCATTTCACAGTGCGGCTGGAGAAAATATGAAGTTAAAGAGATAAAATAGATGAAGAATTTCAGAAATGAAAGCACCAAGGTGCTGTGCCTCGTTGCCTGTGGCATGGTAGCATAGGCCGCTGTAAAAAAGTGGCACTCCGACCTCTACTGGCCCCGGATAGTTATTACAATACCTTTTTTTTTTTTTCGTTTGCTGCGGCACTGACAGAAATGGTGAATTAAATTTGTGTTTATTTCAAAAACAAAGTGTTATTTCAAAATTCTGGCAAATTAAAAGTCGAGAAAATATGGTGATACAACGATACAAGCCTTTAGTTCCACTTAGTTTTTATCGGGCGAGCTGAAACAGAGAGACAGAGAGAAGGACAGATACACACAGCCACAAACAGACACACTAACTGATTACTGTATGCCTCCATTTCACCGAGGCATAAAAAAAGAGTGCATGTAATCAAATAATGAGTACATCTATATATGAAACACACAAAAAAATGCACCCAGGGTTAAATGATTCATGCTGCAGTGTGGTTGTATGAATGCAAGGGTCTTTTACAAGCATTCATAACTCTTATGTTTTGTGGTTGACAGAGAAAGGAGGATCTAAATGCAGGAAGAAAGCAGTTCATGGTGGATTTATTGTTAACAGAAAATAAAAGTAGCATGGGGGCTGAGAAAACAAACTTATCAAACTGAAATTCAAAGCAATAAACTAGAAACTGCCATAGAAGGCATGAACAAGGACAAACTTAGAGACAGAGAAGCCAAATGGGATGAAGGATCAAATCAACAACTGTCAAGGAGTTTAAATTCTTAATGTCACCGCAAGGCACTGAAGGAAACCACTGAACTTAAAAGGAACTGATGACATGGGAAACAGCTGGGAGACACAGGAGCAAAGAATCAACTAATGAGGTCAAGTAACTACAACAACCAGACGGTCAATGACGGAGTAGCTCACTCGGGCCTGACAAAATCACCCAGGGTTATTCAGATGTCCTGACCATTGACTTTGACTTTAAGGCTAGCCTAGACACAGACCCATCTACAGTGGTGTGAAAAAGGGTTTGCCCCCTTCCTGATTTCTCTTTTTTTTTTTTGTTTGTCACACTTAAATGTTTCAGATCATCAAACAAATTTAAATATTAGACAAAGACAACACAAGTAAACACAAAATGCCCCCCCCCCGGTTAAAACAAAAATTAACTGTGGTTTATCACATCTTTGGAAAGCTGCGTTCAATTTCTCTAGCCACACCCTGGCCTGATTACTGCCACACCTGCTCTCGATCAAGAAATCACTTAAATAGGACCTGCCTGACAAAGTGAAGTAGACCAAAAGATTTTCAAAAGCTAGACATCATGTTATGATCCAAAGAAATTCAGGAACAAATGAGAAACAAAGTAATTGAGATCGATCAGTCTGGAAAAGGTTATAAAGCCATTTCTAAAGCATTGGGACTCCAGCAAACCATAGTGAGAGCCATTATCCACAAATGGCAAAAACATGGAACAGTGGTGAGCCTTCCCAGGAGTGGCCAGTCGACCAAAATTACCTCAAGAGCGCAGCGACAACTCATCCAAGAGGTCACAAAAGACCCCACAACAACATCCAAAGAATTGCAGGCCTCACTTGCCTCAGTTAAGGTCAGTGCTCATGACTCCACTATAAGAAAGAGACTGGGCAAAAATGGCCTGCATAACAGAGTTCCAAGACGAAAACCACTGCTGAGCAAAAAGAACATAAAGGCTCGTCTCAGTTTTGCCAGAAAACATCTTGATGATTTCCAAGACTTTTGGGAAAATACTCTGTGGACTGACGAGACAAAAGTTGAACCTTTTGGAAGGTGTGTGTCCCATTACATCAGGTGTAAAAGTAACACAGCATTTCAGAAAAGGAACATCATATCAACAGTAAAATATGGTGGTAGTAGTGTGATGATCTGGGGCTGTTTTGCTGCTTCAGGACCTGGAAGACTTGCTGTGGTAAATGGAACCATGAATTCTGCTCCATCCATCCATTCATCTTCTACCGCTTTTCCGGAGGTCCGGGTCGCAGAGGCAGCAGTTCAAGCAGAGAAGCCCAGACTTCCCTCTCCCCAGCCACCTGCTCCAGCTCTTCAGAGGGGATACCAAGGCGTTCCCAGACCAGCTGGGAGACATACAGTAGTCTCTCCACCGAGTCCTGGGTCTGCCCCGGGGTCTCCTCCCAGTGGGACGTGCCTGAAACACCTCAAGTGGGAGGCGTCCAGGAGGCATCCTAATCAGATGCCCATACCACCTCAACTGATTCCTTTCAATGTGGAGGAGCAGCAGTTCTACTCTGAGCCTCTCCCGGATGACTGAGCTCCTCACCCTATCTCTGAGGGTGAGTCCAGCAATCCTACGGAGAAAGCTCATTTCAGCCGCTTGTATCCGCGATCTTGTTCTTTCGGTCATTACCCAAAGCTCGTGACCATAGGTGAGAGTAGGAATATAGATTGACTGGTAAATCGACAGCTTTGCCTTAGAACTAAGCTCCCTCTTCACCACAACAGACCGGTACAACGTCCGCATCACTGCAGATGCTGCTCCGATCCATCTGTCAATCTCTCGCTCCATTTTCCCCTCACTCGTGAACAAGACCCCAAGATACTTAAACTCCTCCACTTGGGGCAGGAGCCTGTCCCCAACCCAGAGAGGAAAATCCACCTTTTTCCGGCTGAGGACCATGGACTCAGACTTGGAGGTGCTGATTCTCATCCCAGCTGCTTCACACTCAGCGGCAAACCGTCCCAGCAAGAGCTGTAGGTCATTGCTGGATGAAGCCAACAGGACAACATCATCTGCAAACAACAGAGATGAGATCCTGTGGTCACCAAGCATGACACCCTCCATTCCCTGGCTGCGCCTAGAAATCCTGTCCATAAAAATTATGAACAGGATCGGTGACAAAGGGCAGCCCTGGCGGAGTCCAACTCTCACTGGGAATGACTCCGACCGAGCGTTGGCAATACGAACCAAACTCTCACAACGGTCGTACAGAGACCGAATAGCTCATATTAACAAGCCCGATACCCCATACTCCCGAAGCACCCCCCCACAAAAAACCACGAGGGACGCGGTCAAATGCCTTCTCCAAGTCCACAAAACACATGTAAACTGGTTGGGCAAACTCCCACGAACCCTCAAGAATTCTCGAGAGGGTAAAAAGCTGGTCCGATGTGCCACGGCCTGGACGAAAACCACATTGCTCCTCCTGAATCCGAGGTTCGACCAACGGCCGGACTCTCCTCTCCAGTACCTTGGCATAGACCTTCCCAGGGAGGCTGAGGAGTGTGATCCCTCTAAAGTTGGAGCACACCCTCCGGTCCCCTTTTTTGAAGAGAGGAACCACCACCCCAGTTTGCCATGCCAAAGGCACTGCCCCCGACCTCCACGCAATGTTACAGAGGCGTGTCAACCATGACAGCCCAACAACATCCAGGGCCTTGAGGTACTCAGGGCGAATCTCGTCCACCCCCGGGGCCTGGCCACCAAGGAGATTTTTAACCACCTTGGCGACCTCAGCCCCTGTGATGGGCGAGTCACCCCCCTTGTCCCCAAACCCTGCTTCCTCTGTGGAAGGCGTATCAGTGGGATTGAGGAGATCCTCGAAGTATTCCTTCCACCACCCGACGATATCCCCAGTCGAAGTCAACAGTGTCCCATCCGCACCATACACAGTGTGGACAGGGAGCTGCTTTCCCCTCCTGAGGCGCCGGACAGTTTGCCAGAATCTCTTCAAGGCTGACCGAAAGTCTTGTTCCATGGCCTCACTGAACTCCTCCCATATCCGGGTTTTTGCTTCAGCAACCACCCGAGCTGCACTCCGTTTGGCCTGCCGGTACACCTCAGCTGCTTCGGGAGTCCCACAAGCCAACCAAGCTTGATAGGACTCCTTCTTCAGCTTAATGACCCCCCTCACCACTGGTGTCCACCACTTGGTTCGGGGGTTGCCACCACGAGATGCACCGACCACCTTGTGGCCGCAGCTCTGGGCCGCCGCTTCAACAACAGAGGTGGAGAACATGGCCCATTCAGACTCCATGTCATGAATTCTGCTGTCGACCAAAAAATCCTGAAGGAGGATGTCCGGCCATCTGTTAGTGACCTCAAGCTGAACTGCACTTGGGTTCTGCAGCAGGACAATAATCCAAAACACACCAGCAAGTCCACCTCTGAATGGCTTAAGAAAAACAAAATGAAGACTTGGAAGTTGCCTAGTCAAAGTCCTGACCTGAATCCAATTGAGATGCTGTGGCATGACCTTAAAAAGGCGGATCATGCTCAAAAACCCTGCAATGTGGCTGAATTACAACAATTCTGCAAAGAAGAGTGGGCCAAAATTCCTCCACAGTGCTGTAAAAGACTCATTGCCAGTTGTTGTTGCTGCTAAGGGTGGCCCAACCAGTTATTAGGTTTAGAGGGCAATCACTTTTTCACACAGGGCCATGTAGGTTTGGATTTTTTTCCCCTTAATAATAAAAACCTTCATTTAAAAACTGCCTTTTGTGTTTATTTATGTTATCTTTGTCTAACATTTAAATTTGTTTGATGATCTGAAACATTTAAGTGTGACAAACATACAAAAAAAAAAAAAAGAAATCAGGATGGGGGCAAACACTTTTTCACACCACTGTAAGTAGAAGCATGCAGTGGTGATTTCCTCATCTCAAACAATTTATTGAAACAAAAGCCAACAACAGTGGCGGGTATACCACAACAAAAAATGCCATAAAATCAAAGTTGGTGGCCTAGGAGGAGTCAGGATAGCCCAACATAAACCTGGAACTAGAATAATCATTATCATAATAATCAATCCAAAATAATACAATAACAAAAGGGCATTACAATAACCTGAGGGAAGACTGCATTTTTACATGCAGAACAAATGGAGTACTGTATGGGTCTATACTGTACAGTGTGTAGTCTCTGTAAGATCCACCCATAGCTTGTTCGGAGTACTAAAATGACAATATTGTGTTTTCAGTCAGATGATAAACTCATTAAATTCAAAAGACATATTCCCACAAGCAGTTCAAACTACTTTTAATTAAACTTTCAGAATGCATGACATAAATACTGCATTTCTATCTCTGGGTAAGCAGGATGTTAAGACTTGCTGTTCTTTCCAAAAATAGATCTACTTTTTCATGTAGTTCATTTACCATCCCAGCAAATTAAAGATAGTTGGACACAGAATTCCCCAAACAACATGATATATGGGATTGTCCTCAGTGGTTGAAACTCACCTGATGAGGACACACTGGCTGTCGTGACGTTTCCAAATGCAGCGGTAGCATTCATTGGCCACGGCAAAGATGTGCGGGGGAAGCTCACCCAGATGGTGCTTGGAGTACAACTCTACCTTATCTAAGGCATACAGGCCAGGGATCTGCTTGTATGGGTTGACAGCTGCCAAGATGCTCCCGATGTTGGTCTGAAAATAGTTGAGAAGTGACATTTCAGGTTCTGTCTCTATATCACTTTTAAGGCTTTAGAATCCCTTACTTCCATTTAGTATCTCCATCTTTGCATGTTTGCAGTTTTGGCATTAACAAGATATCGCTCAACCAATTTTCTTCAAATTTCACAATCAACTTTCTTCTAGTCGTGTTTAAAATGCATGAAAACTGATTAATAAACTGTACATATGCCATAAATTAGCTTCTGCAAAAATGGCAGCCAGACACAGTTATCTCATTAGGACATGTTTATATTGGTGTTTATAATGGATTGCTCAATTCATTTCTTCTGATTGTGAGGCACTAATGGACACTGTATCGACACTGTAAACTGACACTCTACACTGTTATAGCTATACCATGAGCTATGATGTGCAGTCTGGGAAGCAATGTAAACAAAGTAATCATGTGTTGTTATCTGAGAGTGACTCCATTCTTTTCTACATTACATCAATACCAGAACCATTTCTAGCTTTGTGGGGGCCCTGTGGAAGATTGTGTTTGGGGGTGGGGTACTTTTGTAATGGGGAGGAGTTCAAGTTCTTTAAAGTGGGGAAAAAATCTCTCCCACCAAAAACATGAAATGGGGTCGTTATCTAGATGAACAGAAAATAAAACAGAATCTTACCTAGAATAAAAAATACATTAAGAAAGCATCTTATGTTATACTTTGAAAAAAAAAAACCCAAAGCTCTTTAGTTTGAGAAGATTTAAACACAGTGGTACAGTGTACATGCACTACCTCACAGCTAGAAGGTTCCAGGTTCAAATCCCCAGGCTAGCAGGGTGGGAACCTTCCTGCGTGGAGTTTACATGTTCTCCCTGTGCTGTGTGGGTTTACTCCAGGGGTTCTGGTTTCCTCCCACAATTCAAAGACCTGCATGTTAGGTTAATTGGTGACTCTAAATTGTCTCTAGGTATCTGTCTCTAACAGGCCCTTAGAATAGAGGGTGAGTATAGCTACTAGTTCAACAGTTTGAGTGTTTTTTGTGACTAGACAAAGTACTATATAAGTACAGAATGCACTTCTTCTTCAAGTTAGTTGTAATATAAACAGACATGAGTGAAGTATCCAGAAATGATACCAAGTGAAATTAGTGTTACCTTATAATTTTACTTAATATACAGGTGCATCTCATTAGAATATCATCGAAAAGTTGATTTCAGTAATTCAAGTCAAAAAAATGAAACTCATATTTTACACACACACACACACACACACACACACACACACACACACACACACACACAGAGCCATATGAAAAAATAAAATATTCAGTTCTTTATTAAGAAATGGTTACATATCTATGTCTAACCTTGTTTTTATTTTAATTAGCATTTTTTAAAATTTATTTTAGCCATTCTAAGTGGGAATGAATGTGGGGGTCTCCTGAAAAGATGGGTGGTGTCCTAATTTATTCCTCACTATTTGTTTAGAATTATATTATACAGAAAATTTGAAAAAAATCTTTATTTCACTTTTAATTGTTTAGTTGTATTACGTGAATCTTCCAGTATTTTTAACACTGATATTAAATATCCATATGTCCGAATATGTTAAAAAAACACAGGCTTATACAGGGTGTCCTAATTTTTTCACATGTCTATATATATATATTTCAAGTGTTTATGTCTTTTAATTTTGATTGTTATGGCTTACAGCTCATGAAAACCCCAAATTCAGTTTCTCAAAAATTTATAATATTGTGAAAAGTTCCAAAATTATAAATCCATGGTGTCACATTCTAATCAGCTAATTAACTCCAAACACTTGTAAAGGTTTCCTGAGCCTTTAAATGGTCGCAGTCTGGTTCAGTAGTCTACACAATCATGGGGAAAACTGCTGACTTGACAGTTGTCCAGGAGACCATCATTGTGAAGCAAAGCCCATTCAAGAATTTGGGGGGGGTCAGGGCTGGAGACAACTGGAGTCAGTGCTTCAAGAGCCACCACACACAAACATATCCAAGACATGGGATACAGCTGTCGCATTCCTTGTGTCAAGCTACTCCTGAACCAGAGACAGCATGAGAAGTGTCTTACCTGGGCTAAAGAGAAAATAGACTGAACTGTTGCTCAGTGGTCCAAAGTCCTCTTCTCAAAAAAGAGTAAATTTTGCATTTCATTTGGAACTCAAGGTCCCAGAGTCTAGAGGAAGAGTGGAGAGGCACAGAATCCAAGTTGTTTGTGGTCCAGTGTGAAGTTTCCACAGACAGTGATGATTTGGGGAGCCATGTCATCTGCTGGTGTTGGTCCACTGCGTTTTACCAAGTCCAAGGCCAGCGCAGATGTCAACCAGGAAATTTTAGAGCACTTCATGCTTCCTTCTGCTGACAAGCTTTATGGAGATGCTGATTTCATTTTCCAGCAAAACTTAGCACCTGCCCACACTGTCAAAAGTACCAAACCCTGGTTTAATGACCATGGTATCACTTTGCTTAGGTGTCAGAGTTCCATCCTGTCTGGATAACTGTGTCCAGAGGGATCACCATCCATGCGGTCAAAAAACTTCAAGAAATGGAACTCTGAAATTTGGAATGTGGAACATTCGCACCCTGATGGACAATCAAACTTCCGATCAACCTGAAAGGAGAACCGTTTTTGTGGCTAGGGAGCTTCAATGACTCAATTTTGATATTGTCGCGCTGAGTGAGACCCGCAGAGCTGGAGAAGGTCAACTGAGAGAAAAACAAGGTCATTAAAAACAACAAGCATCAAAGCTCACATCATCAAGAGTCAAGTGAGATGGAGTGGGCATGTTGTTCAAATGTCCAATGATCATTTACAAACCAGATCTTCTATTCTCAACTGAAAGAAGGGAAGCAGAAGAAAGAAGGACAGAAGAAGACATACAAGGATCTGTTGAAGGCCAACATGAAAAATCGTAACATCAATTTTGAGAACTGGGAAGAAAATGCAAGAGACCGAAACCTTTGGAGAGCCATCATTCATGAAGAAATAACAACATTTGAGACAAACTGATAAGAAAAGTGAAGAAGGAGAAAGCAACTCCAGCCCAGACCGGATCTCCCCCAAGGAACAACTTGTCCAATTTGCAGAAGATCCTTCAAAACCCAAATTGGACTCATCAGCCACCTTCAGGTGCACCAACAACCCAACATGCACTAGAAAGAAAACCATCATCCTCTGAAGAAAGAGGGATAGAGACGATCGATCACTTTGCTTGATTGGCCAGCAAATTCTCCTAACCTAAACCCCACAGAGAATCTCTGGGGAATTGTCAAGGGGAAGATGAAAGACACCAGACCCAACATGCAGACAAGCTGAAGGCCACTATCAAAGCAACCTAGGCCTACATAACACCTCAGCAGTACCCTAGGCTGATCGCCTCCAAGCCATGCCGCATTGATGCAGTAATTCATGCAAAAGGAGCCCTAACCAAGTACTGAGTGTGTACATGGACATACTTTTCAGTCGACCAACATTTCTATTAAAAATCAATTTTTAAAAAAAATTAATTTTATGTAATATTCTAATTTTTTGAGAAACTGAATTTGGGGTTTTCATTAGCTACAAGCCATAACCATCACAATTAAAAGAAATAAACACTTAAAATATATCACTGTGTGTAACGAATCTACATAAGATAGGAGTTTTATTTTTTTAATTGAATTACTGAAATAAATCAACTTTTAAGATTCAAAGATTTTTATTTGTCAGTACTTCTATACATACCGGAGTGGTGGCCTAGAAGTAGAGCAGCCGCCCCACAACCGGGAGGCTGGGGTTCAAGTCCCAGCCGGGTCATGCCAAAGACCATATAAAAATAGAACTTCCTGCCATCCAGCTTGGTGCTCAGCAATAATAGAACGGAGGAGGGAAATGTTGCTTACCCAGCCAAAGGGGGTGCACAAGCCAGTGTACTCCCTGTGTTGGTGCCGGTCCCAAGCCCAGATAAATGGGTAGGGTTGTGTCAGGAAGGGCATCCGGCATAGAAACCCTTGCCAAATCAACATGCGGATTATCACAATTTAAGGTGATGATACACTGTGGCAACCCCGAAAGGGAGCAGCCAAAAGCCAAAAAATAAAATAAAATAAAATAAAATACTTCTATACATACAGGACATACAGGAGAATTGAAATGCCATTTCTCTCTCTCTTAGTGGTGTGGCCAATATACTAGAAAAGAAGGAATAAGGATGAAAAACAGCAACAGCAGTCTATGTACAGTAATGCTACCTTTAGTGCAAATGAAGATAAAAGATAAAACCCAGCAATCCCCTAGTGTAAATAATGATAAACAATAAAACCTAGCCATCCTATATACAGAAAAAGTGGAGCTGTAGTACACATAATTGCAAGTTCAATGCAGTAGTGTAGATGCAAACAGTGACAGATTGGAATGCACATGATCAATACTTCAATAACAGACAGACAGCAGCAGGTATGGCATTTGTGCAAATGGAGGCAGCACAGTGGCGCAGTGGTTAGCACTGCAGCAGCACAGCAACTCACCCTTGGCTGGGGGATCCTGGATTCGATCCCAGCCCCCGACCAACAGTGATCTGTGTGGAGTTTGCATGTTCTCCCCGTGTCTGCGTGGGTTTACTCCGGGATTTCTCCGGTTTCCTCCCACATGCCAAAAACATGCAAGTTAGGTTAATTGGCATCAAAAAACTAGGAATTCTAAACTGTCCTTAGGTATGACTGTGAGAGTGGATGGCTGTCTGTCTCTCTGTGTTGGCCCTGCGATGGACTGGCGATCTGTCTAGGGTGTACCCTGCCTCTCGCCCAAAAGATGCTGGGATAGGCTCCAGCCCCCCCCACCCCCTCTCCCGCGACCCGAAAAAGATTAAGCAGAAGAAGATGGATGGATGGATGGTTGCAGTAAGGTGCAGAGACATACAGCAGCAGATGTATTACTTTTCAATGCCATTCTAATTTATTGAGATGCACCTGTATGTAACAGTACGTTATTTAAGTAGGACTTAGACTTAGGACTTTACTCTTACAGATTTTAGGAAGGATTTTCTCTTAATTTTTTTACTCTTTTCTCATAGCTTACTTATACATACATACTCTCATAAATTTGTGACTGTTTTCTTGTAATTTTATGACTTTTGTAAACTTATCTTTTTTACTGCTAAATCCCCACATCCTTTGTGATAAATTTGTGACTTCTTGCACATAAATTTGCCATTTCACTCAGATTTTCAACTGTTTAATAGAAATGTTCAGTTTTCAAGCAATCCATAAATATCCAGATTTTTTTTTAAAAAAGATCCAGTGTACTCAACCTGAAGAAAACTGAAGAACAATGTTTTCAACTGTGATGTCAATCAAACGAAATGATGCATTAACCAAAGTGATTACATACAAACTTAATGAATTATAAACAAGGTTTAATACACAGTGTTGCCTTTTTCTTAGTTTTTTTTTTAAGGTAATTTTAATTACCCTGAAAAAAGTTCCGGCTGAACTTCTAGCTTGGGAGCTCCCAGGTGCCTGAGAAGGTCAATTGCATTTGTTCTTCCCACTTTATAGCCAGAAACAGCTCTGATTAATACACATGCAGATTAGAAGGCACTAACCGGAGATGCAGACCCATGCTGACTTTGTGACCTTTGACCTCAAAATAAATGTATGTCTAGAACTTTACATGTACTATTGCTGCACAGAGTTTGGTATTGGTATCTGCAGCCTAGGCCCAGCATGGCCAGTAAAGAGATGTTGGAGAATTCCTGGTGGGCCGCTCCACTCCTGAACTGGTGTTCTAGTTGGAAACAAATAATTAAATGTGACTATCATTATAATCCGATAATCTGTGGCAGGCAGGTGCAAGCTGTTTTTCCAAAAAGAAAAATGAGGTTTGAAAGAGGAGCAATTGCTACAGCAGAGACAAGGCATCAGATTCCCAGTGGCTCAGGTTGGTTGCTTCTAAAATGTTCAGCTATCATCAGTTTAAAAAAGCTTGCTTAGTCTAACACTGATAATCTAACAGTTAATCTAAAATATAAATAGATAAACTGACCCTGAGTGAGCTTTCACTTCTGCCAGACCTCATCCTTCTACTTCAGGTACTTCACCTCCTAATTACTCATAAAGAGGTTGTTTAGTCTGATATTTCTAAGTTAAAGTATGTTACATTCTTTATTCATTGTGTATTAATGAAATCTACAGATCACAAGTGAGAGATGTGGTAGCTATACATCAAATCCAGATGTTTAGAACAATACAGTGTTTACATCATGGATCAAAATGAAAAACAGTTCTGTCAGTTCTGTCAATGTTATACACCACGTCGGAGATCTAACAATATGATTTGTGTTTCCTTTTAAGAGTCTTGAATTTAAAAAAGGGGGGGGACTTAATGTTGACACATAATATGCTGTGTGAATGCACTTACATAGATGTTGTCCTTCTGGTAACGCTGGTACAGGTTGTACATGATAGCGGCCTCATGCAGCTCAGCCAGTGCAGACATGTCCTCCACTCCATCGATGCTGGACTGGTGCATAGCACACACTCGCTCCCTGGTGACCTCAGCCTGCTGCAGGTACAACACCTGAAACACAATAAGAGACACAACTGTCACTTATCAGCACTTTAACAGCATTTTGGAGTATCTTAAGATGGTGAAGTTAAATTGTTTTATTTTCTTTTACTGTATACCAGTGTGTGCACCCAGCCTGTTACAGCTAGTCCAGCTCCAGTTTGTTTTGTCTGCTTGGTGGTTATTTACTATAAACTAGTAGTTACCTGTGAATCAGGGATGCCGTTTTGTATTCATGTTATTACATTCTATTGAAAGATCAAAAACAGAAAATGCCTAAAAAAATTACAAATGTTGCCGGCAGTCATGGCATCTGGGGTATGTTTTTTTGAGGAAGCCGTTGCAGAAATACAGAAAGCATGACTGACTAATAAATGAAATGTACAGTAAATGGAACACTGCAAAATATAAAATATCTTAATGATGGCCAAGCCAGTTGAATCTTCTCAGCTCTTTCAACTCTTCAAAGTTATATACTGTATATACTGTATATATGCATTGTGTCACTGCTGTTACCATGGCAACACCCTCCTCCCAATCCACTTCATGATCTGGTTTTACACACACACATATACTGTATATATACGTATATATACAGTATATATATATATATATATATATATATCCATTTTATTCCTGGGGGTGCTGCTGGAGGAGCCATTGTGGACGGAACTTCCGGTTTTGTTTGACCCAGTGTGAAATCAGTCAGTTTCAGTGGAGTAGCAGGGGCAATTAAAATAGCGTTTTTAAAAGTTTTTCAAATTCAGTTTAATGTATAGTCCACATACGTGTTTTCCACTCAAGTGGCAGCTAATTTCAGCACTTGTAGTTTTTGTATTTTTGAATGTTTAGTTGTGTGACGCTCCTCAGAGATAAGCACAGCTCAGTCTGTGGCTTCAACAGCAATCATGCACTGAAAACTAAAGGATTGTTCATGAGATCGGTGGGACAGACACAGGACAGACACCAAGACAAGAGCCAGGTATGTTTTCACTTGCACGAATGTCACAGATCTGACGTTTTACCCCAAATTGAAAACATCCAAGCACGGTGTTGAATGTGCTGCCATGCCATCACGAACTGCAGGCAACGAGGAGTCATTAATTATGATTTTCTTTCTTTCTTTCTTTCTTTCTTTCTTTCTTTCTTTCTTTCTTTGTCTTTCTTTCTTTCGTTGCTAGTGGCAAAGTCCCAGGAAACCCCAGAGTATCTAGTGTCATTTTAAAGCTTAGAAATTGTACTTTCTAAAAATACCGATGTTTTTGCAGAAGACATAACTCCCAACCGATCGAACGGGGAGTTTTCAACCTAGTCAAAATATTGTTTACATCATTAGCATCTTAGCAGTGGCGCTAACAAACGGAGCTCCGGTGTATGAGGCCACTTTTTAAGATCACCTTTCCATCCCTCGATAGTCGTAGGAAGTGGTATGATTATGTTACAGTTTTTTTTTTTAATGAATGAATGAATGAATGAATGAATCTTTATTTCGGATAGATTAAAAGTAAAGATTAAAAAGAAACAAAATAATATAACAAAGGGGAAACAAATCCAATAAGGTCAAATTAAACAATAACTCCTCTGATTATACAGTTCAACATAAGTTATCCGAAATGGGTGATGGCTGAAGCCGCAGCTTATATTGCCCACCCATATTCCATCCAAGAATTCAAAAGAAAAACAAAACAAGAGCAATTACAATTTGGAACAAAGCTAAGACAAAATGTGACAAAAAAAAACTAAGCTACAACACAACACAGACTGGATATGACAATCCTTATGTGATTTTACGTGTCATCTTGTATATATGTTTGGAGTATTTCTTCCTTTAGTTTTTGTTTAAATTGTCCAAGCGTTGTACATGATTTTAATTCAGGTCCAAAATCGTTCCATAATGTGACTCCTTGCACTGAAACACAGTGTTGCTTGGTGGTAGTTCTCACTGAAGGTTTCTGAAATATACATGTTCCTCTGAAATGATATTGTTTCTCCCTTATTTGGAACAACTTTTGGATATTTGCGGGCAGTGATAGATTCTTCACTTTAAACATTATTACTGCAGTTTTAAAGTCAACCAGATCTTTCAACTTTAGAGCTTTTAATTTAACAAAAAGTGGGTTTGTTGGTTATACAGTGGGGCAAAAAAGTATTTAGTCAGCCACCAATTGTGCAAGTTCTCCCACTTAAAAGATGAGAGAGGTCTCCAATTTTCATCAGAGGTATACCTCAACTATGAGAGACAAAATAAGAAAAAAAAATCCAGAAAATCACATTGTCTGATTTTTAAAGAATTTATTTGCAAGTTATGGTGGAAAATAAGTATTTGGTCACCTACAAACAAGCAAGATTTCTGGCTCTCACAGACCTGTAACTTCTTCTTTAAGAGGCTCCTCTGTCCTCCACTCGTTATCTGTATTAATGGCACCTGTTTGAACTCATTATCAGTATAAAAGACACCTGTCCACAACCTCAGTCAGACTCCAAACTCCACTATGGCCAAGACCAAAGAGCTGTCAAAGGACACCAGAAACAAAATTGTAGACCTGCACCAGGATGGAAAGACTGAATCTGCAATAGGTAAGTAGCTTGGTGTGAAAAAATCAACTGTGGGAGCAATTATTAGAAAATGGAAGACATACAAGACCACTGATAATCTCCCTCGATCTGGGGCTCCACGCAAGATCTCACCCCGTGGGGTCAAAATGATCATGAGAACGGTGAGCAAAAATCCCAGAACCACACGGGGGGACCTAGTGAATGACCTGCAGAGAGCTGGGACCAAAGTAACAAAGGCTACATCAGAAACACACTACGCCACCAGGGACTCAAATCCTGCAGTGCCAGATGTGTCCCCCTGCTTAAGCCAGTACATGTCCAGGCCCGTCTGAAGTTTGCTAGAGAGCATTTGGATGATCCAGAAGAGGATTGGGAGAATGTCATATGGTCAGATGAAACCAAAATAGAACTTTATTGTAAAAACTCAACTTGTCGTGTTTGGAGGAGAAAGAACACCATACCTACTGTGAAGCATAGGGGTGGAAACATTGTGCTTTGGGGTTGTTTTTCTGCAAAGGGACCAGGACGATTGATCCGTGTAAAGGAAAGAATGAATGGGGCCATGTATCGAGAGATTTTGAGTGAAAACCTCCTTCCATCAGCAAGGGCACTGAAGATGAAACGTGGCTGGGTCTTTCAGCATTACAATGATCCCAAACATACCGCCCAGGCAACGAAGGAGTGGCTTCGTAAGAAGCATTTCAAGGTCCTGGAGTGGCCTAGCCAGTCTCCAGATCTCAACCCCATAGAAAATCTTTGGAGGGAGTTGAAAGTCCGTGTTGCCCAGCGACAGCCCCAAAACATCACTGCTCTAGAGGAGATCTGCATGGAGGAATGGGCCAAAATACCAGCAACAGTGTGTGAAAACCTTGTGAAGACTTACAGAAAACGTTTCACCTCTGTCATTGCCAACAAAGGGTATAAAACAAAGTATTGAGATGAACTTTTGTTATTGACCAAATACTTATTTTTCACCATAATTTGCAAATAAATTCTTTAAAAATCAGACAATATGATTTTCTGGATTTTTTTTCTCATTTTGTCTCTCATAGTTGAGGTATACCTATGATGAAAATTGGAGACCTCTCTCATCTTTTAAGTGGGAGAACGTGCACAATTGGTGGCTGACTAAATACTTTTTTACCCCACTGTGCGTATATATATATACAGTTAGGCCCAGAAATATTTGGACAGTGACACAATCTTCATGATTTGGGCTCTGCATGCCACCACATTGGATTTGAAATGAAACAACTACAACGGAATTGAAGTGCAGACTTTAAGGTTTAATTCAAGGGGTTGAACAAAAATATATGATTAAACATGTAGGAATTGTAGCTATTTTATACAAACGCTCCTCATTTCAGGGGCTCAAAAGTAACTGGACAAATAAACATAACCCTAAGTAAAATGTTACTTTTCAATATTTTGTTGAAAATCCTTTGCAGGCAATGACTGCCTGAAGTCTGGAACCCATGGACATCACCAAACGCTGGGTTTCCTCCTTTGTGATGCTTTTCCAGGCCTTTACTGCAGCTGTCTTCAGTTCTTGCTTGTTTGTGGTTCTTTCAGACGTAGCACGCGCTTTTTTAACAGCATGGGTGACGCGTTTCGGAGTCCTGTCGGACATTACGTCCGACAGGGGCCCTCAATTTGTTTCCGAACTCTGGTCTGCGATGGCCCGCAGCCTGGGGGTTGCAATTCATCGCACAACCGCATACAACCCACAGGCCAACGGGTTATGCGAGCGTTTTCATAGATCACTGAAAGCAGCACTCAGGGCTTTACTGACGGATGCAAATTGAGTGGACAGGTTGCCGTGGGTTTTATTGGGGTTGCGCTCCGCGCCAAAAGAGGATTTGGAAGCTTCCCTGGCAGAGCTTGTTTTTGCGCAGCCCCTACGGCTGCCCGGGGAATTTCTGCCAGATAATCCCGTGCCGGACAGCTCCCCATCTCAGCTTTTGCAGCGTAGCGCAAACACAGGCACACTGCCGGGCCCGGCCCACCACTGTTTTCCGCGTGTTTTCGTGCCTAAAACTTTGAAGAACGCGGAGTTCGTGTTCGTCAGACACGACGCCCACCACCCTCCATTGCGCCCACCCTATGAAGGACCGTTCAGAGTGTTGGAAACAGGGGATAAGCATTTTTTGCTAGACTTGGGGGGTAGACGGGAGAAAATTGGCATAGACAGACTCAAACCCGCCTTTGTAGTGGCGGACGAGCAAGTGCTGTTGGCTAGAGCCCCTCGGCGTGGAAGACCCTCACGGAGAGCTCCCCAGGGAAACGATTCGCCAGAGCAGCCACACGGACAGAGGTGAAGTCCCCCCCCCCCACCCCGCCACGGCTCACCTGCAGTCAGACACACTCCCAGCAGCCCCCCACCGGCACAGCAGCGCCAGGGAGGCGGTTAACCCCAGTTACAGCAGATATGGGAGGAGACTGAAGCAAAAACAGCGTGTGGACTGATGTTCTGTCTTAAGATGTTGGGGGGGGGGGGCGCGGTATAGGTTCTGGGGGAAGTCAGATTATTTAGCACCTCAGACAGAGACAGTGAATAAGCATGGGAGAACAATGCCCAAGGAGTTCCTGGGCATATAGCCACAAGGAGCCAGAGACATAGGGGGTTGAAGGCAGTGTAATGTAAATGTCACGCTGTGTGATGAGAAACTTCCATGTAAATGTGTGAAGAGTGACTTGGGTTAAAGAGGAGAGAGCTTGCTGTAATGTTTCAGTCTGTTCTGTGCTTGAGAGATGTGAAGTGTGTAATAAACCGTCTGTCATGAATCTGCCTCTTATTTCACACACTCCACAATATAAGTGAATGCCATTTACCGTACTATGGTGGATAATTTATATTTCTTAAATAAAATATTAATACAAATATATTTTTATTACAATCAGTTGATATAAACAATAACCAATATAATTTAGCTTGTTAATAACGTTAGCAAAATTAGTTTGTTTAAAGGTGCCTTCACACCAAACGTGAACAGGCGTCGCAAATCAATACAAAGTCAGTGGAAAGAGGCGAGCACATGTGAAATCGCGCATTTGTGCATTCACATCCAAGGGATAGCGCCGTCATCTGAGTAAAAGTATTAACATTGGAAAGTAAACTAGTTTGAAAATGAGACTACCACTCACCTGGAGACAAAAGGACCGGGAGCTCTTCAGCTGAATCGGGATGTCAGTTATTTACCCACGGATTCCTGCCACAGACATGCTAACGAGGCTCGCAAGCTAGCAATGGAAACACCCATCTTGTGAAGTTTTGGAGGTAGGGACAACTTTTTCAGTTGAGCCCCCCATCGGATAATGTAAACCTTGTTATTTTGGGTATTTCCACAGCAGGTTGAACACAGCTGCAGAAGTTAACTTCACCTGTCTGCATCTCACTCAGACGGTGAATTCATGTTGTGTGTTTACATTGAGTTATAATGTATTTGTGCTGTGCGAACAATTTGCCCGTTCATGTTTGGTGTGAAGGCACCTTTACTCATATTTGAGGCACAATGGCTTATGGGTAATCTTCTTGTCAACTTCCAGTGAAGTGTTGTATAGTTATTCATTTCTTCCCTGCTCAGTTCTCTGTTCCCTTTGAACTGAAGACCATTTGCTCCCTTCGGTTTGGAATCTCACTTAATATGGCGGAATACCCTGTGCAGTCCACTTCGGAGTACTGAGTGATCAGAACGCACCCTCGGGTTTCCAAGAGTCTTATACAGTACCTTTAGATGGTGTAATATACAGCTGTGGACAAAATTGTTGGTACCCCTCTGTTAGTGAAAGAAAAACCCACAGTGATCACAGAAATAACTTGAATCTGACAAAAGTGGTAATAAATAAAAATTCTATGAAAATTAACCAATGAAAATCAGACAGTGCTTTTGAATTGTGGTTCAACAGAATTACTTTAAAAAACAAACTCATGAAACAGGCCTGGACAAAAATGATGGTACCCCTAGAAAAGATTGAAAATAATGTGACCATAGGGACATGTTCAACCAAGATGTGTCCTCTAATTAACATCACAGGTGTCTACAGACTTGTAATAAGTCAGTCGGCCTATTTAAAGGGTGACAAGTAATCACTGTGCTGTTTGGTGACATAGTGTGTACCACAATAAATATGGACCAGAGGAAGCAAAGGAGAGAGTTGTCTCAGGAGATTAGAAAGAAAATTATAGACAAGCATGTTAAAGGTAAAGGCTATAAAACCATCTCCAAGCAGCTTGATGTTCCTGTGACTACAGTTGCACATATTATTCAGAAATTTAAGATCCACGGGACTGTAGCCAACCTCCCTGGACGTGGCCGCAGGAGGAGACGGATAATACGAATGGTAACAAAACAGCTCAGAACAACCTCTAAACACATTCATGGTGAACTCCAAGGTCAAGGTACATCAGTGTCAGATCGCACCATCCGTTGTTGTTTGAGCCAAAGTGGACTTCATGGGAGACGACCAAGGAGGACACCACTGTTCAAAACAAATCATAAAAAAGCCAGACTGGAATTTGCCAAACTGCATGTTGATAAGCCACAAAGCTTCTGGAAGAATGTGCTATGGACAGACGAGACAAAATTGGAACTTTTTGGCAAGGCACATCAGCTCTATGTTCACAGACGCAAAAATGAAGCATACCAAGAAAAGAACACTGTCCCTACTGTGAAACATGGAGGAGGTTCTGTTATGTTCTGGGGCTGCTTTGCTGCATCTGGCATAGGGTGTCTTGAATCTGTGCAGGGTACAATGAAATCTCAAGACTATCAAGGTATTCTAGAGAGAAATGTGCTGCCCAGTGTCAGACAGCTTGGTTTCAGTCGCAGGTCATGGGTCTTGCAACAGGATAATGACCCAAAACACACAGCTAAAAACACCCTAGAATGGCTAAGAGCAAAACATTGGACTAAGTGGCCTTCTATGAGCCCTGATCTAAATCCTATTGAACATCTGTGGAAGGAGTTGAAACATGCCGTCTGAAGAAGGCACCCTTCAAACCTGAGACAACTGGAGCAGTTTGCTCATGAGGAGTGGGCCAAAATACCTGCTGAGAGGTGCAGAAGCCTCATTGACAGTTACAGAAATCGTTTGATTGCAGTGATTGCCTCAAAAGGTTGTGCAACAAAATATTAGGTTAAGGGTAGCATCATTTTTGTCCAGGCTCGTTTCGTGAGTTTGTTTTTTAAAATAATTCTGTTGAACCACAATTCAAAAGCATTGTCTGATTTTCATTGGTTAATTTTCATAGAATTTTTATTTATTACCACTTTTGTCAGATTCAAGTTATTTCTGTGACCATTGTGGGTTTTTCTTATTTTCTTTTCTTTTCTTTTCACAATGTGACCATTGTGGGTTTTTCTTATTTTATAAAGGCGAAAGTCAGCCAATTAACAAAACCCCACCATTCTTCATTCCAAGGTCCTTCCATTTTTAGCATTAAAAGGCTAACTGTGATGCAACATGACGAAAATTCACAGGATGAGAATACAAAGCTATATCATCCTACCCCCAGACCCCCATTTCATCTATGTCATCCATCACCATGGCAACTGGAGAAGGAGGAGGAGTACAGGACAAGAGAAGTGGGGGAATCCAGCAGTGAGCGAGGAATAAAAGAAAGACAAGAGAGCAATAGCAAGGACAAGAGGAAAGGAGGTGAGCAAGAGTAACCAATCTGATCTGGAAGGACCTGACAGGTAAACACGGCTCAGTGTGTATTCAGGTCAGACCCACACATGCCGCTACCTCTTTCATCCTTATCTACAATCAACACACGTACAATGCACATGCAGAGGGGGTACCTGTCATTTTCATTCAGCAAAAAGGTCATTCATTCACTTCAGTGAAGTCAACCTGTCTAAAAATAGAAACCACAGCCTTTACACTACTGGGTTGTTAATATGTCAGCTCAGTCTCCCAGGCTGCCTCCATCCGGTGTGTGATACTGTAACAGATGTGATGGAAGGCTGTTTATTGGTAGAGGGGTGCGCTGTAGGGGTTCAAACATCCTGTTCTTAAATAAATCAATTTCACTCCAGTAACGTTGCACAGAGCTGTTGACAACTCTCTCAGGGCACAAAAAAACTGCTTCCTTGCCAACAGTTTGCAAATATAGCATTCTTTATGGCTGGCAAAAAAAAAAAAAAAAAAAAAAAAACTCATGTGAAGTAGGCTTTTAGTATGTGCACGTTTTAATCCCAACACATCTGCAAAGAGAAAAAGACACCCTACACACAAAGTGCAAATGAAGGTCTAACACATGAGGTCACTAAGCTTTCTCCATTCACTGAGCTGTAATGAAATGACCCAATTATCCCTCATCCTCCATTAGAGACAGCATAACTCATGGAGAGTCAGTTGAACACTAACAGGCTAACATCTTCAAAATGACCCTGTCCACTTGACACTTTGTGCTCACCTTTTAAAACCCTCAGACTAAATCAACACAGTGGCAAGGTGTTATCCATGCACTTACATACAGTCATGGCTAAAAGCTATGGCAACCCTGCATTCTGTCAGATAACGCATCACCTCTCCAAGAAAACTGTTGCTGTTACAAATGGTTTGATGTGCTTATATTTATTTCTCTTGTTTGCCTTGGCACCCTCAATTTAACACCTGGTGGCGCGCCTTTTGTAAGCCGTCACTTCCTGTAACAATCACTGAGTTTCCTGTCCATCTTATTCCTAGCTTTCATGATGTCTTTCATGATTTATGGGCACAGCTTCTGGTACTCCGGTGTTGTCATGGAAACGGGACTCTTTTCATTGTAAAAATAACAATGACTATGGCATCATAAAAGTGTCCTTGTATTACACACAGTAATTCCATTAGTTAGCTCCATCGCTAAGATGGTAACACACTGAACAAATAAAAGCTCTGAGACATATCAATGCCTCCACAGTAATAAAGGCGGTCATATTTTGTTAAAAGATGTTGGACATACTCTAACTTACCTTAAAGCAGATGTAGAATCTCATGTGAGCATATACTGTACGTATGTCTCTTTTAGATGCTATTTTTAGTGGCTAGTTGATACTAGCAGCTAACTAGCATCAGCTAGCCACCTTGGGCCACCATTCACTCATTAGCAAATACCTCTGTGCTTATTGTACTCTGGGGACTAGTCAAATCCTGTTGACCACTGACACCACACACTCATGTCCACCAGTGATGCATTACTTCATTGATTCTTACAGACAAATTTACGTTTGTTGACTCAGGCTCGCTATCCAAGATAGGAGATAACCAGCTCAGATTAGCAATGGTGACACAAGAGGGATGGGGGGGTTAAATGTGGCTCTTAAAGTGCGTTCACACCGAATGCGAAGGGGTGACGCAAATCCACACAAAGTCAATTGGAAGACGCGAGTACGCATGAATTTTCGTTATCGCGCATTTGCGTCAGCTAACTAGCTCTGCTAGCAGCTAGCTCACTAGCAGACGGAGTAAAATTATCACCATTGCAGAATAAACTAGTTAGAAAATAAAACTCACTCACCGGGAGACAGGAGGACCGGGAACTCTTCAGCTGAATTATTGGGCTTTTGGAGTTATTTACCCACAGTTTTCCGGCCACGTACATCCTAGCAAGCTAGCATGCTAGCAACAAAAACACCCATCTTCTGTGAAGTTTTGGAGGCTTAAGATGACATTTTCAGGTGAGCCCCCGGTCGGATAAAGTAAACCTAAGCATGATGTTATTTTGGGAATTTCCACAGCAGGTTCAACACAGCTGCAGAAGTTATAAAGGCAGCTTTGCCTGTCTGCATCTCACTCAGAAGGGGAAGTCATGTCTGTTCGCATGTTTACATTGAATTATTATGTAATCATGCTGTGCGAAAAATTCGCCCCTTCGCCTTTGGTGTGAACACAGCTTAAGGTATTTAAAGAGGCATGCACTGAAATTAGCTGTTCTGCAGAAGGCAAAAGATCAATGATGAAACAATGATGCTGCAATAATTAAAAGCAGTTTGACCAAAATATATCACAAACATTTTATTAAGACCTGTGAGATCTGTCAACATGTGGAAAAGGTACCAGTAAATGGGACCTTTAAAATGTTAAAACCACAAAAAGTTGAATACTGAACAGAACTCTAAACGAGTGGTGCTAATAATCTATATTAGGTTTTTATCATTGTTTTAATTATTGCTTCTCCTTAACTTTGCTGCTGAAGTGACAGACTAGCAACTTCTACTTTTGTAAGATGAGAAATAATGGATGTCTAATGTCTAACATCACCATGATTGTTAGTTGTTAGTTGGGATCTGCACAGTTGTGCACATGTAGCAAAGCTTTCATTCTGACAGTATTAATGTCATGAGCCAAGTGTTGGAGTTTTCCGCCAGACTCGGTCTCATGACTTCTTCTGGCTAATCACTCATCTCTTGCATCTCATGCCTTTTGGGTTTATGTGTTTTTTGTTTTGCTTGCCATTTTCCTATTTGTGTCAGTGTCATATTTTTATTCTGTATTTATTTATATTCATTTAGTACATTATTTCATTCTGTATATCCCCTGTGCTGTCAGGGACATGACGCTTGTGTGGGCGTGCCCTGTCAGCCGTCAATTTTGGTTTGCCTCCCTCTCATTGCCGCAGCTGATCCCAATTATTCATCTTCGCTTTCTCCTGCCCTTTCAGGTACCCACACCTGTGGCTCATCATGTTAATGGGTTTTGATCCTTATTTAAGGGCCTTATTTTCATTCTGTTATGGCCGCTGTCTTGATTGTTGGACATTCTCCTTATCTCTGCCAGAGTCCTACCTCGCTCTGGCGTGTATTCTTGTAAGTTTTTCTCCCTCATTGTATTTTTGTATTTTTGAGCACTTGTTGAACTTTTTTGTTGTTTCTGTAATTAATTGCCCAAACTCACAGTTGGCGCATGGGTCTCATCTCTCTGCCCCAAGGGGCTATTCATGACAGAAGACAGTGGCCAGTTGAGACCCAGCCACTGTGAGTTTGTGGATTTTTTGCCCTTTTGTGTTTCTCTCACCTGTCTTTGGAGCAATCATGTCCCCGGCGTGTTGGCCTCCATCTAATAAAGGGAGATCGGCAGCGGGGTCTCCGAGCCTGGAGAAGGAGTGGGCTGCTGACTTTATCCAAAGTTTTGTGGATGAAGCTCTCACCACCCACGAACCAAAAAAAAACTTGGGAGAGTTTGAATGGAGTGGTGGGAATCCTGGAGGCACACCCTGGTCTGTGGAAATATGCCGAACTGTTGTCCATGGTTTCCATGCTAAAACATTTGTTTCCCAGGCTGACGATGGGGCCGTCTCCAGCAGAGCCAAAACCAACACGGAGACGCCCTCCACGGCAGACGTCCTTCACTCCTGCCTGCTTGCCAGCTTCACCTCCAGCTCCCGCATCGCCAGCTCCGAGATGCCGTCATCCCACTCCTGGCTGCCGGAGAAATGCCTCCACTTCCCAGTCAGTAGCCCCTCCTTCACCGAGGGAGAAGACCTCCACAGCAGCACTTTCTTTGTCATTTTCCTCTCCAGCTGCCTTGCAAGCACCTACTTTTCCCACAGCTGCTGCCTCTCCCTTCTCCTTGGCATCCTTTCCCGCTGCTGAGGGTTTGGCCATTTCTCCTCCGGCTCCGCCCGTCTCCGTGCCTGCAGGGGCGGCTCCTCCATGATCCTCTGAGGGGCCCGCTTCCACCGTAGACACAGAGAGGGATGACTACACGATAGCTGCAGCAGAAAACATCACAACCCGGGAACACAGGTAAGTGTCATTTCATTCCCCTTCATTTTATAATGATATGTCTTGTCTGATTCCCGGTAGTGAGGCTCAGGGTGTGCAGTCCCCTGAGCTCTCACCACCTGCTGCAGCTACCAATTTCTCACCTGCCCATTCTGTGTCTCCTCCTCTCGCTCCTGAGTGTCCACCAGCCCCAGAACTCAACCGCTGGACAGTGGAGGAGCCCATGGCCCTGGAGGGCCTAGTTCCAGTGCCAATGGTGAGCCAACCCCCAGTTTCCATGCCGGACGGGCCACCAGCGTGGGTCACTTCGCCTGGGGGCACCAAGACTGCACCAACCACCATGCCTGCTGCAGAGGCCACTGCAGCAGAGTTGGAGCTGGACCTCCAGAGGGCCGAGCCCGGAGAACCATCCCCTGGATCGATGGAGTCCTGGACGACGGTGGAGCTCGAGCTCAGGCAAGTGCTCTCCTTTGTTTTCCTCATATCTGTTTTGTAGAGGTCTTGTCTGGTTCTTGTTGAGGGGAGCCGGGTGCAGCTGTCAGCTGCGCCTGAGTTCATCTCGCCGGGCTCCATCGCTGCCGGTGGCCCTGACCCTGTTCCTCTGCCTGTTTTTTCTGAGCCTTCTCCAAGGGTCACCGGGGAAGATCCACCTGTGCCAGATATCTCCATGGGTCCAGGCTCACCGCCTGAGGTCGTCATGGGTCCCGCAACCCCGCTGAGGTCGTTGCAGCCACTCCGTCCCAGCCTAGGGCCTCCATGGGAGCAGCTTCAGCCCAGTTTGGGTCCTCCATGGGTGCGGCTCCTCTCCTGTCTGGGTCTCTGTGGGTGCTGTGTCCCAGTCGGGGACCGTCATGGGTGCTACGCCCCAGCTTGAGTCCGACTTGGGTGCTGCGCTCCAGTGGGGGCCCGCTATGGGCATTACGCCCCAGCCCAGGGGCCACCGTGGGTGCAGCCGTGGCCCAGTCCGGTTCCGCCAAGGGTGCAGCCATGGCCCAGTCCGGGTCCACCAAGGGTGCAGCCATGGCCCAGTCGGGGTCCACCGAGGGTGCGGCTCCACTCCAGCCTGGAGCCACTGCAGGTGCAAGTTTGTCCCAATCCGGGACCACCGAGGGTGCTGCTGGCCTGACTGAGGGTGTCGAGCTCCCTCCTCCTTCGCCAGACACCATCGTGGTTCTTCCTCCGCTGCCAGAGGCCATCATGGTTCCTCCTCCACTGCCTGATGTCATCGTGGTTTCCTCAACTCCCGTCGCATGCTCACTATTCGCCCTTCCCGTCGGGCTGCCGCCTCCTGGGCCACTTCTTCTGTTCGGGTGGCTGAAAAACTCTGGCAGGCTACCCGACAGACTGTACTGCAGAGTTGGGTGGTCCATGTACTCTGGGAGGCCACCCGACTCGTATTATCACACTATCTGATGGGCCTGGGACTGTGATCGCCCGCCTGAACTGTTCAACTCCTCGGTCCAGGGGGCTTTGGGGGGTTGAGGGTCTGACTGGTGTGGGTCCTGAGCGGGGTTTCACTCCCTCCTGGCCTGTTCCTCCCACCACCCACCCAGGGTGAGTTATTGTTGTGCCTTGCTGGGGGGGGGCAGGTTTTTTCTTTTTCTTTTGATGTTACCCTGGGGTGTCTGGGATCCACCCCTTGAGAGGGGGGCTCTGTCATGAGCCGAATGCTGGAGTTTTCCGCCAGATTCGGTCTCATGACTTCTTCTGTCTAGTCACTCATCTGTTGCATCTCATGCCTTTTGGGTTTGTGTTTTTTGTTTTGCTTGCCATTCTCCTATTGTGTCAGTGTCATATTTTTATTCTGTATTTATTTATATTCATTTAGTATGTTATTTCATTCTGTATATCCCCAGTGTTTTTCTTTTACTGTTGACAGCTGTCAGGGACATGAAGCTTGTGTTGGCGTGCCCTGTCAGCCGTCAATTTTGGTTCACCTCCCTCTCATTGCCGCAGCTGATCCCAGTTATACATCTTCACTTTCTCCTGCCCATTCAGGTATCCACACCTGTGGTTCATCATGTTAATGGGTTTTGATCCTTATTTAAGGGCCTTATTTTCATTGTGCCATGGCCACTGTCTTGATTGTTGGACATTCTCCTTATCTTCGCCAGAGTCCTACCTTGCTCTGGTGTGTATTCTCATAAGTTTTTCTCCCTCATTGTATTTTTGTGCACTTGTTGAACGTTTTTGTTGTTTCTGTAATAAATTGCCCAAACTCACAGTTGGCGCGTGGGTCTCGTCTCTCTGCCCCAAGGGGCCATTCATGACAATTAAAGCTAGACAGACTAGAATGGAAGGAATTCTACATAAGCAGCTTCATTGGTGCTGGATAAAACAATTTCTCTTGACCATTTCCTTTACTTTCTCTACCCATTAAATCACCCTGCAGCTCCTACGCTGTCACTTTTCTTTTTTTTTTTCAAATTCTGCATGCCTTCATGTTTGAAACATCATTTCTTTTACCCTCATCTTTCTTTCTCTTTGTATGGCAGCTCTCTTATATTTCAGTTCTCCCAGTTCTTTCCCTATCCTCTCATTCTGCATCCCCTCCCACAACTTTATTTGCTTCAGTTTTTACCTATTTTTTTTTCTTGATTCTTGTCCTTTATACTGATTTCCCCACAGTTTTTTCTGCCTTTTTCTAGCTTGTTTCAATTTTTCATAAGATCTATTTCTTTTTACTTCTGCCACATAAATCACTTAATACCTAGAAGGATCCATTTGAAACCTGCCTGTAAAAGAAGCCTGACTGAGACCCTTCACAGTCAGAAAATCCAGCATGTTTTGTAATTATATTTACTTCACATTAGTTTAGATGTGTAAAATGGAACAAGGTCACAAAAACAAAAAGGAGGTTGAGGTCTTTGTTATAAAACCTGACAAACAAGCAAATATGTCAAAGAATAAATGAAAAGCAAGCATGGACGTCTCCACAAACAGTCCAAAACTATTTTTAAAAATGGCTTGTCCTCTGTCTTTATATTGAATGTTAATTTAGCAATTTACACTACCGTTCAAAAGTTTGGGGTCACCCAGACAATTATTTTGTGTTTTCCATGAAAAGTCACACTTATTTACCACCATGAGTTGTAAAATTAATAGAAATATAGTCAAGACATTGACAAGGTTAGAAATAATGATTTGTATTTGAAATAATAATTTTTTCCAGATACTCAACCTGCTCAAAGGAAGGTCAGTTTTATAGCTTCTCTAACCAGCTAAACTGTTTTCAGCTGTGCTAACATGATTGCACAAGGGTTTTCTAATCATCCATTAGCCTTCTGACACAATGAGCAAACACATTGTACCATTAGAACACTGGAGTGATAGTTGCTGGAAATGGGCCTCTATACACCTATGTAGATATTGCACCAAAAACCAGACATTTGCAGCTAGAATAGTCATTTACCACATTAGCAATGTATATTAGATATTAGAGTGTATTTCTGATTAGTTTCAAGTTATCTTCATTGAAAAAAAACAGTGCTTTTCTTTCAAAAACAAGGAAATTTCTAAGTGACCCCAAACTTTTGAACGGTAGTGTACATCACATTAATACTTCCATGAGGTCGTACAGAATAAAGAAAAACAGCAACATTGCACCAAAAGAACTTAACCAATCTTTGTCGAGATGTAGGAAAAAATTTGGAGGACAGTAGTGTGCAAACATCTTGTATTTGACCTCATTATTAGGAGAGAAGTATGCCGCTCTGGAGAAAAGAGGAAGAGGAATGAAAGTCAGTTGAAGCAAGACAAAATACATGTGTGTAAATGAGAAGGAGGCAGGTGTAATGGTAAAGATGCAAGGAGTAGAGGGAGTGAAGGTGGATGAGTTTAAATACCTGGGGTCAACCATCCAAAGCAATGGAAAATGCAAAAGAGGGGTGAAGAAGAGAATGGAGGAAGGGTGGAGTGGGAGGAGACAGAGCTAGAGGTGGCAGAGTTGAAGATGCTAAGATTCTTATTGGGAGTGACTAGAAATGAGTATATCAGAGGGACAGCTCAGGTTGAGCGGTTTGGAGACAAAGTAAGAGAGGCAAGGCTGAGATGGTTTGGGCATGTGCAGAAGAGGAATAGTGGATATACTGGATAAAGGATGTTGAAGATGGAGCTGCCAGGCAGGAGGAGAAGAGAAAGACCACAGAGAAGATTCATGGATGAAGGACATGGAGAAGGTTGGTGTTACAGAGGAAGATGCAAAGGATAAGGTGAGGTGGAGGCAGATGATCCGCTGTGGTGACCCCAAAAGAGAAGAAGAAGAAAATAAGGAGATAGGAAATGTTGAAAAGTGGAAGATTATGTCGTGTGACTGAAATAAAATGGAGCAGAAGTGAAAAAGGGGAAAAAAGGGGGTTTTGCTAATGGTCTCACTTCTTTGATTGCACCCTGGTGGGCTTTGACACATATTCTGTGCATGGCTTCTCACTGCACATTAACGCACTAAAATAACAATGCAACTGCACTGAAACTGATGCCGATGTGGACAAAAAAAACTTTGCCAAAAGAGTCTTAAGTGGGATGCTTCATATTTAACATTTTATTATTCAAGAGAGGAACAGAAAAAAGTAATTGGAATAGCAAAAGAAAGCTGAGAATCAAAGAGGAGGTTGAAGTAAAATGTGGTTTTCTAATTCATTTTTTCTCATTAGTGTATAAATGACAAAAACTAAAAGATGTAATTTAATTATGGAGCATTTACGTTTTTTACACAAAACACAACATGTTTTCCCCACTCAGAAGGCCTTTTATGGACTTTACTGGTTTGTGTATGATGCTCAACACCAAGCCCATGTTAAAGAAGACAATAAATGTTAGAATAAAAAGTGAGCCATAAATATATTTATGATCAGTTACTAGAAGCTGTGTAATTTCATAAATAGTATGAATAATAGTATGATATAGGCATTGTTTAATGTATTTTTTGTGTTCTAGAGTGGTTCAATTTTAACAGAGTACATTAACACACAGAATAATTACAGATTATTTAAACAGAAGACAGAAAAGTTAAGATATGAGCCTGAAAAACAGCTTTTGAGAAGATGGCGGAGATGTGTGGAATAAATAAAAAGCAGAATGACGGTGCACGTCACTTTGATTCGGCGTTATTGGGTGTGTTTATTCAGTCTCTCCGACTGTCCACTTATTCTTCTTTTCCATTTCTGCTGCTATTATTTCCGAGCAAATCTGTGAAGACATACACACACATACAGTGCTGAGAATATTTCTGCAAAGCTCCCTGATGCTCCCTGATGCCCGAAGCTGCTTTGCATGATTCAGGAGGAGAGCCAGGGGAGACAAGCCTCTTCATCTGACTACACATTAACTGCAGCAGGAGCAGAGAGATAAAGATGGGGAGAGAGAGAGAGAGAGAGAGAGAGAAAGAGAGAGAGAGAGAGTCGAGCTGTGGGCACAGTGACCTATATATTGTGCAGCCTCTGTTCATCGGCGTGGGATACAGAATCATACTGCACTGTACACACACATCCACACACCTGCAGCTCTCCTCACTGACCTTGGATCAGATCTGTCAGACCTGCATCCGCCCAGTTAGGATTGGGGGGAAACTGACGAGCTCTTTGGTGTAATCTGATCCTCCAGATTAAACTCTAATTGGAACAGCTGCAGCCAGCAGGGCTTGGCAAGCCTTTTTAACTAGTTGCTGTCACTGAAGGGAGAAGCTTTCCTTTTGCAAACATCAAAAGTAAAAATCTTCCACACATACAGTATTGCAGACACGCATTAGAATACAGCTGAAATGCAACTGAATTGCTGTGCATTTCCTGTCTATCATGGCTTTGATCTAAAATGGGGTGTCTGCAGATTTTATGCAGTTACATTTATGGCTTTTTATGACAATTTTAAAGGTGAAATTAATGCAAATTTTGGGTCACCCATCAAGATCACATTAAATTTGCATTTTCCTATAGTTTATTTAGGTGCTATATAATTAGGTTATTCAAATGATATTCCTAAAACTAGCCACTATTCCCACAACCAAAAATTGCAGCTTAATGAGAAAAAAGTCACACATCTTCAAGGGAAAAAAAAAAAGCTGCAATTCTACAAGAGCGAATAAAATTTACAAGAAAAAGGTGGAAACTGTACAAGAAAAAAGCAACAAATTTATGATACGATTATTGTTTGTTCTGCTTATTTCACTTTCTGTTATGTTAAACTATAGAAACAGAAACTTCAAATTTATGGATTTCGCCCCACAAAAAAATGATGTAATGTAGGTTATTTTTAAGACCTTTGACGGGCCGATTTAAGGATTTATTGTCATTTTTTTAAAAGTTAATTTGGCTTTATTGTTGGAAAAGCAAAATGGAGTTTGTAAAGATCCCCCAGACACATATTTTTTTTCCACAATATCTTTATTGAACCTTTTTTTTTTTTTTAACAAACATGATACAAACAATCAAACACTAACACTAAAGTACTACAAAAAAAAAAAAAAAAAAAAATGCCCTAAAAACACCAACAACCACCAACAAAATCAAGTCTTCAACAATGCTCCTCTGTTTAGTCTAGACAATCCAATACATTAGTATACATATTATGTTCACCAGTTTGGAATTTACAAGGTCCACACACATCATTCACCTTCTTCTTCAAGAGTTATGTTTAAATTTTTTACATAATCAATAAAAGGTCTCCATATATTCTCAAACACAATTTCCTTTGATTTCAGTATATATGTTATTCTTTCTAATGGAAGGTTTGTTAACATCTGTCTTAACCACTGAGTCACATCTGGTCTATGAGTCTTTTTCCATAATAGTGCAATACATTTTTTGGCATTAAGCAAACTGAGGTCTATGAATGTTCTTTCACTTTTATTGAAATTATGCTTTTCTGGGTACAGACCCAACAAAAACAGTTTAGGATTCAATATGATTTGTTTTGAGATTATTTTTTCAATTGTTACCCTCACCTCCTCCCAAAACATTCTTATTAATCTACATTCCCATAAACAATGAAATAGGGTTCCTTTACTTTCCATGCATTTTGTGCATGTATCTGGTATATTTTTGTTATATCTATTTAACTCCTCCGGTGTAACATACATCCGCATTAACCATTTGAAATGTATCAATTTAAGGCGTGCATTTATTGATTTGGTTTGAGCTTCTGTACAAGCCAATTCCCACTGTTCCTCTGAAATTTCAATTTGCAGATCTTCTTTCCAGTAGTTTAATCTTTTCAGTGAATTTTCACTTGAAGATAGTGTCAATGAGTTATAAAACTCTGAAATAATACCCTTTCTTTTACTATCTTTCATCATCATTTTTTCCAAGGATGAATAAATAGGTCGAGTGAGAGCTTTATTTTGATTTGATCGAATAAAGTTTCTAAGTTGAAGATATTTAAAAAAATGTGTTCTATTGAGATTAAATTTGATCCTCAGCTCTTCAAAATACATTATGTTGTCTGCACATGGCAAATATAAATCCTGAATCTTTTGTATCCCTTTTAAATTCCATACTTTAAATACAGCGTCCGCTCTCCCTGGTTTAAAATATTGATTACCCCATATTGGACTAAATTGTGACAATAACTGTGGTTCTTTTAAATAGTTTTTAGCTTCACACCATATTTTGATCATATGCTTTACAAATGGATTTTTAACTTGTTTTTGTAATTTTTTTGCCGAATCTGAGTATATGAATATGGGAAGAGGTAAAGGTAAATTGTATGATTCCATTTCAGTCCAGTGAGGGAGATCATTTGATGAAAAATAATATGTCATAGACCTCAGTTGTGCCGACCAATAATACAACATAAAATTTGGACATTTCAGACCTCCACGATCAAATGGTAAATATAATAAAGACAAACGTAATCTAGCCCTCCTGTTGTTCCATATAAATTCCACTAACTTTTTTTTTATTCTTGAGAATAGATCTAAAGGTGGTGATAAGGGAATGTATTGAAATAAATAAAGTATTTTAGGTAAAATATTACTTTTAAGTATATTGATTCTCCCGATCATCGACATTGGTAGTGACATCCATCTCTGAGTTAACTCATTGATATCTGACATTAAGGCTTCATAGTTGACACTGGCGACTGATTCTAGCTTAGGCATAATTTGGATTCCTAAATATTTAAACTGATTTACAACATTGAATTGATTTACCTCAGGGGCTGGGTAATTTCTCTGGGTCTCATTTAGCATTAATATTGAAGATTTAGTTTTATTTATTTTATATCCTGATATTTCCCCAAAATTCTTTATTAAATTCAACAAGGTTGGAATTGATTTTTTTAGATTCGACATAAACAAAATTATATCATCGGCGTACAGGGAGATTTTATGTTCTGTTGGTCCAACTTTAATTCCATATATTTGTGAATGTAAACGTATCGCTATCGCTAAAGGTTCAATTGCCATAGTAAACAGTAAAGGTGAAAGTGGACAGCCTTGTCGACATCCTCTATTGATTTTTATTGGTTTTGAAATATTGTTATTTGTTAGGATTTCTGCTGTAGCATTATTGTATATTATTTGAACCCATTTTATGAAATTATTTCCAAGTCCAAACCTTTGTAGGACTTCAAAAAGAAAGGGCCATTCAACTCTATCAAAGGCCTTTTCGGCGTCCAATGATAGGAGAGCTGTATCCGGTGCTTCTTTATTAAAATAAATAATATTAAATAGTCTTCTTACATTATGGAAGCCTTGTCTACCCTTTATAAAGCCATTCTGATCTCGATTAATAATATTTGGTAAAATTTCTTGTATTCGTCTTGCTAAAATTTTACAGATTATCTTAAGGTCGGCGTTTAATAGGCTTATTGGTCTCATATTTTCACATTTATTAGAGGGCTTACCTGGTTTTGGCAGCAGTATAATTAAGGCATTATTTATGTATGATGGTAAATTATTATTTTGAAATGCTTCTAAAACCATTTCCAAAAAAGGTTTTATTAATTTATTCTTAAATTTTTTATAAAGGTCAACTGGAAGACCATCTGGTCCTGCACTTTTTCCTGATTTCATATTATCAATGGCTAGCCCAACTTCTTCTTGACTAATTTTAGACTCCAATATCTCCCTGTTTTCATTTGGAATACACGGTATAGATAGTTCGTTCAAAAACCCATTTAGTTTTGTTAAATCAGGTTCATTTTTGGTATCATATAATTTTTCATAGTAATCTCTAAAGGCTCTATTAATTTCTAAAGGATCTATAACTACCTGTCCATTACTTATAATACTGGTAATTGGTGTTTTAATTTCCAATTGTTTAATCTGCCATGCTAATAATTTTCCTGATTTTTCACCTTGTTCATAAAAAGATTGTTTCAATCTTAGAAGACTCGAGGCAGCTCTATTCGCTGATTTTTTGTCGTATTCAGCTCTCAAAATCAGTAATTCATTCTCCAACCTTGGGTCACTTCCTGCATACACTTTTTCCTGAAGACTTTTTATTTTATGTTCCAATTTAGCTCTCTCCTCTCGAGTCTTCTTAGATTTTGATCCTGTATAACTAATAATATGTCCCCTAATAAAAGCTTTGAAAGTCTCCCACTTTACACATGCTGATGTTTGTGTAGTATTGATGTCAAAGAACTCGTCTATCTGTTTTTCTATATACTTGACAAATTCCTCATCCTGAAGCCATTTATGCTGAAATTGCCATCTACCTGATTCCTTTGTCAATTTTTTATCTACATATATTAGACAACAGGGTGCATGATCAGAAATCACGATGTTATCATAAAAGCAGTTTTGAATCTTGGACCTTAATTCTGTGGAAATCAAAAAATAATCAATACGTGAGAATGTCTTGTAGGTACTGGAATAACAAGAATAGGCTTTAACTTGTGGTTTCATTTCTCTCCATATATCTAACAATCTCAATTCTTTCATAAAATGATTAATAGTCATCCTACATCCAATGTGCGTACAATCCAGTCCTGTTGATCTATCCACACCTGGATTCAATGTACAATTAAAATCCCCTGCTATCTGCACGGTGGCGCAGTGGTTAGCACTGCGGCAGCACAGTTTACCCTTGGCCGGGGGATTGTGGGGATCGTGGGATCGTGGGTTCGATCCCAGCCCCCGACCAACAGTGATCTGTGTGGAGTTTGCATGTTCTCCCCGTGTTGCGTGGGTTTACTCCGGGATTTCTCCGGTTTCCTCCCACATGCCAAAAACATGCATGTTAGGTTAATTGGCTGTTCTAAATTGTCCCTAGATATCTGTTTCCTATAGGCCCTTAGAATAGAGGGTTAGTATTAATGAAAGCGCTTTGAGTGGTCTTTGTGACTAGAAAAGCGCTATATAAGTGCAGGTTAGTTAGTTAGTTAGTATTATATGTTGCCCTGTAAGTGATGATAAGATGAGAAATAAATTAGCAAAGAACTTCTGATCATCTATATTGGGACCATATAAGTTCACAAGATTTATATTTTCTAATAGCAAAGAACCTTGAATGATTACATATCTTCCAAATTTGTCTCCAATTACATTTTTCACCTGAAAAGGAACTGATTTATGTATGAGAGTCATAACTCCCCTGGCTCGGGATGAAAATGAAGAGGTGAATACACTTCCCTGCCATCTACTCCTAATTCTTTTAACATCCTCCTCTATCAGATGAGTTTCTTGTAAAAACACAATTCTTGAACCCATGTCCTTTATTTTATTCATAACTTGTTTAAGTTTTTTTAAATTTTGTAGACCTCTGCGATTCCATGAAGTTAAATTAAGATTAACACTTTGGTCCATGATCAATAGAGAGTTTAGGATTACCTTGCAGTGTAAACATGCTCATACAGAGAAGCAAAAACATGAGTGGTTGAACATTCATCCTACAAACTACACACAAACAAATTTCCCCTTCCCACACTTGTGGCAAACCCCCCAAAATCAAAAGAAAAATTCTGTCTCCCGATATAGCCATCGACCGCTCCACACCCACGGGGAACAGCCTAAGCCACTCCTTCTTCATCCTCCCAATCACCCTAACTCTACTGCTTTTAATGACGTAACATTAACTCTCCTCTGTAGTTTTCCAACTTAACTCCAAAATTTTTAACAACTTTGTACATCATAGTTTTTTTTTTTTTGTTTGTTTTGTTTTTGTTTTGTTTTTTTAATATATAATACAATCTATATTTTGTAAACTTACTATTTACTTCAAGTCAGTCAGATGCCTGTGCAAATGCTTAATTATTCTACCTTATATTTTGTTCATGCTTAGCTCCCACCAGTCTCTTCTTCTTCTTTGATCTTCTTGATGAACTCCTGCGCCTCCTCTGGGGTCTTGAAAATGTGGGTTCTGCCCTCATACGTGGTCAGCAGTCTCGCAGGATAGATTACACCATGACGAATCCCAAGGTTGCGCAGCTCCTTACGTACGGGATCAAACTGCTTCCTCAATTGCTGGATTCCTGTGGCCAAATCTGGGTAGAACCGCACCTGCTGGTCCTGGTGTTTAATCTCTCCTTTAGCTCGTGCAGCGTTGAAGATCTTCATCCTGTCTCTGTTGCTAAGAAACTTCATAATTAAGGTCCTCGGCGGTCCCTTATCTCTCCGTGGGCCAATACGATGTGCTTTTTCCAGAACCACTGCTGATTGCAACTCCTCGCTGCCCAGCACCTCCGGAATCCACTTTTCCAGAAAGGAACATACGTCCTGACCTTCTGATTCCTCTGGAAGACCCACCAGCCTCAAATTATTCTGTCTCGACCGAGATTCCAAATCCAAAATATTATCTTCCAGAGATTTTTTTTTTTTTTCCAAAGTGCGCACCTTTAATTGAAGACGGGTGACGTCATCTTCAGCACTAGCGAGACGGAGCTCCATCTGCGCCGTTCGTTCTACACAGTCACCCAATTCCTTTCTTATTCCTTCCAACGCTGTCATAATCCCATCAAATCTAGAGGAAAAGTCCGCTCTCATTGAACTCATGGCAGCCATCAGCGCATCTGCGCCATTCCCCGCAGACATCGCACCGCCGCCAGCCTCCTCCGCCATATATGGAGTTTTGTTTGCTGCGTCACAGACCTGAAAGTCCGTTAATTTGGACTGTTTCGGCGGCTCGCTTTTTCCTTTTCCTGGTTTTCCAGCCTTAGGCTTCGCCGACATATCCTCGCCCAAATGCTGGGATACGTTCTGTCCCAAATGAGAGAGTTATTTGCCGATTTTTTTTCTCCAGGAGCAGAGCAGAGCGAGACACGTCCGTCCTACGTGGCAGCCATAACCGGAAGTCCCCAGACACATATTTAGTAAAATTACTTTTATTTCAACAGAAAAAAAATTGTGAATGAAAGTACTGTTGTGTCTGGAAACAGGACAGCGGAAGCAGGTGTTGTACCGAACGAGAACTTTATTGCAAGACACACTCGTAATACACATGCTGTAGCAGATAGCATGCAAGCTAACCTCTAACTGACACAGGTTATGGCTGTCATGGAGGCAGAGCGCCAAAGAGAGTGACTCCCGCCGTCACACTCCTAATATAGGCACAGCATGATGACGTCACTTTGTGTGTGCGTCCCCACATCTGTGCTGCTTACCGTTAATATGGGGGATATCTAACATTTACCACCCCTCTGAAAAAAACAAAACATTATGCACACTTTAATTCACAGCAGCTTAACATTCCCAACAGCCCTCCTTTTTTTAACCCCAACAAACAGACTCAAACAGAACCTGGGGCACCAGGTAGACCACCAGTTAACCCTGCATGGCTGAGTGGGTTATTCTGCCACTGTGTTGTAACCATGCTCTGTCTAAACATTGCAAAGCAGAGTCACTTTAACAGTTCACCTTCAGGGGTCTCAGTCGAGCCCACGGTGGGCGCGCCCCTGGAGGCGCCGGCTGCAGTGGACCTGGATGCCATCTCGCCACAGTCATGGCTCACTTGTCAGCAACGTCCCAGCCCAGGTCCCACACCAGCTGGGTCGGCTCCAGTGCTGCGTCTTGATCCGAGGCAGCCGCTCTTACCTTTTGCAGACGGCTAGCATGCCATCTTGAACCATCTGCCATCCGGACGGAGGCAACCTCTTTTGTGGGATGATTCTCATCTGCAATGACGGGATATCTGTGGGTCCAGGCGGTCAGATAGTTGAACCCGATCCCAAGTAAGTAGTGTGAGTGGTGATCAGTTTGGCTGCACTCGGCACTGCTGCTCTCTCATCTCTGATGCTGGTTGCTGTTGTGGCAACGTGCCATTCACGCCAGCGGCAGGATGTGCCCTTGGTTGGCGATGCTCTGCTGGGTCCTGCTGGGTCACGAACTCTCTATCCTGCTGTGCTGCAGCAGCTCCCTGAGGCTGATACTCGGCAAGGATGCGAGATGAGTTCGGCTTCTGTTCTCTCTCTCCTGGTGCTGTTGTGGTCGCAGTGATGTGTCGCTGTCATCGGCGACGGGACGCGCGTCAGGTTGTTGTCATTCACCGGGGTCCCCTTTCTCCACGAACTCTCTCTCCTTTGGCTCCACGGCGGCTCCTTGAGGCTCATGCCAGATGAGGATCAGAGGTGAGTGCAGTTTGTGCTCTCTCTCTCTCTCTCCATGCTGTGTTCTCGCTCTGTGCTCTGATCTTCAACTGTACCCACATCCACGAAATCATACTCTTCCTCCTGCAATGAGGCTGCAGCTCGAGAACGCTCGTGCTGTGCGGGGACTGGCTCCGGGTCCCGTGTGGCTGCAGACTGGGGCTCTTGTGGCTGCTCCAGTTCTGCTGGGTTCTGCTTGGCGTGTGGTGCGAAGCAGGGAGTGGCTGCGTCCATGTCTGAGTGCAGCGGACTCGAGTCGTCATCGCTCAAACTCAGTTTACCACTGGGTTGTTGCGCTGTGGTGCCCTGCTGTCCCGCAGTGTCCAAGCCTCAGGGCCCTCCTGAGAAGGTGTGGCATTGGCGGGCTCAGCAACTGGGGCAACCCATCCGTGCCAGCGGAGTTGACTGTGTGAAGCGTAGGCTGGGGCCCGCTAGCCACAATGCTACAGGGCCATCATCCCCAGCTGGAACGCTAATGCCATCGCGTCCTTCTCCGACATGCAATGCAGCGTCCTCCACAGCATCACCTGTAGCTTTTTCACCATGTCTTCCACTGTCTGGTCATCCGTCTCTTCCTGCAACATGTACTGTATCAACAGACTCGCGGCGTACCACTTCAACTGTGAACTTATCAACCTGTCTTCCTCGTGTCCGAACTCGCATGTGCTAGCCAAACAACGAAGACCGGCTACGTACTAAAAGACCGACTCATTCGGTTGCTGTTGGCGTTGGTAAAACACAAATCTCTGGGCTGTCATGTTATGTGGAGCAGTGAAATGTTTGGCTAACAAGGTGACACATTCGCCGTAGGTCTCCATCGGGCCCAGTGCACCCAACACACGCACTCCCCCTAAACCAAGGCCAACGCAAAGCTCAGCACATAAACTACACTCGCCAGCATTAGCTAAGCCACTATCTGACACGTACAGTCATGTGAAAAAATTTGGACACTCCTTTAAATATTCAGTTCTTTATTAAGAAACAGTCACATAGTATCTATGTCTAACCTTATTTTTGTTTTTATTTGCATTTTTTAAAATTTATTTTAGTCATTTTAAGTGGGAATTAATGTGGGGGTGTCCTAAAAAAGATGGGGGTGTCCTAATTTATTCCTCACTATTTGTTTAGAATTACATTTTATAGAAAATTTGAAAAAAAAAGTCTTTAATTCATTTTTAATTGTTTAGTTGTACTACGTGAATCTCCTAGTATTTTTTGTCATTGATAGTAAATATCCATATGCCCAAATATGTAAAAAAAAAAAAAAACCCACACAGGCTTATACAGGGTGCCCTAATTTTTTCATATGACTGTATGTCTGAAACAACTCAAACCAACAAGGCCACAGGATGGGCGGCTTACCCAGGAACCCGAAGAACGTCAGTGGGAGCACCAACTGCTCTTCCAGAAACGCGTCCAGATTCGGGAAAAACTTTGCAATTTTCTCCTCAATGTCCATTTTTCTCCTCGTCGCCAATTGTTATGTCTGGAAACAGGACAGTGGAGGCAGGTGTTGTACCAAACAAGAATTTTATTACAAGACACACTCGTAAGACACACCATCCTGCCGTTGTTTTCCTGGGCAAGACACTTTACCCACCTTGCCTCCCGTGTCCATGACACTGGGTATGAAGGTGCATAAATGTTCGGTAGTGGTCGGAGAGGCCGTTGGCGCAGACTGGCAGCCACATTTCCGTCAGTCTGCCCCAGGGCATGTGTGGCTACAGCAGTAGCTTACCACTATCAATGTCTGTCTGGAGTGAATGAATAATGGATTCACTGAAAGCGCTTTGTCACCTGACTTGTAAAGCGCCATATAAATCTAATCCATTTGTCATGCGGTGATCCTCGCGGATCACCATGAGACACCAAGAGTCCACCGATGAGTTTGCAAAGATGGTGATTTATTTACAAAACACGAGACACACATACAAGACTATGACTGTGACGAAAAAACACTGAACACTGAGCATGGGACTGTAAGGCTAACCCCAGCCACTTACGGTCTAAAACGTGGCATGACATGAACGAGCAAAGCACGAGAATATACACACGAACCTGACCAGACCAGAACGATGAATGTCTGACGAGGCTTGGATGATGTCTGACGATACTCCAGCAATCTAACTGCCGTCAGCGTCCGCCTAATAAGGGCGAGCCCTAACGAGCAGTAATGACAGTCAGCTGGCCGACCTTGACAGCCGGGAGCCCCACCGAGCGCCTTCACAATAAGAGCCCGGTGAAGCCAGAATATAACCCACAGCTGTCAAAGCCGGCAGCGAGCTATACGTAGCCCGAGTGCGGACAAGACCGGCGCTCGGGTCACAACACCATTATTATTATTATTATTATTATTATTATTATTATTACGTGCTGTAGCAGATAGCATGCAAGTCAGACTCCTAATATAGGCACAGCGTGATGACGTCACTTTGTGCATGCGTCCCCACGTCCGTGCTGCCTACCATTATTATGGGGAATATCAAACAAGTACAAATTTAAATCCAACTTTATGTTCCGTAGGAGACAAACAGAGATCGTTGGATGGCCACTGAAAGATCAAAAATTGACCTGATCTCTCAACGATCTCCTAAAGCCTTAAAAATGCCGTATCTGTGTAAATGTTCAGGAGATCATTGTAAGATTTTCATGGCAAGCTATAGAGATCTTTGAAAGATCCCTGAAAGATCACTGAGAGCCCGGAGAGATCACTGAGAGGTTTTTGGGGAAACAAAGCGGTATACACACACACACACACACACACACACACACACACACACATACAATCATGTGAAAAAAATTTGGACACCCTTTTAAACTTTCAGCTCTTTATTAAGAAATGTTCACATATCTATATCTAACCTTGTTTTTGTTTTTATCTGCATTTTTTAACCTTTATTTTAGCCATTGTAAGTGTGAATGAATGTGGGGGTGTTCTAAAAAAGATGGGGGGTGTCGTAATTTATTCCTTACTATTTGTTTAGAATTGCATTTTACAGAAAATTTGAAAAAAGTCTTTAATTCATTTTTAATTGTTTAGTTGTATTACATGAATCTCCCAGTATTTTTAACTATCCATCCATCCATCTTCTTCCGCTTAATCCTTTTTTGGGTCGCGGGGGGGGGGGGGCTGGAGCCTATCCCAGCATCTTTGGGTGAGAAGCAGGGTACACCCTGGACAGATCGCCAGTCCATCGCAGGGCCAACACAGAGAGACAGACAACCATTCACTCTCACATTCATACCTAAGGACAATTTAGAATCCCCAGTTGATGCCAATTAACCTAACTTGCATGTCCATATGTCCAAATATGTTTAAAAAACATACAGGCTTATTCAGGGTGTCCTAGTTTTTTTTTTCACGACTGTATATAAAATAGAAAAAATGTAATAGAAAAAATGCATTTTGGATGATTTTTACCAAATAAAAATGTATCTGAATCCAAAACTCTGGTGTAAACTGTTTCAGTGCAACCAGTTTTATTCACCATGAACTTCCTCCACATCTCTAATATGAAGACTTCAGGCAGCATGACTGCTAGGGGATTTTATTGTCAAAATCAGGGAAAAGACAGCTAAAGTAGTGTGCTACATGCTAACTTTTGCACAATAAAAAGGATGATATACTGTATACACCGAGTAAGTCTAATAGCCAGCAAATAAATGTATTGAGTTGATGTAGCTCTATGGGGGAAAAAAGCAAAAGAGGACCAAAAACACTGCAGACCACACAGCCAAAATCAAATGGTTCTCTAACACAAATCTTTGAACTAAAAAAGTAATAACCACTAAGAATCAGCTCTGTTTACAGTATGTCCTCTCTGTCCCATCATCACTGACATCCTCAAATTTGACACTCATCCCTACATAAAGGGAATTCACCACTGTCTTTCTTCATAAAAATGGAACATTATAGAAAGACAGAGAAGCTGAAATGTAGCCTGAAGGTGACAAATACTATTGAGCATTTGTCACCTTCAGTATTTTTGTGTGAAAGTGCAAGAGGGTTAAATTAATGTCTTCATATGATCCAAAGTGAGTGTGCAACTGCTGGATTCTCCGAGGGTTAGAAACTGAGAAGAAAAGGTGGATCAGAAGATCACACAACATCAGCTTGTTTTGGTGTCAAACCAAAATGAACGAGTCATTTCTGAACTTTTCATAAGCAGCATTTGGCCGACCGAGCATGAATTGTTCTATGTGCCTTTGCATTTGTTTGTGGACGTATGTGGTTGCTCTGTGAGGAGGCGGCACATCCCTGCAGCATGGCCTGTGCTCGCGTGAACTCTCACTATGGCTTTTAAGCCAGCAACTGAAATCCAGGTCACACTTGTAGTACATCACTACTGTAACCTGTTATATACACTGTGTAAAGAATGTACTAGCACTAACACTGTAATGACACAGGGGTCAGCAACCTCTACTTTGGAAAGAGCCTTTTTGGCAAAAAAACAAAAAAAACCTGCATGGACCTGCAAAACATAGTATTTAGCCTTAAAAATGTGAGTTATAAATATAAAATGGCCAGTCAAAATTACAATAAGTAATCTTTCCCTTCTAAATTCTGCAACTTCTCTCTCATAGATTTGCAACTTTTTCTTGCAAATTTCTAACTTTTTCCTCATAAAATTGCAATTTTCCTCCTAATTTATAAGGTTTTCTAGTAAGTTTGCATATTTTTCTTATATATTTTCTATTTCTTTTCTCATAAATGTGTGAGGTTCTCCACACAAATGTATCCTGTTGTCATAAATCTTTCTAATTAATCTGCTTTTCCCCACATCAGGAGGATCTTCAGGTCGGGGAACAGGGAGATGCTGAAGTCCGTACAGAGGGAGCTGAGGAGAAAGATCAGAGAAGGCAAGGACAGCTTCAGGAAGAAGATGGAGGACAAGCTGCAACAGAGCGACATCAGCGGGGTCTGGAGAAACCTCAAAACCATCTCGGGGCTCCAGAATACCTCCCCCCAGGCCACGGGGGGCAGGGAGTGGGCGAACAACCTGAATCTGTTTTTCAATAGATTTGACCAACCGCCCTCCCCCCTGTCTGCACAACAACCACTGCTGCCCCTAAGAAATCAAGTCCTGCTACCCACTCCCCACTCCACCGACACCCCCCCCCCCCACTCCCAACACACAGCCCCCCATCCTGACCCTGACCAGGACCCAGGTGAGGACGGAGCTGAGGAAGATCAAGGCGAGGAAGGCGTCGGGACCGGACGGCATCAGCGCAAAGCTCCTCAAGTCCTGTGCAGACCAGCTGTGTGGGATTGTGACGTATATCTTCAACATGAGCCTGAAACTGGGGAGGGTACCACAGCTGTGGAAAACATCTTGTGTGGTACCTGTACCAAAAACTTCCCACCCCAAAGACCTGAACAGCTTCAGACCGGTGGCCTTGACGTCCCACTTGATGAAGACCCTGGAGAGACTGCTCCTTGCTCATCTCCGCCCCCTGGTGGAACCAGCGATGGATCCACTCCAGTTCGCCTACCAGCATGGCATTGGGGTGGAGGATGCGGTGATCTTCCTCCTTCACCGTTCTCTGTCCCACCTGGAGAAGCCCGGGAATATGGTGAGGATCATGTTCTTTGACTTCTCCAGTGCTTTCAACACCATCCAACCGATGATCCTGAAGGACAAGCTGCTGCGCGCAGGGGTGGACCAGCACCTGTCATCATGGATCCTGGACTACCTCACGAACCGGCCTCAGTTTGTGAGAACCCGGGACTGTGTTTCCGACACGATCATCAGTAGCATGGGGGCCCCCCAGGGAACGGTGCTGGCTCCCTTCCTGTTCACTCTTTATACTGCGGACTTCTCACACAACACAACACATTGCCAGCTACAGAAGTTCTCTGATGACTCTGCGATCGTTGGTCTCATCTCCAGCGGAGATGAAGCTGAGTACAGAGGGCTTATCCAGAACTTTGTGGACTGGTGCCATCGGAACTGCCTCCAGATCAACGCGAGGAAAACTAAGGAGCTGGTGGTGGACTGCCGCAGGCATGGGCAGCCCCTCACAGCACCAGTAAATATACAGGGAACAGACATCGAGATGGTGACATCCTACAAGTACCTGGGTATTCATCTGAACAATAAACTAGACTGGTCACACAATACTGACGCACTCTACAAGAAGGGACAGCGCAGGCTGTTCCTGCTGAGGAGACTCAGGTCTTTTGGTGTACAAGGGGCGCTGCTGAAGTCATTCTATGACACGGTGGTGGCATCAGCCATCACTTTTGGAATGGTCTGCTGGGGCAGTGGCATTACTGCAGCCGATAGGAAGAGACTGAACAAATTGATTAAGAAAGCTAGCTCTGTCCTGGGGCAACGCCTTGATCCGATGGAGGAGATAGGAGAGAGAAGGACGGTGGCTAAACTGTCATCTCTGCTGGAGTCCGAGTTCCACCCTATGCAGGACATACTGGATGCACTGAGGAGCTCATTTAGCAGCAGACTACATCATCCCAGGTGCACAACCGAGAGGTTTCGTAGGTCCTTCCTACCAACGGCTGTCAGACTGTACAACCTAAGCAGGGCTGCTCGCAGAGATAGCAAAAAGACGTAACAAACTAATAGTTTTTTTTGAATGCAAAAGATGCAATAGACTTACACAATGGTCCTCTCCGGCATACAACTAGGAACATACCGGTCGCTATGGAGGGTGAGAATATGTATGGGCACATAATCATACCATGTAGGATAACTAAATAGACGGTTATGCTGTTTCATCCCACCTAGCAACAATGCTCTGCACTGTGTGTGTTTATATATTTACATATTTATTCCATCTAGCTACAATGCTCTGCACTGGGTGTGTTTATATTTATATATCTATATATTTATTCCATCTAGCTACAATGCTCAGCACTGGGTGTGTTTATATTTATATATCTACATATTATTCCATCTAGCTACATTGCTCCGCACTGTGTGTGTTTATATACTTGCATATTTATTCCACCTAGCTGCAATGCTCCGTACTGTGGGTGTTTATATATTTACATATTTATTCCATCTAGCTACAATGCTCTGCACTGTGTGTTCATATATTCATATATTTATTCCATCCAGCTACAATGCTCTGCACTGTGTGTCTGTGTGTGTGTGTGTGTGTGTGTGTATACTGTATATATATTTTATAGTAATATGTACATATGTATATTAGCTGCTCTTGCTTGCTTGTTTTTTTTTTCTTGCCTTCTGATTGTTGCTCTGAGTGTTGCTATCCCTGTGCTGTTGCAATCCTGGAATTTCCCCGTTGTGGGACTAATAAAGGCTTATCTTATCTTATCTTATCTTATCTTATCACAGGGAACCACTGAGCTGCACGTGGCTCTGTCTTCATCAGTGGCAACTAACCCATGTCCATTTTAATATAAAGTTTAAACACATTTGATTTCATCACATATTATTTAATTATATAGATTAACTCTGTGACTATCAATGAGGAAGTCTATTTGTTCTATCTTTATGTATGCAGTTCTGTGGTGACCCACTTCCACAGCTTCATTAAACTTTCATTTAATCTAATCTGGTCTAGTCTAATCATATTCTCTACAAATGTAGATACATAGACTTGAAAGGGGAAAGTAAAACTGTGGATTATGGATGGCAGTTTTCCATGCGGGGTTATATCAGTCCATGCAGGCTGGTTTAACTTTTTTTCACCAAGGCTGGGTTATGTTGCTGCCTACAGAAGCAAATGGAACAATTCTGGGGAATCAGATTAAGTATAGAGAAGAACCACCTCTCCCAACCAATGTAAGGTTGGTGATTCTGGCCAAAATGGAGGTATTGGCACGTTCAGATCAGGGAAGAGTAAAAACATTAAACCTGAAATATTTAGGGATATAAAACAATGAAGTAAATAATTCTGGAATGTTTAGAACAAACGGAAAAAAGCAGCATCAATCAAATACGTTCTACTGTACATGATTGGCTGTATAGATTTGAATGACAATAAAGATGGCTTATCCTGGCTTATCCTTAAATAACATCTATAATATGGCCTTTGTGGCAATTTCATATGTTGCTTGGATGAAGACTGCCATTTCCACAAAGAAACACAAGTAAGTGTTCATCACATCATGTTTTCTTTCTCTGCAGAAGAGCAGGAACATCCACTGAAGTCTCAAGTTTCATGTGCATCACAGTTAAAATTAAAAGAATGCTTAACTGCACTTTGTTGCAATTCACTTTCATTTGCTTTTTTGATACACTAATATCATGATAATACACTTACAGCTTCAAGGTGACACCTATGCAAAATCTTGTGTATTTTTTTAGACTATACAATATCTCATTCATTAAAGATCTTGGACATATTACTACATAAACTGTGTAATCAATATCATATTTTGTACATTTGATCTAAAAAGGACAAAATAGTCCACCCTTCATTGGTTTCCCATAGAATTTAGAATTAAGTTTAAAATCCTTCTCCTCACTTGCAAACCTCTAAATAATCAGGCCCCCTTGTTAATTAAAAGATCTGATAGTGCCTTATCATCTTAACAGAGCACTATGCTCCCAAAATGCAAGATTACTTGTAATACCTACAATTTCTCAAAGTACAATGGGAGGCAGAGCTTTCAGTTATAAGGCTCCTCTCCTTTAGAACCAGCTGCCAATCTGGATTCAGGAGTCAGACTTGATCTCTGTTTTTAAGAATAGGGTTAAAACCTTTCTTTTTGACATAGCCTATAGTTAGAGTGGGATCAGGTGACCCTGAACCCTCTCTTAGTTATGCTCCTTTCTTTACTCTCAATGAAATATTTTTGCTGGTCATTAACATCTGTTTGTTCTCTCCCATAGATTGAGTCCCTATTGTACTGTTGCTCTCTATGTACATGTCTGTTCTTTTCTTCTTCTTCTCTATCCCCTCACTCCCCAGCCAGTCGCAGCTGATGACTGCCCCTTCCTGAGCCTGGTTCTGCTGGAGGTTTCTTCCTGCTAAAGGGAGTTTTTCCTCTCTACCGTCACCAAGTGCTTGCTCACAGGGGATCACCTGATTGCTGGGGTCTTTCTGCAATTGTGGGGTTTTCCCCTACAGTTTGAAAGTGTTATGAGATGACTGCTGTTGTGAAATGGCCAGTGTTGGGTAAATTATTAAAAAATAGTAACAAATTACGGTTACTAGTTACCTCTTTTCAAAAGTAACTGAATTACTTTACCAATTACTGTGTGATTAAAGTAACTAGTTACTTGGAAAACTAACTTTCATGTTACTTTTAAATGCATACTTAAATCATCTTGGACACATAGCAAAATAATTTAATTAATGGTTACATTATGGGCTTATTAATGTCAGGCTGAAAACAGACTGTTTCAGACAGAACTTTTAGAACATGTTCATTCTGCTTTATCTTGCCTTGAGAGCTCTTATTGTGGGAAAAATCTGAAGAAAATCAACATGAAATTGCCAGTAATTGCCTCATTTTGGAGTGAAAAATCGGGTTTGTGGAGTGAGAGAGGGAAAAAGAGTGAGAATCACTCCAAAAGAGTGAGTTGGCATCACTGCATAAAGCTGTCTATGTTTATCTTACCTTTATGACATGGATTTAATCTGATGTGCAGTGATCCAAAGAAATTCTCCATTGTCCACAGTTCAAATGTCTGCTGTGACAGACATGATCCAGTCTCTCAAATTCCTTTTGGAAATCAAAATCCATTTTTGAATAATCTTTATCCAGGTAGCAGGTAAATGTGTTTTAACTTCAGTGGATCAGTCTCAGCTGTCTGACAAAAAGTCACTGTTTATATTACGTCTTCAGTCTGTAACAACGTATCTGGCAATCAGTCGGTTTAATTCTTGCTGGGTCACAAACTGTCTAGATGCATACCTGTTCTTGAACTCCAGCCGTGGCTGTTGAGAATACAGTAGATCTGTCATGTGTCTGAGCTGTGCTCAGTCTCTTTATGTATTTTTGAGTATTTTTCTGTCTGTTATTATTTTCTTGTTTGGTTCTGTTATTTTTGGTAGTATGACATGAGCCTCTTCCTCTCCCAGGCACCCACCATTCACTTGCAGTCTGCCCAGTTTTCAGCTGTGAATGATTGTTAATTGGGTCTACTCCCAGTTTACCAGTTTTACTGATTAATATGAGGTTATCATACCAGCTCGGACATTGCCCGGGTTAACAAGGTCAGGAATTCCTGGCAATAGAGGGCGAAGGACAGAGCTGCGTGGAGGAATCTGATCAGACATAAATGAAACAGTCATGGCCACGGTTACATGGGCAAAATTTCTTCAATCTGATTACAATTCAGATCAGAATTTTACTGTTTACATGGATCCTGAAAAAGCTGATCAGATTAGGACGTGTGTTTCCATGTATCACACGTTTGAATGGAATAAATCATTTTTACATGCGCACGTCGACATTTCGACATTCCGAAAATAGTAGAAGAAGAAGCAACTTCCGGTGTTAGCAAGCCCGGCTTCGTGTCGAAATTGACCTGTATCGTGTTATTCAGACTGTACTTTTGTTTCTGCTGGTCTCCGTAATGAAGCTACAAGTACATACTTCTGCATATGACGAACAGAGGGAGACAGCAGGACGATACAGACCAGTTTTGTTTTACTCCCGCTATGTTTTCCACTGGCTGCTGCTAAGGCGGAAATGCGTCACGTCGACGTGCGGCTGGTGTACAGACATGCGCAGTAAACATATTTTCTGCCCTACGTTCAGAATAAGTGTTTTCATGCGCACCATTCCAATTAACAATCGGCATAACCCACCCCTCTCAATCGGAATGAAATTTTGATCCGAATGAGCGTGATCAGGTTAGAATATTCAGATTGCTGTGTTTACATGAAGCATTTTTATTCCAATCAGGCTTTTAATCCGGTTACTTGTGCCCATGTAAACATAGCCATTGTTGCCCCCAACAAAGTGCTGCTATGATGATGATGATCATGATGATGATGATCTGCATCATGAGTTGATAGAAAATTTGTTGCTTCATCTAATGTCTGTCTAATGAGAGAATGAAAACACATTAGTGCAATTTTCAGAGCTGGAACTGTATCTATCTGAAACTTGATTTTTTGTTTTCTTTTTACTAGTATAGTTTTGTAGTGCCCTGGCATTGCAGTTTTACTGTATTAATCACCAGCAGACAACACTTCCCTTTTAGCTTACGAGTCCAATATAAAAGACTAGAGGATTTGTGAATAAAAAAAAAAAGGCTGAATGAAAAAAGCTACATTCCCTGAATTTTTTCATAATAAAAAAGCAAGAATTGGGAATCATTCAGAAGCAAAAGGTTGCATGACAATTTTTCTTTGATCCTTGTACAAAAATTTTAAAAAATATATATAAGAAACAAACAATTTAGCAGATAAAAATGTATTTTCCTAGTGACATATGGAGGCTGAATCCACTTATCTTACAGCCTGAAAGAAGAAAATATTCCAAAATCTAGACATGTATAGCAGTGAACAATACTATATGACTTGCCAAATGCTGAAAATATGTGTATTGTTTTGTAATATCCTGTTCCTTCTGTGAAAGATGTCACACCTTGCCATATCACTGCTGTCAGTCGGTAATGTCAGTAATGTTCCGAATTATTTTAATCATGTCCAAGCATGGTCTGGGGACCATGCTCACCCTTTAAGTTTATTTTTTACTATTCTCTGTGCTTAGTATTTAGTTATGTCTCCCCTGGCCCTGTATTCATGTCTTGTGTTTACCGTTTTGGCTCACCTCCTCATGTTGTCCGTACCCCTAACCACTGCCCTCTCTGTATTACTCCTGTATGTTCACTGTCATGTTTCATGTCCATCCCCTGTTTGTGATTATCTGTACAGCCCCGCCTGTCCTGTTTAGTAGCTGCTCCCCTGTTGTCTCCTAATTTGTCCCAGCTGTCTTATATTTAGTCAATAATCTCTTCCCACCTGTCTCAGACTATACTAGCATCAGCACCGGATCACCCCAGGGCTGTGTACTTTCCCCCCTACTCTTCTCCCTTTACACCAACTCCTGCACCTCCAGCCACCAGTCTGTCAAGTTGATCAAGTTTGCGGACGACACCACCCTCATCGGGCTCATCTCCAACGGCGACGAGTCCGCCTACAGGAGAGAGGTGGCCCAGCTGGCGTCCTGGTGCAGCAATAACAACCTGCAGCTGAACGCTCTGAAGACAGTGGAGATGATTGTAGACTTCAGGAAAGTCACTACTCCTCTGCCCCCCCTCACCCTCTCAGGCTCTCCCATCACCACTGCTGATTCCTTCCGCTTCCTAGGCACTACCATCACCAGGGACCTCAAATGGGAGCTGACCATCAGCTCACTCATCAAAAAAGCCCAGCAGAGGATGTTCTTCCTGCGGCAGCTGAGGAAGCTCAAGCTACCCACCAAGATGTTAGTGCAGTTCTACACAGCCATCATCGAGTCCATCCTCACCACCTCCATAACCGTGTGGTACGCAGGAGCCACTGCCAGGGACAGACTAAGGCTGCAGCGCGTCGTGCGCACTGCTGAGAAGGTGATCGGCTGCAAGCTCCCATCTCTCCAGGATCTGTACATCTCCAGGACCCGGAGGCGTGCTGGCCGGATCATAGCCGATCCCTCACACCCTGGTCACGTACTGTTTGCCCCCCTCCCCTCTGGTAGAAGACTTCGGTCCATCCAGACTAAAACCTCCCGTCACATGAACAGCTTCTTCCCCTCTGCCATTAGACTGCTGAACACTAAGTGACTCTCGTGCACCATGTACAGCAGCTCAACCAGACTCATGTCAATCATCACTGTTTTCTTCCTGCATTACCGACTGCACTATATAGTTCTCCACAGTATCTGCTGCTGGCTAATATATATTTTAACTGTTGACCAGTATCACTTAATCTTATCCTACACTTTATTACATGTATAGTTTATTTCTCTTATCTTATCATGTTTAATGTTGCAGCATTGTACCGAGACAAATTCCTAGTTTGTGTACTACATGAACAATGGCAATAAACCTGATTCTGATTCTGATTCTGATTCTGATTCCTGTGTTGTCTTGATTGCCCCCGTCTACATATACCGGTATCAGTCTGTGCCCACTGTGGTGTCATTAATGTTTCTGCCTTCTGTGTCCTGTGATGTTCTCTGCCAGTCCTGGCCGTGAGTTGTTCATGTGGAATATCATTGCTTTGCCCTTTGTTTAGCCTGCCTAGTTTAGTTCCGTTTTCAGTAGTGATGGCCAAATGAGGCTTTCTGGAGGACTTGAGGCCTTTCGTCAAAATGGTTCACACAGGCAAGGCCTCATGTGGGACTTCATTTTCTCTACCAGGCCATCTAGTGGACAAAATGTATACAACATGCTGAATTTTACAAGGGTTTTCTTGGTTTAATGTGTATTTTTTCACTTTCAATAAATGCTGTCTTTTAAAAAATATCAATGATCATAAGGCAGAAAAATAATAAAACTTAGGTGACTACAGTGAATGTGCCTGTGCTACTTATCCATTTTTTTAAAAAAAATAACTTTTCAACAGTCATACTGTCTTTCGCAATACATTCATCTCTGTCCTTATTGTCATGCAGGGCACAATAGTGCCTCAGCATAATGATGTGTTATTGTTGTATCCAAGCTCTTTCAAACACAACAGACACTTCACTGCGCAAAAAAGAATAAATTATTAGAATGACCCAGCTGGGACTTAAACCCCAGCTTCCCATTTGCAGGAGACACATTTCACCTCTAAGCTATTACTTAGTCATGAGTACTTGAGGCTTTCTCAAACAGTTGAGCCTTTCATCAAAATGGTTCACAGACGAGGTCTCATGTGGAACTTCATTTGCTCCACTAGACCATGTAGTTGACAAAGTATACAGCATGCAGATTTTTACAATGTGTATTTTTCAATTTCAATAGATGTGCTGTCTTTTAAGAAATATCAATGATCATCAGGGAAAAAAGAAATAATAAAACTGGGGTGACTACAGTGAATGTGTCTGTGTTACTTCGTGTGCTTGTACTACTTATCCATTTTTATTAAGAAATAATACATTTTCAACAGCCTTATACTGTCCCAGTAAATTTAACTCTGGCCTGATTCGCAGGCAGGGCACAATAGCAATAGTGCCTCAGCATAATGATGCGTAATAATGATCCAAGCTCTTGAAAATAAAAATGAAATTAAAAGAACAACACAACTGGGATTCAAACCCAGGTCTGCCGTTTGCAAAATAGATATACTACCGCTAAGCCATCATCTCAGTTGCAATAATGAGCCACTATTTGTCAAAAATACATCAATGGGAGAAACGAGCTCAAGTGTTTTTTGTGCTGGCTCCATCTTAAAATTGGTTGTGACAAATCGCTTACACAGTCAAACATGACAAAACAAAACATGAGGGAAGGGGATTTCCATTGGGTAGCGCAGCTCAGTTTATTTCTCCTGGCCCAGTCATGTGGTCCGACGTCAACATATACGTCACAAGTCACGCCTCAAAACACACCTTGCCAAATATTTCCTGGATAAGATTGGAGCACCGGTGCTTGCCTGCCCATCACTAGTTTTCAGCCCATGTGCTGCTATTTGTTTGTTACTGTTTTTGTTAATAAAGTGTCATTGTTTTTGCACTTGATCCTGCCTGCGCGTGAGTCCTCTTCACCCAAGCCTTATGACAAATCATACTATAGCATTAAAGCTTGAAGCTGCATTCATCTCAGACTAATGTGCTTAGGCTACTTTCTTTGTAAGTTAGAAATGTTTAAACACTTGCATTTGTCTTAAGTTCCCATAAGTACAGATTCTGACGGAACAGCAGAAATGTGAGAAGACAACAGGATCTCAGCTGATTCCCAAGAACATAAAATAATTTTGAGGTTGTATTAGATGGACTTTGTTTTGGGAGATATTATAAAAGGTTCACATTTAACTGATTATGCAAATGTTTGGATCGTTGGTCTACAGCAGCAAGTTTGTCAACATTAATCCGTGAATGATTGAGCTGACACTTGAAATTCACTTTGGTATGTATGATGATGTACCACAGATAAGCGGCAAGTTCCTGGTTTTAGAGAATTCTGTGGCAGTGCAAAGAAATGAAGAGCTCTTTAAACCCATTGCTTTGTGAATTCTGTAAGGACGTGGGTTGGTCCCTTGTCCTTATTTTTATTTCTAGTTTATTTTTCCTTGTCACCAGGACATGGGTCCAGCCCACATTCTCGCTTTGAGTTATTTATTGTATGAACTTCAGTCTTCTGTGTTCTTGCTTCTAATTATTTTCTCTTTTTTTGTGTGTTTAGTGTTAAGATCTTGGGTTGTATGTTCTGTATTATTATTCCTGTCGTCGTCATCATCGGTTTGGGTTTTTATTTTGACAACATTTTCTGTTCATGTTCAGGTCCTAGTGTGATCTTAGTTTTGTATTAGCTATTCCCTGTGTTGTCCTTTGTCCTGTATATTTATCACTGTCATACCTCATGTTTCTGTTTTATCCTTTTTGTCTCAGCTCCTCATGTCTTCTGTGCTTGTAGCCACTCCCTGCTGTCGCTGACTGCTCCCACCTGTCCTGTGTTTGCTAATTATCCCCTGTCTATATATATCTGTCAGTCCTTGTCATTGTGGGCATGTTAATACACTTCTGCCTTGTCTAAAGGCCAGTCCTGTCCTCATGCCTTGTCATGCCATGCCAAGTTTTGTTGCCTTGCTTCAAGCCTGGACCTTTGCCTAGTCTAAGTTTTGTTTCCAGCCCATGAGCTGTGTCTTTATTTTAGGTTTAAACCTTTAACTGCCCAGATTACATGGACGGGTCATGCGCCCCCAGTGGCACAGCACAGCAACTGCATGTGTCAACTTATTGACGTCCCCCGGCTATACTGAGAATTTGTACTAATCTCTATTGATCTGACAGTTTAGAAGGTGGCAGACATGCGCCGAAGGAATCATGGCTGACATGGAATATAGCAAAGAAGGAGAAATCCTCATTATTATTCTTCCTTTTTCCGCTTTGAGCTCACACACCAATGTGTATGCCTTCATGATCGGTCATCGCGGCAGCGATGATGACGGAAACTGCATGAAACAGGAAAAATAGCCATGTAATACAAACGAAATTCATGTGGGATAATCATAAAATTTTGTAGATGTGGTACACGGGTGTAAATTACTAAGTAAACGTGTTACATCGAGGTCGATGTAACAAAAATCTGAGCTCCCCGTACCAAGATGGCAGCACCCACGAGCGGCATGGATTCCCACAGGAAAAATGCACCAAACAGAAAAAATAGCCAAGTAATACAAACTAAATTCACGTGGGGTAATCATAAGAGTTTGTAGATGTGGTACACGGTGTAAATGGCTGAGCAAACACAGAAACATTGGCTACGATGGACGAAAACGGACCGGTCACATGGGCGGGCGAGCCCCCCTCCCGGTAACAGGTAAGAGAGAAATGTGGGGTTTTTTTACATTTTATTGATCTTCTGGTTCATATACTTTGAAGATTAGATAAAAATATACCCCTGTAGACAAATCAGCGTAAAAAAAAAAAGGACCGCTCTTTATGTAAATGTGTCCAAAGTCCATTTTTGACTGAGTTATGTAATTTATATAGCTTCTGCGACATTATACAAATTAGAAGCATAAATTTATTCCTATCTGAAACTTTGGATCATATTCTACATCTTTCTAATTGACAGTAAGCCATGATCTCTTGTAACTTTTAAGTTATAGCCTTGGAAATCTGAACTATTTTGTTGACAAAATTTTTTACCACCCTTGACCACTGGGGGGGGGGGGGGGGGGGCTTGAGTTGCCTTGCATTGCCCCAGGCGCCACATGGCACCTAGGGCAGTTAAAGGGTTAATAAATCCTTGCAAACCTGAGTTTGGGTCCTGCTTCTTACCACCACACTTTGTGACAAATTCACATTAAGGTTGTACTACTAATATCTGATGCCTTTTTTTTATTTAATTTTTATTTTCTTATTCTTCACAGAAACAAATACTGCCCCTACACACTCTGAAGCATAACTGTGTGACAAACAAGACAAAATGATATGATCTAATACATTAATATCAGTCGTCATGGCCAATATTTCATAGAAAATGAGAAATGAGGAGTAAAACCTGGACCCCTCCAAGTTGCCTTTATTTATTGCAACATTATTGCTAATCATGTTTTGCAGCCTTCCTCAAAACAGCTCGTTTCAATGGATGTCTCTTTAAATTTTCATGAGCCCCAGTTACCCCCCCCCCCCACACACACACACATATCACTTAGGATGGCCTGAGCCAACAAATGTAAATTTGCATTAAAGAATGAAATAAAGCATCACTGGTGGACAGGAGTGTGTGGCTTCAGTAGCCGATAAAATATGACCGGTCCCTGGAGTACAATAAGCACAGAAACAACCCTGAATGAGTGAGTGGGGAAACTACTAATGGCCACTAGCCACCTTTCCAGTTAGAATAAGCTAACACAATGTCAAAGAACAATATATATGATCAAGCGTTGGTAGAACCTGAACCTGATACCAGTGGGGGTGGATAGATATTGCAGAAAATAGTGATCAACGACAGACTGACTCACCTAGCAGAGCCAATGCTAAAAGTCCAAGAGTACCATCATGGCAAAAATATAACAAAATAAGCTAGAATGACACAAGATATCAGACTGTGAATTGACCCAGGTGGAAACAGATGTCTATTAGGGTGACTGAAATGTCAAGAAAATAACAATATAAATGGTGCTTGGTAAGCTAATGTCATAGTAGAGTAACAATTAGCTCTTGTCTGAACATAAAACCTTGGGCTGAGCGGGGACTGAATCCTCACATGGGTCCTTTGATAGTGATGTAGAGAAAAAGATCCCGGAAGAGCAAAATCAGCTTCGGACCATTCTGCCAAAATGTTGAAATATAATTATTTCTAAGTAAAGAGAGATTTTAGTATTTTTTAATCTAGTCATATGACCCAAGTAAGCATTTTAGAAGATTAAAACCCACAAACACCCCATGTTTCAGTGAATGGGGCCTTTTATGCTATTGGGATTTACTTAAGGCTTTGCAGAGACATACTTTTACAGGCTGAAGTGAAGATGGCATCAGGGAGTGTGGGAATGTTTTCCTGTTTTAACAGGGTATAGCCCCACTATCCTGCTGACTTTCTATTAAATATTCGCCACCTCCTGCCAACCAAACATTAAACACCGACTGCCAGCAGAGAGGAGGGTAGTGGAAAGCAGGAAAGAGCTGGGGCCGTATTACAACAATGTGGTCCGTAATCAGTTGTCACTGACACAGAACACGTTATGGGCATTTCCAAGTTCATTTTCTTATCACAGCAGTACATAAACAAATTTTCCGCTGGGCACATGGTGTACAAGAGGGTGGTCTAATTATTCAGAGGTGTGTTTTGGATAATCCAATTCAAAGAGCTCCTGCCCATCCCTTTAATGCACAGAGGCACATGATCTAAAGTCAACTGTGATCATGATGGCTTGTTTAAAATGGGTTTTGAGCTGGCCAAAGGGTGTGCGCATGAGCAAAAATGCACTCGATAGTAACGCTGCTTGGTAATAAGGAAGACATCAATCACAGTTGATGTCCAGTTAGTTATTTTAGAGAGAACAAACGGGCATGATATAATGCTGGGCTGAAAAATTAGCTGAATGGTTTGACATGGTGCGCAAGGTTGCAACACACAGACGTGAATGGGTTTGAAACTTCAGGAAAAGAGGATGATGCCTGTGCAAACTTTCACAAAAACATCATTAACAGTGGGGCAGAAGTCGCTCCCAGCCCATGGGGAGAAGGAGGCCTCCCTCTTCTGTTGCTTTCAACAACCGAGGGTCTTCCCATCTCGTGCAAGGGTCTGCTGAGGTTTGTGGCTCTCTGTCCCTGTCCCTCCGTGGCAGGAGGGAAGGAGGAGATCCGGTGCGGTGTCCCATCAGCTGCTGACCCCCGCCACGAAGCAAGCCCACTCTTGGCGGCCCCTCTCGGTGCTGATGGTTGGCAGTTGGAGCGCCTGCAGCTCGAGAACCATGACCGTAGGAACGTGGTGCGGGCGGCCTCGGTCCAGCTGGAAACTTGGGGACATGTGGCTGCAGGCAGATGTGAATGTATCTCCTGTCTCTCTGGGGAGTTACAGTGAAAACTAAAACCCTATTCATTCATTCCTTCATTCCTCTAAAAATAAACCCATTAATGCCTAATAAGTCCATAATGAAAATGAAAATGTAGATGGAATAAAAATCTTCAGATTGATACGCCTTTCCCCATGCACCACATTCACACCAAAACGCACACATGCTCCCTGTTCATTCGTTCATTCATTCATTCCCCTAAAAAAATCATACATTAATGCCTAAACTATAGACTCCAACGGTAAGTCCACAATTAAAATGAGAGCGTGGATGGAATAAAAATATACTGTTTAGTGTATCATCATATACAGTGGCGTGAAAAAGTGTTTGCCCCCTTCCTGATTTCTCATTTTTTGTATGTCACACTTAAATGTTTCAGATTTTCAAACAAATTTAAATATTAGACAAAGATAACACAAGTAAACATAAAATGCAGTTTTTAAATGAAGGTGTTTATTATTAAGAGTAAAAAAATTCAAACCAACATGGCCCTGTGTGAAAAAGTGATTCCCCCCCCCCCCCTATTAAAACATAAATTAACTGTGGTTTATCACATCTTTGGAAAGCTGAGTTCAATTTCTCTAACCACACCCAGGCCTTATTACTGCCACACCTGTTCTCAATCAAGAAATCACTTAAATAGGACCTGCCTGACAAAGTGAAGTAGACCAAAAGATCCTCAAAAGTTAGGCATCATGCTGTGATCCAAAGAAATTCAGGAACAAATGAGAAACAAAGTAATTGAGCTCTATCAGTCTGAAAAAGGTTATAAAGCCATTCCTAAAGCTTTGGGACTCCAGCGAACCACAGTGAGAACCATTATCCACAAATGGCGAAAACATGGAACAGGGGTGAACCTTCCCAGGAGTGGTTGGCCGACCAAAATTACCCCAAGAGCGCAGCGACGACTCATCCAAGATGTCACAAAAGACCCCACAGCAACATCCAAAGAATTGCAGGCCTCACTTGTCTCAGTTAAGGTCAGTGCTCTTGACTCCACCATAAGAAAGAGACTAGGCAAAAATGGCCTGCATGGTAGAGTTCCAAGAAAAAAACCGCTGCTGAGCAAAAAGAACGTAAAGGCTCGTCTCAGTTTTGCCAGAAAACATCTTGATGATCCCCAAGACTTTTGAGAAAATACTCTGTGGACTGACGAGACAAAAGTTTCACGTTTTGGAAGGTGTGTGTCCCATTACATCCAGCGTAAAAGTAACACAGCATTTCAGAAAAGGAACATCATACCAACAGTAAAATACGGTGGTGGTAGTGTGATGGTCTGGGACTGTTTTGCTGCTTCAGAACCTGAAAGACTGCTATGGTAAATAGAATTATGAATTCTGCTATCTACCAAAAAATCCTGAAGGAGAATGTCCGGCCATCTGTTTGAGACCTCAAGCTGAAGCGCACTTGGTGTCATAAACTGAGTTTGGACTTTTTCCAAACTCAGCTTCATGGCTTTTTTGCTGTATTTATTTCCATCTGTTGTATTATTGGTGCCTTTTATTTGTCTGTTTATGTTTTTGGTTGTTGATTATCTCTTGTGTTATTTGTTGTTATTCTCCAGTCTGCATTTGGTTTTGTTTATATTTATTTTGTGACTGGCAGCAGTCAGGTGCTTTTCCGGGTCTTGTTGTGCCACCTGTCAGCTGTCAGTCACTCCTCCCTCTCCTGTCACTGCAGACAGTTGATTCCAATTGTTAATTGTTTCGACCCTCTCTGCTCAGGTCATCCCACACCTGTGATCACTTATGTCGTTATCTGACTTATTACGTAAGCTCTGTCTGTTCATTTTGGCTCTGCCAGTTCATTGCATTGTCTACTCCTCCGCTCTGGTGAAATTTTTCTGTAAGTAACCCTGCACTCACCAGTTTGTTTGTCGGAGTGTCTTGTGTTTTTCTCTGTCTTTTTCACCTGCTCACCAGTTGATTTGGGAGCGCTTAATGGTTATTCTTTATTTTCACTTGCCAGATAAGCCTGTTGGAACTTTTTGTATTTTCTCCTTATGTGAGTAAATGCACAACACCATCCTGCACGTGGGTTTTGTTCTCTCTGCCCCATAGGGGCATTAAACATGACACTTGGGTTCTGCAGCAGGAAAATGATCCAAAACACACCAGCAAGTCCACCTCTGAATGGCTTCAGAAAAACAAAATGAAGACTTTGGAGTGGCCTAGTTAAAGTCCTGACCTGAATCTGATTAAGATGCTGTGGTATGACCTTAAAAAGGCGGTTCATGCTCGAAAACCCTACAATGTGGCTGAATTACAACAATTCTGCGAAGACGAGTGGGGGAAAAATTCCTCCACAGCGCTGTAAAAGACTCATTGCCGGTTATCGCAAACACTTGATTGGAGTTGTTGCTGCTAAGGGTGGCTCAACCAGTTATTAGGTTTTGAGGGCAATCACTTTTTCACACAGGGCCATGCAGGTTTGGATTTTTTTTTCCCTTAATAATAAACACCTTCATTTAAAAACTGCATTTTGTGTTTACTTGTGTTATCTTTGTCTAATATTTAAATTTGTTTGATGATCTAAAACAATTCTAAAATTGTCCTTAAGAATGACTGTGAGAGTGAAAGGTTGTCTGTCTCTCTGTGTTGGCCCTGTGATGGACTGGCGATCTGTCCAGGGTGTACCCTGCCTCTCGCCCAAAGATGCTGGGATAGGCTCCAGCCCCCCCCCCACCCCCCGTGAACCCCCCCAAAAAAAGGATTAAGCAGAAGAAAATGGATGGATGGATGGATCTGAAACAATTAAGTGTGACAAACATACAAAAAAATGAGAAATCAGGAAGGGGCAAACACTTTTCCACACCACTGTAAATAAAATGACGGGTGACTATATTATAACTGTTACAACTCTCTCTATTAAAATATAAATAGAAAATCTCAGTGTGTGTTGTTTCCTCATGAGCTCCGGAGCTGTGTGGTTACAAAACATGTCACTGAAATAGTATTAAACAATGCACTTCTGACAGCAGACCACCCTTTTCCTGATCGAAAATGCATTGTCATAACATACACCACAATACCAGTGCACATGAGATTGCGCACCACACATCTCTTTGAAATGACTCTCCACCTCCCAGTCCAGTGCTGGCACTGTGACTACAGGTAATTAGATGACATGGCACAAAGCGTAAAAAACAGACAATGCACTGACAAAAACTAACAAAATCATTGGCATATGGCGGGAAGTCTGGTACAAATGTCTGTGATAACCATCAAAATAGGGCCCCTGAATAGGCTTGAAGAGGTTAAGGACATCCATAATCCTGAGTAGAGAATGCCTGCTTCTTTAACCAATCCTCTATTTTGGGAAATCCCCATCTATCCCTGCTGTGTCCCTGAATAGGAGAACCAGAGCAGCTGCACTAAGAGTGGGAAAAGCACAATTTGGGTGCCCATCCATGCACAAAAACATGAATTTGCTAAACCTCATATGGAGAGTGCAAAATGTTCTTTGGGGGAATAAATGGGAGAGGAGACTCTTGTGTTAAAGAAAAAAAATCTATCTATTATTAGTTAGAACCTTAAATTCTGTCTACTGGAAAGCACGGATTTGTCTTTGTGATGTGTGTGCATCAGCCATCAAAAAAACCATGAAATCCAACCAGCAATGTGTGTCTGTCCTCCCTCTGATACAGATTAGATCAACACACCAACACAAGCATCCACAGACCACACTCACACTTATAATGAGATTTAAACATTCAATTCCATTATTCCAGCGGTGACGGTGTGGTGGGAGAGAATTAGGGTTGGCACAGCCACCGGGTTCTGCTATTCAGAGCTGCAGATGGCCCCTTCCTTACATCTGACACCCAGAAACGAACGTGCATTTCTGCTTCCATAAGTCTTCCCATCTATTCCAGCTCTCCTCTGATGATAGCTGAATATGTGTCAGAGATAAATTTTGAATATGTATGAGGAGACAGAGGAGGAGGAAAAGATAGAAAAAAAAAAACTGGGGCAGGAAAGGAGAACATCATGACCAGGGGTTTCTATTGATCCAAGCAGTAGAGGATAAACCTGCACAGCTGCTCCATCTCTGTGCTGACCTGTATTAGTGCACAGATGCACAGTGAAAGCAACAGCAGCTTTCACTTCATAGTGATCCTACCTGTGTTTGTTTCTCACATCTGATTCAAATGAATTATTTGCAGTTTATACCTCATTAAGGTGTGGTTTACACCACCTTTTTTTAAATTAATGTCATTATGTTATTATGTCATTACTTTATTTTATTTTTTTATTTCGGAGGAAAAATCCTCATTGAGATTACTGATCTCTTTTACAAGAGGACCCTGGTCAAGACAGTAGCAGGAATAAAGACTTTAAAAGAAATATTTGCCAACACACACATACATATAATCTCGGGGTCTTTGTCATAAACGCCCCTCTGGGGCAGAAAGACAGACCCAGGGACAGAACTGCCGTTAGAGTAATTTATTGAAAAGGCAACAAACATAAGGTAAAACACGGTGCTCACAAAACAAAGAATAATGTTACAATCTGAGTGCCGGTTCCGTCCGCACTCGGATCTTATATCATTTCCAGGCTTTGACAGCAGAGGATTCCTTCTAGCTCCCCGGGCTCTTATTGTGACAGCGCCCGGTGGAGCTCCCTGCTGTCAGAGTCAACAGCTGTGCTGCATTCGGGGGTCATTAGTGACCGGGGTTAAAAGCAGGCGCTGAATGCACCCCAATGCAGCAGTCTCTGTTAAACTTCCTGTTAAGACACGTCTCTGTTTGGATACGGTCTGTTTAGATACGTTCTGTTAGACTTCCTGTTAAGGTACGTTCTGTTAAACTTCCTGTTATGATATCTTCTATTATGATACCGTCTGTTATCCTTCGCCTGTGATTCTACCGTCACATCGTCTGACGCATCGGGCGTTCCCTGGCTCAGACGCTGTTTGTAAGTTTCCCTGTTATTGTCCTACCCGCACTGTCGTGTGTGTTACTCTCTGTTCCTACACCTCCCAATAAACATCACTGCAACTCACTGGTGACTGCTGGTGTCTTATGGTGGCTCGTGAGGGCCACCGTGACAGTAGACTGCCGCCAGTACGTCCGGAGAGGGGCGTCGCGCCGAGACGCCATTCACCGTGAGTTTTTGCAGTATCGGACCTTGTTCTTCCCAGTCTGGGCGTCAGCTCTGGAAGCATGCCATCTCCCAGGAGCCGCGCTCTGCGCTTTGGCAATGAGTTAGCCAGCGCCCTGGAGTACGTCGACGGGACGCTCTTCACCGCTAGTCTCTATGACGACCCAAACCAAATTCGCTGGCACCTAGACTACGCTGAGGTTCTCCTTAACAATCTTCCTCGCTACGCCGACCACCCCGAAGTCAGCGCGAGGAGAAAGGACATTGCCGCACAGCGAGAGATACTCCGTGGGTTAGAGGGAAATCCCGGCAGGAATCCGAAGAGGAGGAGACGTCACCCCTCGCTTCGGGATCCCGCTCCTGCCTCCGCTCCGGCCCGGGAGTTCGCGCCATCCAGAGGTCTTTCCCCATCGGGCGTGACGTCACTCGGGTTTCCCCCTGAGGAGCTGCAGCTGACTGCTGTTAAGACCCAAGGCCGAGTGACAGCTGCTCGCTCCGCTGTTCATCCGCCCGGTCAACCTCAGCGAGAACCCCGTCCAGATCCTGTTCCGGGCCGCCGCAAGGGCTCAACCCCCCACACAGCTGCCATCCCTGCGCTTCGTCAGAGGGGAATTACCGCAGTCTCTCCCCCCAGGCCATCTTCCGCTCTCTCGTCAGCGTCCCGTGCCCGGCTCATTTTGGCTGTCGCCCCCTCCTCCTCTACGCATTCCCCGGCCGCTGTGTGTGCTCCGAGTCCAGCCCTGGCGAGCCCCGGCCGCTGTGTGTGCTCCGAGTCCAGCCCTGGCGAGCCCCGTCCCGGAACCATCTCCAGCGGATCCACCTCATCCTTCCAGGAGGCCCGTTGTCACCGTCTGGCGGGGAAAGGGAGGAGCAACGTCCGCTACAGCAGGCACCACCCAACCTTCAGGAGACAGGCAAGTCCAAGTTCATTCACACACTCATTATTGTGATTTGCTCTGTCAGACTCCTGGAGGTGGAGTTCGGGGTTCGCAGCTCCCCGAGCTCCCACCACCTGCTGTGGCTGAAATGATTAACCCCGCATCCTCTGTGTCTCCCTCCGCTGAGCGGTCCTCGACGCCAGGCCAACGTCGCGGGATGAGGAGGGGGCCTGCGGTTCTGGAGAGCCTGGCTCCGGTTCCACAGCCACGTCGTGGGCGGAGGAGGAGGGCGGACTGCAGTGTGGAACCTGCGCCAACGAGGAAGTGTCCCTGGGGCTCCACGGATGAGCGGTCCGGTCCAGCGGGTCAAGGGTCCCCTGCCCCCACGCCGTGCGGGCCATCGGCGTGGGCTTCGTTGCCGGAGGATCCAGGAGCTGCATGTACCATCATGCCAGCTGCGGAGCCCGCCGTAGCTGAGTGGGAGCCTGAAGACGACCTCCTGCCGTCTGAGCCCGGATCATCGAAGTCCTGGACGGCGTCAGAACTCGAGATCAGCCAAGTGCTCTGTTTTGTCTTTCTTTACTCCATCTTAGAGCATTTTTGCCTGTCACTTGGGAAGGCGAGCCGGGTGCGGCCACCCACTACATCCGAGCTCGTCTCGCCGGGTTCTGGCGCTGATCCCGATCCTGATCCCGGTTCTTTTCTCTCTCCCGAGCCTTCTCCCAGGGTTGTCGGCGCGGATCTGAGTTCGCCCGCTGTGCCAGAGGTTCCGGGTTCGGAGTTGGAGGTCGGTCCTTGTGCGGCGCCTACCCAATCGGGGTCCGGCGCGGACGCAACCGAGACCCAATTGGGGTCCTTTGCGGGAGCAACCGCGACCCAATCGGGGTCCGACGAGGGTGCGGCACCAGCAGCTTCCAGGTTCGGTGAGGGAGCTGCAGATCCCCTGCCGCCAGATACTGGGCGGGCCCATCTCCATCATCACCATCGTCACCCTCCTCGTTCTCCTGAGGAGCGCAACCCATCTCCACCTGGGGCCGTTGGGGTTCCGAACGCTCCGCCCGGTTCTCCCTCGTCTTCCTCCAGTGAAACCGCCGGCTACTTTCCCCCTACGGTTCTGGTGGGCAAGCGATGCGGGTCGGCCGCCTGAAGAACTGCCGCGCCCATTTGGCTCTCTGGACTAGCCTCCCGACCCATTGGACCCCCTGTTTGGCGACCTGGTCCGGCCGCCTGAAATTTACTGTTTCCGGACATGGGACTGGGGTAGGCCGCCCAAACTGTCCTTTTCCCCCCTGCCTGCATTGTGGCCGCTTGATGCCGGACGCCCCCCCGAACTTTCAGCCTCCATGCCTCAGAGCCAGGACTGCACTCATCCTGGGTTTTTTCATTATATTCGTGTCTGTAAACTTTTGGGATGTGCGGGGGGCCTGATATGTGATTTTGTATCTCACCCTTTTTTTTTTTCCCTTAGCCATGATCGGTGTTTTTTTCCCTCCTCTGTCTAATGTCCACTTATTGTTTAAAACCGATATTTGTATTGCCTGTTGGGTTCTGTCCCTGTTACCCGCACGTAAGGGAGTATTGGGGTTTTTTTTTTCTCTCAACCTGTCTCTGTAGTTGCTTTGTTGGTCCCCTGTTATCATTTTGTTTCTTTTGACTCTCTCCCTCCTGCTGGCACCCCATCCGCCCACCCTAGGGGGGTGGGGGGTGGGGGCTTGGGTGTTACTTGGGCCGTTCAGGAGCTCGGCCTTGAGGGGGAGGAACTGTTACAATCTGAGTGCCGGATCCGTCCGCACTCGGATCTTATATCATTTCCAGGCTTTGACAGCAGAGGATTCCTTCTAGCTCCCCGGGCTCTTATTGTGACAGCGCCCGGTGGAGCTCCCTGCTGTCAGAGTCAACAGCTGTGCTGCATTCGGGGTCATTAACAACAACAACCCCTCACAGCACCAGTAAATATACAGGGAACAGACATCGAGATGGTGACATCCTACAAGCACCTGGGTGTTCATATGAACAATAAACTAGACTGGTCACACAATACTGACGCACTCTACAAGAAGGGACAGCGCAGGCTGTTCCTACTGAGGAGACTCAGGTCTTTTGGTGTACAAGGGGCGCTGCTGAAGACATTCTATGACACGGTGGTGGCATCAGCCATCACTTTTGGAGTGGTCTGCTGGGGCAGTGGCATTACAGCAGCCGATAGGAAGAGACTGAACAAACTGATCAAGAAAGCTAGCTCTGTCCTGGGGCAGCGCCTTGACCCAGTGGAGGAGATAGGAGGGAGAAGGACGGTGGCTAAACTGTCATCTCTGCTGGAGTCCGAGTTCCACCCTATGCAGGACATACTGAATGCACTGAGGAGCTCATTTAGCAGCAGACTACATCATCCCAGGTGCACAACCGAGAGGTTTCGCAGGTCCTTCCTACCAACGGCTGTCAGACTGTACAACCTAAGCAGGGCTGCTCGCAGAGATAGCAAAAAGACGTAACAACCTAATAGTATTGAATGCAAAAGATGCAATAGACTTACACAATGGTCCCCTCCGGCATACAACTAGGAAAATACCGGTCGCTATGGAGGGTGAGAATATGTATGGGTACATAATCATACCATGTAGGATAACTAAGTAGACGGTTGTGCTGTTTCATCCCATCTAGCAATAATGCTCTGCACTGTGTGTGTTTATATATTTACATATTTATTCCATCTAGCTACAATGCTCCACACTGGGTGTGTTTATATATGTTGTAAGATGTGCCTAATTCATGTGTTTAGATAGGGCAGCTCAGTGCGTGAACGTGAGTGAGTGCGTGCGCGCAGCCGAGAGCGAACGGTGTGTGTGTGATTTGGTGCGGATGAATAGAAAGAGAGCGAGGCGACCGGAGCAGGTAGAATTTGTTGCTAACAGTGCGGTATATAAATAAAGCCCCCAACGCTTCAGCAAAACGGCCTGTGCTTCTGTGTACCACCATATCCTGTTTAACAAGAGTGAGGTTTTACTCGGGAGTTGACCCCGGAGGAAGAAACTGTCTCCGGCCCTGGAGAAGATAGATCTCCCCTGCATCCCCCAACCACGGTTAGGAGACGAAAGGCAGGAACGGTCAACATATATCTATATATTTATTCCATCTACCTACAATGTTCCGCACTGTGTGTGTTTATATATTTACATATTTATTCCACCTAGCTGCAATGCTCCGTACTGTGTGTTTACATATCTACATATTTATTCCATCTAGCTACAGTGCTCCACACTGTGTTTATATACTTATATATTCATTCCATCCAGCTACAATGCTCTGCACTGTGTGTCTGTGTGTATATATATATATATATATTTATAGTAATATGTACATATGTATATTAGCTGCTCTTGTTTTTTGTATTTTTTCTTGCCTTCTGATTGTTGCTCTGAGTGTTGCTATCCCTGTGCTGTTGCAATCCTGGAATTTCCCCACTGTGGGACTAATAAAGGCTTATCTTATCTTATCTTATCTTATCTTATCTTATCTTATCTTATTAGTGACCGGGGTTAAAAGCAGGCGCTGAATGCACCCCGATGCAGCAGTCTCTGTTAAACTTCCTGTTAAGACACATCTCTGTTTGGATACGGTCTGTTTAGATACGTTCTGTTATACCTCCTGTTAAGGTACGTTCTGTTAAACTTCCTGTTATGATATCTTCTATTATGATACCATCTGTTATCCTTCGCCTGTGATTCTACCGTCACATCGTCTGACGCATCGGGCGTTCCCCGGCTCAGACGCTGTTTGTAAGTTTCCCTGTTATTGTCCTACCCGCACTGTCGTGTGTGTTACTCTCTGTTCCTACACCTCCCAATAAACATCACTGCAACTCACTGGTGACTGCTGGTGTCTTATGGTGGCTCGTGAGGGCCACCGTGACAAATAACAAGGGAGAATAACTTACAACAGTTGTGCACCAGAGCGAAGCAGGGCATCTGGCGAGGATAAAGTCCAGACAATAACACGGCAATGTGAAAAGAAGAATGGAGCCCTTAAATAGGGATAAACTTCATTAGCAGAACTGATAACAGATGTGGGTGCCTGAACGAGCAGGAGAAGGTGAAGATACATAATTGGGATCACCTGAGGCAGTGAGAGGAGGGCAGTTCCAAACTGGTAGCTGACAGGACACGCCCACGTGAAGCTTGATGTCCCTGACAGCTGTCAACACAGGGAGGAAAATACTGGGAAGAATAAAATAACATACTCAAGTGTAAATATAAATAAATATAGAAATAAAAAATAAAACACTGCATCAACAGGAAAATGGCAAACAGAACATTAATACACAGACCCAAAAATGCAACAGGAAAATACAATTACAGAGGAAGGGCCACGAGACTGAGTCTGGCAAACAGTCTAGAACTCAGCTCGTGAAAGAGCCCCCCTCAAAAGGGGTGGAACCCAGACACCCCAGGGTAACACCAAAAGAGAAAGAAAGATCCCTCCCCCCCCAGAAGGCACAACCATAACCCACCCAGGGTGGGTGGTGGGGGGAACAGGCTAGGAGAGAACGAAACAAAAAGCCCGCTCAGAACCCACACCAGTCAATAACAATGGATTAGGCCCCCCCGGGCCAAGGAGCTGGAGAGTTCAGGGGAGCAACCAAAGTCCCAGGCCCGGTGGACGGCAAGGTGGAACAAGCAGGTGGCCTGCCGGAGAACAGTGGCCACCTGACTCAACAGTTCAGTCCGTCAGGCAGTCAACCAGGGTTTCTCAGCCACCCAAACAGCGAGGGTCGCCCAGGGGGCGGCCGCCCAGCAGGAGGAGCTGGAGGAACCAGGACGGCGTCTGATGCTGGAGGGGGAACCATGACTGCGTCTGGCAGTGGAGGAGGAACCACAACGGCGTCCAGCAGCAGAGGAGGAACTACGATAGCGCCAGGCAGAGGAGAAAGGGGGACCATGATGGTGTCTGGCAGAACACCCTCGGTGGCCCCAGATTGGAGCATTGCAGCACCCGCAGCGGCTCTGGGCTGGAGCATAGCAGCACCCTTGGTGGCTCTGGGCAGGAGTGGAGCTGCACCCTCAGTGGGCCCAGACTGGGCCAGAGCTGCACCCACAGTTGATCCGGATTGGGCCAGAGCTACACCCACAGTGAACAGGCTGACCCGCGAGAGCACCAGGCCAAGGAGGCGGTCCACCAATGGGACACTGGACGAGGACAAAGGAAGAAGGTCCATGACGACCTCAGCGGGGGTAGCTGGACCCACGACAACCTCGGGCAGCGAACCTGGACCCACGGAGGCCTCTGGCTGTGCTGGAACATCTCCGGTGACCCTGGGAGAGAGCTCGGAGGAAACAGACAGAGGAACAGGGTCAAGGTCACCGGCAGCGGAGGAGCCCGGCGAGGCAAGCTCAGGTGCAGCGGACAGCTGCACCCAGCCTTCCTCACCAAGAGCCAGGCAAGACCTCTCCAAAACAGATAAGAGGAAAACAAGAGCTCACTTGCCTGAGCTCGAGCTCCACCGCCGTCCAGGACTCCGTTGATCCAGATGGCGACGATGTCTCGGGTCCGGTCTTTTGGAGGTCCAGCTCTGTCTTGAACTCTGCTGCGGTGGCCTCCACAGCAGGTATGATGGTGGTGGCAGTCTTGGGGCCCCCACGCGAAGTGACCCATGTTGGTGGCTCATCCAGTGTGGTGGCTGGGGGTTGGCTCACCGCTGGCACTGGAACTGGGTCCTCCAGGGCCACGGGCTCCTCCATCATCTGTTCTGGGACCGGTGGGACACTCAGGAACCGGGGGAGAGGACACGGAGAGGGCTGGTGAGCAATTGATTACTGCAGCAGGTGGTGAGTGCTCAGGGGACTGCAGACCCTGAGCCTCATTACTGGGAATCAGGCAAGGCATATCATCATAAATTGACGTAGAATGAAATGAAACTTGGCTGTCATCCCAGTGTGTGATGTTATCTGCTGCATCAGGCAAACAGTCATCCCTCTCCATGTCTATGGTGAGCTTGGGCCCCTCTGTGGATTGTGGAGGAGCTGCCCCTGTAGTCACGGAGGTGGACATAGCCGGGGAAAACATGGAAGACCTTTCGGCAGCAGAGAGGACACCAAAGTGGGGCAAGGAACAGTAGCTATAGGCCCAGGAGAAGCTTCTGATTCAGCCGGAGAAGAGAGAAGGGGGGCTGCACTGCTGAGGAGGGCTCCTGCTTCGGCGTTGAAGAAATGGCTGTCAGAGAGGTGAGAGGATTCCTCTGGCAGTCCGGAGCGGAACAACGGCGCCACCGTGGAGCTGACAATGCACATGCTGGAGCTAAGGCTGGCGAGCCGAGAGAGGAGGCGGACATCTGTTGGGGAGAACGCCTCCGTGACGGCTTCGTTTCAGCAGGAGGCAACCTCATTATCAGCTTGGGGAATGACCGCTGGAGCGTGGAGACCATGGATAGCATGTCTGTGTACTGGGGAGATTTCCACAAACCGGGATGCGCCTCCACGATGCCCACAGCTCCGTTCACGCGTCCCCAGGCCCTTTTGGGTCCCCAGGCGGCGAGAGCTTCATCCACAAAGCTCTGGATGAAGTCTGCCGCCCACTCTTCCTTCAGGCTCGCGGACCCCACCGCCAATACTATTTGCATGAGGTCAGCGAGCCGGGGGCATGAGCTCCAGTGAATGGATGAGTGAAAAACAAAAAGCAGAAAAAAGCAAACAACACTAATAACAACAGCTGGGTCTTAACTGGCCATGTTGTTCTGTCATAAACACCTCTCTGGGGCAAAAGGACAGACCCAGGCGCTGAACTGCCATTAGAGTAATTTATTGAAAAAACAACAAACATAAGGTAAAACACGGTGCTCACAAAAACAAAGAATAACAAGGGAGAATAACTTACAATAGTTGTGCACCAGAGCGAAGCAGGGCATCTGGTGAGGATAAAGTCCAGACAATAACACGGCAATGTGAAAAGAAGAATGGAGCCCTTAAATAGGGATAAACTTCATTAGCAGAACTGATAACAGATGTGGGTGCCTGAACGAGCAGGAGAAGGTGAAGATACATAATTGGGATCACCTGAGAAGGTGAGAGGAGGGCAGTTCCAAACTGGCAACTGACAGGGCACCCCCACGCTAAGCTTGATGTCCCTGACTGCTGTCAACACTGGGAGGAAAATACTGGGAAGACTAAAATAACATACTCAAGTGTAAATATAAACAAATATAGAAATAAAAATAAAACACTGCATCAACAGGAAAATGGCAAACAGAACATTAATACACAGACCTAAAATTTGCAACAGGAAAATACAATTACAGAGGAAGGGCCACGAGACTGAGTCTGGCAAAGAGTCCAGAACTCAGCTTGTGGCAGTCTTATTCACGAGTGAGGGGAGAATGGAGCAGGAGATTGACAGACGGATCGGAGCAGTATCTGCAGTGATGCGGACGTTGTACTGGTCTGTTGTGATGAAGAGGGAGCTGAGCTCTAAGGCAAAGTTGTCAATTTACCGTTCAATCTACATTCCTACCTTCACCTATGGTCATGAGCTTTGGGTAATGACCGAAAGAATGAGATTGCGGATACAAGCAGCTGAAATGAGCTTTCTCCATAGGATTGCTGGATTCACCCTTAGAGACAGAGTGAGGAGCTCAGTCATCCGGGAGAAGCTCAGAGTAGAACAGCTACTCCTCCACATCTTAAGGAGCCAGCCGAGGTGGTTTGGGCATCTCATCAGGATGTCTCCTGAACGCCTCCCACTTGAGGTGTTCCGGGCACGTCCTACTGGGAGGAGACCCCAGGGCAGACCCAGGACATGCTGAAGAGACTACGTCTCCCAGCTGGCCTGGGGACATTTTGGTATCGTCTCTGAAGAGCTGGAGCAGGTGGCTGGGGGAAGGGAAGTCTGGGCTTCTCTGCTTGAACTGCTGCCTCTGTGACCAGGACCTCCAGACAAGCGCTAAAAGATGTATGTATGGATGAATTTACACATAGTACATATATTATATACACATTAAGATATAATAATAATAATAATAATAATAATAATAATAATAATTTTATATACAGTATCTCACAAAAGTGAGTACACCCCTCACATTCACTAGGGGTGTACTCACTTTTGTTACCAGCGGTTTAGACATTAAAGGCTGTGTGTTGAGTTATTTTGAGGAGACAGCAAATTTACACTGTTATACAAGCTGTACACTGACTACTTTACATTGTATCAAAGTGTCTTATCTTCAGTGTTGTCCCATGAAAAGATACAATAAAATATTTACAAAAATACGAGGGGCTTACTCACTTTTGTGAGATACTGTGTGTGTGTGTGTGTGTGTGTGTGTGTGTGTGTGTGTGTGCGCAGTATCTCATATAGACAGATGTCTATACGAGATACTGATATATCTACATATATACATGATATATGCGCGCGTGTGTGTGTGTGTGTGTGTGTGTGTGTGTGTGTGTGTGATTATGTCAGACCAGTTCTTGCTGTGTTGCTACCAGAAGAGTGGCAACACTACATGTTTGATCCAATCATGCTGTCATCACCATTGTCACCAAAATTGCTCAGTACTCTAAGGTGGGTCAAGAAAAATGTCATCAACCACCATCAACAATGAGTCACATCATGACAGCAGAGATGCTGTTTGTTTGTGTGTGATATTGGTGGTTTTTTGCTCAGAAAAAAAAAAAGAAGAAAGAAGAAAAACAGCTGTGGATCCGAACAGTATGGGCTAACAATTCTCCAATATTCTAATTTTTTGAGAAACTGAATTTGGGGTTTTCATTAGCTGTAAGCCATAATCATCAAAATTATAAGAAAAACACTTGAAATATATCCATCTGTGTGTAATGAATCTATATGATAGAGGAGTTTCTTTTTTTTAACTGAATTATTGAAATAAATCAACTTTTCGATGACATTGTAATTTATTGAGTGTAGCGTTGACCTTGAGTTCCAATCTATAAAATCATTCTTTGCTGAAGAAAAATTGTTTCAACTCAAAAATGTCATGAACCGAGCTGTTTGCTGTTCAGCCTCGGTTCTGACCATTCTCTGTGGCTTGGGTTATCTTTGTATTTATGTATTGTGTTATCTTTTGAGTTTCTTGTAGTTTCTATTTTCCTTTGTTTTTTTCCCTGTCTGTAGCCACTGCATTCTGGCTGGCAGCTGTGAGGCAGCCTCCTTTGGCCTACACTTGTGTGGGTGCTGTCTGACACTTGCCGGTCCAACCACGCCCCCCCCCCTCTCTCATGACAGCCAGCTGGTTCCACTCGGGTAATTGCCTTTCCCGCACTTCGCCCAGGTGCACCCAATCTCCAGCAATGCTTGTACTTAAGCAGCTCTTTGCCAGTCAAGCATTGCTGGACTATTGTATTGTCAACATTTGTGTTTTGCCACCGTTCACTGTGGTTCACTGTGTGCAGGTTCATTTTCTGTGTCAAGTCAAATTCTCTCGTATGTTATCAGTGATCTGTTAATGTACTTGGCAATAAATCTTTTTCTGATTCTGATTCTGATTCTGGTCTGCCTGCTGCACGTCCCGTCATGTGAGCCTGTAAGTGAACCTTGTCTTCTTTTTGTATGTCTGCCTTGTTTTTGAACTGTTTGTGTCGGCCACTGTACACTGTGGTCTGCCCACTTCACACCCGTCGTGTAGCCATTTAGTGTACCCTGTACCGTTTTTGTATGTCAACTTTCCTTAATAAATGTGTTTGTGGTGTAACCCAGCGTTTAAATCCGTCATCCTTCTACTCCTCCGTGCACTTTTATGCAGCGCACCTGGAGAACGTGACAAAAAGTCTGGTCATGAACTGCTTCTATCACCCAAGAACCACAGCTGTAACACTATCCATCGACCATAAAGTGGAAGTTAATCCCTTCTCCAGGACTTAGTCATTCGCCCTTTTCTGCTCTTTGGCAAAGGAATGTTTCATTCGACAGGTTTATGGTTGATATAATCCAGACATTTTTGCCTCCTCCTTTTTAGAAAGGAGAAGGCAAGATGGCGCCGTTGTGTGTGGCTGGACGTCTGCCTGTGCTATGTCTTATGTGTTTAGTTGTCTTCTTGTTGTTTCTAGCTCAGAACGTGTCATCGCTATTGGTTTATGATTGCCTGACTCTTCTAAATATTCGCAATTCTGTGGTCAAATTCTCGACCTATGAATTTAATGGTCAGCCTCCTCCACCTCTGTTGGCGTCTATACCACCCTATCTGAGATGTGCACCCAGCGGGCTGTTTCGAAACAGCCACCACAAAACACGCCGCAAAAGACGAGGTTGGAGAGGCGGAGTGTCATGCAGACTGAAGGCTTACCTGGCTTCTTCTTCAGCTCACAACCCTCGTCAACTGCTGACTGAGCTCTCCAGGAAGTGTATCGGTTTTGACGTACAACAATCCATGGATTATCGCTACTGATGGCTGTCGCTGACTGTCCCAGGGGCTGGACACCCACTTCCCTGCCGCCGGCCCGTTGGGATTCGCAGAAGGGGCTGCGTACCGGAGAATCTTCACCCGATCAGTCGTGCTTCCCAGCAGGCTGATCAATGTTTGATTCGCATGGCTCTGATTAACACCAGATCCATCGCAAATAACACTTTTATTCTAAATGACTTTTTTACTTCACATTCCTTGGATTTCCTTCTGATGACAGACACATGGGTTAAACCAGGTGAGACCGCCGCCTTCTCTGAGCTACTCCCTCCCGGCTGTTCTTTCTTCAGCTCCCCGCGAGCATCTGGTCGGGGTGGGGGTTTGGCTTCTGTTTTTAATGGCAGTTTTAAATGTCGCCTTCTCTCCACAAATGCTTATTCCTGCTTTGAGCTGCAACTATTTGTGGTGGATCTCACAAGTCCTATGTTATTTGCTGTTGTCTACCGTCCTCCAAAATATAATAAGGACTTCATTAATGAGTTTTCTGAATTTTTGGCAGATGTTATGCCAAAATATGATAAACTTATGATCTGTGGGGACTTTAATATTCATGTCCGTTGTCCATCTGATCAGCTGGCATCTGATTTTAAAAGACTGTTGGCGACATTTAATTTAAATATTTTAGCGGACAAACCAACACACCATCTTGGTCACACTCTGGACCTTGTTATCTCTTTTGGGCTCTCAATCTCTCTCAAAGAAATTTCTGAGTCTGTCATCTCAGATCATTTCCCCATTATTTTTGAATTGTTGACCCCTTCATCACCCAGCAAGCCTGTGGCTCCATCATGCTGGCGTCGCATCATCACTTGTTCAACACCAGAGGAGTTTTCTGCTGTTTTTAGGGATTCACAGTTTTTTGCCTTGAATGGACTCGTTTCCCCTTCCCATCCGGATAATATTCTTTCCTCCTTTCATACCATCTGCTTTGGGATTTTGAACTCTATTGCCCCATTTCGGCTTAAATCGGCTAAACCAAAAACAGATCCCTGGTTAAATGACTCTACCCGTGCCATTAGACAGTGGGTCAGGCAGGCTGAACGGAGATGGAAAAAGGACAAATTACATGTGTCTCTGGGAATTTTTAGGGATTGTCTTGCTGATTACCAGAGGACCGTGCAAAAGGCAACATTTCCATATTTCTCTGATATTATTTCTAGCAGCAGTCACTGTCCTAGAGTGCTTTTAACACAATTAACTCTTTTATAAACCCACACACTCTGACTGTTATAGATGACTCGTTTACAACATGTGAGACTTTTCTTCACTTTTTTGTTGATAAAGTGGACTCTGTCAGAGGAGTTATTAATAACAGTTTTAATGGAAGCTTGTCTATTGTCCCGGGTTACTCTGCTGTGTTTGAACAGTTTGAGTTGGTTTCTTTATCATCACTTGCTGATATAGTGAAGTCTCTGAAGCCAACAAATTGCTCACTGGATGTTGTTCCCACTGGAATACTGAAAAGGGTTTTTAATACTGTAGGGCCTGGTCTTTTGGTTTTTATTAATTCCTGCCTTAGTTCAGGATTTGTCCCACCTGCTTTTAAACATGCTGTGGTTAGGCTCCTTCTTAAAAATCCTCACCTTGACCCTTCAGTTTTATCTAATTTTAGACCCATTTCTCATTTGCCCTTTTTATCTAAGGTTTTAGAAAAAGCTGTTTTTATACAGTTGCAATCTTTTTTAGAAGACAATTCTAATTTTGAGAAGTTTCAATCTGCATTTAGATCTCGTCACAGCACTGAGTCTGCCCTGCTTAAGGTGCACAATGATATTATGATGTCTGTTGATGCCAAATGCCCCGTGGTCTTATTGCTGCTAGATCTTACAGCAGACTTTGACACTGTGGACCATACTATCCTTTTGTCACGCCTGAATCACCATGTTGGCATCCATGGCACTGCACTTAAGTGGTTTGAATCCCACCTATCTAATAGAACTTTTTCTGTAATGATTGGTGACATGTCTTCTTCTAGTGCCTCTCTCTCCTGTGGGGTCCCACAGGGCTCTATCCTTGGCCCTATTCTGTTTTCATTATACAGTGGTACCTCTACTTACGAACGTCTCTACATACAGAATTTTCAGGTTACGACACGCCTCAACGGGAAAATATTGCCTCTTGTTACGAAAGAAATTTCAGGATACGAAAGGCAAAAAAGTACGCGCTCCTCGCAGCTCCCGTAGTTTACCAAACGTAAACATACTTGTAGCTGCTCTGCCATTGGCTATCGCCTAGCATCTTCCTGGTATCCCAGTTCGGGCAGTTTTACGTGTGTGTACAGTACAGTATTAACTTTTATTCACTATGGGCCCCAAGAAAGTGATGGAGATAAGTGGAAAAGGAGAAAAGAAGAAGAAGAGAGTTTTTTTGTCCATACAAACAAAGCAAGAGATAATAGAAAGGTATGAAAAAGGGATGCGTTTGGTTGATCTCGCCAAAGAATATGGCCGTAATACATCTACGATCGGCACGGTATTAAAACAAAAGGAAGCCGAAGGATTGTTAAAAGCCGACAAAAGCAAAGGTCCTTGGATCGGTTCTTCACAAAACGTCAGGCAAAAACCACTGATGAGAGAGAACATGAACCAAAGAAGGCAAAAGGTGACGACGACGACGATAGCAGTTAAACGGTAAATGAACGTAATTTTTATTATTCTTTGTTTTTTTAAATTATGTACAACTCTCATTTTATGTTTATTGTGCAGTAATCTAATTGTAACATGTATTTGTTACATGTTTTGATGCATTTTTATGATTTATAAAAAATTTATGTCCGAATTTTGGGGGGCTTGGAACGGATTAGGGCATTTACATGTAAAACGCGTCTCTACTTACGGAATTTTCACGTTACGAAAATACTTCCGGAACGAATTAATTTCGTAAGTAAAGGTACCACTGTATATGCTGCCACTCGGGTCAATAATAGCCAGGCACAATATGTCTTTCCACTGTTATGCGGACGATTTGCAGCTTTATTTACCTTTGAACTCAGAACAAACTAACTCACAAAGTGTTCTATTGGACTGCATCACTGACATTAAGTTGTGGTTAAGCCAAAATTTTCTCCACTTAAATGAAGAAAAAAACAGAATGTATTGCGTTTGGGGATACTGTAACGGCTGGCTTTGGTACCCTCTCTTTAAGGCTCAGTTCAGCTGTCAGAAATTTGGGGGTGATTTTTCACATCCATTTAAAATTTGATAAACAGATTGACAATGTAGTCAAGATAAGCTTTTATCAATTACATCTGTTATCCAAAGCCAAACCTTTCCTGAGCCGTCATGATCTTGAGATAGCCATCCATGCTTTAATCACGTCTCGACTTGATTACTGCAATGCACTTTATGGTGGCACCTCTCAGTCTTCTCTCGGCCACCTTCAACTTGTGCAAAATGCAGTGGCCCGTCTTTTGACCAACACACCTAGGCGAGAACACATTACTCCAATCCTTTTTTCACTTCATTGGCTTCCAGTCCATTTTAGAATTAATTTTAAACTTTTGCTTTTTGTTTTTAAAGCTCTTAATGGCCTTGCTCCGGTTTATATGTCTGAGATTTTGACTGTCCGTGACCAAGGCAGGGCTTTGAGGTCATCCAATCAGCTTTTGCTGGATGTGCCTAGGTCAAGGTATAAACATTGGGGTGACCAAGCCTTTTATGTTGTCGCCCCCAGGCTCTGAAATAATCTCCCCCCTGACCTACGTGCTATCTCTGACCTGCCCCTTTTTAAATCAGAACTTAAAACATATTTGTTTAGGATGGCTTTTAATACCCAGTAGTGGTGATATTTGCTTTGGCATTTGTTTTTATTTGATTCTCATTTTTAGGTATTTATTCTTATTTCTTTGTTTATGTTATTTGTTTTTAATGCTGTGTGTGTTTTTAATGCTGTTTAATTTTCTGTAAAGCACTTTGGTCACCTACGGGTTGTTTTAAAGGGCTATATTAATAAAGTACATTACATTACATGGGAGTCAAGATTCTCCAGTAAACAATCAGACAATTTCACAGTGCCAACTTGTGGACGAATCAGAAATATTTAATTTTTTTTTCTTTTTGCAGTGGAATTTATGCAATATGGACAAATAAATTAATTCATATTCTTTCTCTCAGGACAGTATCCGCTACTGAAGACATGGTTGAACTCTTGGGATGTGGTTTCAAATGCCTTTATTGATATGATTTGATATGCACTGCTTTATTTTCAGGAAGAAATCAATTTTTGCATGCTTATTATCACAAATTAATTACAATTACAATGTAGGGACATTGTATGTTCCCTTACTATTGAGTAGAATATCTTAGTCACTAAAGTTTAAGGAATTTATGCTTTATTCAGCAACATATGTGTCTTGGGGGGGGGGGGTGTCTCATTTCTCATATCAAGTCTCTCCTTTCTCTGCTCTTTGAGAGACCATAGCTGAACTTTAACCGACCAATAGAGCTCCAGGCTTCACTGCATCTTCTTTTTAGGTCGAGTTTGACTTCTGTTGAACAAAACTCCATGTAATTGGTTCAGCTCAAGTTCCTTAAAATTCAGTGTGATTCTGCCACACCTAAAAAAAACTTTCCTTTGTTCGGTTTTCGGATGTTGGTCAAGCTGTAAGGAGCCTTTTCTGCTCTTCCACTTTTTTTTATCTTTAAAGTAGGCCCAGAGTCTTCCAGGCTCTGTGAAAATCCTGTTTCTTTTCTTTAAAATCCACTTTCCCTTATTTTAATTTTTTCTTTAAATTACCGTGCAACAAGATTTTGTTTGATTTTTTTCTGAAGCTTAAACCAACTCATTCCAGCCACAATACATCAGAAGAAGCAGATCTTTGGCGTGTTCTTGTCCAAGTTTGAATTTCTGATGGGACTTTGTACAATAAACAAATTCCTTTTCAGGGCATAAGATGAGACCTCGCCCAGCTTGCTGAAGAACAGCCCGATTGTGATCTCAGGAGCACGGTCTTGTGGGAGAATCTGTCTATCAGCCTTCTATCAGCCTAGTCTATCTGCCATCCATCAACAGAATCCATGGACATCCAGCCGAATCAAGGTTGGCACATGGGGGCCCTGCTGCCACCAGGGATGCAATGACTCTGTGGCTGACAGTCTGTTGTTTAATTTAAACTTAATCCTTTGAGTGTGAGAATTTGCATGCCCCTAGTGGCAGAGCACAGCACTGCACCTGCCTTTTCACTCTGACATGATCGCCTGCATTGGGAATTTGTACTGATTGTACTGATTTGCCAGTTTCGAAAGGTGGCAGACATCCGTTGGAGGACTCAGTGGATGACACGTAATACACCAAAGAAGAAGAACTCCTCATTTCCTTTTCCTGTCTGTAGCAGTTAGCCCAGAAAGCTAATATGGCCACAATCATCACCGTCACTTTTTCGGCTTTGTATGCAGGAAACAGCCGTGGGATACAAGCGAAATTTATGTGGGATAATCATAAGACTTTGTAGATGTGATAGAGATTTTAAATGACCGGCAGAACGTAAAATATGGACCATGATGGGTGAAAACGCAGCGGCCTCGCCACCCAGCCAGCCAGCCCCCCTTTGTCAAAAGTAAGTGAGAAATTTCTGTTTTTGTTTTTTTGTTTTTTTTTAAATGCACTGATTTCTTGTTCATATACTTTGAAGATAAGATGATGAGGTACTGTACCTCTGTACAAAAAACGGTGTCAAAAGACTGAACCATTTTTTGTAGTAAATACGTCCAAAGTCCAGTTTTGACTGAGTTATGGAATTTAAAGAGGTTCTGTGACATTATGCAAATTAGATGCAGATGCATAAATTTATTCCTATCTGAAACTTTGGATCATGTTTTACATCTTTCTAATTGACAGTAAGCCATTATCTCTTACCACTTTAAAGTTATAGCCTTGGAAATCTGAACTATTTTACTGACAAAAAATATTTACCACTCTTGACCACTAGGGGTTATGTCGCAGTTCGGCAACATACACAGTCATAGGGTTAATTCTTCAGAATATTCCTGGTATAAGTTCTTTAAACTTAATTTCATGCAAACCCCCATCAGAATTTCAAAATGCATTTTGTCCTTTCATTAATTTACGTTCTTTTTCAGAGTAACACCAATTTTCTATTTTTTATAAATAGTTTACTCATCATTTTCTTCATAAAATTGCATCCACTTTTCTTAACCAATGTTATTTTATGGTTTTCCAATTTCCAGTATACTGACAAGTTAAACTATACTTCTTTTGGTTCCACAAATGCTTGATTCATAAGAAACTCAGTAACAGTCTATGATGCCCATAACACATGTTGAATTCCCTGTTTTAAAGTTATCCAAATATGTTAACCTATTCTGACATTTCCTATTAAACCACTGAAAGACATATGGGAGTCATTGCTTGATTTCATGTCCATCTTCTTGATTATCAGCAGACAAGAACTTACAAGGTTTTTTGTTTTTTTTTTAGATTGATTCATAATTGGTACAAATAAAGAATTGTTAATAAAACTGTCCATTATCTGGACTGGTGCCCTACGAGGATATGTTTGTGCAAGGAAAGGAAATTTTCATCCCTACTCACATTCATATTTACATTAATACTTACACCCGTATTCAGAAAGAGCTAGTAAAAATGCATCATTTCAGTAATTATTGGTTTAATAGGAAAACAGGCAAACACATAATACAAATATTTGAGCTACTCTTATCTCACTCTTTTCTATTATTTTATGTATTTTCCCCACAAAATTAAAGAAGTATATTGATTCTAGTCCACATCCATCAGCACATTAGGTCATTCAGCATCACATTCTTGGTTCTGTACACATATGCCTAATTACTTGTGCAAGACTGTATATGTGTGCACACTTCTTACCTCCCCATAGTCTGTTGTGACCACAAGGGTTCCATCTCCACAGGAGTTGACAGTGGCTGGAAGCAGCTGCTCCTTCTCTCTGACCCAAACCCGGGCCCCCTGGATCAAAAAACACATAAATAAACACGTTAAGCCAACCAGTGCAAACAGAATGTGTGTAAAAGGGTAATTCATCATGTTTGGTTTTTTTTTCACTTGTTACTAAATTGTCCCATTTCAATTCAGGAATCTTGATTTCCACATCTCTTCAGCTTTTGATCAACAGAATCTGGACCATAGGCAAGAAAAATCAGTTGTACACATCTCCAGGAAGAACTTTCTTGATGGAACGAATGCTTTCAAAATGAAAAATTCAAAGCTTTAAAATAGTAGTTCAAAAAGATCACACAATGTTATAAACAGGGATATGGTAATGCCACAAATCTGGACATTCACCCATGAGGAAATAGCAGTAACTGAAGTGTGTTTTTGTCTGTGTGGTTCACCCAGGGTTAGAAATGCCTTCCTAGACATGTTCACACCTCTGACCTTAAACTCTTAATAAGAAACATACTGTAGCTTTGCAGAGTAGGTTCAGAAGCGGGAAGAGGAAAAGGAGCCAAGAACTATTAGGAACCCCACATCCTCCTGCACAGTTTAGGTTTTACATCAGCTCTGAACTGTCAATAAAATTATGAATTATTGCTAAAAGAATGCTAAAGTGCTTTCAAAAGTGGAGAAGCAAGTAAAGCTTTTTGCTCGGTCAACTCATATCTGCCAGATGGTTTAATATCCCTCCATCCATCCATCCATCCATCTTCTGCCACTTATCTGAGGTTTCAGGTCGGGGGGTAGTAGTCCAAACACAGCAGCCCAGACTGCTCCCCAGTTCGCATAGCACCATGATACCAATGATCCTTCCTGCAGGTGGTGAGCCCAATGGAGGGAGGACCCCTGTGGCTCCTTTTGGTACACTAGATCCTTGATGTAACTTTTTTCATAGGGGTCCACTGGACCGATCTTAGTCTGGCCCTTCACCCAGTACCAATTTTTCTTGGGAGACCCGACCAGGTCCAAGTTGCCCCCGACAACATAACTCGTGAAATCATTAGGGCATGTAAACCCATCCACCACGATAAGGTGGTGAGCCACAGAGGGGGTTTTAATATCCACATTTCACATTTAAACAGTAAATAACTCCTAAACATACAATGGATCATATAAGCATGAAAATATACCAAATATGGATAACTGGCTCAAAAATAATATTTGTAAGTATCACACAAACATTTGATATTAGAGTTGGTGTTTACAAATCTGAGATTTGTGTGTGACATTGTGCCCAAGTATGTGTAAAAATGTGTCTATAACCGAGTACCACGAAAGTGGTATATGTACAGTGGTCTAAAAAAGTGTTTGCCCCCTTCTTAATTTCTCATTTTTTTGTATATTTGGGCAGCACGGTGGTGCAGTGGTTAGCACTGTTGCCTTACAGCTTGAAGGTTCCTGGTTCGAATCCCCAGGTTGGCAGGGGTTGGAACCTTTCTGTGTGGAGTTTGCATGTTCTCCCTGTGCTGCGTGGGTTTACTCCGGGGGCTCCGGTTTCCTCCCACAATCCAAAGACATGCATGTTAGGTTAATTGGCTGTTCTAAATTGTCCCTAGATATCTGTTTCTTATAGGCCCTTAGAATAGAGGGTTAGTACTAGTGAAAGCGCTTTGAGTGGTCTTTGTGACTAGAAAAGCGCTATATAAGTGCAGGTTAGTTAGTTAGTTATATTTGTCACACTTAAATGTTTCAGATCATCAAATAAATTTAAATATTAGACAAAGATAACACGAGTAAACACAAAAGGCAGTTTTTAATTGAAAGTGTTTATTATTAAGGGTAAAAACTATCCAAACCTACACGGCCCTGGGTGAAAAAGTAATTGCCCCTAAAGCTAATAACTGGTTGGGCCACCCTTAGCAGCAACAACTGCAATCGAGCGTTTGCAATGAGTTAATTACACTGGTCAACACCAAATATATTGTCTAAGTTTTTTAGCTGATTTAGGACAATTTTGATGTGCTGAATCCAAAAATCACATTGGTTTTGCTCAATCAGGTCAACTTTTTGAATTATGGCCACATGTTGTTTTATACGTTTTTGTTTACATGTATGGGTATTTTCGCTTTATATGATGCAAAATTCTTTTTTATGTCTTGAAATTCTCTGAATTTTGAATAATGATGACGTAACATTCAATTTACATGTACTTACCTTTATATAAAGGTAAGTACATGCACAGTACTAAGTAAGTACTAAGTAAATACAGGTTTTTACTTAGCACCTGATCAAGAGAAATGGATGTCATTTTTGGATTCAGCGGTGCAAAATTGTCTTAAATCAATTGAAAAAACACAGACAACTTACAAAAAAATTATTTTTGTAACCCTGTGTAATGAGTCTTTTACATCGCTGTGGAGGAATTATGGCCCACTCATCTTTGCAGAATTGTTTTAATTCAGCCACACTGGAGGGTTTTCGACCATGAACCGCCTTAAGGTTATGCCACAGCATCTCAATGGGATTCAGGTCAGGATTTTGACTAGGCCACTCCAAAGTTTTATTTTGTTTTTCTTAAGTCATTCGGAGGTGGACTTGCTGGTGTGTTTTGGATCACTGTCCTGCTGCAGAACTCAAGTGCGCTTCAGCTTGAGGTCACAAACAGATGGCCGGACATTCTCCTTTAGGATTTTTTTGGTAGACAGCAGAATTCATGGTTCCATTTACCACAGCAAGTCTTCCAGGTCCTGAAGCAGCAAAACAGCCCCACACCATCACACTACCACCACCATATTTTACTGTTGGTATGATGTTCCTTTTCTGAAATGCTGTGTTACTTGTTGTATATATATCACGGACGCACGGATCGCCCCGGGGGTCTCCCGGGTCGGCGGACGGAGCCACGGTTTGCAGCGGGAGACGCTACAGCGGGGAGGAGCTAGTGCTAGCTAGCACTTGGCCGCCGCCCGGAGCTAATGGGAAACTCGACATACCGGGAGCTGTAGCGAAAACGACGCGGGTGCCGGGCTGGAGTTTAGGAGGCGTGCAAGAAATATAAGACAGAATAATAAAGAGCGATGGCAAGAACCAAGCAGACCGCCCGTAAAATCTACTGGAGGAAGAAGCCCCCCAGGAGACAGCTAGCCGCCAGGGCTGCTCGGAGAGACGCTCCGGCCACCGGCAGAGTGAAGAGGCCTCGCCGCCACAGGCCCGTGGCTCTGAGAGAGATCCGTCGCTGCCAGAAATCCATGGAGCTGCTCATCCGTAAGCTGCCCGTCCAGCGCCTGGTGAGGGAGATCGCTCAGGACTTCAAGACCGTCCCGCGTTTCCTGAGCTTCGCCGTCATGGCTCTGCAGGAGACCAGCGAGGCCCACCTGGTGGTCTCTTCTTTGCTAAGGGGGTCACCATCATGCCCAAAGACTTCCAGCTGGCCCGCTGCATCCGCGGAGAGAGAACTTAGACTTTCTGCTGCACATTCACCAACCAACCATAATGCTCTGCACTGTGTGTCTATATATATATATTTATAGTAATATGGACATATGTTTAGTAGATGTTGTTTTTTCTTGCCTTCTGATTATTGCTCTGAGTGTTGCTATCCCTGTGCTGTTGCAATCCTGGAATTTCCCCATTGTGGGACTAATAAAGGCTTATCTTATCTTATCTTATCTTATCTTACTTTTACGCCGGATGTAACGGGACACACACCTTCCAAAAAGTTCAACTTTTGTCTCATCAGTCCACAGAGTATTTTACCAAAAGTCTTGGGGATCATCAAGATGTTTTCTGGCAAAACTGAGACGAGCCTTTATGTTCTTTTTGCTCAGCAGTGGTTTTCGTCTTGGAACACTGCCATGCAGGCAATTTTTTACCCAGTCTCTTTTTTACGGTGGAGTCATGAACACTGACCTTAACTGAGGCAAGTGAGGCCTGCAGTTCTTTGGATGTTGTTGTGGGGTCTTTTGTGACCTCTTGGATGAGTCATTGCTGCGCTCTTGGGGTAATTTTGGTTGGTCGGCCACTCCTGGAAAGGTTCACCAGTGTTCCATGTTTTCGCCATTTGTGGATAATGGCTCTCACTGTGGTTTACTGGAGTCCCAAAGCTTTGGAAATGGCTTTATAACCTTTTCCAGACTGATAGATCTCAATTACTTTGTTTCTCATTAGTTCCTGAATTTCTCTGGATCGCAGCATGATGTCTAGCTTTTAAGGATCTTTTGGTCTACTTCACTTTGTCAGGCAGGTCCTATTTAAGTGATTTCTTGACTGAGAACAGGTGTGGCAGTAATCAGGCCTGGGTGTGGCTAGAGAATTTGAACTCAGCTTTCCAAAGATGTGATAAACCACAGTTAATTTCTGTTTTAACGGGGGGGGGGGGGGTGTCACTTTTTCACACAGGGCCATGTAAGTTTGGATTTTTTTTACCCTTAATAATAAACACCTTCATTTAAAAACTGCATTTTGTGTTTACTTGTGTTATCTTTGTCTCATATTTAAATTTGTTTGATGATCTGAAACATTTAAGTGTGACAAACATACAAAAAAATGAGAAATCAGGAAGAGGGCAAACACTTTTTCACACCACTGTATTACAAGTTTGAATAGATACTAAAAACAGAAAATCATTATTCTCAGTATGGTACTGATGTGTGTAAAGTGTTTTTTAAGTTCTTGTAGTGATCCGCGCTGGGTGCCTCTGTTCACTAATTACCATTCCCAGCTGTGCCTGCTTTCACAACCGCTTTCCCCAATTAGGCTCCCTTTATCAGGAGTGGATTCCTGCTCTCCGGCACAGAAACGTCTACACTCCTTGGGTGAAGTTCTCCTCGCCTCAACTCACCTACTGCAACTACTGGGAGTCACGCCTCCCTTCTTCGCATCATCTCGGCACCTGTCATCTGGGAGCTTCGCCTCCCCAACTAACAGTAAGACTGTTCCCACGGGAATCCTCACCTTCATTTCCTGCTTCTCTCCTCCTCTCTCCCCTGTGCACAGGTGGACTTCCCTAGTGGCGGTGGACTTACCCCTCCTCCAGGCAGCAGACCGGACTAGTGCACTGTATGCACTCACTCCCACTTCCCTCAGCTGGGGCTGCACCTGTTCCTTCTCCCTCACCTCGTACATTGCACCTCCGGAGCGGGGCTCCGGCAACCTGGAGAGGACTGTATGATTCTTCAGCACTTCAACGACTCCTGTGCCCAGTAAGATTATCTACTATTCAGCTCATTCGAGTCTCTGGAGTTGAACTACTATTAATTCCTCTTCTCTTCTCCTCCCACAGGGTTGCCAGTTCTCTCCCGCTCTGCATACACACCCACTCACTCATACGCGCATTCACTGTATTAATAAAAGATCATTGTGAGTTATAATCGAGTCTGTGTCTGCTTCTGGGTTTTCGTACAAACATGTCAGTTCTAACAGAAGAAAATTCAGTTATTAGCAATACTATGCTACCAATACTAAGCTAAGCAATACTACTACATTAATTTTCACAATTTTTTTGTAACTGCTTCTTTTCTCAAATTTATATAATTAATGAGCTGAATGTAATTGGAAATGTAATAATGCCCAAAAATGTGAGATTTTAAGATTTTCCACATATATAAATGTGTTTCTGAATATGTATTTTTAATGGTGATGTGCTGTCTTTAATAACAATAACTCCCCTTGTTATAGGAACAACACTTCTTGGCATCAGCACTACACTCTAAAGTCTATGATATGGTTCTAGTCCTTAAAACAGTCTGTGATGCACCAGATGTGAACATCTGAATGGACTGTAAAAGAAGGGTTGACATGTATTGTTTGAGCACCAGATGGCCCACAGACAAATGGTTTTTCCCACATTTATCACTTTAACTCTCCTCTCCCAGATTTGGGGCCTTTTCTTTTTCTCATATCTGTACATATACAGGATAATAACAGAAAATGAGGCCTGCCCCAGGCTATACAGTCAACCAGAAAGAGACCCTACCCACTAAACGCGGTGTACTATATATACACGCATGTCTAACTTGAGGTAAGTTCCTGGGGGTAAAATGTCTGAATCCATTTGGATAAGATTTTAACAAGAAAATCTGCCTTTACTGCTCTGTTGTTCTCTGATGTACAAAGCTCTTTCACAGGTTATCTAGATCTTCTCAGTTACCCCACCTCATCCCAATCTCTCATAAATGTCTGATCACAGCCCAGGGAGCCATTGTAAGGACCTGGTGACCTCTGCAGCCTAAAAAGCCTCTATGCTCACAGTTCATCAGTGCCTCACTCCATCCTGCTTCAGCTGATAACCTGACCTCTGACCCTGCCTCTTCACATATCCCAATGTCCACCATGAACCAGAAATGTGTGCTGTTTCTGTTTTCTGACTGTTCCATAAGAAACTGGCCTCAAGTGCCAGATCAATGTGCAATCTTAGAGGCAACTACATTAAGGGGAGACCTACTCCCACCAGCACCCTGAACACTCATCCTCTCCTCCTCCTCATTGTGTCCTCCTCCCATCCCCCCATCCATTACCGGGGCCAGACACACAGGAATGGCCATGCATGACAAAAAAAACTCCAAGCCAATCTATGGCTAAAACAACCCCTTTCACACTGCTCTTTCTTTGTTCTCTGAAATCCAAACCAGACTAGTCAAACTCTGGCCTCCACCACCATCCATCACCTATTCTTCGTCAAGCACCATCAAACATCGCAAAGCTCAATTGCTTCTATAGCCTCAATCATCACCTCAAGTCTCACACTCTGCTGGAGTTAAAAAAACATAAAAACATCCTGCCCGATGAATGTTATCTCAGGAAATACCTTGTGCAGATTATGATAAAGGAAATGCAATACCATAATTTCAACCACGGTTAAGATATGCATTACAGATAATGTTACAGACTCTGTGTAGCAATTATCTGATTTGTACAAATTATTTAATTTGTAATGATTTTTCAAAGGTGATCTCTGGAACAGCCTAAAAGATAAAAAGGTGAAATGATGACAGTTGTCCTAGTTCTGCCGGAGAAAAACAATATGTGTTGAAAACTGCAGCATTTCGGCTCGCCGACGTGTAAGATGATGGAGCTGAAGTTGTTTTAAAGGTGTCAATGACCTAAAAAATGCGCTTTTATAGGATTTAACCAATTGGTCACGTGATTATCGAAAAAAAATATCAAAATACACTTCTCTTAAAAACACACAGCCTTTATCTCGTTTTTCTCTCCAAGAAGTTGTTTTGACTCTTCTGGGTATTATTCTGTATGCCAAGAAATGGGAAACGTCATTAAAAGGTAAACGTCACTAGCCTTGATACCTGCCCGCTGCTCTATTATGGGCTAACCTAGCTGTCGGTCATGTAGATGGGCAGGGAGCCAATGGCATTAGCTTAGGAGCTAACAGTGGTACTAGAAAGCTTGTGTTTACATTGTTTTCTTTAGATTTCAGCCACCCTAACAGACATCACCACCTGCTTCCGGTCTCATCTTCTCCAGCTCATCACAGCACCTGAGGCAGGAGACACACCTGTGCCCGCTCGTCAGCTAGCGTACTTAAGGAGGCCTCCTCCGCGCAGTCTACGCTGGCTCGTCTGGGTATACTGCCCATATTCAGGCAAGCTGTGTACAAATTGAAACGTTAACACGTCGTTAACATTTATTCTCTTCTCAGGTTGCTGCCACCATGTAGGTGTGTCACCGGGACTGCGCGCGCTCTCCTGTCCCACCACACTGCCCTTCAGTGATCTCATTCCCCTGGTCAGGCACCATCAGCTCCACTACCCCTCCTTACCCTACTGGTTCGTCTAGTCCCCGCTGGGTCCTGTCGGTCCTCTCTGGATTTCCCAAGTAAGTGGTAATTTGGCTTGCCCATTTCCCCTTACTCCACTCCTCAGCTCACGGTTCTCGTCTTCTCTCCACAGATCCTCTCCCCTGGCGAGTGGCTGTTTCTGTAGCTGTGCGCTTTTGTATTTTGCTATTAATTAAATTGTCAAACGTGCCCTTCTGGGTGATTCCATCCTGTGTTTGGCATCATGCGTGTGAGCTGTCAAAACTTAATACGTCATGACAAATCCACAATTGAATAATATACCTTACATCATTTCTGGCTAATTTTGTTATATTTTTGCTGTGATGCTACATCGTTAGCAACACCAAGGTGGATAGCTGAAGCTAGCAGTTTAGCCACCAGTCTTGGCTCATTCACAAATGCTTCTGTGCTTTTTGTACTCCAGGGACCGGTCATATCCTAATAACCACTGAAACCACACACCCCTGCCCACCAGTGATACATTGTTTCATTCATTCTTTGAGGCAAATTTACGTTAGTTCATCAGGCTAGATCTGTGCTAGCTAGTTGGTCTTAGTGAAGACAGACTGAGGGTGGAGTTGAATGCATTCTAAAGGTGACTTCACACTAAACTAAACGCGAACAGGTGAATTTTTTGTGCAGCACGATTACATTATAACTCAAAGTAAACACATGAATAGACATGAATTTACCGTCTGAGTGAGATGCAGACAGGCGAAGTTGCCTTTATAACTTCTGCAGCAGTGTTCAACCTACTGTGGAAATCCCCAAAATAATGTCATGCTTAGGTTTACATTATCCAACGGGGGGCTCACCTGAAAAAGTTGTTCCTGTCTCCAAAACTTTACAAGATGATGGGTGTTTCCGTTGCTAGCTTGCTATCCTTGTTAGCACGTCCATGGCAGGAGTCCATGGGTAAATAACTCTGACATCCCGATTCAGCTGAAGAGCTCTCGGTCCGTCTGTCTCTAGGTGAGTGTCAGTCTCATTTTCATCCTAGTTTACTCTCCAATGTTGATACTTACTCCGGTGACGGCAGAATCTCAAAGCTAGCGCTATCCCTCGGACATGAACACGTGAATGCATGATTTCATGTGTGCTCGCCTCTTTCCATTGACTTTGTATGGATTCACGCTGCCCGTTCACATTTGGTGTGAAGGCACCTTAAGAGATTTAAAGAGATATGCACTAAAACCAGTCATTCTCAGAAAGGCTGGTATAGACGAAAAACAAGTTTGCTGCATTAATCAAATAATTAAAGAAAATCTGACCAAAATATGTTACAAACATTTCATTAAGACGTGTGTTAACTTTTAAAATGTGGAAAAAGTGCAATGAATGAGCCCTTTAAGAGATTAGGCAAAAACTTATGAAACAGTTGATTATTGCTTGGTATTTACAGTTGTACATTATACACCGTTATTACTTGATCGGAGAGGTGGCCTAGAGGTAGAGCATCGTTCAAGTCCCGACCGGGTCATACCAAAGACTATATAAAAATGGTACTTCCTGCCTTCTACTTGGTGCTCAGCAAAAATAGAATGGAGGAAGGAAAGTTGGTTACCCAGCCATAGGGAGTGCACAAGCCAGTGTACTCCCTGTGCCGGTTCCAAGCCCAGATAAACAGGGAGGGTTGTGTCAGGAAGGGCATCGGGCATAAAAATCCTTCCCAAATCAACATGCAAATCATTGCGATATAAGGTGATGATATGCTGTGGTGACCCCAGAAGGGTCAAAAGACAAAAAAAATTACTTGATCTGGACTTCTTCCATATAGCACCTATCTTAACAGGTACAATGGTGCATGTCCATTTTCTATCTTAAACTACAAATACAAACTAATTCTCTAGAAAACAAAAGACAGCATTATAAAAGCCACAAATGACCAAAATTAAATGATCTTTTTTATTAGATTCTTTTATGGTGGCTTCAGTTGTTGGTCAGACTCAATATTAGGCTCAACTGAGGCTGATAACATGGATTTGATGCATAATAATCACAGATGAAAGGAAGCTTTAGGGCAGATAAAGCAAAGTAGACAAAACAATTATCATATCAACCTGCTTCAGTCCATGTCATATGGAGCCTGAATGTTTTTAGTCTGGATTAAAGTGCTGGAGAGACCAACTGATGGACATTGTCATTCTAGGATACTTATTTTAGCACAGGAAATAACAGAAATTAGGCTAAAAAATAGGAAAAAAACCCAACAAAAATGAAAAAAAAAAAAAGTGACTCTAGACCAAAAGGAAATCAGACGACTCGGTTATGTCATTGACTGGCAGGAAGATGGAGAGGAGGAGACAAGCAAGGCAAAAAACAAGGGGAAACAAGAAGTGAGTTTACAGGAAATACTGGAGACACATGGTACCACAGGTTAATAGTGGTGGAGGGTGAGGAAGACACAGAATGATATAAGGAAACAAGGTGTGAATAAATAAATGACGATGAAAGCAGATGACCAGCCGGCACATAATAAAAGATAACTGAAGATCAGGATAGAGGAGGAGGACACCGTGGGATCTCTAGAGACTAAAGGTCAGAGGTGGAGCAATAACTGTAAAAGTCAGCATTTGTCTTTCCCTGTAGATTTTTTTATTAGCACATTAAGTGCAGCTTTTATCAATGTTGAAACAGGAGCTGATCCACATTTGGACTACCCCCTTTCATTCTTTCTCCCATACAGCATTTCCTGTGCTGTGCTTTAAAAGAAATAGGTCACACAGTATTGGACATCGCAATTGCTGGAAAGGTCCCCAGTCCTCCCTCTGATCTTTATATGATGATGGACATCTGGTGGGGGAGTGCATGTGGGTGTGGCTGTAGGTGCAGGCAAGAGAATGAGGACTACTATGGTCTCTGTCAATCAGATGGAGGTTGGTTACTTATATGATTAACAAGGTTGCAGGTTAGTAGTTGTTGGCAGACAAACACCAAAGAGGCTGATGTCTCTGCTTTTGCCGCTGATTCATTCCAGCACCATGAACTGCACATCACCACATCTCACCCCTGAGTACGAGCTCAGAGTTAGGGATCCCAGCAGCCTGTTAGCACCAGAGCTAAAATCAGCGACAGCCGGTGCTAACGTCTACACACTGTTGAGCTGTGCTTCAGATTCACAACCAATAACAAAATTATTTTAATATTTTATTGGTGTCGCTGAATAACAATCAGATGTGGCATGGAGAACACGGAGGAACTGATTTCAGTGGAGACAATGGTGGAAATACCAAAGCATGAAGATGAGTGTTTGTGTGTTTGTTGCTGTCAGCTGACGAGGAAAGCCAACATGTAGTCAAAGGCAAAAAATATGTTAAATTTATGCACAAGAAATCTAGTACACTGGTACAGTTCAGTGCGCTCCCCTAGTGTACTGTCTATGCAGTCAGTATGCAGAATCTCTGTAGACTGGAAAATGATAAAGTAGCTGGAACATGGACATACTATTATGAATCCTGCCTTTACATGGATGTGCAAAGCATGATATTGGCATTACATTGGCTGCTATGTAGAGGAAAATGACCTCTCCCCCGCTTGAGAGTACACTGTGAACTGTGACTATTTGAAATTGCAGTATTCCCTAATATCAGAAGCCAGCCTATGGCTACTTAGCAGTCACTGTCAACAGTTAGTTAGAAGTTGATCATTATTTGTGATTGGCCTTACTGCACTTCAACTGGAAAAAAAATTAAAACAAACAGATAACTGCCACATGAATATTAATGTGTGGCCTGAAAATAAAGGTATTTGTGAATGAGGGACACCGAAGTTAAAACAACACAGGAATATGTTTGATCTTTAAAATATGTATATATGCCCTTGAAAATGTCAAGAACTGGAAAGAAAAAGGTATAAAAAGGTACCCTTGTGGAGAAAGGAAGCAGGCGAGGCAACAAGCTGAACGACACATGAACTTTATTCCATCTCCAACATACAGTACAGTAAAAGAGCTCCCGGGTCTCTGTGCATTCCTCTTTTTATACCTTTAATTCCATGCACTGAGACACGGAATTTCCGACCATAATACACTGTTGGGAACAAAGACCTGTGCGGCAGATTATCATAGCATAACGCCGGCCCCACTGCTCACACCTTTCTCTCTTCCAGCGGCTCGAGTGGTTCCTCCTCTCCCCAGGGGGGTCCATAGTCCATACTGTCCCGTTTGAGACCCCCCGGTGGCACTTCCTCCTCTTGTCCATTATCCCCCCCCCCTCCCGAACACCCAGAAAGGGCACTAACTTCCCCGTCCTTTGGGATTGAGCTGGTGCCCATAGCGGCTGTAGCAGGGGGTTGCCAATCCAGTCGGCGCACGCTGCTGGCGAGGTGTACAGGAGGGCACGTCAATCTGTGGAGGGGAAAAAGGGAGGGGGGGGAAACACATCAGCTTCACGTGCGCAGGTCCCTACCAGGGGAACACCAACTTGCAGAGCCACCAACGGTGGACATCCACGCCAGGGAGCTTGGGCCAACACCACCTGCTCGTCTGCCAACACAAAAGCGGGCTTCAGCCTGTCGATGCAGACGGTCTCCCTACGCCCCCCAAGTCTAACACAAAATGTTTCACCCCAGGTGCCAACACCCTGAACGGTCTGTCGTACAGTGGGCACAGCAGGATCTGGTGCGCATCGTGCCTGACGAGAACAAAGCTGGCATTCTGTAAACTCTTGGGGACGAAAGTGGAGGGAAAACAATGGTGGGCCGGGCCCGGTACACTAAATGCCTCCGTACTGTGCAAAAATTGCACGGGCGGATCAGCCTCAGGCGTGGGGTTTTCCAGTAAAAACTCTCCGGGGATCCGCAGCAGCTGAGAAAAAATGAGTTCTGCCGGGGAGGCTGCCAAATCCTCCTTAGGTGCGGAGCACAACCCTAAAAGAACCCAGGGCAGGCGGTCGACCCAATTTGTGTCCATGTGCAAAGCTCTGAGCGCTGCTTTAAGCGACCTATGAAAACACACACATAACCCATTAGCTTGGGGATTGTACGTGGTAGTGCAGTGAATTTTGACCCCCAGGCTCTGGGCCATCGCGGACCAGAGTTACAAAACGAATTGTGGACTCCTGTCGGAAGTAATGTCTGGCGGGGATCCGAGCTGTGCAACCCAAGCCGACAAAAAGCACAAGCCACTTCTGCGGACGTGGTAGAAACCAGTGGGACCACTTCAGGCCAGCGCGTGGTGCAGTCCATGATTGTTAAAAGGGGCGTGAAACCTTGCAACGGCGGGAAGGGTCCGCCATGTGGTCGAACCTCCTGGCCAGGATTTGGAATGGCTCAAGGGGGGCTCTGGTGCGCTTGTGCACTTTGGCCCACTGGCATGCGACGCAAGCTGCAGCCCATTCCTTTACGTCCTTGCGCAAGCGCGGCCAGACGAATTTTGCCCCCACTAGCTTCACCGAAGCGCGCACACTCAGATGCAAAAGTTAGTGGACTGACTCAAAAACACGACGGCGCCAAGAGCTCGGAACCCCGGGGTGCGGGCAGCCAGTGGAGACGTCGCAGAGCAAGGGAGTGCACCCTTCTTGCACCACCCTGCTCTCCAGCCTTAACCCAGTAGGTGCAGACTGGAGCATGCAAATGTCCGTGTCCCCGGCTTGCTCCACGGCCATCGCAAGGAAATCTATTCCCATGTAGACCGGGGAGACTAAAGCGTGCGACAGACAATCGGCCACGACGTTGAGTTTACTGGCAACGTGTTGAATGTCGGTCATAAACTCCGAAATCGCGGCCAAATGCCATTGCTGCCGGGCTGACCACGGTTCCGAGACCTTGGATATCGCATACGTCAGCAGCTTATGGTCCACGAACATGGTGAACTCACGCCCTTCTAGCCAAAACTGGAAATGGTGCGCCGCCAGGTGTAGAGCCAACAACTCTCTGTCAAACGTGTTGTATTTACGTTCACTGTCGCGCAAAGTATGACAGAAAAATGTGAGCGGCTGCCACAAACCGGAGACGTACTGCTCTACCACTGCTCCTATGGCAACATCAGACGCATCCATAGTGAGCACTATCCATGCCGACGGATCCAGATGAGCTAGCAACGCGGCATCTGCAAGCGCTACTTTGGCGTTTTTGAAAGCCTGGACTCGCTCGGGAGTCCAGTCGACACTTTCCGCGGGCTTCTTTTTTTACAGTGCAGCATACAACGGCTGCATCAGCTGGGTTGCTCGGGGAAGGAAATGGTTATAAAAATTAACCATCCCCAAAAACTCCTAATGGGCCCTCATGGTCTGCAGATGCGGAAAGTCCAACACAGCGTGCACTTTATCCGGTAGCGGAATCACACCCTCCGGCAAAATGCAGTGGCACACAAAATCAATCACAGGCACACCGTACTGACACTTCGCCGGGTTCACTATTAGCCCGTGCGCTTCTAACCTCTGGAAAACCGTCTTGAGATGGGCAATGTGCTCCTCTTTGGACGCGCTAGCTACCAGAATGTCGTCTAAGTAGACGAAAACGAAGGACAAGTCATGAAGCACTGCATCCATCATCCTCTGGAAAGTCTGCGCTGCGCCTTTTAATCCAAACGGCATGCATAAAATCTTGAAAAGGCAGAAAGGAGTTATTACCGCTGTTTTTGGAACATCTTTGGCGCGCACCAGGACCTGATGGTATCTGCAGACCAGATCCACTTTTGAAAAAACGTGCCCCAGCCAGGTGCACAGAAAAATCCTGGATGTGCTGAATGGGATAACGATTGTGTTCCATAACATTATTCAAGCGTCGACAATCGACGCACGGTTGCCACGACTCATCGGCTTTAGGCACCATGTGTAGCGGGGATGCCCACGGGCTGTTGGAGCGCCTGACGATGCCCAACTGCTCTAAGTTGGCAAACTCCTATCGCGCGCTGGCCAGTTTAGCTGTGTCCAAGCGCCGAGGTTGCGCGAACACCGGTGGGCCTTCTGTCGTTATGAAGTGCTCGATCCCATGTTTCGTTATCATAGCCGAAAAAGTTGGGACCGTGAGTGCTGGGAACTGTGTGAGTAAATGTTGGTACTTACCCCCTGGAGCTATAACGTTAGCCAGTGTTGTCGACGCAGCTCCCTGCGCTGTACAGGGCAGCGAGGTAAAAGAGACAGCATCTACTAATCTCCTATTAGCAACATCGACTAACAACCCATAAGCACATAAAAAATCTGCACCTAAAATGGGGGCGGAATATGCAGCTATCACAAAGACCCACTGAAAGTTGCATCCGTGTAAGCATATCGTCAGTGTCCGCTCACCAAATGTCCTGATGGTGGATCCATTGGCGGCCGTGAGGTTGGGACCACTGCCTCCTGCCACCCTGTCTACATTGACCGGCAGGATGAGGCTCTTCTGGGAGCCGGAGTCCACCAAAAACCGTTTCCCCAAACGTGTGTCCGTAACATAAAGCAGTCTGTTCCTGTCGCCATCAGTTGCAACTGCAACTGAATTCCGAATGTGCCGTCTTCCCAATTCTTGAATTGACATGGCGACAGGCAGCATTGGGCATTCGAGCTGAAATGGCGATGATAAAAACAGATTGCCCCGTTCTTTCGTCTCCTAGTGTCCATCTTGGCTACCACCAAGAGCTCCTCGACCTCGCTGGAGTCCCTCATGGATGCCAGTGCCACTGCCTGCATACTGAGAATTCTGCTTGCCAAAATGATGCGGTCCGCTTCCTGCGCCAGGGCGCAGTAGTCCTTAGCAACCAGCCGCTGCGAGTTGGCCAGGATCACCCTCACTGTAACCAGTAGGTTCCTGAGGAACAAGTGGGCGAACAGGAAAGATTCATCGTCCTTCCCCCTCAGCACCAACATGCTCTCCATGAGCTCCACTGCTGATCTGTCCCCTAACTCCAAACGCGATAGGAGTCTCTCTGCCCTCTCACTGTCACAAAGGGTATAGCGCTGGAGAAGCATCCTCTTGAGTGCTTTATATCTTCCTCGGGCCAGCGGCTCCTGGAGCAGGCTCGTCACCTGTTGTGTGGCGCGTGCATCCAGCGCAGCGACCACATAGTAACACTTGGTATTGTCCGTTGTTATTCCGCGATGTGCAAACTTGGCTTCTATGTGCAAGAACCACGTGATCGGGTTGTGCAGTCTGGGAGCTTGACTGAGACAGCGCACATGGCACTGGTGCTCTTCCTCCAGGTAGTCTCCGGGGCGGTGCTCGGCTCATTTTCTATGACACGTCTTAGGATCACCAATGTGGAGAAAGGAAGCAGGCGAGGCAACGAGCTGAACGACACATGAACTTTATTCCATCTCCAACATACAGTACAGTAAAAGAGCTCCAGGGTCTCTGTGCATTCCTCTTTTATACCTTTAATTCCATGCATTGAGACACAGAATTTCCGACCATAATACACTGTTGGGAACAAAGACCTGTGTGGCACATTATAACATACATAATGCCGGCCCTGCTGCTCACACCTTTCTCTCTTCCAGCGACTCCGGCGGTTCCTCCTCTCCCCAGGGGGTGCATAGTCCATACTGTCCCGTTTGAGACCCCCCCGGTGGCACTTCCTCCTCCGGTCCATTATTCCCCCTTATCTCAGCTGCCTTCTCTGGGTGGAGAATCCCCCACCCGTGCCACCACACCCTAATAATAAGATAAGATAAGATAAGATAAGCCTTTATTAGTCCCACAACGGGGAAATTCCAGGATTGCAACAGCACAGGGATAGCAACACTCAGAGCAACAATCAGAAGGCAAGAAAAAAAAAACAAGCAAGCAAGAGCAGCTAATATACATATGTACATATTACTATAAAATATATACAGTATATACACACACACAGACACACAGTGCAGAGCATTGTAGCTGGATGGAATAAATATATGAATATATAAACACACAGTGCAGAGCATTGTAGCTAGATGGAATAAATATGTAAATATATAAACACCCACAGTACGGAGCAATGTAGCTAGGTGGAATAAATATGTAAGTATATAAACACACACAGTGCGGAGCATTGTAGCTAGATGGAATAAATATATAGATATATAAATATGAACACACCCAGTGCTGAGCATTGTAGCTAGATGGGATGAAACAGCATAACCCTCTACTTAGTTATCCTACATGTAATCTAATATAAGAGAGCAAGTTAGCTGGCTCTGCAAAGGATTATGCACTCCAAGTGCTTTCTAGTTTTAGTCAATATTCCATATTAGTGCATTAATATATTACATGATATTGGAAAAAAAACAATGAAAAAAACCAACCATGTCCACTCTCTTCTGTTAAAAAAAAAACTGTTAGGACTGTCAAATGTGATTAGTTTTGTAAATTTGTTAGATAATCTTATTTCTGAAGATTAGAATTCTAAAATAATAATTTCTACAGGTTTCGAAAGAGGAAAGAGGCTGATACAATTTGTCATTATTTAATAAAAGCATACATTTAAATTAGCTGAATTTGTAGAATTGCCACTTCAAATTATTGGCTTCAGTAATCATTTCTCTCTTGCTTGTTTTCCAGTAATGTTTATTAAATGTGTTTTTATTGAGTTTTCAATGTCTGTTTCACAAATGACCAGATTTTTTTTTTAAGTTTTTAGATTTTTCTTAAGTAGGATAACAGAAAATTAAACTCTCTGGTGTATCCTTAGGGTACCCAGGCCTGTGTCAGAGACCAAAACTGTGTCAGTATTATTCTAAGGTGATAATACAATTGGGACACTGATGCTTTTAACAGATTATGGCAGCTGGAGGCAGAGCAACAACATGTGTTTCAGTGTGTGGGTTTGTTTATGCCTGTGTGTGCGTGCCTGCTGGTGTTTATGGGCGTGGGTGTCCCCTGTCTGTATATAAGTCACATCTGTCATTTAAAAGAGATTACAGCTGAAATCCATCACTGCAGGTAAAAAAAAACAGTCCCAACTTTACTGCATGCATCTTAATCACGTGGAGTAATGTGCAGTTTTTAAAAACTTCCAATAGATTTGTTAAAAAAAATAAAAACACTACCTAACCAAACTGCACTACAGAAAAAAAAAATACATTTCCTGTATTTAAATTAATTTCCGAAGCTATACTTAAAATGCACTCTTGAATGCTTTATCATATGCAGGGACATTTTTCTAAAGTTTTTTCTTCTTCCGTTGTGCCACTTAATTATTTCCTGAATGATGCCACCTTGTCTTTTACTCAAATTATCATATGAAAGGCAGGAGCAGGTATACAAATTCTAATGATACAGCATTTTTTTTTTATAATATCAATTTTTTGTGACTACTCAGAACTCTTCCTGCTATCATTTAAAAACATTTAAAAGTCATATACACTGCACTTTTCCCACATTTTGACAGATCCGACAGGTCTTAATGAAATATTTGTGACATATTTTGGTCAAATTGCCTTTAATTATTTCATTATTGCGGCATCATTGTGGATCATCTTTTGCAGCCTTACTCAGAATGGCTTGTTTCAGGGCATGTTTCTTTAAAAGACTAAGAGCCATGTTTAACTCCACCCTCCCTCTTACGTCACTATCGCTAATATTAGCTGGCTAGCTGCTAGCTTGGGTAGCAAGCCTGAACCAACATAAATTTGCCTGAAAGAATAAATAAAATAAGGCATCACTGGTGGACAGGGGTGTCTGGTTTCAGTGGTCAAGATATGACCGGTCCCTGGAGTACAACAAACATAGAAACATTTGGAAATGAGTGGCTGAACTGTTAGCTTCAGCTAGCTACCTTAAGTCTCGGTACTAAGCTAAAATAACATCTAAGACAGGGGTGTCCAATCATGTGCCATGGCATGCATTTCAGAAGGTTAAAACCTACAAAAACACAGTTTTTCAGTGAATGGGACCTTTAAATCATACATCAATTAAAAAGCTATCACCGGCCTTCTGTAGAATATTATTTTGGTCAAATTTATTTGAGTATCGAATTTTACAAGTTCTTATTAATTTCTCCAGTCCAAAAATCATTTCAAACAATAAAAAATGCCTTTTTGAAAACAAATACAGTACACACGTCCACATACACAAAAATGTCGTCAGCTTAAAGCATTCAACATAAAGCTGCCGCTAACAGAGTGTTTGTGTTTCGAGCATTTTAGTGCATTATGGTCCCTGTTCAGCTAATTATTTGGGAGTATCTGAAATTTGGGGCAGATTGTCCTGATCCGGGGGCATGGGGGGTGCTGTGCCCTGTCTCTACTTAGCTCAGTCTTCTCTGTTTCTTTGTGCATTTATAGTTATGTTCTTGTGTCGATATGTTTTCCATTTTGTGTTTTATTTTGACAGCATTGTGCAGCTTCCGGCCGTCAAACCGGTCAGAGCTACACACCTGTTTGTTATTATTATTATTATTTTCTCCACTCATGTATCCACACCTGTTTCAGATGATGTTTGGCATATAAGGGCACAGCAAAGCTCTGGGAGGTTGTCGTGTCCTTCTTCCTTGTGCACCCGTCCTCAGGAGCTCCAACAACATCCTGAGTGTTTTTGGGTCCCGCTGTTGAGGTGAGTGGTGGGCTCCGTCCAGATATTTTTCCCTATTTCCAGCCTTGAGCCCCGGCTGCCTTCGGGTGAGCTCCGGTTGGATTCTGCCCCCCTTTGCTCGGCGATTCTGGCTGCATATTCCCCTGGGCGTTAAGCCCCGCTCGCCTCCAGCGTTTTCCATGTTAACGTTCTTGCTTGTCTGTGCCATTGACTTTATGATTTAGTTTGCTATGTCCACGTTTCTGTCTGTGTTTATGTTAATAAATGTGCAAACTCACAGAGAGCATTTGGTGTCCTAACTCGCGCTCGTGAAACAAGCGCTTCACGACACATTAACCTTTTAATCTTTGCTTAATTCCAAAACAAATAGATGAAGACTTCCTGAAAATAAACCAGATCAGTGTCTACTGCTAAATCACAAAAAGGATAAAGGCATCAGACAGAAACAGCTGTTAATAGTATAGGGTTGTGAGTGCCTGTATGTTCATACTGTATGTGTGTTTATGTGCTTGTTGCATGCGTCCATGTATACAGTGAAAATCCTCTTTCAGTGGAGTGCTAATTATCACATTCTCTCTCATCTTGGATTAAACTACAATCACACCCCCACTAGCTCAAGACAACAAGACTCCATGGCAACAGTGCTGGAACAGGGCACCATGGAAACAGCATCTAACCTCTGAGAAATAATAAAGGATGCTAAGAGTTGGTGTTTAAATGCAGAGGATTCTGGGATACGCTGTTCTGTATATTTTCATTATTTTTTGTGTTGTGTGTGGGTTTTTTGTTTGTTTGTTTTTTTGCTTTTTGCTGTCTGTTTGCATGTTAGTAGGTCTGTGAAAAAAAATATTATTTAATTAAACTTTGTGAGTAAGTAGGGTACAGAAAAAGGAAAAACTCATTAGGTTTTTGGTAGAATTTTTTTTTTTTTTTTTATAAAAACTGGGAAATTGCTTTGGTGGGGAGCCATACTCTCTTTTATTATGCTTTTAACAGAGTTTTTATCTAATTTGCTGCTTTGGTGAAGGTATGTTATCAGTGTTGTTTGTTACTTACAGTAAATTTGGTTGACAGGTGGAGCATCTGCAAAAGTGGTACTCATTACCTTAATCTCTTATCAATCAATTTACTCATGATGCAATTTTAAATAAATTACTTACAGTCATGTGAAAAAATTAGGACACCCTGTATAAGCCTGTGTGTTTTTTTAACATATTTGGACATATGGATATTTAAATTAAATCACCCTTTATTGTCATTCCACCATACAACCAATCATGTACAGTAGAACAAAACTGTGTTTTTCTTATCTACAGTGTTAATCACACACACCCCATATGTAGAATCAGAGGGCCGCTGCCATAGATTTCCCTCCTCCATTCCATTATTGCTGAGCACCAAGCTGGACGACAGGAAGTTCCACTTTTATATGGTCTTCGGCATGACCCAGCCGGGATTTCAACCCCTGCCTCCCGGGTATGAGGCGGATGCTCTACCAACTGTGCCACCACTCCGGTGGCTCAGTTGGTAAAGCATCAATATCAATATCAATGTTAAAAATACAGAGAGCTTTGCATAATACAACTAAACAATTAAAAATGAATTAAAGACTTTTTTTCAAATTTTCAGTAAAATGTCATTCTAAAAATTTGTGAGGAATAAATTAGGACACCCCCCATCTTTTTTTTGGATGCCCCACATTCATTCCCACTTAAAATGGCTACAATAAATGCCAAAAAATGCAAATAAAAACAAAAACAAGCTTATGTGTGAACATTTTTTAATAAAGAACTGAATATTTAATGGAATGTTAATTTTTTCACATGACTGTATCTAAATTAGTAAAGGGTGGATATGTGGTTGGAGCATGTGTCTTCTCCAGATGAAAGTGTTCCTCCAGTTCTGGAGGCATATGACATGGACTCACAAAACACATTTGAGCCTAAAATGAAGATAAAACAATTGAGATATTCATATAATGTATAAACTGCCCTGTATGAAAATAAGTACTGAACAGGTCAATATTTTTCTCATTAAACATTTCTGATGGCGCCACTGACCAGAGATTTTCACCAGATATCAGGAACAACCCAAGAAATCCATACATACAAAGAAATCAAGGCAACTGTGTTCACAAAACAAGTTATATTTAATAAAGTGGAATGACACAGGGAATAAGTATTGAAGACATGAAGAAAAAGAGGTGCAAAAAGGCATAGAAATCCAAGAAACCAGCTGAAATCCATCAGAATATAGGAAGCCACCCCATCCCCCAACAGTGCAAATTAATTTCAGCTGGTTAAGTCCTGACTGATAGCCTTTAAAAACGTCTGTGAATATCAGACTGTCACACCACAAAGAACTCATGATGGATAGAAGCAAAGAGCTCTCTCTAGACCTTTGCAACCTTATTGTTGCAAAACATAATGATGGCATTGGTTACAGGTGCATTTCTAAACTGCTGAATGTTCCAGTGAGCACTGTCGGAGCCATCATTCGGAAGCGGAAAGAACATCATTTGATCATAAACCGGCCACAACCCCGCCACACAAATAAGATAAGACAAGATAAGCCTTTATTAGTCCCACAATGGAGAAATTCCAGGATTGCAACAGCACAGGGATAGCAACACTCAGAGCAACAATCAAGAAGACAAGAAAAACAAGAGCAGCGAATATACATATGTACATATAAATATATAAATATATAAACACACAGTGCGGAGCATTGTAGCTAGATGGAATAAACAGCATAACCGTCTGCTAAGTTATCCTACATATTATGAATATGTACCCATACATATTGTCACCCTCCGTAGCGACCGATACTGTCCTAGTTGTATACTGGAGGGGACCATTGTGTAAGTCTATTGCGTCTTTTGTATTCAATACTATTAGGTCGTCACGTTTTTTTTGCTATCTCTGTGAGCAGCCCTGCTTAGGTTATACAGTCTGACAGCCGTAGGTAGGAAGGACCTGCGAAACCTCTCAGTTGCGCACCTAGGATGATGTAGTCTGCTGCTAAATGAGCTCCTCAGTGCGTTCAGTATGTCCTGCATAGGGTGAGACTCGGACTCCAGCAGAGATGACAGTTTAGCCACCATCCTTCTCTCTCCTATCTCCTCCACTGGGTCAAGGTGCTGCCCCAGGACAGAGCTAGCTTTCTTGATCAGTTTGTTCAGTCTCTTCCTATCGGCTGCTGTAATGCCACTGCCCCAGCAGACCACTCCAAAAGTGATGGCTGATGCCACCACCGTGTCGTAAAATGTCTTCAGCAGCGCCCCTTGTACACCAAAAGACCTGAGTCTCCTCAGTAGGAACAGCCTGCGCTGTCTCTTCTTGTAGAGTGCGTTGGTATTGTGTGACCAGTCTAGTTTATTGTTCAGATGAACACCCAGGTACTTGTAGGATGTCACCATCTCAATGTCTGTTCCCTGTATGTTTACTGGTACTGTGAGGGGTTGTCCTTGCCTGCGACAGTCCACCACCAGCTCCACCACCACCAGCTCAGTTTTCCTCGCGTTGATCTGGAAGCAGTTCCGATGGCACCAGTCCACAAAGTCCTGGATAAGTCCTCTGTACTAAGCTTCATCTCCATTGGAGATGAGGCGGACGATCGCAGAGTCGTCAGAGAACTTCTGTAAATGGCAGTGTGTTGTGTTGTGTGAGAAGTCCGCAGTATAAAGGGTGAACAGGAAGGGAGCCAAAACCACTCCCTGGGGTGCCCCCGTGCTACCGATGATCGTGTCGGACACACAGTCCCGGGTTCTCACAAACTGTGGCCGGTTAGTGAGGTAGTCCAGGATCCATGATGACAGGTGCTGGTCCACCCCTGCGCACAGCAGCTTGTCCTTCAGGATCATCGGTTGGATGGTGCTGAAAGCACTGGAGAAGTCAAAGAACATGATCCTCACCGCATTCCCAGGCTTCTCCAGGTGGGACAGAGAACGGTGAAGAAGGAAGATCACTGCATCCTCCACCCCAATGACATGCTGGTAGGCGAACTGGAGTGGATCCATCGCTGGTCCCACCAGGGGGCGGAGGTGAGCAAGGAGCAGTCTCTCCAGGGTCTTCATCATGTGGGACGTCAGGGCCACTGGTCTGTAGCTGTTCAGGTCTTTGGGGTGGGAAGTCTTTGGTACAGGTACCACACAAGATGTTTTCCACAACTGTGGTACCCTCCCCAGCTTCAGACTCAGGTTGAAGATGAGCTCCACAATCCCACACAGCTGGTCTGCACAGGACTTGAGGAGCTTTGCGCTGATGCCGTCAGGTCCCGACGCCTTCCTCGCCTTGATCTTCCTCAGCTCTGTCCTCACCTGGGTCTTAGTGAGGGTCATGTTGGGGGGCTGTGTGTTGGGAGTGGGGGGGTGTTGGTGGAGTGGGGTGTGGGCAGCAGGGCTCGATGTCTTTAGAGGCAGCAGTGGTTGGTGTGCAGTCGGGGGGGGAGGGCGGTTGGTCAAACCTATTAAAAAACAGGTTCAGATTGTTCGCCCACTCCCTGCCCCCCGTGGCCTGGGGGGAGGTATTCTGGAGCCCAGAGATGGTTTTAAGGCTTCTCCAGACCCCACCTATGTCACTCTGTTGCAGCTTGTCCTCCATTTTCTTCCTGAAGCTGTTCTTGCCTTCTCTGATATTCCTCCTCAGCTCCCTCTGTACGGACTTCAGCATCTCCCTGTTCCCCGACCTGAAGATCCTCTTCTTCTCCCTCAGAAGTGTTTTTATCTCAGGGTTGATCCAGGGTTTGTTGTTCGAGCAACACCGTTTGGTCTTGGTGGGTACGGTGTTGTCCACACAGAAGCTGATGTAGTCCGTGATGGTGTGAGTGAGGCCATCGATGTCCTCACCATGTGGATCGCAGAGCTGCTCCCAGGCAGTGGTTTCAAAACAGTCCTTTAGAGCGTCCATTGCCTCCTCAGACCATAACTTCACTGTGCGCATGACCAGAGGTTGTCTGTGTACTAGGGGTTTGTACACCGGCAGGAGATGAGCCAAGTTGTGATCCGATCTCCCGAGTGGGGGGAGTGGTGATGAGGTGTACGCCTCCTTAGTGTTTGCGTAGAATAAGTCCAGTGTTTTATTGTCTCTAGTGTGGCATGTGACATACTGGGTGAACGTGGGTAGAAAGGGAGACAGTGAAATATGGTTGAAATCGCCTGAGAAGAGGAGAAGAGCATCTGGGTGTTCTGTCTGCAGCCTGCCAGTTACTGAGTGGATGACGTCACGTGCTGTCCCAGCGTTCACCGTCGGATTCGCATAATTAACAATGCAGATCACATGTGAGTATTCCCTCGGGAGATATGAAGACCGCATGCTAACAGCTAGCAACTCCATGTCTTTGTTGCAGTGTTGTTGTTTAACCGTGATATGTCCCGGTCTGCACCAGTTGTTATTGACATACATCATCACTCCTCCGCCCCTTGCCTTCCCACTGTCTGGTGTTCGGTCTGCCCGTATTGCGTGGAAGCCCTCCAGTTCAATGTTAGCATCTGTTGCTAGTTCTGTTAGCCACGTCTCCGTGAATAGCATCAGGCTACATTCCCTGTATATGCTATCGCAGCGGGAGATAGCCGCTAGCTTATCTGTTTTTCTGAGTAGCGATCGTACATTCCCCATAATAACGGATGGGAGAGCGGGTCTGTACCTTATATTCCTTGCCCGCTGTCTTATTCCAGCATGACATCCAGGCCGTTTCCGTCTTATTTCTCCCAGTATGTCGAGTTTTTGCGTTAGCATCGTGGGCCGGTTAAGTGCTAACAGCTGGTCCCTATTGTACTGCCTCCTGCAAGAAACAGTGGATCCATCCGCTGGCTCAGGAGACATTTGGGCGATCTACGTGTCTGTGATGGATCAAGGTGTCGCCGAAACAGAAAGATTGGCAAGAGAGCCAGATAGTAAATAGAAATAGGAAGAAATTGATCCGCTGTTGCAAAAAGGCAGCCTACTCATGTGGCGCCGGAAGTGACTGATCCGTACTGATTGGATAATACACGGCATTATGGCATCAGTTACCACAGCGCTCCGTGAGCAAAACAAAGATGCAAAAAGCGACAAATTTAACTAGAAAAAGATAATACTTAAGATTTAATGTTTAAAAAACTATAACATAAAGTTGCTGTGATTGTGTTGGTCTAATGGATAATTCGGTATGGAGAACACAAGGTGCACAGGTGCCCTGGGGGAGGGGGGTGCTGGCAGGGACCTGTGGTGCAGCAAAGGACATCACTGGCACACGGGTAAAGCAGCAGCCGACACTCCCGCTAACCGCGCAGGCTGGCCTCCGCTCCCTGCGAAGGACAGTGAGTCGCCAGTTCAGCTGCTGCTTCTCCAACACCAGTGGAGGAAGAGGAGCACCATTTGGCTATATTTCCAGGCCAAAAATGAAACAGCGGCAAGCTTTACAATTTGTAAAAAGGCTGTGAAATACAGTGGTAAATGGCGTTCATTTATATAGTGCTTTTTCTAAGCCGCGCCCTAAAACAATTAATTTATACAAGCATATGAAAAATCATCCCAAAGACAACACCAAGCTACAGAAACAGAGAGAGAAGGAGAGAAATCCCCAACCCCCTGGCCCCGACAGACCCAGACCCCCAACCCAGAGGCAGAGATCATTGGCAGAGGCCTTTCAGTATGGCAGAGAATATCCAGGTAGATATTAGTGGTGAAAGTAATACTTTAGTTATCTTTGGCATTAGTTAATATTAATTTTCAAAGTGCAACTGGTCATTTGTTACTTTAGCCAACTCAAAAAGTATAAATTATGCTAAGACCTTTGTATAATACATTTATCCCATTGAAACTTTTATTTAAATGAGAAAATTTACTGGAATTGAAACAAATATACTGAATATAATATGGCTCAGATCTGACTGAATATACAGTAACTACCCTTTTGCGTTAACTGTGAAAGTGATACCTTATGTATTTACCTCTGAACTTTGCCCAAATTTCGTCCTGGGTTTTAACTAATTAATAATCCAAAGGAAAAAATCACAAAACACATAAAGGTTATGGAAATTCATTCAGATTTAGTAATTTGATGATGCCATCCTCCTTAATGATTAAAAAGTATTGGTATTGTATCGGTATCGGTGATACTGGCCCTGTATTTACTTGGTATTGGATCGATACCAAATCTTGGAGTATCGCACACCACTAGTTTGGAGTGTGTGCGGGCATAACTCTGGCAGGCAGAAAAGGATGCGAGACACATGACCCACACAGTAAGTAAACACAGTAAACTTCAGCACTAGACAATGTTTAATTTTTTTGTTTGTGGAAATCACAATAGGCCTGTTCTATTATGCTCGTTTACTACGCACCGCAGTGATATGATACCACATTGTTGTGTAATATTGCTTAATAATTATAAACCTTGTCAGTAAACTGTAAAGGAGAAGAGAGGAGGAAAAAAAAATGAAAACCGACCTGAAAGATTCAATAAACCATGATGCTGATTTAAGGTGAAATTGCCCAGCCCCAATGTATGGTCAATACAATTATGACAGTCTTGTTATTATTATTATAATGTAGTCATATAATGTTGTCATATTGTTTTTGCTGCAATTTCTCTGTCTGTTATCAGGATCACGCAAAAACTCCTAGATGGATTTGGATGACATTTTTACCAGAGGTAGCCCTTGGCCCAAAGATGAACTCATTAGATGTTGGAGGTGATCCGTGAGTGCATACCTCCACCAAGGCCCTATCTCACAAAGTACAGATGGATGGAGATATGGATGGACAAAGGAACAGAGGGGAGGACAAAAGGATGGAGGTATGCAGCCTTGGTGGAGATATGCGCTCTGAGTGCCCTCTAGTTATAATTATTGTTTTGTTTCAGGTTTATGTTGAGAGTATTGCTTGTGTTATCCTTGTCTTGTTAGTCTCCCTTGGTCTTAGGTTATTATTACCTCCGCCAAGGAGGTAATGTTTTTGCCAGCGTAGGTTTGTCGGTCTGTCTGTTAGTAACATTATTCAAAAAATTATGAATGGATTTTGATGAAATTTTCAGGAAAGATGTGTAATGGCACGGGGAATAGATGATTAGATTTTGGTGATGATCTGGAAGTGCATACCCCCACCAAGGCTCTTATCTTCTCATAGAGTGTTAGCAACAAAACTCCAAAAACTACTGGATGGATTGGATGAAATTTTCACCAAAAGTGGTTCTTGGGCTAGAGACAAACCCATTACATTTTGGTGATGATCTGCGAATGCAATCCTCAGCCAAGGCTCTTATCTTCTCACAGTGTGTTAGTAACAATACTCCAAAACTAATGGACAGACTTTGATGCAATTTTCACCAGAAGTGGCTCTAGGCCTACACACAAACCCATTACATGTTGGTGGTGATCCATGAGGGACAGAAGGAGCCTTGGCGGAGGTCTGCACTCTGTGAGTGCTTTTGTAGTTTTGAAAGTACTTCCTGTTTTGATTTCGGTTACGCAACTTTATTTTCTGTCTTATTTTGGAATGAATTTTCCTGTTAGTCGTGGCTTATAATCTAGTTTACTTTTAGGTTTACTCCTGGCGATTCTCCTTAGCTACATTTATTCCTGGTTTTATGTTCCTTCTTGCAGTTATGCCTTAAGTCCTGTTTTGTCCTTAACTCCTGTTTCCAAGTGTTTATTTCCCACTGTGTCTGTGTTCCCTTTGAGTTGTTTTGTCTGATCATTTCCCAGTCTGTAGGGGCGTTCCGATCACCCAATAGTATACTCCAAAGTGGACTGCACAGGGCATTCCGCCATATTAAGTGAGATTCCAGTTCTCAGACCCAGTTCTCAGTTCAAAGGGAACTGAGAACTGAGCAGGGAAGAAGTGAACAACCATACATCACTTCACCGGAAGTTGACAAGAAGTTTACCAATAAGCCATTGCACCTCAAATACAAGTAAAACAAACCATTGTTGTTAATGTTATTAACAAGCTAAATTGATGTTGGTTATTGTTTATATCAACTGATAGTAACAAAAAATATATTTGTATTAATATTTTATTTAAGAAATATAAATTACCCACCGTAGTATCATTATGTGTCCATGGTTACCATGGTAACACACAGATGAGGGGGCTGACGGTTACAGGGTGTTTCAAATGGAGAAATTCTGTGAAGGGCAGTTAACTTAACTGATATTCCCTGAGAACGGAGCAGGGAGTAGGGAATACAGTTGAAGTACACTGTGGATCGGAACGTAGCTTCAGTCTCCCTCGCTAGTGAGTCTCTGCCCAGTTGTTATCAGCTGTTTCCTATCCCTTGATTATCACTCTACCCTTAAGTATTTGTCTGGTGCATCTCCCTGATGTGGTGCCATTACGTGTGTCTGATGTTTGTACATGTGTCTGAGGGGCGGCTGTGGCACAGGTGTAGTGTGGCTGACTACTGATCAAAGGGTCAGGGGTTCAATTCCCGCTCTGTCTACATGTCGAAGTGTCCTTGAGCAAGACAATGAACCCCCAGTTGCTCCTGGTGGGTCAGGCCAGTGCCGGTATATGGCAGCTACGCCACCATCAGTGTGTGAATGGGTGGATAGCAGTAAAGTGCTTTGATCATCTAGAGATGAGAATAAAAGCGCTATATAAGTGATTACCATTTGTGGGTGTGTTCCCTTGTAGTATGTAATCTTGTTTCTCCAGCTCCTTAGTTTATTTCTTCCGTGTTTAGGTTTGTGTTAGTGAGTTTCCAGCCCCCCACCCGCATCTTATTTCCTTAGTTTATTCAATGTTTATGTTAGTTAGCTATCCAGTTGTGTACCTTGGCTTTTGTTTGATTAATTAATAAATCCACTCATCTTGATTTCTGCCTGCATTTGAGTCCTCTCTCTTTTCCTGCTCCAAAACAGACTCATGACACAACCATTGGCCAACCAGCATCATGGGCTGAAGATGGTCACGCTAATTGGTGATAACAGTCCTGACCACTGATCATTATGTTATCAAAAAAAGAGCGTACAAGGGTGAAGTCTTGTCCAAAAATCATAAGTTTATAATTGTTAGTTCACTGTGGAGAAGCAAAACTGCCAAAAACCATGACAAGAAGTGGTGAAAGAAATACACATTGTTCTTTTTGTTTTTATCAAACCAATTGTGCCAGTTTACATCACACCTTTTGTCACTGGGATTAAGATTCTATGAGATATTCAAATAATACAGTGTAAAACCACTTTAATGCAGTTTGTCTGAGACAAAGCTGTAGTCTCTCGTCTACGGAGCAACACAATAAAAAAACAGTAAAAAGAAGAAAGGCTGAGATGCCAGAAGGGGGAGGGAGGCCGACACAGCAGCTCCTAAAGTGGTTGGTTGAACGAGATGGAGAAGCACCAAAAGAATGGCCGCTGGGAGAGACAGCATATCAGAGGGAATGGAAAAGCAGAGAGAAAGAGAAGAGGAGGCAAAGCTGATGCTGCTCCTAAGCAGAACAAATGTGTTTGGGGCTGTTGAATGTAGGTCACACATCTTCAGCGACTGTTCCTGTGCCTCCACTAAACCGGCTTCCTGCAGAATGCATTTCATATGAAATCCTGCATAATTTGGCCACAGTGTATACACACAGGCTTGGCTAAATTTACCCCTAAGCTTTTAATATCAATAGCCCTAAAAGGGAGAGAGGAATGTACAGGAGGCACTTTATTGCATGAAAACTTGGACTTGCATGCAAGCCCAGCGCTAATATGCAAGCTATCACATCCAGTGATTAAAGTTTTACAGCAGATCATATTTATTGCATGGAAAAATCAACCTTGAAGCAAGAAGGGTCTTAGAACAATCAAGCTCATGGCTCTGTAACTGTCTTTCACACAGTGACCACTCAGCAAATTGAAAAGTGCTAAAATAAAAATTTAGTGCTTGTTCTGTCAAAGTGTTCTTTTTAGAAAATACTCAATGATGCCAAAGCTGTTCTTTCATATTAGCACGTCTGTCTTATGGTTATCAGTTTATAGATGACATGCACCTGTTGTCGTCGTCTTCTTCTTCTCCTTTCAGCTGTTCCCTTAAAGCTGGGTTCACACTATAGCGTTTGGACCAACTTTTACAGATATTTTGAAAAATCAGAGAAATTAGTCCAAATGTCGGTGAAATTATGTGCGTGAGCAGGTTTTTTTAATCCAGTGCACACCAACTTTTACAAACTTTTACAAACTTTTGCTAGCATTTGCATTCAGCATTGGCAAACTTTTGCCAGCTTAGATTAACTTAAGCAAACGAATACTCAGCGCAGGTCAGCTGACATCAGCATCAGGCGATGCTCAAAGATCAGCATTTGTGGAGGCTTCCTGCCATTCTGGACCTGCCTTTGGAGTGAACACATCTCCCTTGGGCATACATTTCTGTATTTATTTTTGTTTTATATTCCTATGTAGTTAGTTCTCCATACCCTTTTTCCCTATTCATTCTTTCATTCATTCTTCTTAAACAATAATACAATAATGCTTATATAGACTCCAGCAGTGAGTCCGCAATTAAAATGTGAATATGGATGGAATTAAAAAAAAAACTATTTAGTGTATTAAGTATCAAGTATTTAACATGTCAAGTTTTCTCATTAAACATATTTCTGATGGCGCCAATTGCCTGAGATTCACCAGATATCATTAACAACCCAAGTAATCCATACATACAAAGAAATCATTCAACTGTGTTCACAAAACAAGTTATATTTAATAAAGTGGAATGACACAGGGAATAAGTATTGAACACATGAAGGAAAAGAGGTGCGAAAAGGCATAGAAAGCCAACTCTAACCCTAGCCAAACCCTAAGTTTGCGCCACAACATTTGGGCAAGCCAGTAAAATACTGGGAAAATATAGTCTGGTCAGATGAGACCAAAATTGAACTTTTTAGATGCCACAACACACAGCATGTTTGGAGGAGAAATGGCACTGCACATCGGCCCCAAAACACCATAGGTCAAGGTATGGGGGTGTTTTTCAGCACAAGGTACAGTCAGACTTCATATAATTGAAGGAAAGACATCCTTAATAAGAATTTGTTGCCATCTGCCAAGATTCCGAAGATGAAACAAGGGTGGACGTTTCAGCAAGACAATGATCCCAAACACACAGCCAAGGAAACTCTCAACTGGCTCTATATAAGAAAAATAAAGCTGCTAGAATGGCCCAGTCAATCACCTGACCTGAATCCAAATGAAAATCTATGGAACAAACTTGAGATCAAAGTTCATAGAAGACACCCACGGAACCTTAAAGATTTGAAGACAGTTTGTGTGGAAGAATGGGCTAAAATCACTCCTGAGCAATGCATGTGCTTAATTTCTCCATACAGGAGATGTCTGGAAGCTGTTAATACCAACAAAGGCTTTTCTATTAAATATTAAATGAATTTCACCAAGCATGTTCAATACTTTGGTTCCAAGGTTGTTATAGCTAGGAGTGGTGCTGGGGATAAGCTCCCAGCACTCAAAAAATGCTCCTTATGGCGTGCGTCTCAAATAGCCTCCGACAACGAAGTCCAACTCCTGGCCTGCTCATGTGGCTTAGCTTCTAAGCCCGGCAGAACTGCTTCTACTGACAGGAGAAGGGGCGAAGGCGAGTCTCTGGCACCTTCAAACCAGATGCTTCGGGTAGATGGGGCTCAACAACCTGGGAGGGTAGTCCATCTAGGGGAAGGAAAACCCTGATTTCAAACCTCTGCTGCTTGCAGCATACCCAGTCACAGAAAAGGCTTTGGGAGTCAACCCTGAGGTAAAATCTGGAGTCGGAGCCCCTAAGGCAGTCCGTTGTTGATTTAAACTTCATTCTGGCAGCTCCTACAATGGCACTGGTGCCAAACTGTAACAGCCTTGCTGTTCCTTTGGATCCATCAGCAACGTGGAGAGGGGGGACATGCTACATGGGCAACAGCCTGTCCTCCATATCACATTGCCAGGCTGGCATCCAGCAACACTTACCAACACAAACTCACACCCTACACCCTGGAGAGGTCACTTCAGCTTCGCTTGCCACGTCGACACAACACGGGGAACAACAGTTACCAGTTATATGTCATTCCTCGATTGGCGTAGAGCTTGGCGCCAGGGGTTGTTCCCGAAGGTGGGAGGGATCCTTGGATCTCACTGGACAACTACTGCCCACCTCAAGCTGGACAGCCCCCAGACAGTAAGGTGTTGTCCCGCCACAGTCTGCCATCCTCATTGGGTGCATGGGGATTAGGAAAAGTCCAAACAGCAGACTGCAATTGTCGCACCAGGAAACAAACCAAAACAACAAAAGAAGCCAGCTTTGAAACTGGGATGTTGGAACGTTTGGACAATGATGACCGGTCTTTCTGGAAACCTTCAGGACATCAGTGACTCCAGGAAAACAGTTGTCATAAATGACGAGCTCAGGAGACTGCATGTGGACATTGCCACCCTTCAGGAAACACGTCTTGCCAACTCAGGCACACTGAAGGAGAAAGACTACACATTCTACTGGCAGGGGAAAGGCTCTGATGAGCCAAGGGAGAATGGAGTCGGCTTTGCAGTGAGGAACAACCTACCGAATATGGTAGAGCCAGGCAGCAAGGGCACAGAGCGTCTCCTCACTCTTCGCCTCAACACCATCAAAGGCCCAGTCACCCTTGTTAGCGTGTATGCCCCGACACTGTCTTCCACACAGGACACAAAGGATGAGTTCTACGAGAAGCTCACATCCATCGTCGCAAGCATCCCCAGCAAGGAGCAATTTCTTCTCCTGGATGACTTCAATGCCAGAGTGGGTGCAAATTATGACTTGTGGCCCTCTTGCCTTGGACAGTGTGGTGTGGGCAAAATGAACGAGAACGGCCAACAACTGCTTGAGCTTTGCAGTTACCACGAATTGTGCATCACCAACTCCTACTTCAGGACCAAGCCTCAGTACAAGGTCTCTTGGAGACACCCACGCTCAAAGCACTGGTATCAGCTAGATCTTAACCTGGTCAGATGTGCCAGCATCAAGGACGTCCTACACACACACTCTTACCACAGTGCGGACTGTGACACAGATCACTCCCTGGTCTGCTGCAAGATCAGGCTACAGCCAAACAGACTTCTTCCTCTAAACACTCATGCTGCCAAGTTCACGGCAAACCAGCACTCCATGGGCAGCCAGGGACCGACATCAACAGACAAGTCATTTAGCTAGCTTGTTGCAGGCAAACAGGTTGGTTTAGCTGGAGCCAAAACAACACAGGTCTCCTGAAGAGCAGGAGAACACCAGAACTGAAGGGGGTAATGTTATGGCAGGGGGGGTTATAGGGTTGGGTGGTGCTCCAACACCATCATCACGCACCCTGCCAAAACGCATAATTAAAGGCCATCTATGATGTCCATGCGCACATACATTTCCCATATTTAAGTTGAACTAAGTGAACCAAGTGTAAAGGAACATAAAATGGGGAAAATATTGTAAGTACTGAATGCAAAATCATTGTTTCCAGTGCATATACTTTCAATGAGGCTATGAATTTATCACCAGATGTTACCAACTAAAAAATATAAAGAAATCAAAACATATAAGCCCACAAATAAAATTATGAGTTATTAAGTGCAATGAAAGGGGAAAAAAGTATTGAACATGGCAATTAGAATATATTTAATACTGAGCGGAGAAGCCTTTTTGATAACAGCATCAAGATGCTCCATGTATGCAGAAACTAATCTCCCTCAATGCTCAGGTGGGAGTTTGACCCTAGACAGCCTTTAAATCATGAAGATTCTGGGGGATCTCTTGTGAATCTTTATCTTTACTTCTTTCCACAAATTTTCAGTAGGATTTAATCCAGGTGATTGACTGGGCCATTCTAACAAATTGATTTTCTTTTCCCATCTGAGAGTTTGATATGCATTTGGGATCATTGTCCTGTTGAAAGGTCCACCCCTGTCACATCTTCATCATTCTGATGGATGGCAGCAGATTATTTTCAATACTCTGGTACATGGTTCCATTCATTGTTCCTTTATTTATATTAACTCTGCCAGTGATACTGCCACCTCCAAACTTGACTGTTGAAATAGTTTTTTCTGTTGTTTTTTGGGGTGATGTGACATGCCCTTTTTCCTCCACACGTTATGTAGTGTGACACCCAAAACATTCTATTGTCCTTTTATCTGACCACACTGCATTCTCAGTATTTCAGAAACTTGTCAAAATGCTACATAGCACACATTAAATGAGGTTGCATGCCTTTTCTTTAATATGGAGTTCATGACAGTGGAGTGCACTACCTATATTTCCCTGTCATATTTCCTACCTGCTGCCTCCAAGTCTTTCTGGAGCTCTTTCTGAGCTGTCCTTAGATCTTGGCTTACTCTTCTGACTGTCCTTTTGAATCCTCAGCTGATATTAATTTCCACAGATAGCAGATAGAACTACTTTCTAACGACTTATGGATTTTAGCTGCTTCCTTGTCTCACCATACCTTGGGGTGCGGCTTTTTCTAAGGCATTCAATACTTCTTCCTGTTTTCATTCCACTTTATTACACATAACTTTTATTTATTGACTTAAATGTTTTTATTTCTATGTGTGGATCTATTGAGGTAATACCAAAGTTTAGTTAAAATTTCATCTGAGTAGCCTCATTGCAAAAAAAAATGCTGACACTTTCAATACTCATTTCCCCTATTGTATGTTTCTAAATAATATTATTAGCATATAAATAGGTGGTAATTTGGCACAAACCAAAGTTTAGGAAACATTGTTTACCAAAAGACAAATATAGTGCAGACAACAATGTTAAAAGTTACTGATCCCTGTGTGTTCAGCTAAGAGTGCTGTCTCTCCATATACAAACAGATCATTTCATTGGTACTGAGGAGAAAAACGGACCTTGTATACAATTTTGCTGGAAACTGAAGATGAAATTCACTTTAGTTTACACTGTCATATGTATAATGTGCCAAGAATATATGTATTTAAAGACATAAACATTTTTGTAATTAAATTTTGGTAGAAGCTGAAAATATTTTTAAGTGTTCATACTGAAATGTTTCTTTATATGATTTCCAGAGGGCATTAAAACAGAAAATATGTTTTGTACCAGTAATGTTACCTCGAAAGGGTTTTCATCTTTATTCCTTTTTTCTTATATTATGTACAACTACCCTCACCCTCCTCACCCTTAGAGACAGGGTGAGGAGCTCAGTCATCTGGGAGAGGCTCAGAGTAGAACCGCTGCTCCTCCACATTGAAAGGAGTCAGTTGAGGTGATTTGGGCATCTGATCAGAATGCCTCCTGGACACCTCCCACTTCAGGTGTTTTGGGCACGTCCCATTGGGAGGAGACCCTGGGGCAGACCCAGGACTCGGTAGAGAGACTATGTCTCCTAGTTGGTCTGGGAACGCCTTGGTATCCTCTCTGAAGAGCTGGAACAGGTGGCTGGGGAGAGGGAAGTCTGGGCTTCTCTGCTTGAACTGCTGCCTCCGCGACCCGGACCTCCGGAAAAGCGGTAGAAGATGGATGGATGTACAACTACTAAGAGAGAAAGAGACGGCATTTTGATTCTCCTGTATGCTCTAGTATTGATAATAAAAAATTTTGAATCTTGAATCTTAAGCATAGAGCGGACAGTATACTGGTTCATCCGGTATACCAGTCTTAATTTCCTGCATGGAATGAAATTGTACTATACCGCCATACCACCGCACAGCCGAAATAACATCAGTAATCCTATACATTCTTTGCAGTATATGAGATGAGATGCAGAAAAGGAAGTGATCAGAAAACGGGAGATTTAAAATGAACACGGGGGGGGGGGGGGGGCAAGCATTATGAGTTGTTGTGCTATACTTAAAAAAATGCACATTTTCCCAAATTCACTTCTTCTCTCACACAAAAAGGAAACCGCTTCTGCAGGACTGTGGCTTGCATACTGCACATTAAAGCCAGTGAAGCTCCCTGGGACAAGGTAGACCTGAGCTGGGGAGACATCCACGATAAGCTGCATCAGTTTCTCAATGCCAGGCTGCATGTGTTCCTTATATCCTGATGTAGATGTGCGTTTTTATTCTAAGTCCATCGTTTGCGTAATTCGCCCCTTGAGGCTGCCGCACGCACTCATAAAGTGTGTGTGTGGGGGAGGTGTACAGCTATAGTAACAGGACTGAGACACCTTTTATAAAAATATTGTAATGTGTGGTCAAAATTAAACTCTTAACAAGGTAAAACAACATGCCAGAGGATGATTTGTAATACGTAAATGATTTTTAGCACTAATTGTCTTCTAACAAAATAACAGTGCGGAGGAATACACTCATGCTGCATCCAGCAAAGTTACTTATTGGCGAGCCAGCCAGAACACCAGAGGGAAAGAGGAGGCATAGAAGACCAAAGCAGACCTGGAGAACAACGGTGGAGGGCAAAATTGCAGAATGGAACCACACCTGGGTGACACTCCAGAAGCTAGCTAGCAGCAGAAACCAATGGAGAGCCTTTGTCACTGCCCTACATGCCAGAGGGTGTCAAGGGAACTGACCAGCCAGCCAGGGAGCATATTAGCCTGTTAACAGCTGGGAGAGGCTCTGGTAGCTGACAATAGAAATCCACATACTGCAACCTCTGAGGCGTGGAAAAGGGGCATGTAGCGTAGTTCTTGGCTAGGCGGAGTCGAACAATGCGGGAGGAAATACTGGAATAGTCATTATTAACCATGAGCAGATTGTTTTTAATAGTGCTGGTATGTTTGCGCTACAAAAGGCGACAGTGTTGTTGTTGCCACCAGTTTTGGGTTCACCCAATCCTACAGACAAGCACAATGCATGTCGAATTTGACCACCTGGTCCGTGAGCTTCGGCTGGATGAGCCCATGTTCCACTGCTCTCTATGCCTCGTTACTTTGTATGTTGTTTCTATATGACGGCAAGGACTGGTCATATAGTATCGGGTTGCCTGAAACAATGGTTATTAATTTCTCCTTCAAGTCTTCACAAGAACAGGTAACGTTCAGATCTGCTTCCCCCCCCCCCCCCCCCGCTGTCTTCTCCATCTTGCTGGTTCACTGGATTGGTCGATGGGTCTGGCTGTGGACAGTCTTCAGCTCTTTGCTGCTATCGAATAATATTGCATCCTTGGTCTCCATATCTTTAAAACAAGCAAAAAGTGTTTCTAACATCATTTCGTGTGAGAAATAGTAGGTTCAGTTAATGAATCTGTCATTATTTGACATCAAAAACTGCTAGTTTAAAAGTTCAGGATGAGAGTGCTGCCTCCGGTTCATGACTGTACAGAAAAAATCTTTACCGAGGGAGATCTTTATGAAAATGAGCTGTAGGGTGCCTACAGGCAATTTGGCACAACAAGTACGGTTTTCAACCGCTCCACACCCAAATGCTTTCCGCTGCGTTTCCAATACACAATGAATGGGAAGCGGAAAAACGACGGAACCAGTGGACACGTAGCATAAATCTTCTTTTGATAGATAATTCAGTTTGATCCTCCAAAAGACGAAGCCTTGATGATTTTTTTTTTTGTAACTTTGATTTTTATTCACTTTTCATCATACATATTACATTCAGATCACAGTCTCTATATTTAAAAAAAAAAGGAGCTAGAAGAAGAAAAGAAAAAAAAGGGGGGGGCAAATGTTGGAGCATCAAGTTTTTAGTTTCCATCTCTTAAAGTCCTTGTATGGTGACATTTTTTTATTGAACTAATAAACTGATTGTATGAAAATATTCCATTCTGGCCATTCCCGTGATTTAATATGTGTCACCAGCCTCCATAAATGACTTTATTTGGTAATAGCCCATCTTTCACTTAGTGATGCTGCAGTACCGCCATCTGTCGATAGGGGCGGGCAGCAGTGACGTCAGCACAGGAAGAAGTGAGGGTGATATTGCCTGCCTGTGCTGTGAGCCTCATCAGAGAAACATTCCCATCAGATCACTACAAGGCATTTTGCCTACCAAGATTAGATTTGTGAAAAATGATATTTAAATAAAGTTTTGTAAAATCATATATTGAGTTTATTAATGTTCATGTCAATTTTATAATTCTAATATTTCAGCATTCATCAAAGTTACATGTCATATACATTTGAATCATTTTTCTACCATTTTATGGTATAAAATTCGGGTTCCATTTTTAAAAGCACATTTCTCTTAAAATCTTAGGCTTATATTTGTTTGTCTTAGCAAAATATGTTGCTTCCCTAACAATTGAAAGCTGAACTTTCATTGCTAATTGGAAATTTCTTCTACTTTTACATGTTTGATTTTGAAAATCTAGATACATGTTGCTCAACAGCATCAGCTTTGATGGGACGCTGAAATTTGGCACTCAGTGTGGCAGGAACTCTGGCTTGTACAGAGTGCCACTGCTCCCATAAGTGGGTTGGATCAACCAAGGTTTTGTTGAACAGAGTATTCATCAGATCATCCACATATTCTGAAAAAAAATATATTCAATAAAAATTAGACATCCATTTGACTACAGTATGAAATACAAATTTGACCCAAATTAACATAATTTGATAAAAGCTATGAAATGTGAAAGTTGAATGAAGACCAACCCTCCACCCACTGTAAATATCATATACAAGCCTAGAAAATGATACTAATATTTCTTATACTCCCCAAAAGTTGGATTAACTTTATTTGCTTGCAGTGTATATCCGCCTTTTTTGGGTAATTTTGGGTATTTTATCACAATGATTTATTTTTGGACATATAAGTGATCTGTCTATCAGCAGAAACTCTATGTAATTGGCACTGTTATTATAATTGCATTTCATATTTTTGGTCACATATTGCATCTCCTCACCTTGTCAACATTCCAAGGAATGAGAAGTGTACACTCTTTGGTGCAAAATGAATAATCAGACTGTGGAAAGCCTCCACATTTGAAGTTTGCTGCCCTGGACTCAGCTTTCGCACATCCCTGAGGACCCGTGTTTTGTTGATCATATCAACAACTTTTTCACAGCCCTTTGTCCCTGAAATAAATAAATTGTAGGTGTGAGATATGTGACCAAAAATGATGAAAATCAATGGGATAATAATTTTTATATATATATAATACATGCACTGTTGTTTCATTGTGTGAAACTGTTTTTTGTGTTAGGTTGCAGTCTCTCAGGAGCTGCGGGATCGTATGTAGTGCTCGCATCTTTGTATTTGTACTACGCAGGTGTGCGCGCAGCTGAAGCCGCTGATGAGCGGCGAGTCGTGACACAAATTGCATCTTATTCTCGAAATCGCTGTCAACGAAATGTCTACTGCACATGTTGGGTGAGTTACCGACATCATTCCAATTTTTTCGCGTTTTCTGAACGAATTTCACCCATGCCGTTCTGATTTTCCCAAGGACGGGAAATTCAAAAACACTCACCGCATGCTCCGCTGGTATAACGTCGCACCCGTAGACAACACAACGCCAAACCATAATTAATTCAATTCCTGAAATCCTAATCTTAATAAATAATCTATTTGTAATCCACAAGTACTCCGAGAAATATCCGTAATTGCCGATTTTAAAACGTAAACAACAAACAATGTCCGCTGAGCGTGTGCGTGTCTCTCCCTGTGATGATGTCACACAGTCAGTGGCCATCTTAGCCGCTGATCGCTCGGCTGAGCCAGACAGCTCTCAAGGACAGCGTACTTCAAGAGCGCATTGTCACCTTATACGGCATTTGTTGACACCAAAACATGTGCGGTTCAAATTAGCTCGTCTCACACAAAAATTTAAGATATGATTTAGCGATATTGAATTTTCGTCCGGACAAGGCCTTTAATTCTTCTGGTTTTTCAGTGTCTTTGATTATTCTTTCAATTTCTGTTCCGTTGTTGCACTTTGTAGTGTGTCCATTTCCACCATTTTTTTTTCATATTGTCCTTCTTGAATTCTTTGTCGATATGTTAGTTTTTCCATTAAACGTATATCTTCAGCAATGTCTGTCCATTGCTCTTGGTCAGGAAGAACTTCTGATCGCCATTTTCTTGTGATTGTTTTTTTTACAGGCAATCAGCATGATTTTAACTAAATATCTGTCCTCAGCCTGTATTACATTGTCTCTTTTAAGATCACATAAATACATCAAGTTACAGTTCATTGGTATATTATATCCTAATATCCTCTGTATTGTCACATGTATAGATTTCCAGAATGATGAGATTTTGCAGAATTTCCAAAACATATGCGAGTGGTCTGCATTTTGAGCCCCACAGCCCCTCCAGCATATAGATTTGGTATTTGTATATTTTCTTTGGATCTGTGGTGTAATGAAATAGCGAATCAGATTTTTCCATCCAAATTCCCTCCATGTCCTTGAACTTGTTGATGTGTGTTGTGTTTTCCATATTTCTTGCCAGTTTTCTTCTGTTTAAATTTAGTTCTTTCTCCCATTTCTCCTTTATATAGTTACTTGAATGTTTGTTTGCCGTAAGTTTCTGATATAGCTTTGAAATAATTCTTATTTTATTTCCTGCATACGAGCTTAAAATGAATTGTATAATCTCGCTCACATCTGTGTGGAGGTTATGTCTAATCTTCCTCATATAATAATCTCTCATTTGCAGATATCTGAAGAATTCAGATTTTTCTAGTTTAAATTTTCTTCTCATGTTTACAAAACTCCCGAAATCTTTTTTTCCCATATTGCCCCATGCTGTGATTCCCCTGTTCACCAGATTTTTGTATCCCCTATCTTGCTTTGCCGGTTCAAACTGACTGTCAAATGCTACCCATTTCAATAGTTTTATGTCCTCCTTTATATTATACTTTTGTACTATTTTATACCACAGTTCCAAAGTAAATTTAGTGATTGGGTCTATTTGTTTGATTTGCTTATATGCATCCTTATCTCCTATTATGCTTTGTACTGGGAGTCCCTCAATTTCCTTTTCCATTTCTTTCCATTTTGCCTCGTATCCTCCATCGCACCAACATATGATATATCTTATTTGTGCTGAGTAGTAATATTCCTTTAGACTCGGCAGGCCCATGCCTTCTTTCTCTTTTGGCAATTGGAGAGTTTTATATTTCACTATTGGCTTTTTACCTCCCCAAACAAATCTCGGTATCATCCTGTCCCACTTTGAGAACTGGGCACCAGGAATCTCTGTTGGTAGAGCCTGGAAGAGGTAAAGCAGTCTAGGTTGTATACTAATTTTGACTGTCTTAATTTTTGAATTCAGATCCATGTTTAAGATTGACCATCTATCAATATCTTTTTTTATTTCTTGTTCTAATCTATCATAGTTTGCTTTATAGATTTTGCTTAAATCTTTAGGTATGTTCACTCCAAGGTATTTTATTTCTTTTTGTTTCCAGTTTAGTTTGATCTTATCAGTTATCTGGTTTAAAGGGTTATAGTGGAATGTCAGTATTTGTGTTTTTGTTATGTTTATCTTGTATCCTGATAATTTTCCAAAATTTTCTATCAAGTCCATCATTTCCATTATTGATTCATCTGGTTGTTCAAGGTAAACTATAATATTGTCTGCAAACAGCCCAATCTTGTGTTCCACTCCCTTTATTGTTACACCATTTAATTTCTCATTTTGTCGCATCGCTTGAGCCAATGGCTCTATGAACAGAGCAAACAAGGTGGGCGATAGGCAGCAATCCCTGCCTAGTTGATCTTTGTATATTTACTTTGTCTGTTAAGCTACCATTTATCTTGATTCTTGCCACAGGTTTTTGATACAGTGTCTTTATGCATTGCACTGACTTTTTGTTAAATCCAAAGCGTTCCAGCACATTATATAGGAACATCCAGTTAACCCTATCAAATGCTTTTTCTGCATCTAAACTCATTATTACTGCGCTTTTCTTTTCTTTATGTATTTGATTAATTATGTGTATTGTTCTCCTGATATTATCATGTGTTTGGCATCCCTCTATGAAACCAGTTTGATCATCCTCTATCAATTCCGTCAAGAATGTCTTTATTCGTTTACAGATAATTGTTGTATATATTTTATAATCCACATTTAATAAAGAGATTGGCCGTAATCTATCCCCACGCAGACCGGGGCCACCACGGCGCGCGAGAGGCAGTCTGCCACTACATTCAGTTTGCCCGCATTGTTCCCTATCTTTCCCTGGCTTTAAAATAACTGAAATAATGGCTTTGTTCCATGATGGAGGTATTTTGTTGTTGTTTAATGTCCAATTAAATGACTTTAGGAGCTGTGGCGTGAGTTCTTCTATAAACAGTTTATAAAACTCAGACGGGTATCCGTCACTACCTGGTGATTTACCATTTTTTAGTGACTTAATCACATCTTTAATCTCTTGTGTTGTTATTTCTGCTGTTAGCTTTTCATTTTGTTGGTTTCCTATTGATAGCAAGTCCAATGTGCGTAGGAATTTTTTAATATCCTTTGTGGAGCGTGTAAATGAAGAGGCGGATTTGACTCAGACGATTTATTACACATCTCACACAAGAAGCATAGACAGAATCACATCTCAGCAGAGACTCTTCTCTTAAATAACATGGCATTCCTCTAGATGCTTCTAACACACAAAAGGCGTCACATTGCATTCACTTCATTCATTCTTCACACCTCCCTGTTATCTCACTAGGGAACCACTGCTCTTTGTTCTTGTCTAAGATGGTAAACAATTATGCTCTCCCCATGTGCCGCCATACCACCCCACTGAGCATCTTGGATAGAACAATAGAATTACAGTCTGTATCACCATTAAACATCAGTCCACATGCGGCTTGGGCTTCAGTCTTCTCCCGTATCTGCTGTAACCAGGGTTCACCGCCTCCGCGGCGCCGTCATACTGGGGGGTTGATGTCTGGGGGGGAAAACTTTTTGTCTGTCCGTGTGGGTGCACTGGGGAATCCTTTCTCTGGGGAGCTCCCCATGGGGGTCTTCCACACCGAGGGGCCCTCGCCAACAGCACCTGCTCGTCCGCCACAACGAAAGCGGGTTTGAGTCTGTCTATGCCAATCTTTTCCCTCCTACCCCCCAAGTCTAGCAAAAGTCTAGCAAAAAATGCTTATCCCCTGTTTCCAGCACTCTGAACGGTCCATCATAGGGTGGGCGCAGTGGGGGCGGTGGGCGTCGTGTCTGACAAACACGAACTCCGCGTTTTTCAAAGTTTTAGGCACAAAAACGCGCGGAAAACTGTGGTGGGCAGGGCCCGGCAGTGTGCTTGTGTCTATGCTACGCTGCAACAGCTGAGACGGGGAGCTGTCCGGCGCGGGATTATCTGGCAGAAACTCCCCGGGCAGCCGGAGTGGTTGCACAAAAATGAGTTCTGCCGGGGAAGCTTCCAGATCCTCTTTAGGCGCAGAACGTAACCCCAATAAAACCCACGGTAGCTTGTCTACCCAATTTGCATCCGTCAGTGAAGCCCTGAGAGCCGCTTTCAATGATCTATGAAAACATTCGCATAACCCATTAGCCTGTGGATTGTACGCGGTTGTGCAATGAATTGTGACACCCAGGCTGCGGGCCATTGTCGACCAGAGTTCGGAAACAAATTCAGGGCCTCTGTCGGACGTAATGTCTGACGGGACTCCAAAACGCACCACCCATGCTGTTAAAAACACGCGCGCCACCTCCTCGGCCGTGGTTGCCGCCAGCGGAACTGCTTCTGGCCAGCGCGTGGTGCGGTCCACCATTGTCAGGAGGTGCGTGTACTCCTGTGATGGCGGGAGGGGGCCCACGAGGTCCACGTGAACATGGTCGAACCTCTTAGCCGGAATGCGAAATGGCTCCAAGGGAGCCTTCGTGTGTCTGTGTATTTTGGCTCGTTGGCACCCCACGCAGGCTGCCACCCACTCTCTCACCTGTTTGCGAAGGCTCGGCCACACAAATTTCTCTCCTACCATTTTGACCGACGCACGCACTCCTGGGTGCGCCAAAGAGTGAAACGACTCAAACATGTGGCGGCGCCACGCGGCCGGGACCACGGGACGTGGGCGACCCGTGGAGACATCGCAGATTAGGGGGGGCATGCCATCCTGCAGCACCCTGCTCTCCAGCCTTAACCCTGTTGGTCCAGGCTGGAGCGCGCGCACATCCACATCACTAAACTGCTCCGCGGCCATGGCTGCGTAATCTATCCCCACGCAGACCGGGGCCACCACGGCGCGCGAGAGGCAGTCTGCCACTACATTCAGTTTGCCCGACACATGCTGAATATCGGTAGTAAACTCTGAGATCGCGGCCAGCTGTCTCTGCTGCCGGCCCGACCACGGTTCTGAAACCTTGGCCATCGCGAACGTTAGCGGCTTGTGGTCAACAAACGCAGTGAAAATGCGCCCTTCCAGCCAGAACTGGAAGTGGCGAATGGCCAGGTGGAGAGCCAGCAACTCTCTGTCGAACGTGCTGTATTTACGTTCACTGTCGCGCAAAGTCCTGCTGAAAAAGGCGAGCGGCTGCCAAGCCCCCGGCAACGCGCTGCTCCATGACAGCCCCTATGGCCACATCTGAAGCATCAGTGGTGAGCGCTATACGGGCCGTTGGGACTGGATGTGCCAGCAATGCGGCGTTTGCCAAGGCTGCTTTGACTTCCGAGAACGCCCGCTCTCGCTCCGGGGTCCATTCGACCCTATCCGCGGGTTTCTGTTTTTTGAGCGCAGCGTACAATGGTTGCATGAGCTGCGCTGCACAGGGAAGGAAACGGTTATAAAAGTTCACCATTCCCAAAAATTCTTGTAGCGCCCTGACCGTTTGCGGCCGGGGAAAATCTGCCACTGCGCACACTTTGTCAGGCAGCAGGACCGCTCCTTCGGGAGAGACGCGGTGCCCCAAAAAATCAATCCTCGTCACCCTGAACTGACATTTCACTGGGTTGATTATTAACCCGTGCTCTTCCAACCTCCGGAAACTGTCGTGAGGTGGGTTTCGTGTTCGTCTTCGGACGCGCTGGCTACTAAGATATCGTCCAGGTAGACGAACACGAAAGGGAGATCGCGCAGCACTGCATCATGCGTTGGAACGTCTGTGCAGCCCCTTTAAGCCTGAATGGCATGCGCAAAAACTCGAATAAACCGAACGGAGTTATTACCGCTGTTTTGGGTATGTCCTCAGCGCGCACTGGGACTTGGTGGTAACCGCGGACCAGGTCTATTTTAGAAAAAACGCGCGCTCCTGCAAGGTGAACGGAAAAATCCTGAATGTGAGGAATTGGGTAGCGGTCGTGCGCTGTGGCGTTGTTCAACCTGCGGAAATCCCCGCAAGGCGCAGTGGTTTAGCACTGTGGCAGCACAGTTTTACCCTCGGCCGGGGGACCGCGGGGATCATGAGATCGTGGGTTCGATCCCAGCCCCCGACCAACAGTGAGCTGTGTGGAGTTTGCATGTTCTCCCCGTGTTGCGCGGGTTTACTCCGGGATTTCTCCGGTTTCCTCCCGCACACCAAAAACATGTAGGTTTAGGGCGCTCGCGCATGCAGCGACCAGCAGCTGGTGGCTTGTCACCAGACTGCAAACCAAGTCTACCTACGGGTACAAATAAGTAACAAAAAAAAAAACAAAAAAAAAAACAAAAAAAAAAAAAAGGTCGCCACGATCCTTCAGCTTTAGGGACCATGTGTAGCGGGGAAGCCCATGGGCTGTTTGAGCACCTGATGATGCCCAACCTCTCCAGGCTGGCGAACTCCTCGCGCGCTATGGCCAGTTTAGCTGCGTCCAAGCGCCGAGGTCTTGCAAAAACGGGTGGCCCAGTAGTGGTGATAAAATGCTCCACCCCGTGTTTAGCGATGGCTGCCGAAAACGTCGGGACAGCAAGTGCTGGGAACTGAATGAGCAGTGTGTGGAACTTACCGCATCTAGCTGTGACGTTGGCTTGTGCTGTTGGCCGGGTCACTCGAGCTATACAGGGGAGACAGTCAAAGGACAGTGCATTAACTAGGCGTCTGTTAGCGACATCTACCAACAAACCATGTGCACATAGAAAATCAGCCCCCAGTATATGGAAATTCAATGCTGCTATGACAAAAGTCCACTCAAATGTACGGCCGTGTAGAGACAAGAGTAGAGTCTTCTCACCAAAGGTCTTAATCTCCAAGCCATTTGCTGCTGCCATCTCGGGGCCGCTAGATCCTGCCAGCCGGTCAGCGTAGGTCGGCCGGATGAAACTCTTCTGGGCGCCGGTGTCCACGAGGAAATGCCTCCCCGAGCGTGCGTCCATCAAGTAGAGCAGCTTGTTCTCCTCCCCGAGGGTCGCGGCTGCTACCGACCCCCGGTCTTGGCGTTTCCCGAGTCGCTTGAATTGGCACGGTGGTATACATTTGCATGCCCTCTCTGCGAAGCGGCGGTGGTAGAAACAAAGCGTGTCTCCCCCGCGTTCCCTGGCCCCCACTGCTGCTGCCGTCGGTGGCTCTGCTGCTGCCGTCGATGGCTCCTCGCCTCCTCCGGTCGTCGCGCCGAGCTCCTTCGCTGCCGCAATGGTCGTGAACTCCCTGGTGGCGACGATGATCCGGTTTGCTTCCCGGGCTAGCGCACGATAGTCCCGCTTGGCCAGCAACAGCGAATTGGCCAGGGTCGCTCTCGCCGTTGACGGAAGGTTCCGGAGGAAGAGGTGGGTAAAAATAAAATGGTCGTCGTCTGTGCCCTTTAACCTCAGCATCTTCTCCATCAGGCCTATGGCCGACCCGTCTCCCAACCCGGTCCGCGTCAGGAGTCTCTCTGCTCTCTCACCATCCGAGAGTGTGTAGTGCAGGATGGGCGCAGCCTTCAGCGTGCCGTACTTGCCGTCGGTTGGTGGCTGATCGAGCAGGCTCTCTACGTGCTGAGCCGTGCGGGCGTCGAGCGCTGCGACCACATAGTGGAACTTGGTGTCATCCGCTGATATCCCCCGGAGGGCGAACTGCGCCTCGATTAGGTGGAACCAGGAGCGCGGGTTGTGCTGCCAAAAATCCGGTAGCTTGATCGCAACAGCACATGCGTGGCTGGGGGTTCCCGTCGAGGTTGGCTCCGGGAATCTTTCATCGTGTTCCATGATTCGTCTTGGGTCACCAGTGTGGAGCGTGTAAATGAAGAGGCGGATTTGACTCAGACATCTCACACAAGAAGCATAGACAGAATCACATCTCAGCAGAGACTCTTCTCTTAAATAACATGGCATTCCTCTAGAAGCTTCTAACACACAAAAGGCGTCACATTGCATTCACTTCATTCATTCTTCACACCTCCCTGTTATCTCACTAGGGAACCACTGCTCTTTGTTCTTGTCTAAGATGGTAAACAATTATGCTCTCCCCATGTGCCGCCATACCTTAACATTTGTCTCTTCAGGTTGCGAGTATACTGTAGTTCTTGATAGAATTTATGGAATATTTCTTCTATGTTTTCTGGGGTAACTGTGGATTTATTTGTGATGGGGTCCTTAATCTTATTCACTGTTTGTTGTTTTCTTAACCGTTTTGCCAGCAGTTTTGTGGCCTTTGGCCCCGTTTCATAATATTTTTGTTTTAAGTATCTATTTTTCCTTTCAATTTCATCTATTTGTATTTCTTTTATCTTTATTTTTTCTTCCTTAATTTCTTGATATATTTTTGGGTCATTTGTGTTTTGATGTTTACGTTGTAGTTCCCTCAGTCTCTCACATCTTTGTTCATATGATTCCAGTTTAGACTTTTTTGCTTTTCCTGATTCAACAATTAATTTACCTCTTAACACGGCTTTTACTGCGTCCCATAGAATTGTTGGGTCCACTTCTCCATTATCATTCTCCTTGATATACTCATTTATGTTTAACTTTATTCTTTCTTTCATTTTCTCATCATTTAATAGTCCTACATTAAGTTTCCATGTTGTTTGTCGTTTTCTATTGTTTAAATATATTTCCATGTATATAGGATTATGATCTGATATTTCTGCCCCTCCAATCCGACAATTTCTCACCCTGTGTCTGTCACCTTCATTCATAAGGAAGTAATCTATTCTAGAGTGTACTTTATGGACTGCTGAATAATGTGTATAGTCTTTTTCGAGTGGGTGCAGGTGCCTCCATATGTCTACCATACCCATTTCTGCCAGTGAGGTTCTTATGAACTTTGTTACATGTTTTTTTGTCTTCTTAACACTTGTTGTGTCAACTTCATGATCCATGACAGCATTTAAGTCTCCTCCACAAATTAGGACTCCTTCACTGTGTGTTGCTATAAGATCAAACAGATGTTGAAAAAAACCCTTGTCACTTTCTGGTGGGGCATAGATGTTCACTAATGTGATCTGCATACCATCTATTCTTCCCTTTATTATTACATATTTGCCTTCTTTATCCTGGATTTCTTGTTCACATTCAAATTGTATTTTATTTGAAATTAGTATCATAACCCCCCTTTTAGTTCCTCCCTTAAATGAACTGTAGTAGGAGTTCTTATAGCCAAATCTCTTTAGTTTCTCATGTTCTGTCTTGTTCAAATGTGTCTCTTGCATAAATATAATTTCGGCTTTTTCCTTCTTGAATTTTCTTATTATTCTTTCCCTTTTAACAAGTGAGTTCAAACCATTCACGTTTAATGTCATTATCTTAAGATTTTTAACCATATTCATGTTTTTCCATTTTTTTAACTTGTGCTCCTAGCCCCTTTAACAACAAAACTAACACATATATGTACAAAAACACATTAACGAATCTCGACCTTCGCACTTTGGGCCTTTCTTCTGCCCACTGGTCCCTGTTGGTGGGTGGAGGGAATGTCCTCACCGAGTGAGGGGCCCTCCCTAGACCTGCAGTTACTATCCAAGTAATAGTCATTAGTCTAAAAATGTCCAACAAAAATCACTTTAACCTCTCCTAGCCGTTGTTTCTCTTTTACCTTGTCTTCTTGGCCTTCATTTCTTCTGTGCCCTTCTTAATCTTTGTTATAATCTAGGCTTTCCGTTGAAAGCCTTGCAGACGTCCGTCTCCTGCCTTCTGCCGCTCACTCACCTCCACTCCGGTCGTCTCGGTGTGCTCCGTGCCGCCGCTGCTCCAGCCGCTTCCTCCGGTACGCTCACCACAAAGCCTCGCTCCGTCATGTCCCGCGCTGCCTCTCTGGCCGTGTTGTAGGTTTTCACGCCGTCATCCCAATGAATTCTCATCTTCGTTAGCGGCGTTTGGAATCTAATTTTTTTCTCTTTCAGCATTTTTTTAATGTTGGCATATTTCTTTCGCTGCTGCACAATTTCTGTCGGGTAGTCATGGTCAAAGAATATCTGTTTGTCGCCAATTCGTATCTTTTTTTTCCACGCTTGTGTCAGGATTCTTTCCTTTACGTCGTATTTTAAAAAGTTTACCAAAACTGACCTGAGTGTAGAGTTTGAATTCGGGTTCCGTGCCAAGGCTCTGTGCGCTCGTTGGATCTGCAGGTCTGTTTCATCGGGCAGCTCAAGCTCTTTTTTTAAGAATTGATCTATGAATTTCGTCATCGAGTTGCCTTCAGTGCCCTCCGGAATCCCGAAGATGCGTATATTGCTCCGTCTGGACCTGCTCTCCAGGTCGGTTATTTTTTCCTGCATCCTCTGTGTTTGTGCTGTCAGGGTCTGTAGCAGCTCGTTTGCCTCGGTCTTCCAGTCTTCCTACTCTGATATTCGAGCTTGTGCTTCTACCATGCACGCCCGTTGAGTGCGCAGCTCCTCCATGTTTTCTGCTAGCTTGCGGTCCATTTCTTTCCGGAGACCCATAATTTCCTCCTTCATCTCTTTTTTCAGTTCTTCCTTAAGAGCCGTTAAATCCTGTTGGAGTTGTCGCTTGAGGTCTTTTATGTCCTTACTTATATTGGCGAAGCCAGTGTTCATAACATCGAGGTTGGCGTCCTCCATTTTCTCTGTTGAAGTCTCCTCGTTTTTTTGGGCCTTGTGTTCAGCGATTTCTCCAGTGTTGTTGAAGAGGGATTCTTTAGTTTTACCCTGCCTTTGTCCGTGTGCCCGGCTTCTTCGTGTTTTCATCCCTTGGTTTATTGACCTATTTATGTCGAGTTGGTCATTTACCAAAGATTTTTAATCCGACTAGGGAGAGCTCTCTGTTTAAGCGTTATGCCTCTCCTCCATCTTCCCGGAAGTCCCCGAAGCCTTGATGATTTAGGTATTACTATACCCAACTATTTGCTCAGATGTACTAAGACTTCTTCCCAAAATGGATTAATTATAACTTACATTCCCAAATAGCATGTGAAACTGCTCCTACTTCTGTCTGACATTTCCAACACTGATTACTAGTCAACATCCCCATCCTATAAAGTTTGGTAGGGCTAAAATAAAACCTATGTATTATTTTATACTGGGTAAATTTTCCCCTTACCTCTTTTATGAATTTCCCTGTGTTTGATATTTTTAGCCATTCCTCCTCACTGAATTCATATCTTAACTGCTTCACTCATATTGATTCCTTCATATATTGCGTCAGCTTTTGAAGGAAATCAAAGCCATCATATACAGTAGAATGGATGGTTCTATGTATAATAATCCCACAAAAAATACAGTGATAGACCACGAAACCACCAAAATCTCAAAAAATATTGTGACAGGAATTTTTGGTCATACCACCCACCCCTAGTTAAGCAGTCAAGAAAATGGATGGACAGATGGCTTATCAATGACAGTATATGTTGAGATGATGAGATACTGCCGTTGAGCCCGGGTGGGGTGTGCTCTGAGGTGAGACATAAAAATAAAATCTAAAACCTATTCATAAATTATCTATACATATTACAATAATGTTGGGATATACATAGTAGGCAGAAATAATGGTAGCAGGCAAAATCCAGTACAGCAAATCACTCCAGTTGGTGACTATAAATTAAGTAAGTGAGCATTCAGTTTGCGAAATTATGATGTGGGTGCTTCTGAACACAAATTTTGGTCGCATGTTAACAAATGTGTCACATCATCCTATAATCATGGTGATCCTATACTTTGTTTTTCACTATTACCAGAACAGCAACCCGATTCCACAGCTAACCATCCCACTTTGAATATTCAGGGATTATACAGTAGTCTAATGCCACCTGACATTTCATGCTTGGCCAGTTTGGCCATCATGTTTTCTGCCTGGGTTGAGCGAGAGAGACGGAGAGAGGGGTCAGCTGTTCACTTTTTCTAGTTTTAGGGGATAGAGCGACACATGGAGGTAAATAACAGAGAGAGATGTAGTGATGGTGGACACAGCAGAGGAATGAAAGTAAGTGAATGTCAGATAGACACCTCGCAAGAGGACTGATTACTCAGCATCGCACTGCATGAAGTCATGCTTCTGGGTATCAGATAGTCAGCTTATGCAGGACTGCAGGCCTGAACATCATAACTCAATAAGTCACTCCATTCTCAGATCTCACACAGGCTTTCAGACTGTACGCGCTGAGGGGGCTACACGGGTGCTCATGGGGTGGTCTGTGAATCAATGTAGTGATCAATATATTGCAGCCGACTGATGGGAAATGGAGCAGTAGGGATGGTTGTTGCATTTTTGCCATGGAGAAGTGGGGTAGCGGAAGCTCAGCAGTGATCTCCATGGTACTGGTACTCCCCCACCCTCCCCACCCCCCATCCCAAACGCACGTTAACATGACATCACTGCCAATGTGAGAGGCATTTAAACCCATATCAGATTAACTTAAGATGGGAAGGGATAAGTGGCTTGGAGAGGACCAATACTGGCATCAAAGTCAGTCAGTGAGCAAGACGGTGTTTCATGGGATTGGGTTAATGTGTGTAGGTTGGTGCTGATGAATGGGGTCTGTGGAAGTAAACACAAATGAAAGTAGGGAGTGATAAAAGGCTTGTGTCCTCTGTACAATGGAGTCCAGAGAAAATAAGACCTAAACTGTTTCCCACTTTGAATCTGAACAAAGAGCCTTCATCGTTAGACATTATGATTAAACCCTAACAGGTCTGTGATGACTTTTCCCAGCAGGTAACCATTGATTTAAATAATATTCAATTACGATGCTATCTCCCTCCCGTTTCACCTTTTTTCTCCTACCCCCCTTTAGCCGTCAGATTTCCCTCATCCTTCTCCCTTCCCTCTTCCTCATCCTGCTACCCCTCCTCCTCCTCCTCCACGTCCCTGTACCGTCCCAAACCCACCCATGGATCCCGTCTCCATCCCATTCATCAGCGCAGTTTATTAAAAAAAAAAAAAAATCACAGAGAGAGAGAGAGAAAGGGTGTCTTCATGGCAGCATGTTGTGGAGGGCCAACACGGTTTACCCTCCCTCAACAGATTGGCTTTAATCCGACAGCAAGCCTTATGGATGCAAAAGCCCATGTCAGCTCGCCTTTGGCCAATTTTTCGTCGGCTCTTCTCTGAATTAAATCCCGACAGTCAGGCTGATGCTATGCAGAGATAATCAAATGAGCGAGGAGTTTTTATGTATATCCGTTATGTAGGCCATGCACCAGGCCTCACTGTGGCTTTTTTTTTTTTTTTTTTTTAGGAATGAATACCAGCAGAGCAGCACCTACTGTTACCTGATATAATCAATGAAAAGCTGTAAACGCATCCTGCAGGACAGACTCGCATCTGTGCGAATCCAACCTCCATCACTGCCTATAAGTGTTCAGCTAGAAAACGGAGCGTGGCACGCATTCCTGGCAGCTTACCTCCGCAAAAAACGCCTCCATCCTGCCTGCTCCTCCCTGATGATGCGCGCCCGGCCCGGTGGAGCGCAGATACCGGCTCGGCTCTCCTGTGCGCAAATCTCACCGGTGGGAGTGCGAGCGCGGACGTCGGGATAGAGCGGGAGCAGCGGTGCCTCCGTGACAGCCTTTCCCCATTCAACGGGCGATTGTATTTGTAATATCCGAAGCAGACCGGTGACCGGAGCACTCCTCAGCAGCGCCGGTGCTCCGCGCGCGGTGGAAAACCAGTCATCCAACGAGGCGAGGTGGAGGTGGTGGTGGTGGTGGTGTGTGTGGGGGGGGGGGGGGGGTTAAAAATGTCCACGACAGGGTCCCGTCAGAGGAGCGCGCCCTGGATTTCTGTGCATCGTTAGTGTGTCTGTGGGTGGGCACTGTGCGTACGGTGTTCGTGTGCGGGGTTGAGAAGCAGGACCACTCCGGGGGGGCGAAAAAGGAAGCTGGCCATGCGCACACGCCGACGGGGCGGTGCACACACAGCCAACAGGAAGCGCAGACATGTAGATGGGTGGGCATACCTTACCCAACTGCTGCACCAACATCTGGATTTCTTTCTCTCTTTTTTTTTTCTCCAGTCAACGACAGACTGCTTTTAAGGGTGAGGGTAGGTGGGTTGGTAACAGCTTCTCTCCCTCTGATTCTGAAGTCAACCAAATGCCATTTAGTAATTCCTTGCGAAAACTAAGGAACAGGAGGAGGAAGAGACATTATGCCAAATAAGTCGATTTCGAGTTGGAGCACGTGATCAGTCAAATTCATAAACACGTTTACACTGCTCTTTTATTCATGCACCAAACTATTAAATTAGAAGTGTCTGTGCTATGACTTATGCAGGCTTTTATTCCATTTCAGAGATGGAATATCTGCTGATCCTGTGTTTGTCATGTTTGCCCTTTGGGGCGAAGAAGAGGACCCAATCGCCAGGCAAATCTGGTAAACCAATATTTATTAATGACAAATTAAACGCTGCTCGTGGGCAGAAATTAAATGCAAAAACGAACCAGACAACATGGAGCGAAAAATCAATAAATCCAAACAGCGTGGTGCGAGAGATGTAATGTTAACACAAGAACGCAGCAAAGAACACAGATTGAAAAAGCACATACAGTATATAGAGGGGAGAGCGATCAGGATAAAACAGAACAGGTGAGCACCATCAAGGCCATCAAGTGGCCTTGATGGCCTGGGAGGATGGCCAATCCTCCCAGTTTTTCTAGCCCCTGCCGCCGATCTGGTTTATTGTTTGGCTCGGAAAGTGAGACGGCGGAAGAGAGGAAGACGAGCGGGCGCTCTCGTACGACTTCGCAGGAGAGGCTCGCGAACGGCGCTGCCTGGCATATTTCTGTCCAATACCAACTCTCTCTCTAACAAGGTGGATGAACTGAGACTGCTGATGCGTTTTAAGGACCTCGCCTCCTCAGCTGTCCTCTGCTTTACTGAGACCTGGCTCCGGGAAAATATACCGGACAGCGCGCTGCGCCTCGACGGCTTCCAGCTCTTCCGTGCTGATCGTGACACAGAGCTTTCCGGCAAGACCACAGGAGGCGGTGTCTGCTTCTACATCAACTGTAGCTGGTGCTCTGATGTAACGGAAATTTCCAAACACTGTTCTCCTGCCTTGGAATTTCTTGTTATCAACTGCAAGCCTTTTTATTCCCCACGGGAGTTTGCTTCTTTTATACTGATCGCTGTGTACGCCCCTCCCGACGCGGACACGCGCGAAGCTCAGCGCGTGCTCGCGGATCACATTCAACACACAGAGCGGAGTTTTCCAGACTCGCTGATTATTGTGGCTGGCGACTTTAATCAGTGCAATCTGAGCCACGATCTCCCCCGCTACAAACAGTTTATTAAATGCCCCACCAGAGGATTAAACACACTGGATCACTGTTACACCACAGTGAAAGACGCATATCGCGCTGTCCCTCGAGCTGCGCTGGGATTATCTGATCACGTGATGGTTCACCTCATTCCCACATACAGACAGAGATTGAAGCTCACTAAACCTGTTGTGAGCACTACGAAGATACGGACCAGTGATGCTGAGGAGAAGCTGGAAACGTGCATGGAAATATCTGACTGGGGCATGCTTAAAGGAGCCACGCATGATCTGGATGAGTACACGGACACTGTGAACTCATATATCCACTTTTGTGAAGAGAACATTCTTCCATCACGCACCAGGGTGAGTTACTCTAATGACAAACCCTGGTTCACAGCTAAGCTCAGACAGATCAGGAAGGAGAAGGAAGCAGCGCTGAAAAGTGGAGACAGGGACTGCTACAGGGAGGTTAAATACCGGTTTAACAGAGAGCTGAAGAGGGCTAAATCTGTGTACTCAGAGAGACTCCAGCAGCAGTTCACTGCTAATGATTCGGCTTCCGTGTGGAGAGGACTGAGGCAGATCACCAACTATCGGCCTCGGGCTCCTAAAGGTCAGGATGACAAAGCCCTTTGTCAGAGACTGTCCCAACACTATGCCCGTTTTGACACCTCGTCATCTGTGTCCAACTCCCCCCCTCCCTCCAGCTCCACAGCCTCCACATTCCCTACTTCATTAAAGGCACCCCCCCCACCTCCCCCCCTCCCCTTATCATCAGTGAGCAGGATGTGCTCAAACAGTTCTCCAGACTGAACCCGCGCAAGGCCCCCGGCCCAGACGGCGTGTCTCCCTCCACCCTGAGACTCTGTGCGAAACAGCTGGCTCCTGTATTCACAGACATTTTTAACACCTCCCTTAAGTTATGCCACGTGCCGTCCTGCCTCAAATCCTCCACCATCATCCCTGTCCCCAAGAAGCCACGGATCACTGGACTTAATGACTACAGACCTGTAGCGCTCACCTCTGTAGTCATGAAGTCCTTTGAGCGCCTGGTCCTGTCCCACCTCAAGTCCATCACCACCCCTCTCCTGGACCCGCTGCAGTTTGCCTACCGAGCCAACAGGTCTGTAGACGATGCAGTCAACCTGGCCCTCCACTCCATCCTGCAGCACCTGGACTCCCCGGGAACCTACGCCAGGATCCTGTTTGTGGACTTCAGCTCCGCATTCAACACCATCCGCCCCGCTCTGCTCCGGGACAAGCTGTCCCTGCTCAACGTGCCTGACTCCCTCTGCAGGTGGATCATCGACTTCCTGACGGACCGGAGGCAGCATGTGCGGCTGGGAAAGACTGTCTCAGACTATACTAGCATCAGCACCGGATCACCCCAGGGCTGTGTACTTTCCCCCCTACTCTTCTCCCTTTACACCAACTCCTGCACCTCCAGCCACCAGTCTGTCAAGTTGATCAAGTTTGCGGACGACACCACCCTCATCGGGCTCATCTCCAACGGCGACGAGTCCGCCTACAGGAGAGAGGTGGCCCAGCTGGCGTCCTGGTGCAGCAATAACAACCTGCAGCTGAACGCTCTGAAGACAGTGGAGATGATTGTAGACTTCAGGAAAGTCACTACTCCTCTGCCCCCCCTCACCCTCTCAGGCTCTCCCATCACCACTGCTGATTCCTTCCGCTTCCTAGGCACTACCATCACCAGGGACCTCAAATGGGAGCTGACCATCAGCTCACTCATCAAAAAAGCCCAGCAGAGGATGTTCTTCCTGCGGCAGCTGAGGAAGCTCAAGCTACCCACCAAGATGTTAGTGCAGTTCTACACAGCCATCATCGAGTCCATCCTCACCACCTCCATAACCGTGTGGTACGCAGGAGCCACTGCCAGGGACAGACTAAGGCTGCAGCGCGTCGTGCGCACTGCTGAGAAGGTGATCGGCTGCAAGCTCCCATCTCTCCAGGATCTGTACATCTCCAGGACCCGGAGGCGTGCTGGCCGGATCATAGCCGATCCCTCACACCCTGGTCATGTACTGTTTGCCCCCCTCCCCTCTGGTAGAAGACTTCGGTCCATCCAGACTAAAACCTCCCGTCACATGAACAGCTTCTTCCCCTCTGCCATTAGACTGCTGAACACTAAGTGACTCTCGTGCACCATGTACAGCAGCTCAACCAGACTCATGTCAATCATCACTGTTTTTCTTCCTGCATTACCGACTGCACTATATAGTTCTCCACAGTATCTGCTGCTGGCTAATATATATTTTAACTGTTGACCAGTATCACTTAATCTTATCCTACACTTTATTACATGTATAGTTTATTTCTCTTATCTTATCATGTTTAATGTTGCAGCATTGTACCGAGACAAATTCCTAGTTTGTGTACTACATGAGCAATGGCAATAAACCTGATTCTGATTCTGATTCTGATTCTGAAGTGGCACAGGACGGGTGGGGCAGTACAAAAACGGGGGGATACGCACCAAACATGATAAATGAGTAAGAAGGGAGCATAAAGCGTGGACAGGGCCTGCAGACCTGTCCAGAACGCTACAGTTTTTGCCTGCCTGTCTGATGGTACAAATTCAGGGAATTAAGTTAATTTATTAACCCAAAACGTGCTTTTACTTCAATTTTTACTTCAATACTACCAGAGTGGTGGCCTAGAAGTATCGCATCTGCCCCACAACTGGGAGGTCGGGGTTCAAGTCCCGGCCGGGTCATGCCAAAGACCATAAAAATGGAACTTCCTGCCATCCAGCTTGGTGCTCAGCAAAAATGGAATGGAGGAGGAAAATGTGGGTGGCAGTGGCTCAGGAGGTAGAGTGGGTCGTCCAATAACAGGAGGGTTGGTGGTTCGAATCCCCCTCTCCCTAGCCATCTTGCCATTGTGTCCCTGGGCAAGACACTTTACCCACCTTGTGTCCATGACAACGGAGTGAATGAATAATGGACTAAATTTGGTACAAAAATTTTAATCATAAATTTGTGAGTTTTTTCTTGTAAATTTGTAACTTTTTCTCATAAACATTCAATTTATTTACTCATATATTTGCTACTTTTTTGTTAATTTGCAACTTTTTCTCAGTTTTTCCTCATAAATTTGTGACTTTTTTGTAAATTTGCTAATTTTTTTTCTTGTAAATTTGCAACTTTTTTCTCCTAAGTTTTCACTTTTTTCTCATAAATTTTAGATTTTTTTTTCTCATAAATTTGTGACTTTTTTTCTTGTATTTTTTGGTGCCAGTGTTACTGAGACCTGCTCGCCTGCATTAAACCCATGTGGGGCCCAGATGGGTTTAATGCAGGTAAGCAGATTACCTGCTTAGCTGTGCCACACGTAAAGTCCATGTGGGCAAACACAGATGGGGGCAACATGGAACCTGTAGACAAACCCACATGAGAGACAGCCCAGATTTAACCTATAGCGAGGCCCACATGGGCATGCTGGCTGGGTGAGGTCTGAAAAGTGGTATGGTCCATCTGTAGTTTTGTTTTTAACTGGTCACCTATCCCATTAAAGCATTTTGAACAGTTAATGTTCACTAAACATTTGCAAGTCATTTGCTCTGTATAACTTTTGTATAAGGATAATACAGATAAAGCAAGTGAATCTGTCACAAAGCCAAGGCAGAACTCACTCTCCATGAAATTATGTCTGCAGTATAGGCGATAGGGGTGAACCTACCAAGAGAATTCACTGTAATGCTTTTCTAAAGTCTGAGAACAAAGAGTTGGAGGGTCCACTTCTATATGATCGTTTTCCATTTTGTATAGAAGGAGGTTTGGTTACAGGGTCAATCAGTGCCTCCCTCTGGGTGAAAAATGATATCTGCTGCACACACTAGACCAAACCAGTGATGAAAAACGTCCCAATAACTCAACATAATGCCTGCAAAGACAATAGTCTGAGGTAGGAAAAGATGGGCAGCTGCCTCATGTGATTTGGAACATGTGTGGTTCAATTTTTTTTTTTTTTCAAAGGACCAGGCTGTGGGGGCCAGGTGCAGCTTTTATGTACCCAGCAGGCTGATGCCTCTCTGGGGTAAAGCATTGTGACTCTAAGCCTTTTCCCTCTGGTGCCTCAGAGGATGGTAGGGATTTGCCTATCCATGCATGGTATCATTATCCTGTCCCCTCCATCTTCATCACAGGGACACATTAAAAAGTAGCAACAGCAGAGAAAAGGATATTGTCCAATGCGTGTATCTGGGGAAGATACTAAAAAAAATACATGTGAAGAAAGGTGATATACAGTATCTGCTATACTTACTTCACACCAAAGAGCAGATATTCAGGCAAAATATATCCAACTCATTTTACAGTCTAAAAAATGGATGGAGGCTTCAGAGATGATTTGCTTTATTGTGCTGCAACCAGTTTGTTGACACAGGACTAACAGAGGTTACATCTGTCTCAGTTTGAATAGGTAGCCTGCTGAAGAATTTACAAATTATAATGGACTTCAAATTATCTTCAGTGTTTTCTCGGAAGTGTTTCTTTTAAAGTTTAATGACGCTGAAGGGGACTCAGATTGTTTGCTGTTTTATTAGAATAAAAGAGAGGCTACATGTTCTTCTTGTACCCTGCAGCTATATTAATCATTCTTGATAAGAAACAACATACAAAATCTGAAAATGTTTTTGCTTCAGAAGTCAGTGCTACATCGTGGCAATAGCTTGAATCAGTTTTCTATATTCACTAAAATCCCACGATCACAGCCACACCAGCTGTCATGAGAGCTTGGCTCCATACTGCAACTAACTGGTCATGAGGCACGAGTTTTGAATCAGACCCTTGACCAACTCCACAATGGACCTGGGTTGGATTATCACGAAGGAATCTGTATTCAGTCAGGAGCTGGTCCAGATTTTTAAATGGATCCTTGCCAGTACAGTATTAGCCTTTTGCACCAAAGGGCACCCAAATCAGTTTTAGAACTTTTTTAAAATCATTGGGTGTGATAAATTACAGGTTCTTGGTTTTAATGGATTTAAGTAAACATAAACCCATTTTATAGACTTGAATTTGTCAAAAAAAAAATAATGCTATCAATACTGGAGGAACAAAATACTTCTTTTTCCATCGATAAGTGCAAGATCATCAATAAAACTTAAGGAAATCAAAGCTTGGATGACTTGTAATTTCCTGCTATTAAATTCAGATAAGACTGAAGTCATTCTTGTTGGTCCAAAAAACCTTAGAAATACCTTTCCAAATCAAACTTTCAGTTTGGATGCGGTTACTCTTTCTCTTAATAGCTCTGTGAGGAACCTTGGAATTATTTTTGATCAAGATCTGTCTTTCAATTCACATATTAAATTTGTTTCTAAGACTGCCTTCTATCATTTGCATAATATTGCCAAGGTTAGGAGCATCTTGTCTCAGAGTGATGCTGAGAAACTGATCCACGCTTTTGTTAGCTCGAGATTAGATTATTGTAATTCTTTATTATCAGGTTGTTCTAAAACATCTTTAAAAAGTCTTCAGCTGATCCAAAATGCTGCAGCAAGAGTTTTAACAGGTACTAGAAAGAGAGATCATATCTCTCCGGCTCTGGCCTCCCTTCATTGGCTTCCCATAGAGTTTAGAATTAAGTTTAAAATCCTTCTTCTTACTTACAAAGCTCTAAACAATCAGGCCCCTTTTTATTTAAAAGATCTGATACTACCGTATTATCCTAACAGAGCACTGCGCTCCCAAAATGCAGGATTACTTGTAATACCCATAATCTCCAAAAGTACAATGGGAGGCAGAGCCTTCAGTTATCAAGCTCCTCTCCTGTGGAACCAGCTGCCAAGCTGGATTCGGGAGTCAGACTCGATCTCTGTTTTTAAGAATAGGGTTAAAACCTTCCTTTTTGATATAGCCTACAATTAGGGAGGGATCATGTGTTTCTGAACCCTCCCTTAGTTATGCTGCTAATAGGTTTAGTTAGCCGGGGGACCTCCAATAATGCACTGGGCCTCACTCCTTTCTTCACCCTCAATGAAATATTTTTTTTTTGCTGGTCATTAACATCTGTTTGTTCTCTCCCATAGATTGAGTCCCCATCATGCTGTTTGCTCTCTACATGTCTGTTCTTTTCATCTTCTCTATCCCCTCACCCCCCAGCCAGTCGCAGCAGATGATTGCTCCTCCCTGAGCCTGGATCTGCTGGAGGTTTCTTCCTGTTAAAAGGTAGTATTTCCTCTCCACCGTCGCCAAGCGCTTGCTCACAGGGGATCGCCTGATTGCTGGGGTCTTTCTGCAACTGTGGGGGTTCCCCTTACAGTTGAAAGTGCTATGAGATGACTGTTGTTGCGAAATGGCGCTATATAAATAAAGTTGAATTGAATTGAATTGAATTAAAACAGATTTTATTCTGTACAATTAACTGTACATTCTCTATGCAATTAATCTAATTTTGTGTAATCCCTTCTAATGTCATGATCTGGGCATGCTCTAAGTTTATTTTTTGAGGTCATTGTGTTTTCTCTGTCACTGTCACTGTTATTATTTCCATTATTGCCTTTGTGTTCCTTTGAAATTGTCCTTTGTGCTCCCTGGTCCCCAGTCTGCCGTGTCATCCCCATTGTCCCTGTTGTTGTTGTTCTCTGTGTCCCCCTAGTTTCTTGTGCAAGTCTCATGTGTGTCCCCTGTAATTGTTTAACTATTGTTGTCAGTCCCTCGTGTGTTTCTGTACCCATAGCCACTTTCCCTCACGTGTGTTATGGTTTACCCCGATTGTCTCCCGGCTGTCTTGTATCCATTTAAAGGCCCTTTTCCACTAGTACCTACTCAGCCCTACTCGCCTTGACTCTACTCGTTTGTAGGGTTTTTCATTAATACCTGGTACCAGGTACTTTTTTGGGACCTACTTCAGTGAGGTTTCAACCGTGCTGAGTCAAGCTGAAAATGTGACATCAACAGATGGCAGGCCATTGATTGGCCAGGGCATAATGTCAGTGGATGAGAGCGACGTCTTCACAAGATTCAAAACTGCCATTTGTAAATTTGGCCGTGAGTTTTTATTATTTCGGTGATAATCAACGAAGTAAATGGCTACACACAAATCAACGCCATCACAAAACACTCACCATCTTCCCCGTGAACAGCCTTCAGCTCGGAGACCCCCTGGTATTTCATTTCGGAATGCTCCGCCGGCGCAGGGCCTGAAAAGTTCATAGGCTGAAAAGTTCATATAGTGGTCAAATTTGACCGATTCCTGTCAGTGCACACAGTTCTTCCATCGGTGTTACAGCACTTGGATCCTTGTGCTTAAAAAATAGACTACATTTGGTCAAATTTGACAACTATGAACTTTTCAGTCCCGTCAGCCCTGCTGTGGCGGAGCGACCTAAAATGAAAAAGTATAACGGGCTGCCTTCCTGTAATGAACCCACCCACTTGAAGTGGTACTCAGTTGTAATGGAAACCCAACCACACCGTGTCGAGCTGAGTAGAGTCAAGGCGAGTCGGGCTGAGTAGGTGCTAGTGGAAAAAGGGGCTTTATTGTGAGTTCCCCTATTTATGTCAGTTTGTGCTTGTGCTCTGTCTGGTGTCATAGTCATTTGTCCTTGTCGTTGATCCTGCCTAGTCTCCAGTCATTTTGCTCCTGTGATTTAGTTTTGTTTGCAAGCCCTGAGCTGTCGTTTGTTTTCCTCAATTTTATGTTAATAAATTTCATTGCACCATCGTTCTGCCTGCTACCTTGGGTCCTACTTTAAAAACCTCATCTGCCTCCCAAAGCAGATTACATGACAGTATGACACCACCAAAAAAGGACTCAGCAGGCAGCAAATGGTACCGCATGAGCATGGGGTGGGAGCTTTGCTGTGAGTCGATCGAGATCGACCAGCTGATTTTTCAGGCTCGCTCCACTCTCACCCCACGGTCAGCTCTATGGTACCTGGAGCTCGCAGAGGCAGCTGTCCACCATCATCTGTGGCTCACGGAGCATGCTGAGGGGGTGGAGCAGATCACCACGGTGGCCTACTTACAACGCCAGTTCTGCGGGACTGCAGGGAGTTCGCCGAAGTGGCCGAAGCCTGTGGCAATGAGGAAGCATCCCCTGGCTCTAGCACCCACTTCTCCTCGCCATGCACCAGCTCCAGTCCACATCTCTCCAGCTCCACAGCCACTCCACAGGGTGGAGGAGAGCTCCCCGGAGTCCCTGAAGCCTGTGCCGACGAATCAGCGCCCCCTGGCTCTGGCACTTTTCACCTCAATGGCAGCTCCCACAGAGACTGCAACACCAGTTCCCAGACCTCCAGTGCTGGTGCCTCATCACCCTCTCCCTCCAGTACCGGCTGTCACGACTGTCTCATCCGCTGCTGTGATCCGGACTGTCTCATCCGCTGCTGTACCCCTGATTGCCTCACTCGCTGCTCTTCCAGTGTCTCCAGAGGAGGGGGTCATCCCAGCAGCATCTCCAGAGGCAGGGGTCATTCCAGCAGCAGAGCCACCGGGATCCTCATCAGCAGATGTAATTGTGAGTTCCCCTATTGATGTCAGTTTGTGCTTGTGCTCTGTCTGGTGTCATATGATTTAGTTTTGTTTCCAGCCCCTGAGCTGTCATTGGTTTTCTTCTGTTTTCTATTAATAAATTTCATTGCACCATTGTTCTGCCTGTTATCTTTGTCCTACTTTAAAAACCTCATCTGCCTCCCAAAGCAGATTTCATGACACCTGACTGGTCCAGTAGCATGTTTGAAACAGGATGAGATTGTATTCAGAATTAAAGACACACTGGTGGACATAAATGCCCTTAAAATCAAATCTACATTGTCTAAAATAGTATCTTATGCCCCACCCCACCCCCCAAAAAACCTTTCATTGTCTTGCAGATGCTTGTAAAAATCTTCTCCCTTTTCCTCCTCCTTCAAATGCCAGGATCTAATTAGGCCCACCCATGTACCACCCACCAGAACACAGAAGTCTGCAAGCTGGGAAATTTGAACAGCCAATGCTTAGTCCTGATTGATTCATCTGTTATAGTGACATCATAAAAACACTCCATCTAAGTTTGCCTTTTTCCAAGGGGAGGAGCTTAACTGAACTTTAAGAGCAGAAAAACACAGACATGACACATAAGAGTGATTTCTCTCTCGATACAGTATGTCTTGTAAGTCATTCATTCATTCATTCATTCATTCATCTTCTTCCGCTTAATCCTTTTTGGGTCGCGGGGGGGCTGGAGCCTATCCCAGCATCTTTGGGCGAGAGGCAGGGTACACCCTGGACAGATCGTCAGTCCATCACAGGGCCAACACAGAGAGACAGACAACCATTCACTCTCACAGTCATACCTAAGGACAATTTAGAATCCCCAGTTTTGATGCCAATTAACCTAACTTGCATGTTTTTGGCATGTGGGAGGAAACCGGAGAAATCCCGGAGTAAACCCACGCAGACACGGGGAGAACATGCAAACTCCACACAGATCACTATTTGTCGGGGGCTGGGATCGAACCCAGGATCCCCCGGCCAAGGGTGAGTTGCTGTGCTGCCGCAGTGCTAACCACTCCACCACCGCGCTAAAAAAAACATGTTGCAGACATGTTGACAAGAAGAAAAAAAACTAGTGTGTCACTTTTAGGTCTACATGTGAGTCAATGGACCAGAAGCAACTGCACCAGATTTGCATACCAAAATCATTGGAGTGGACATGGAAGGGGGCGGGGGGTTGCTGCTGTCCATGAAGACATCAAAACCCACTGACCTAGCAAATATCACATGCACATGTGTACAACAACACACACACACACACACACACATACACATTGAAATGCATAGACAAAGCAACCAGGGCTATTAAATTCTCATTACCATGACTTCCCAGGACTGAGTGACCCTCTGCCATGAATTGTGGGATAGATCTTGTTCCCCAGGAGTCAGGAGCAGAACTCTGCTTACTCATCTGACCTCAACTCTCTCTGTCTCCTTGATGTCTCTTTCTCCCCTTACTGTTAGACTGCATGTGTGTGTCGGAAGGGTGTTGAGGACAGGTCATCAGTAGGTCTCATGGTACTCAGAGAAAACAATAACATTACTGGAGAGCTCAGAGCACAACAACTTCCCAGCTGTGGGGCGGATGCTCTGCCACGAGGCCACTACCCCAGTCTTTCGCTAAGATGAATACATCTAACAGAAAAACCTTCACAAACTGGCAGTAAACTCATAAATTTATAAATAAAAAGTTGCAAATCTCCCCCCAAAAATGTTGCAAAGATACGTGAAGCAAGTCACAAATTAACCACTAAAAATTCAATATTTTCAAGTAAAACATAAGAAATCTGTAAGAAATAAGTCACAAATTCATGAGGAAAAAGCATCACACAGAGAAGAAAATTGCAAATCTGAGAAAAAGACAGTTTACAAGAAAATAATACAAATTTATGAGAAACTTGCAATTTAGCGAGAAAGGTTATACCCCCTTTACACAGGGGTAGAAATCACTGAGAGATCACTCCATCCATCCATCCATCTTCTACCGCTTTTCCGGAGGTCCGGGTTGCGGAGGCAGCAGTTCAAGCAGAGAAGCCCAGACTTCCCTCTCCCCAGCCACCTGCTCCAGCTCTTCAGAGAGGATACCGAGGCGTTCCCAGACCAACTGGGAGACATAGTCTCTCCATCGCGTCCTGGGTCTGCCCCGGGGTCTCCTCCCAGTGGGACATGCCTGAAACACCTCAAGTGGGAGGCGTCCAGGAGGCATCCTAATCAGATGTCCATACCACCTCAATTGATTCCTTTCAATGTGGAGGAGCAGTGGTTCTACTCTGAGCCTCTCCCGGATGACTGAGCTCCTCACCCTATCTCTGAGGGTGAGTCCAGCAATCCTACGGAGAAAGCTCATTTCAGCCGCTTGTATCCGCGATCTCGTTCTTTCGGTCATTATCCAAAGCTTGTGAACATAGGTGAGAGTAGGAACATAGATTGACTGGTAAATCGACAGCTTTGCCTTAGAACTAAGCTCCCTCTTCACCACAACAGACCGGTACAATGTCCGCATCACTGCAGAGGCTGCTCCGATCCGTCTGTCAATCTCTTGTCAATCTCGTTGATCCCAAGCTTTCTAAACTGGCTTTTGGTATGTGGAGAGATCACTCAGTGATGACAAAATGGCCGGATCTCCATTCATTGATTTCTCAGAAATCACCAAGATCTCTCAGTGTTCTTGGCATTCATTAAAAGATCACTGAGAGATCATTGGGAGACTGATGAGCTCATTAAGCACTCCTTGAGCTCTTCCTGACCGCTCAACAATGGCGTCAGTCTCCCAATGATCTCTCAGGGATCTTTCGTTGATCTCTGAGTGATCTTTCGATAATCTTGCATCAATCTTTCAATAAATTCAATTCAATTCAATTCAATTCAACTTTATTTATATAGCGCCATTTCACAACAACAGTCATCTCATAGCACTATCAACTGTAGGGAGGACCCCCACAGTTGCAGAAAGACCCCAGCAATCAGGCGATCCCCTGTGAGCAAGCACTTGGCGACGGTGGAGAGGAAAAACTCCCTTTTAACAGGAAGAAACCTCCAGCAGAACCAGGCTCAGGGAGGGGCAGTCATCTGCTGCGACTGGCTGGGGGGTGAGGGGATAGAGAAGAAGAAAAGAACAGACATGTAGAGAGCAAACAGCACGATGGGGACTCAATCTATGGGAGAGAACAAACAAATGTTAATGACCAGCAAAAAAAAAATATTTCATAGAGAGTGAGGAAAGGAGTGAGGCCCAGTGCATTACTGGAGGTCCCCCGGCTGACTAAACCTATTAGCAGCATAACTAAGGGAGGGTTCAGAAAACACATGATCCCTCCCTAATTGTAGGCTATATCAAAAAGGTAGGTTTTAGCCCTATTCTTAAAAACAGAGATCGAGTCTGACTCCCGAATCCAGATTGGCAGCTGATTCCACAGGAGAGGAGCTTGATAACTGAAGGCTCTGCCTCCCATTGTACTTTTGGAGATTCTAGGTATTACAAGTAAACCTGCATTTTGGGAGCGTAGTGCTCTGTTAGGATGATACGGTAGTATCAGATCTTTTAAATAAAAAGGAGCCTGATTGTTTAGAGCTTTGTAAGTAAGAAGAAGGATTTTAAACTTAATTCTAAACTCTATGGGAAGCCAATGAAGGGAGGCCAGAACCGGAGAGATATGATCTCTCTTTCTAGTACCTGTTAAAACTCTTGCTGCAGCATTTTGGATCAGCTGAAGACTTTTTAAAGATGTTTTAGGACAACCTGATAATAAAGAATTACAATAATCTAATCTCGAGCTAACAAAAGCGTGGATCAGCTTCTCAGCATCACTCTGAGACAAGATGCTCCTAATCTTGGCAATATTACGCAAATGATAGAAGGCAGTCTTAGAAACAAATTTAATATGTGAATTGAAGGACAAATCCTGATCAAAAATAACTCCAAGGTTCCTCACAGAGCTATTAAGAGAAAGAGTAACTGCATCCAAACTGAAAGTTTGATTTGGAAAGGAATTTCTAAGGTTTTTTGGACCAACAAGAATGACTTCAGTCTTATCTGAATTTAATAGCAGGAAATTACAAGTCATCCAAACTTTGATTTCCTTAAGACAGGCTTCTAACTTGGCTAATTGATTAGTATCATCTGGCTTCATTGACAGGTATAATTGTGTGTCATCTGCATAACAGTGAAAATGTATACAGTGCTTTCTAATAATGTTGCCTAACGGAAGCATATATAAACTAAAAAGAGTAGGGCCAAGCACAGATCCCTGTGGAACTCCATGACTAAGCTTTGAGCTGAGAGAAAACTCATCATTTACATGAACAAACTGGAACCTATCAGATAAATAAGATCTAAACCACTGCAACGAAGTTCCATTAAGTCCAACATAGTGTTCTAATCTATCAAGTAGAATATTATGATCAATAGTATCAAAAGCTGCACTAAGATCTAAAAGGACAAGTACAGAAACTAGTCCATTATCAGATGCAATGAGGAGGTCGTTAGTGACCTTCGCTAAGGCTGTTTCAGTGCTATGATGGATTCTAAACCCAGATTGAAACTCCTCAAATAAACCATTTCCCTGCAGGTGGTCAAATAATTGCGTAGCAACAACTCTTTCTAAGATTTTTGAAATGAAAGGGAGATTAGAGATTGGTCTATAGTTAGCTAAAGCTCCTGGATCTAGCGTTGGCTTTTTGAGTAAGGGTTTAATTACAGCCGTTTTAAAAGCCTGCGGTACATGGCCTGAAGTTAATGAAGAATTGATTATATGAAGAATAAAGCTACCAATAAGTGGGAAGACTTCTTTAAATAACCTGGTAGGAATAGGGTCTAAAAGACAAGTTGAAGGTTTGGATGAGGAAACTATTTTGTCTAACTCACAAAGGTCGATTGGAGTAAACTCATCAAGACAGACATCAATAGAAGGAGTTGTAGTAGTTACAGTATTTAAGTTAACTGTGGGAAGAATCTGATTGATTTTATCTCTGATGGATGAAATTTTATTATTGAAAAAGTTCATAAAGTCCTGACTAGTAAGTTCTAAGGGGATGCTAGGATTGACAGAGTCCTGACTCTTTGTCAACCTGGCTACAGTACTGAAAAGAAACCTGGGATTATTCTTGTTCTCTTCTATTAATGCAGAGTAATAACTCGTTCTAGCTTTTCTAAGAGATTTTTTATAAATTAAAAGATGATTTCTCCAAGCTAAATAGATTTCATCTAAATTAGTAGAGCGCCATTTTCTTTCTAATTGACGAGTCTTCTGTTTTAAGCTACGAGTTTCTGTGTTGAACCAAGGAGTTAAAAATCTCTGATTAGACTTTTTCTTTTTTAAGGGGGCCACCAAGTCTAGAGCCTGATGCAGAGAAGCTGAAACACTATCCACCATGTTATCAATTACAGAAGGAGCAAGCTGTCTATAGCTTATTTCCGTTGTGTTGACACATGGCATAGAGGAAACAATCTGCATAAATTTGGAAACAGCATCATCTGAGAGGCATCTACTGTGATAATATTTTTCTTTAGGAGCCAAATAGTCAGAAATAGTAAAATCAAAGGTTAACAGACAATGGTCTGACAGTACAGGGTTATGAGGAGACACTACCAGATTTTCTATTTCTATGCCATATGTCAGAACAAGGTCCAATGTATGGTGGAGGTAATGAGTAGAATTTCCTACTTTCTGAGAAAACCCAATCGAGTCTAATATTGAATTAAAAGCCACATTAAGGCAGTCACTATCTACATCCACATGTATATTAAAGTCCCCTACTATAATTATTCTATCAGATTTCAGCACTAAATCAGCTAAGAAATCAGGAAATTCGGATAAAAATTCTGAATAGGTTGATGGGGGACGATAAACTATGGCAAATAAAATTGGGTTTAACCTGGAATTGCTAAAGTGCCCAATACTGAGGACCAGGCCCTCAAAGGAATTATAACATGTTTTTTGCTTTACATTAACTAATAATTTGGAATGGTAAATTGATGCTACTCCTCCTCCACGACCAGAACTTCTGGGATTTTGACAGTTTAAATAACCAGAGGGAGTTGATTCATTTAAACCAACATAATCCTCTTGTCCTAACCAAGTCTCTGTAAGGGAAATTAAATCAATCTGATGATCAATTAACAGATCATGGACTAACAGAGACTTGGGAGTTTGAGACCTAATATTTAATAAACCACATTTAATTTGCAAATGTAATTTAATTAAATGCAAATGTTTCTACCTCGAGGACAGAGATGGCTGAGAGCGTTTAATGAAAGACCAATAGAGTTCATTGAAAAACTGCTGAGAGATCACTGGAAAATCATTGAGATTGTTGAGTGCTCCTTGAGAGTTCAGTGAGAGTTTGTTGAGCGCTCACTTTCCTTTGGTGATCATTGAGAGATTGTTTTGGACTGAGTCAAAACAATCTCTCAACTAAACAATCTCTCAACTGTTGTGACTGTGGAGATCACTGGAAGGTCATTGAGAAATCACTGTGAGATCTTGGCGATCACTGAGAGATCATTGAAAGATCATTCAGAGCTCAGGCCATTTTTTCATAATTCAGTGATCTCTCAACAATCTCCACCCTATGTAAAGGGAGTAGACGAGTACGAGAAGCCTAATATACATATGTATATACAGTATATATACAGTGGGACAAAAAAGTATTTAGTCAGCCACCAATTGTGCAAGTTCTCCCACTTAAAGGATGAGCGAGGTCTCCAATAGGTATACCTCAACTATGAGAGACAAAATGAGAAAAAAAAAATCCAGAAAATCACATTGGAGGATTTTTATTGAATTAATTGGTAAATTCCTCGGTAAAATAAGTATTTGGTCAATAACAAAAGTTCATCTCAGTACTTTGTTATATACCCTTTGTTGGCAATGACAGAGGTCAAATGCTTTCTGTAAGTCTTCACAAGGTTTTCACACACTGTTGCTGGTATTTTGGCCCATTCCTCCATGCACATCTCCTCTAGAGCAGTGATGTTTTGGGGCTGTCACTGGGCAACACAGACTTTCAACTCCCTCCAAAGATTTTCTATGGGGTTGAGATCTGGAGACTGGCTAGGCCACTCCAGGACCTTGAAATGCTTCTTACGAAGCCACTCCTTCATTGCCCGGGCGGTGTGTTTGGGATCATTGTCATGCTGAAAGACCCAGCCACGTTTCATCTTCAATGCCCTTGCTGATGGAAGGAGATTTTCACTCAAAATCTCACGATACATGGCCCCATTCATTCTTTCCTTTACACGGATCAGTCCTGGTCCCTTTGCAGAAAAACAGCCCCAAAGCATGATGCTTCCACCCCCAAGCTTCACAGTAGGTATGGTGTTCTTTCTCCTCCAAACACGACAAGTTGAGTTTTTACCAAAAAGTTCTATTCTGGTTTCATCTGACCATATGACATTCTCCCAATCCTCTTCTGGATCATCCAAATGCTCTCTAGCAAACTTCAGATGGGCCTGGACATGTACTGGCTTAAGCAGGGGGACACGTCTGGCACTGCAGGATTTGAGTCCCTGGCGGCGTAGTGTGTTACTGATGGTAGCCTTTGTTACTTTGGTCCCAGCTCTCTGCAGGTCATTCACTAGGTCCCCTGGTGTGGTTCTGGGATTTTTGCTCACCGTTCTCGTGATCATTTTGACTCCACGGGGTGAGATCTTGCGTGGAGCCCCAGATCGAGGGAGATTATCAGTGGTCTTGTATGTCTTCCATTTTCTAATAATTGCTCCCACAGTTGATTTCTTCACACCAAGCTGCTTGCCTATTGCAGATTCAGTCTTCCCAGCCTGGTGCAGGTCTACAATTTTGTTTCTGGTGTCCTTTGACAGCTCTTTGGTCTTGGCCATAGTGGAGTTTGGAGTCTGACTGTTTGAGGTTGTGGACAGGTGTCTTTTATACTGATAACGAGTTCAAACAGGTGCCATTAATACAGGTAATGAGTGGAGGACAGAGGAACCTCTTAAAGAAGAAGTTACAGGTCTGTGAGAGCCAGAAATCTTGCTTGTTTGTAGGTGGCCAAATACTTATTTTACCGAGGAATTTACCAATTAATTCATTAAAAATCCTTCAGTGTGATTTTCTGGATTTTTTTTTCTCATTTTGTCTCTCATAGTTGAGGTATACCTATGATGAAAATTGGAGACCTCTCTCATCTTTTAAGTGGGAGAACTTGCACAATTGGTGGCTGACTAAATACTTTTTTGCCCCACTGTATATATACACACACACACACACACACACACACACACACACACACACACACACACACAAAGAGTTGAAACCAGAAATTTACATTCACTGTATAAAAAGACATTGATGTCTCACTGACATCAAATCAGACTAATCACACATTTCCTTAGTATTTGGTAGCATTGCCTTTAAACTGTATGACTTGGGTCAAACATTTTGGATATCCTTCCACAAGCTTCTCACAGTCATTTGCTGGAATTCTGGCCCATTCTTCCTGACAGAACTGAGTCAGGCTTGTAGGCCACCTTGCTTGCACACATCTTTTCAGCTCTGCTCACAAATTTTCTACGGAATTGAGATAAGGGCTTAGTGATGGCCATGCCAAAACACTGACTTTGTAGCCCTTAAGCCACTTTGTAACTAATTTGGCGGTATGCTTAGGGTCATTGCCATTCGGAAGACCCATTTGTGCCCAAACTGTAACTTCCTGGCTGATGTCTTGAGATGTTGGTTCAATATTTCCACATAATGTTCTTTCTTCATGATACCAACTATTTTGTGAAGTGCACCAGTCCCTCCAGCAGCAAAGCACCTCTACAAAATGATTCTGCCACCCCCATACTTCACATTTGGGATCGTGTTCTCAAGCTTGCAAGCTTCCCCCTTTTTCCTCCAAATGTAATAATGGTCATTATGGCCAAACAATTTAATATGAGTTTCATCAGACCACAGGGCATGTCACCAGAAATTAAAGTATTTGTCCTTGTGTGCATTTGAAAACTGTAATCTGGATTTTTTTATGTTGCTTTTGGAGTAATGGCTTCTTCCTCGCTGTGTGGCCTTTCAGCCCATGTCCATACAGGACTCGTTGGTCACCAGGTTTGTCTACATCTCAGGAGGAATTTTGGTCCACTCCTCTTTACAGATGCTCCCCACATCCTGAAGGTTTTGAGGCTGTCGCTTGGCAACTCAAAGTTTCAGCTCCCTCTACAGATTTTGTATGAGATTAAGGTCTGGAGACTACTGCAGCTAGGCCACTGCAGGACCTTAATATGGTTCTTCTTGAGCCACTCCTTTGTTGCCTTTGCTGTACGTATGCTTTGGGTCATTGTCATACTGGAAGACCCATCCAGGTTCTCATCCAAGATTCTACGTTACATGGCCCTGTTCATCAGCCCCTCAATGTGGTGATGTCTTCCTGTACACTTAGCAGAGAAACAGCCCACAAGCAGAATGTTTCCACCTCCATGTTTGGCAATGGGGATGGTGTTTTTGGGGTCATACTCGGCTTTTCTCTGCCCCCAAACACGCTGAGTCAAGTTGATGCCCAAGAGCTCAATTCTGGTCTCATCTGACCACACCCCATTTTCCCAAGCCTTCTCTGAATCATTCAGGTGTTTATTGTCAAATTTCAGATGAGCCTCTACATGTACCTTCTTGAGCAGGGGGACCTTGCGAGGACTGCAGGATCTCAGTCCATTATGGCGAAGTGTTGTTACCAATGGTTTTCTTGGTGATTGTGGTCCCAGCTCCCTTGAGATCATTAACAAGCTCCTCCTGTGCTGTGTAATTCTGGACTGATCCCTCACCTTTCTCACAATTATCCTAACCCCACGAGGTGCAATCTTGTATGGAGCTCCAGAGCAAGGGTGATTGACTGTTATCTTATATATATTTCTTCCAGTTTCGAATTATCGCACCAACAGTGGTCTCTTTCTCACCAAGCTTCTTGCTGGTGGTCTTGTAGCCCATTCCAGCCTTGTGCTAGTCTACAATCTTATCTCTGTGACAGGAATCTTTTATACACATAATGAATTGAGATTAGGAGCACTTTCCTAAAGGGACAGGACTAATTTATGTGCCTCATGGATACATAACCGGTCTGTGTTGGTCAGAATTCTTGCTGGTCCCTCAGCAATCTCTCCTGGTCTCCAGTGATCTCAAGGATCTTTCAAAGATCTCTATAGCTCACCATGAAAATCGTACAGTGATGTCCCAAACATTTACACAGAAATGGCTTTTTTGAGGTTTTAGGAGAACGTTGAGAGATCGGGTCAATTTTTGATCTTTCAGTGGTCACCCAGAAACTTTGTCTATGTAAAGGGGCCTTTACAAATTTGAGAAGAGCATGGGACTGGGCAAGCTGATTTGGATACTGTTTCCCCAGGAATGACTTCCTGAGACCAGATTTGCTATTCATATCTAGAAGCACCAAGTCAATTGTCCTTATAGAGTTGACAGTCCCATGGGAGGAGAGAATGGAAGCAGCACATTTCGAGAAGGAGAAATAGGGTTGCCATCCATCCATCCAACCATTTTAGCCAGGACATCCTGTTTATTGGGCTAAATATGTTTGTCCCAAGTGGGATGTGTGTTGTCCCGTTTATTCAAGGCCGTGTTAATGAACAAGCTAGGCAGGGCTGAAGCCTAGGGGCCTACGAAGATCAGGGCCTATTATGAGCTAATGAAAAAGATCACATTGTTGTTAATTGGTCAGATTCTATGTCCATCACTTGATATTCAGGTGTGGCTGCTGATTGGTCTAATTTACAAGTGCCCCACGTGTGTACCACGTAACAATTGACATAAGTCCAGACCCAAGGAACACGCACACACAAGGCTTGAGCAAGTTTTCAGTGATTTTATTGAACAATAATAGTGTATGAGTGCATGAGAGCGAGGTGTGATGTAGCGCTGGAGAACGGGGTGTGCCGAGGGCAGAGAGGAGCGCCGTACAGTCAGGCAACCTTGCAGGTGGGAGAGGTGGCTGGCGTTGGATGACGTTGCAGGCCCTCTGCCTGGAAGACAGCATCCAGCTGTGCGCTCGGCGTGGTGAGGAGAGTGGTGGCTGGGACGAGGGAGCGATGTCCGCCACCAGAGGATCCACCTGTGCACAGGGGAGAGACTGGAGAGAAGGTGAGTGGTATTATCTTACGTGCCAGGGTGGTTGGTATCAGAAGAGTGCAGGCCGTAGATGAATAGGCGAGCTCTGGAGAGAACAGCATGGATGAGCAGACGGCTCCAGACCGAGGCTCAGGGTGAAACGGGCTTTATAACCTGAGCTTGATGAGGCGCAGGTGCGCGCACAGTTGAGACGGGAGACAGGCGAGAGTGAGTTGTGACAACAATAGCCTATCAGAGGAATTGTTTTGACATGTGACTATGCAAGCACCAGTGAGAGGTAAGAAGTAATTAACTCAGTCAAAATGTCCGGAAAAAAGTTTGAAAGTGGCGCTCATAAAATTATTGAGAGGAAAAGAGCTTAGGGTAAACAAATTTCTCAAAAAATCCCAAAGCATAAAGGATTTTTTTGAGCATCGAGTAGAGGAGGCTGCTACTTCATGGAGGAGACAGGTGGACTATTAAAGCACTCACCTGGAGGAGAAGGGAGAAGAAAGGCCATGATTGCTTACATCGGACAGCGTGCGGGGGACAGTGGACTCCGAACTTGGTAAAAAGTAGACTGGATCAACCATGCATCCATAAAGCATGACAATATTCGTGAGCTGGACTTAAAGGACGTAATGAAGGATTTTTCTTTAAAGAAGGCCAGAAGGAACTTCTAAAATGGTAAGACATGCTATTTGCAGTGCTTTCCAGCCACCTGTGCAAGTTTTTCATTGCTGCTCACTGATGTAATTTTATGCCAAAGGTAGTATCTGTCATACTGTAAAAAGGGAAATCTCAGTAAGATAAAATATCCTAAATCAAAGCTTTATGCTTGTTTTTTCTCTCACAACATAATTTTGACAAGACAAGAATTTCTTTTTGTTGTGCCATTTTCTATAAGATTTTACTTGCTTTATGAAAGTTTTTACTTATTTTAAACAATTTAATTTTACTTTGTTGGCAGATATTTTTTCTAATTTTAACTGGAATTATCTATTGCCAGATTTTTTTTTTGTTTGTTTTTTCAAGTAAATTTATCTGCCAACAGAGCAAGAAAATTTGACTTATCAAATTATGTAAAATAAGTTCAAACTATCGGAAAGCATGTAAAATTTTCTTGCACATCAACTGCACACCAAGAATAAATATCTTGTCAGACAAAAAAACAAGTATAAACAGCTTTAATTTATTTCATTTTACTTTTATTTGACTTTTTGCAGTGTAGTTGTGTTTTATAGCTCAAAGTTGCATTATTTCTCAAAGAGAAATAAAAATGAGGCCATAGTGGCTCGGGAGGTAGAGCAGGTCGCCCACTAACTGTAGGGTTGGCAGTTCGAATCCTGTTCCTCCCACCTTGCTGCTGTGTCCTTGGGCAAGACACTTTACCCACCTTGCCTCCAGTGTGTTCATGGTTCATGATACTGATGTATGAATGTGAATAAATGTTTAGTGGCGGTCAGCGAGGCTGCTGGCATGGATTGACAGCCACGTTTCCATCAGTCTGCCCCAGGGCAGCTGTGGCTACAGAGGTAGCTTACCACTATCATTGTCTGTGGTGAATGAATAATGGACTCATTGTATGGGTGTCATGAAAAGTGCTATATAAATGCAATCCATATGAAAAACATAGCTATTACACACTTTGTAAAATGAGATTCTGTATTCTGTAAAATCTGAAATTTCTAGGTATACAGTGTGGTATTTTTTTCCTTGCAGTATTAAACATGACATTGAATATCAGTATTTTTAAAGATATTATAAAGGTAAAAAAAATCCCAGTATTATGACAACATTAAAAGGCTCAACAGAGTGGATGGCATTCATCTTTTTTTTGCTATGAGGTAGGATGCACAGGATACCCAAGCAAGTCAGTCTAGGTATTACCCTCAAAATGTGGAATGGCTCCTGAGGAGACAAGAAGTGCTTATAGCATCAACAGCAGAGTTTGGTTCCAGGTGGCTGTGGATCATGAGAGACAGAGAGTGGCTGACTCCAAAATGTGGCCCAGCAGGTGAAGTCTGAACAGCTGCCTTTGCTGCCACACTTAAGTGAAGTGTACAGGTCAGTTGTGAAACGCTGGTGACCTTGAGAAAACTGCTGAAGATGCTGGACCTTCTTTCGCCCAGCTTTTCTCTTGTGTCACTCACCAGTCCTGATTAAGTAAAGCAGCACAGCATCTAAGGCTGTTTAATCAAATTATGATAGAACAAACTGTTGTGAAGTGGGAAGGCAAATTTATGAGCAGTTTCAAATTTGAAGGGGGTGATTGACTGAAAAAGATAAGATAAGATAAGCCTTTATTAGTTCCACAATAGGGAAATTCCAGGATTGCAACAGCACAGGGATAGCAACACTCAGAGCAATAATTTAGAAGATAAGAAAATAAGAGCAGTGAATATACATATGTACACATAAATATATAAATACATATACACACAGTGCGGAGCATTGTAGCTAGATGGAATAAACAGCATAACTGTCTATTTAGTTACCCTACATGGTATGAATATGTACCCATACATATTGTCACCCTCCATAGCAACTGATACTGTCCTAGTTGTATACTGGAGGGGACAATTTGTGTAAGTCTGTTGCGTCTTTTGCATTCAATACTATTAGGTTGTCACGTTTTTTTTTGCTATCTCTGCGAGCAGCCCTGCTTAGGTTATACAGTCTGACAGCCGTAGGTAGGAAGGACCTGTGAAACCTCTCGGTCACGCACCTAGGATGATGTAGTCTACTGCTAAATCAGCTCCTCAGTGCATTCAGTATGTCCTGCATGGGGTGGGACTCGGACTCCAGCAGAGATGACAGTTTAGCCACCATCCTTCTCTCCCCTATCTCCTCCACTGGGTCAAGGCGTTGCCCCAGGACAGAGCTAGCTTTCTTGATCAGTTTGTTCAGTCTCTTCCTATCGGCTGCTGTAATGCCACTGCCCCAGCAGACCACTCCAAAAGTGATGGCTGATGCCACCACCGTGTCATAGAATGTCTTCAGCAGCGCCCCTTGTACACCAAAAGACCTGAGCCTCCTCAGTAGGAACAGCCTGCGCTGTCCCTTCTTGTAGAGTGCGTCGGTATTGTGTGACCAGTCTAGTTTATTGTTCAAATGAACATCCAGGTACTTGTAGGATGTCACCATCTCAATGTCTGTTCCCTGGATGTTTACTGGTGTTGTGAGGGGCTGTCCTTGACTGCGGCAATCCACCACCAGCTCCTTAGTTTTCCTCGCGTTGATCTGGAGGCAGTTCCGATGGCACCAGTCCACGAAGTCCTGGATAAGTCCTCTGTACTAAGCTTCATCTCCGTTGGAGATGAGGCCGATGATCGCAGAGTTTTCAGAGAACTTCTGCAGATGGCAGTGTGTTGTGTTGTGTGAGAAGTCCGCAGTATAAAGGGTGAACAGGAAGGGAGCCAAAACCGTTCCCTGGGGGGGCCCCGTGCTACTGATGATCGTGTCGGACACACAATCTCGGGTTCTCACAAACTGTGGCCGGTTAGTGAGGTAGTCCAGGATCCATGATGACAGGTGCTGGTCCACCCCTGCGCACAGCAGCTTGTCCTTCAGGATCATTGGTTGGATGGTGTTGAAAGCACTGGAGAAGTCAAAGAACATGATCATCACTGCGTTCCCGGGCTTCTCCAGGTGGGACAGGGAACGGTGAAGGAGGAAGATCACTGCATCCTCCACCCCAATGCCATACTGGTAGGTGAACTGGAGTCGATCCATCACTGGTCCCACCAGGGGGCGGAGGTGAGCAAGGAGCAGTCCTCCAGGGTCTTCATCATGTGAGATGTCAGGGCCACTGGTCTGTAGCTGTTCAGGTCTTTGGGGTGGGAAGTCTTTGGTATAGGTACCACACAAGATGTTTTCTACAACTGTGGTACCCTCCCCAGCTTCAGGCTCAGGTTGAAGATGTGCTCCACAATCCCACACAGCTTGTCTGCGCAGGACTTGAGGAGCTTTGCGCAGATGCCGTCCGGTCCCGAGGCCTTCCTCGCCTTGATCTTCCTCAGCTCCGTCCTCACCTGGGTCTTAGTGAGGGTCAGGTTGGGGGGCTGTGTGCTGGGAGTGGGGGGGTGTTGGCAGAGTGGGGTGTGGACAGCAGGTCTCGATGACTTTAGAGGCAGCAGTGGTTGGTGTGCAGTCGGGGGGGAGGGCGGTTGGTCAAACCTATTAAAAAACAGGTTTGTTCGCCCACTCCCTGCCCCCTGTGGCCTGGGAGAAGGTATTCTGGAGTCCAGAGATGGTTTTAAGGTTTCTCCAGACCCCACCGATGTCACTCTGTTGCAGCTTGTCCTCTATCTTCTTCCTGAAGCTGTCCTTGCCTTCTCTGATCTTCCTCCTCAGCTCCCTCTGTACGGACTTCAGCATCTCCCTGTTCCCCGACCTGAAGATCCTCTTCTTCTCTCTCAGAAGTGTTTTAATCTCAGGGTTGATCCAGGGTTTGTTGTTCGAGCAACACCATATGGTCTTGGTGGGTACGGTGTTGCCCACACAGAAGTTGATGTAGTCCGTGATGGTGTGAGTGAGGCCGTCGATGTCCTCACCATGTGGATCACAGAGCTGCTCCCAGGCAGTGGTTTCAAAACAGTCCTTTAGAGCGTCCATTGCCTCCTCAGACCATAACTTCACCGTGCGCATAACCGGAGGTTGTCTGTGTACTAGGGGTTTGTACACCGGCAGGAGATGAACCAAGTTGTGATCCGATCTCCTGAGTGGGGGGAGTGGTGATGAGATGTACGCCTCCTTAGTGTTTGCATAGAATAAGTCCAGTGTTTTATTGTCTCTAGTGTGGCATGTGACATACTGGGTGAACGTGGGCAGAATGGGGGACAGTGAAATATGGTTGAAATCACCTGAGATGAGGAGAAGAGCATCTGGGTGTTCTGTCAGCAGCCTTCCAGTTACAGAGTGAATGGCATCACGCGCTGTCCCCGCATTCGCCGTCGGATTTGCATAAAAAACAATGTAGATCACGTGTGAGTATTCCCTCGGGAGATATGAAGGCCACATGCTAACAGCTAGCAACTCAGTGTCTTTGTTGCAGTGTTGTTGTTTAACCATGATATGTCCCGGTCTGCACCAGCTGTTACTGACATACATTATCACTAATCCGCCCCTTGCCTTCCCACTGTCTGGTGTCCGGTCTACCCGTATTGCGTTGAAACCCTCCAGTTCGATGTTAGCATCTGTTGCTAGTTCTGTTAGCCACGTCTCAGTAAACAACATCATGCTAATCTCGCTGAACACGCTCTCGTAGCGGAAGATAGTCGCTAGCTCGTCAGTCATATTGAGTAGCGATCCTACATTCCCCATAATAATGGATGGAAGGACGGGTCTGTACCTTATATTTCTCGCCCGCCATCTTGCTCCAGCACGGCATCCACATCGTTTCTGTCTTATTTCACCTGGTATGTCGAAGTCTTGCGCTAGCATCTTGGTCCGGTTAAGTGCTAACAACTGGTCTCTGCTGTAACGTATCCTGCTAAAAACAGTGGCTTTGTCTGCCTGCTCAGGAGACATTTCAGGTTCAGGTTCAGGTTCAGGTTACTTTATTTGTACCCGTAGGTAGATTTGGTAGGTAGATTTGGGCGACCCGTGTCCGTCTGTGATGGACAAGGTGTCGCCGGATCAGAAAGATTAGCAAAAATAGTGTGTTTGTAGGTTTTAGGCATCTGAAATGTGTCTATTGGTCACATAATTATTGAAAAAAATATCAAAACAGTCACTTCTCTTCAAAAACACCCAGCCTTCATGTCTTTTTTCTCTCCAAGAAACGTTTTTGACTCTATTTGGGTTATTCCTGTACGTCAAGAATTTGGAAACATCACAAGTCACGAGCCTTGATACCTGCCCACCTAGCCCGCCTAGCTGTCTGTCATGTAGATGGAAGGGGGATAAAGATAGCATATTAGCCCCTGAGCTAACACTGGTACCAGGAGGCTCACACCAAGCGTGGCTTATATTGTTAATTTCTTCAGATCTTAGTCACCCTAATAGCTCCAATCAACAGTTGACAATATATCTCGCGTCATTCCAGCTCATCTCCCAATAATTTTGAGTAATTTCACAGCAAACTGCCAGTACTGGCATGCCGAGCGGCCCACGCCAGTCACCGTGACAGACCCGGGCCGGGACCTGAGGCGGCTGGATGGAGGCTGAGCTGAGGCGAAGCTGCTGAGCCACTGAGCCCCGGGATCTGAAAGGGCAGTGTCCCGCTCCTCGGGACTCCATTCTGCTCTGCTCTGCACTCACAGCCAGCTCCCCCACTGTCCCCCGGGGCTCCGCATAACTCTGCTCCTCGGGTTCCGTTCCACTCTCACAGGCAGCACAGGGGAGCTGCCTATTATTGGCCTCCTAGCTCTGATCAGCGCCACCGATCTGAGCTGCTGAGTCAGCCACAGCAACCAACGTGGACCGCTCAGCAAGCCAGCACCAACAGCCCACCACAGAACCACAGCAAAACCACTAAAAAACAAGCCAGAATGGCACCATCGTCTGTGAATCAGTGAACCAGCGCTGCTCATCTGAGCTAGAAGGAGGCTAAAAGCTTGATGCTAGTCAGCTAATGGCTAACTGAAGTTAGAGGGAGGGTGAAGTTGAACAGGTGAAGGGTGTTTCACAAAGTGATAGGCTTTAAATCAGAGTGTTTCTGTTATGATCTGAGCATGGGGGATTCTACCGTGCTCAGTCTCATGGTCTTTTTCTCATATTGGTATATTTATTGTACTTTGTGTTCTTTGATTCCTGTCTTTTTATTCCATGGTTGATTTTCGTATATCTTGTATTGTTTTTTATTCCCCTTGTTTATATCATCATAGTTTTGCAACTTCTTTATTTGGTATTTGTTTGTATTTATCCCTTAGTACTTATTTATTGGCATTTCTTCTTCTTCTTCTTTTAGATGTGATTGGTGGTTGGCAACCAGCTTACAGGTGCATTACCACCACTGACTTGATTATCATCACTCTATACCTTTGTATAAGGAGTTCTGAACAACTCCTTATGTGCAAAAAAATTGTCCGTCCTTGGACTGTGTCCTACTAACACCAGCTTTTAAAAGTGTCCTACTGCCACCAAATTTAGCTCTTTATATTGTACTGTCCCCCTCATGGATCGTCACCTTATCATGGTGGGGAGGTTTGCGTGCCCCAGTGATCCCAGGAGCTATGTTGTTCGGGGCAATTTGCCTCTGATAGGGTCACCCAAAACAAACTGGTCCTGGGTGAAGGGCCAGACTAAGAACGATCCAACAGACTCTCATGATAAATTCTATATCAAGGATTCAGTGTACCCCGCCCGGTATGGGGTTACCGGGGCCCCACCCTGGAGCCAGGCCTGGGGGAGGGGCTCAAAGGCTAGCGTCTGGTGGCTGGGTTTCCACCCGTGGGACCCGGCCGGGCTCAGCCCAAAGGAGGAGGGCTCAGCCCAAAGGAGGAGGGCGGACCCTTCCAAAGGAGGAAGGGTCCGCCCTCCAGTGGGCTCACCACCTGCAGGAGGGATCATGGGGGTCCGGTGCTATGTGGATTAGGTGGCGGTCAAAGGCGGAGACCTTGGCGGACTGATCCCAAGCTCTCTAAACTGGCTTTTGGTACGTGGAATGTCACCTCTCTGGTAGGGAAGGAGCCTGAGCTGGTGTACGAGGTTGAGAGATACCGGCTAGATATAGTCGGCCTCACCTCAACACACAGCTCCGGTTCCAGAACCAGTCTCCTGGAGAGGGGCTGGAGCTTGGCCTTTTCTGGAGTTGCCCTGGGCGAGAGGCGACGAGCAGGGGTGGGTATTCTTGTATCCCCCCACCTTGCTGCCTCTATATTGGAGTTTTCCCCAGTGGACGAAAGGGTTGTTTCCCTGCGCCTTCGGGTTGGGAAACGGGTCCTGACCATCATTTGTGCCTATGCACCAATTGATGTTTCAGAGTACCCACCCTTTTTGGAGTCTGTGACTGGAGTGCTGGAGGGTGCTCCTCTTGGAGACTCCATTGTCCTACTGGGAGACTTCAATGCGCACATGGGCAACGACAGTGAAACCTGGAGGGGGGTGATTGGGAGGAACGGCCTGCCCGATCTGAACCCGAGTAGTGTTCAGTTATTGGACTTCTGTGCTAACCACAGTTTGTCCATAACGAACACCATGTTCAAGCATAAGGGTGTCCATATGTGTACCTGGCACCAGGACACCCTAGGTCGCAGGTCGATGATCGATTTTGTTATCGTGTCATCAGACCTGCGACCGTATGTCTTGGACACCCGGGTAAAGAGAGGTGCAGAGCTGTCAACTGATCACCACCTGGTGGTGAGTTGGATCCAATGGCAGGGGAGGAAGCCATTCAGACCTGGTAGACCCAAATGTATAGTGAGGGTGTGCTGGGAACGTCTGGCTGAGGCCCCTGTCCGGGAGGTCTTCAACTCCCACCTCCGGAAGAACTTCAACCACATTCCGATGGAGTCTGGAGACATGGAATCTGAATGGGACATGTTCTCCACCTCTATTGTTGAAGCAGCTGTCCAGAGCTGCGGCCGCAAGGTGGTCGGTGCATCTCATGGTGGCAACCCCCGAACCAAGTGGTGGACACCAGTGGTGAGGGGGGCCATTAAGCTGAAGAAGGAGTCCTATCAAGCTTGGTTGGCTTGTGGGACTCCCGAAGCAGCTGAGGTGTGCTGGCAGGCCAAGCGGAGTGCAGCTCGGGTGGTTGCTGAAGCAAAAACCCGGGTATGGGAGGAGTTCGGTGAGGCCATGGAACAAGACTTTCGGTCAGCCTCGAAGAGATTCTGGCAAACTGTCCAGCGGCTCAGGAGGGGAAAGCAGCTCCCTGTCCACACTGTGTATGGTGCGAATGGGGCACTGTTGACTTTGACTGGGGATATCGTTGGGCGGTGGAAGGAATACTTCGAGGATCTCCTCAATCCCACTGATACACCTTCCACAGAGGAAGCAGGGTTTGGGGACAAGGCGGATGACTCGCCTATCACAGGGGCTGAGGTCGCCAAGGTGGTTAAAAATCTCCTTGGTGGCCAGGCCCCGGGGGTGGACGAGATTCGCCCTGAGTACCTCAAGGCCCTGGATGTTGTTGGGTTGTCATGGTTGACACGCCTCTGCAACATTGCGTGGAGGTCGGGGGCAGTGCGTTTGGCATGGCAAACCGGGGTGGTGGTTCCTCTCTTCAAAAAAGGGGACCGGAGGGTGTGCTCCAACTTTAGAGGGATCACACTCCTCAGCCTCCCTGGGAAGGTCTATGCCAAGGTACTGGAGAGGGGAGTCCGGCCGTTGGTCGAACCTCGGATTCAGGAGGAGCAATGTGGTTTTCGTCCTGACCGTGGCACATCGGACCAGCTCTTTACCCTCTCGAGAATTCTCGAGGGTTCGTGGGAGTTTGCCCAACCAGTTTACATGTGTTTTGTGGACTTAGAGAAGGCATTTGACCGCATCCCTCATGGTTTTTTGTGGGGGGTGCTTCGGGAGTATGGGGTATCGGGCTTGTTGTTACGAGCTATTCGGTCTCTGTATGACCGTTGTGAGAGTTTGGTTCATATTGCCAACACTCGGTTGGAGTCATTCTCAGTGAGAGTTGGACTCCGCCAGAGCTGCCCTTTGTCACCGATCCTGTTTATAATTTTTATGGACAGGATCATTTCTAGGCACAGTTCCAAGGTTGTCATAGCCAGGAGCGGCACTGGGGTTAAGCTCCCAGTGCTCATAAAATGCTCCTTACGGTGTGCGTCTTGAAAAGCCTCTGACAACTAAGTCCAACTCCTAGCCTGCCCGTGTGGTTTAGTCTCTAAGCCCGGCGGAACTGCTTTTACTAATAGGAGAAGGGGCGAGGGCGGATCTCTGGCGCCTTAAAACCAGATGCTTCGGGTAGATGGTGGCTCGTCAACCTGGGAAAGTAGCCCATCTAGGGGAAGGTAAACCCTGATTTCAAACCTCCGCTGCCTTGCGGCACACCCGGTCACGGGAAAGGCTTCGGGAGTCAACCCTGAGGAAAAATCCGGAGTTGGAGCCCCTAAGGCAGTTCTCTGTTGTGCTCAACATCGTTCTGGCAGCTCCTGCGACGGCGCTGGTGCCAAACTATAGCAGCCCTGCTGTTCCTTTGGATCCATCAGTGACGTGGAGAGGGGGGACATGTTGCATGGGTAACATCTTGTCCTCCATATCTTCCTGCCCAGGCTTGAATCCTACCAACGCCCAACGCTGGAAGGTAGAACACCGGTGCGCATCGGCCTGTTCAGCCACAGGCGGTGCTGTTCCAGCAGAGTAGACGTTTAGGATTCTCTTCCATGGTCATCATCATAATAATAATAATAATGCATCGGTTTTATATAGCGCTTTATCATATATACTCAAAGACGCTTTACAAATAGGTACATTATTCATTCACTCCAGACAGACAGTTGTAGTGGCAAGCTACTTCTGCAGCCACAGCTGCCCTGGGGCAGGCTGACGGAAATGTGGCAGCCAATCTGTGCCAACGGCCTTTCCAGCCACCACCGAACATTTTATACATTTATACACATTCATACCCAGTGTTACGGGCACTGGAGGCAATGCGGGTGGTGTCTTGCCCAGGGACACAACGGCAGGATATCTGGGGAGAGCGGGATTCGAACCGCCAACCATCGGGTTATTAGACGACCTGCTCTACCTCCTGAGCCACTGCCGTCATCATAGACCGACGGAGGTCGACGAACCTCTAGGCGCAGCCAGGGAACAGAGGGTGTCATGCTTGGTGACCACAGGATCTCATCTCTGTTGTTTGCAGATGATGTTGTCCTGTTGGTTTCATCCAGCAATGACCTACAGCTCTTGCTGGGACGGTTTGCCGATGAGTATGAAGCGGCTGGGATGAAAATCAGCACCTCCAAGTCCGAATCCATGGTCCTCAGCCGGAAAAAGGTGGATTGTCCTCTCTGGGTTGGGGACAGGCTCCTGCCCCTAGTGGAGGAGTTTAAGGATCTTGGGGTCTTGTTCATGAGTGAGGGGAAAATGGAATGAGAGATTGACAGACGGATTGGAGCAGCATCTGCAGTGATATGGACGTTGTACCGGTCTGTTGTGGTGAAGAGGGAGCTTAGTTCTAAGGCAAAGCTGTCAATTTACCAGTCAATCTACGTTCCTACTCTCACCTATGGTCACGAGCTTTGGGTAATGACCGAAAGAACAAGATCACAGATAAAAGCGGCTGAAATGAGCTTTCTCCGTAGGATTGCTGGACTCACCCTCAGAGATAGGGTGAGGAGCTCAGTCATCCGGGAGAGGCTCAGAGTAGAACCGCTGCTCCTCCACATTGAAAGGAGTCAGTTGAGGTGGTATGGGCATCTGATCAGGATGCCTCCTGGACGCCTCCCACTTGAGGTGTTTCAGGCACGTCCCACTGGGAGGAGACCCCGGGGCAGACCCAGGACTCGGTGGAGAGACTATGTCTCCCAGCTGGTCTGGGAACGCCTTGGTATCCTCTCTGAAGAGCTGGAGCAGGTGGCTGGGGAGAGGGAAGTCTGGGCTTCTCTGCTTGAACTGCTGCCTCCGTGACCTGGACCTCCGGAAAAGCGGTAGAAGATGGATGGATGGATGGATATTGTACTGTTGTGTTTTCTCCCTCTCCCTCTCGGGGGCTGCAGCTGTCAGTGGCACTTCCGGGTTTTTTGCTCTGTTGTGGGCAGTGCTCCTGTCAGCTGTCAGTCCCGTCTTCTCACCTCTCATTACTCCTAGCTAACCCCAGTTGTCATCATTGTTGCCTTCTGCCCACTCATATGATCCACAGCTGCCATCATTTGTTTCTGGCCCTATTTAAGGTCTGTTATTTCTCTCCTTCTTTGCTAGAGTCTAAACCTACTCATCTCCATCAGAACCCATCCAGTGTTCTGGTGAGCTCTGTGTCGTCAACTTATTCTTCTGTTTGTAAGTTTGCTTTGTTTTCAGTTTGGATTTTTGCGTTGGTGTACCATTTGGACTTGTTGTGTTTTTTTGTCAATAAAAATCACAAACTACAGTTCCGCGCTTGGGTCTCCGTTCCTGTCTCGAGGGGCAATTCATGACAGTCGACTCCAGCCAGTAGGAGACCCAGTGTCATGAATGGCCCCTCCGGGGCAGAGAGACAGACCCACGCGCTGGGCTGCAGTACTGACATTTATTAACCAAGGCAAGCAGAAAATCCAAAACTGTGCAGAGAACACAAAAATACAAGCAAAGATAACTTACAGGGAAAGCACTCCAGAGCTGAAATTGCTCTGGAGGTGACGAGGAGGCAACTTAGTAGAGTCAAGACTGCCGCAGTGAGAGAATAAACTAGCAGTGCTTAAATAGCTGACAATGTAGAACAAATGAGCAGCAGGTGTGGGCAGATGAGCAGGCAGGTGACCTAATTACAAAACTGCTCACAGGTGAGATGGCTGGGGAACAGACAGTGAGTAGATGGTGAGAGTGTCTAGAAAAGGAGGAAGGGCACTCGTGTCACAGAACCAAAATATAAACAGAAACTGACAAAATAATAGTAACAGACATAAAATACTCAGAAATAAATTAAGACAGAGCCCCCCCCACCCACCTTTATGGGGTGGATCCCAGACACCCCAAGGTCACACCCAAAAAAGAACACCCCCCCCCCCCCCAAGAGAAAAGGTACAGCAATAAACCACCCCGGGTGGGAGGTGGGGGAAACAGGTTAGGAGGGAGTAAAAATAAGGACCCCGCTCAGGACTCGCACCCTTGCTACCCCAGGCCCTTGGGCCCCCTAGGCCAAAGAACTAAACAGTTCGGGCAGCCGGCCGAAGTCCCAGGCCAGACAGACGGCAAGGTGGCATGAGTTGGGTGGCCTGCCAAAAAATATGGGCCACCCAACCCAACGGCTCAGTATATCAGGCGGCCGGCCAGAGTTCTTAAGTCACCAAAACGGAAGGGGTTACCCAGGAGGCGACTTCCCCACTAGGAGGCCCGATGAAGGGAAGGAGGGCCGAGGGAAGGGGACCATGACGGTGTCTGGTAGTGGAGGAGGAACCACAACTGCATCTGGCAGTGGAGGAGAACCCACGATGGCATCTGGCAGAGAAGGGGGGACCATGACGGTCTCGGACTGGCCAGCAATACCCTCGGTGGTCCCAGATTGAGATATGGTTGCACCCGCGGTGGCTCCGGGCAGGAGCGGGGCTACACCCATGGTGGCTCCGGGCAGGAGTGGAGATGCACCCTTCAATTCAGTTCAATTTATTTATGTAGCGCCGAATCACAACACAAGTTATCTCAAGGCACTTTGCAAAAAAAATAGTGGGTTTAGGCCACGCTCTCAAATTTATAGAACCCAGCAGAGACCCCTAAGACCAAGCACTGTGGCGACACAGGCGAGGAAAAACTTTCCTTTAACGGACAGAAACCTCATGCAGAACCATAGCTCATGGAGGACGGCCATCCGTCTTGACCGGCTGGGTTGAAAAAAGAAGTACAAAGTAGGAGGCTTGGCAGTAGCTACATTCAAAACAAACGTAACAAATACAATTCAACATGAACATTTACAACCAGACATTCCAGTATCAAGCCGGGTTAGGCTCCACGTGCAAGTGAAGGCCTGGCAGCGGCAACATTTTTAACTATAGGCCTTATCAAAGAGAAAAGATTTCAACTTACTCTTGAATAAAGAGAGAGTGTCTGCCTCCCGAACTGAATTGGGAAGATGGTTCCACAGGAGGGGAGCTTGATAACTGAAAGCTCTACCTCCCAATCTACTTCTAGAGACCTTGGGGACCACCAGTAGTTTGGATTTTTGGGAGCGCAGAGCTCTGGTTGGATAATAGGGAACTATGAGTTCTTGCAGGTAAGAAGGAGCCATACGATTAAGGGCTTTATTAGTTAGGAGTAATGTCTTAAATTCAATTCTGTCTTTTATTGAGAGCCAATGTAAAGAAGCTAAAACTGGGTTAACGTGATCTCTTCTCCCTGTTCTCATCAGGATATGTGCAGCTGCATTCTGAATGAGATGGAGAAACTTTATGGACTTATTAGGACAACCTGATAAAAGTGAATTGCAATAGTCTAGCCTAGAGGTGATAAAGGCGCGGACAAGTTTCTCTGCATCTTTATGAGACAGGATGGACCTGATTTTAGAAATATTACACAGATGGAAGAAGGCAGTCTTAGTGGTTTGCTGTATTCATTCATTCATTCATTCATCTTCTTCCGCTTAATCCTTTTCGGGTCGCGGGGGAGCTGGAGCCTATCCCAGCGTCTTTGGGCGAGAGGCAGGGTACACCCTGGACAGATCGCCAGTCCATCGCAGGGCCAACACAGAGAGACAGACAACCATTCACTCTCACAGTCATACCTAAGGACAATTTAGAATCCCAGTTTTGATGCCAATTAACCTATGTTGCATGTTTTTGGCATGTGGGAGGAAACCGGAGAAGTCCCGGAGTAAACCCATGCAGACACGGGGAGAACATGCAAACTCCACACAGATCACTGTTGGTCGGGGGCTGGGATCGAACCCGGGGGCGGTGCGGTGGCAGAGTGGTTAGCACTGCAGCAGCACAGCAACTCACCCTTGGCCGGGGGATCCTGGGTTCGATCCCAGCCCCCGACCAACAGTGATCTGTGCGGAGTTTGCATGTTCTCCCCGTGTCTGCGTGGGTTTACTCCGGGACTTCTCTGGTTTCCTCCCACATGCCAAAAACATGCAAGATAGGTTAATTGGCATCAAACTGGGGATTCTAAATTGTCCTTAGGTATGACTGTGAGAGTGAATGGTTGTCTGTCTCTCTCTGTGTTGGTTTGCTGTATATGAGAGTTAAAAGATATATCTTGGTCAAAGACAACTCCAAGATTCCTAACAGAGAACTTAGAAGCCAATGCAATGCCATCTAGTGTTGTTATCTTACTACTAAGGGTACTTCTAGCATGTTTAGGGCCTGTCACCATGGGGTGAGACGCCGGCTCGGCGCTCAGCCCATGCTCCTTTTATCCCTGCCTCTCATTGGGCAGTGCCTCAGCTGGTTCCCAGCTGTCAGTGTCACGGGACGGCTGGGGCCAATTAATCCTCATCAGCTGGGGCGCTGTTAATGAGTATAAAGAGGAGCAGCTTCGATCATTCGGGGCTGCGACATAAGCACTGCTAGGCTGAAGCCCCTTCGTCTGGTGTCAGCCTCAACTCCCCTTGCAGCATTCCGGTGTTTGTATCCCGCTGTGAGTATGCACGTCTTGTTACCCCCATGTCCGGTACGAGCTACCTACCCCTGCGCTGTGCAGCCTGAGAATGTACGTCTGTATGAGTGTCTGTGCTCTCCTCATCCCTTATCCCTTACCCAGAATAAAACATCTCGACTCACTGGCTTGTCCCTGGCTCTGATTGCCCGGCTCCCTAGAGCCGGATATGACAGTATGTCGCAGCCAGAAGAGTTGCCGGCGGCCGTGAGTCGCTGTGGAAATGTACCTTTCTGTCCGGGTGTCAGCGCTGCTAGCATGCCGTTTCCCAGGAGTCACTTCCGGCGCCAGGGCGACGAGCTGAGGTCCATCTCGGAGGCAGTTGACGGGACGTTCTTCACCCTGCACGACGCCTCCAACGCGAGACGCTGGCATCCGGGCCGTGCTGAGGAACTCCTGGACTGTCACCCTCACTCTCTGTACCATCTGGAGGACAGTGCCAGGATAGACGCTGCAGGTACACAGCGAGAGAAGCTCCACGGGGTGGATGGAAATCCCGGCAGGGAGTCGAAGTGGGCGACGTCTTTCCCCGCTTCGGAGTCCCGTTCCTGCCGTCATTCCAGTCCGGGAGTTCACGCCAACCAGAGGACTTCCCCCGACCTGCGCCACGTCACTCGGGATTCCCTTCGAGGAGCCGCAGCTGACAGCAGTTATGCCCGGGGTCGAGTGGCTGTCGCGAGCTCTACTGTGTTTCCTGTCACCACCTTCAGGCATGTGGCGGCGGCAGTGAGATTGATGGTGAGGACTTCAGGGCTACGAAGCCTTCCCGTGCTCGACGCCTTCCTCGTCTCGATCTCCGATCTGGAGCGGCGAATCCTGGGTTTCCCCCTCGCTTCGTCCCCTGGGAGTAGTCGTCATCACATCGCCGAGTCACCTCTGCACGAACCTCGTCCGGATCCAGTTCTGGGTCATCGTCAGGACCGTTCCTCCCACGCAGCTGTCATCCCTTCGCCTCGTCAGTGTGGAGATTCTACAGCCTCGTCCCCTGAGCCTCGTTCCCCCGCTGTCATTCCTGGACATTCGGGCTGGCTCACCCCGGCTGTTTCCCCCTCCTCCTCGACGCGCTTCCTGACCGCTGTGTGTGCCTGGAATCCCGGCCTGGTGAGCTCTCTGCTGGAGACAACGCGAGCGATCCTCAGACGAATTCCCGGGGGGTCCTCCGTTATCGCCGGGCGGGGAGAGGAAGAAGCAGATTCCACTACAGCAGGCGATACTCAACCTCCAGGGGGCAGGCAAGTCATTGTTTTTTCACACCTGCTTAATGATTTGCTCTGTCACATCCCTGGAGGAGAAGTTCAGGGTTCGCAGCTCCCTGAACTCTCCCCACCTGCTGGAATTTGTATTCCTAATCCCGCATCCTCTGTGTCTCTCTCCGCCGAGCGGGCTCCGGGTCAACGTGGTGGGATATGGAGAGGGCCTGTGGTTCCGCAGCTACATTGCGGACGGAGGAGGGGGACTGACTGCTGCGTGGAGTCTACGCTGACGACTGAGCGTCCCTGGGTCTCCACGGAGGAGTGGTTCGGTCCAGCGGGACGAGATTCTTCTGGCTTCACGCCGAGTGGATCGTCGGCGGGGTTACCTGCGCTGGAGGGATCTCAAGCTGCGCTGACCATCGTGCTGGCTGCGGGGCCCGACGCGGCTAGATGGGAGCCTGACAACGACCTCCTGACGACGGATCCTGGATCTTCGCAGTCCTGGACGGCGTCAGAACCCGAGATCAGGCGAGTGCTCTCCTTTCTTTTCTTTCTTTTTATCTTTGAGCACTTCAGCCTATCTCCAGGGGAGACGAGCAGGGTGCAGCCGCCCGCTGCGTCTGAGCTCGTCTCGCCGGGTTCTGGCGCTGCCGGTGATCCTGATCCCGGTTCTGTTTTCTCTTCTGAGCCTTCTTCCAGGGTCACCGGCGAGGAGTTGCTGTTCCTCGTGGTGCTGGAGGGTCCGGGTTCAACGTTGGAGGTCGGTTCTGGTGCAGTGTCCAACGTGGGTTCGCCCGAGACCCGATCGGGGTCCAACGTGGGTTCGCCTGAGGCCCGATCGGGGTCCGACGTGGGTGCTGCCCCAGTGTTGTCCAGGTCCGGTGAGGAGGTGGCCGTTTCCCTGAGGCCCGCCGCCCTCGTCATCGGCTCTCCCCTGAGCCTCTTCCACCGGGATCCGCTCTGACCCTTCGTCCGTCTCAACGGTCCTGGTGGTTGAGTGATGCGGGTCGACGACCCGACCCGCAAAACTTTCGGTTCGGCGATCTGGTTTCCCCCCACTGGTCTGTGTTTGCCTTTGGGCGGCCTGGTTCGGCAGCCGTTGGACTGGATTCCTGGGATCTGGGCCCAGAGTTCGCCGTCCGAACATTTCTCTTCCCCGGGTTGCCAACTGGACAATGGGCGGGGAGATTACCAGAACAATTCCGGCCGTTTTGGACTCTGCCTGCCGTCTCCTCGGGTGTCCTTTACTTCTTTTATTATTATTGAGGTCACTCGGGTGTAGTTTCTTTGTCCATTAGGGGAATATATGTTTTTGTGCTGTGTGTTGTTTTTTTTTAACCATACTCAGCATTTTTATCGTATTGTTATCCTGTTACCCTGTCACCTATTTTCCTCTTGGTGACTCACCTTGTGTATCGCGCTGTGTATTGCATTTTCTTATCTTTACTCAGCGTTTTCATTCATCCTTACCTTAGCCTTGGCCTCGTCGGTGCATCATGGAGTATGCGTGTGGTTTCCTGTTCAACCATACTCTGTGATCACCCCATTCTGTCTTATTATCCTCGTGGGGGGCCTTCCCTGGCCCCGGCTTTAACATTGACTGTGTTTGTTATTGTTTGAAGTAATGTTTCATCCCCACTTAACCGTACTTCATTATTACCCATTTGTCCTTGTCACCTCTGTTTCTTTAGGTGATCTTTTATATATTCGGTGCTGTGTGTTTTGTTTTCTTTAGTATCCATGCACAGCGTTTTTCATCATTTTTTGTCCTGACCTTTGTCTTGTTGGTGCATTATGGAGTAGTGTGTTTTGTTCCCCTTAACTATACTCTGTGATTGCTTTATTCATTCCTGCCACCTTTTTGGTGGGTTTTTGGTTTTCTTTTTTTTGCCCCGATCTATACGTTATTTGTATGCTGTCTGTAGTCGTATTTGGTATTTTCCCTACCTGTGTCCTAACTCAGTTTTCTCCCTAACTGTGCTCTGGGTTAATCCTTTTCCCTGTGTTGTAGGGTATTGTATTTGGGTTTTTTTTTCTCTGCCCTGCTGCCCTACATTGGTCTATTGTGTTTTTTTTTTTTTTTTTTTTTTTTTTTTTGTCCTTCCCTTTGCATCTTCCCCTCCGGTCCTGCCTCCCTTCCGCCCACCCTAGGTGGGGAGGGGGGGGGGGCTGGGATGTTCCTGGTCGTTCGGGAGCCCGACCGTGAGGGGGAGGCTCTGTCACCATGGGGTGAGACGCCGGCTCGGCGCTCAGCCCATGCTCCTTTTATCCCTGCCTCTCATTGGGCAGTGCCTCAGCTGGTTCCCAGCTGTCAGTGTCACGGGACGGCTGGGGCCAATTAATCCTCATCAGCTGGGGCGCTGTTAATGAGTATAAAGAGGAGCAGCTTCGATCATTCGGGGCTGCGACATAAGCACTGCTAGGCTGAAGCCCCTTCGTCTGGTGTCAGCCTCAACTCCCCTTGCAGCATTCCGGTGTTTGTATCCCGCTGTGAGTATGCACGTCTTGTTACCCCCATGTCCGGTACGAGCTACCTACCCCTGCGCTGTGCAGCCTGAGAATGTACGTCTGTATGAGTCTCTGTGCTCTCCTCATCCCTTATCCCTTACCCAGAATAAAACATCTCGACTCACTGGCTTGTCCCTGGCTCTGATTGCCCGGCTCCCTAGAGCCGGATATGACAGGGCCAAGAACAATGACTTTAGTTTTATCTGTATTCAGCAATAAAAAGTTGTAGTTCATCCAGGTTTTAATGTCCATATCCTTAAGACACTCCTGAAGTGAACCCAGATGGCTGGGATCATCTGGATTAATGGATAAATATAACTGAGTGTTGTCAGCGTAACAGTGAAAATGACTAGAATGTCTCCTCATAATGTCTCCCAAAGGCAGCATGTATAATGTAAACAGTACTGGTCCAAGTACCGATCCCTGTGGAACTCCATAACTAACTGTGGTCTGAATAGAGGACTTGTTACGGACATAGACAAACTGGGAACGGCCTGATAAATAAGCCTGGAACCATCTTAGCGTTGTTCCTTTCAAACCAATTTGCTGTTCAAGTCTCTCGAGCAGAATATGGTGGTCAATGGTGTCAAAGGCAGCACTAAGGTCCAATAAGACAAGAACAGAGACAAGTCCTTTGTCAAATGCCATAAGGAGGTTATCAGTAACTTTCACTAAGGCTGTCTCTGTGCTGTGGCGTTTCCTAAAACTTGACTGAAATTTCTCAAATATAGAATTATTTTCTAGAAAAGTGCACAGTTGATTGGCAACTACTTTTTCAAGGATCTTGAAAAGGTAGGGGGGTTAGATATTGATCTATAATTGGCCAAAATTCCAGAATCAAGTGAAGGATTTTTAAGTAGAGGTTTAATTACTGCCACTTTAAAAGACTGTGGTACACGTCCTGTCAATAGAGACATGTTAATTATGTTCAAAAACAGTGGACTAATCAGAGATAGCGACTCGTTCAGGAGGATTGGATCTAAGAGACAGAGGCTCTTAGATCCAGTTTAGAGGCTGAGACTATTAAGGCTAGATCGGAATAACTAATAAGAGAAAATTCAGAAAAGTGGAGTTCAGAGCCTGTGGACACAGCAATGTTAGGCAGAGGCTTGGTATTTTTAAAGGGGCTATTTTTTGGAATATTATTCCTGATACTGACAATTTTATCATTAAAAAAATTCAAAAAGTTGTCAGCACTAAAAGTCGGAGGAATGTAGGGGTCTATGGCATTGTGGCTCTTGGCTAACTGAGCTACAGTGTTAAAAAGAAATCTATGGTTGTTTTTATTTTCTTCTATCAAGGATGGATAATACTGTCGCTTAGCATTATGAAGAGATTTCTTATATGTGATAAGGCTGGCATTCAGACTGAACATGATTCTTCTGTCTTATTTGCACGCCAAAGCCTTTCACAGGATCTGACTTTCTGTTTTAACTCATGAGTGTGGGAGTTGTACCATGGAGCTAATCTATTTTAAGTTTTCTTTTTAAGAGGGGCTATGGAGTCAAGTGTTGTCCGCAGTGAGGCTGCAGTACGATCAACTAAGAGGTCTAATTGTGATGGATTCAAGCAGTCAGTGCTGTCCTCTGCTATACTGAGACATGGTAATAGGGTAAGTGCTGAAGGAATTAATTCTTTAAAGCAAGCCACAGCACTATCAGGTGAGAATCTGGCAACTATATTTCTGCCTGACGCTGTAAAATCAGATAACACAAATTTGAAAGTTATCAAATAATGGTCAGTGTGGGATTTTGAGGAATGACAAGCAGCTCATCAATTTCTACACCATAGGCCAAGACCAGGTCAAGGGTGTGATTATGCTGATGAGTTGGTTTACTAACACACTGAGAAAAACCAGTTGAATTTAAGAGAGAGAGAAATGCTACACCATGACTATCATTATCAGCATCTATATGAATATTAAAATCACCAGCTATGATAATCTTGTCTGAACTGAGAACTAAGGTTGTTAAGAACTCAGAGAATTAAGACATAAATTCAGCAAAAGAAGCACTGGGAGGGCGATATACCGTGGTAAATAAAACAGGCTGTTCTGACCTCCAGGATGGGTGTGCTAAGCTAAAAATTAAGCATTCAAAAGAGTTATAATTTGAGTTTAGCTTAGGCTGAGGGTTCGCTGGTAATGTGGATTCATATATTACCCCAACACCACCACCTCGGCCAGTGTTTCTAGGAATATGAATATTACCATAGCTGGGGGGGGGGGGGGGGCCTCATTGATACTAACAAAGTCATCGGGGCGTAGCCATGTTTCTGTGAGACAGAGTATATTTATATTGTGATCCGTAATCAAATCATTAATTAAGGTCGCTTTATCGGAAAGAGATCTTATATTCAGCAGTCCACTTTTAATTATTTTATTTTTCTGTATAAATTAATAGTTTTAATCTTTACCAAGTTATGGCGTATTTGTCTTGGGTTATAATGTTTTGGGTACTGGGGGACAGACACAATCTCTATGGGGTTGTGAATGAAAGACTGACCTAAACAGAGAGAATTATTTGGATCAATAGGAGTAATATGAGAAGTAGAAGGCAAAAAAAAAAATGCTGGTTGGCAGATCCAGGCACTTTGGGGTAAGGTGACACACCAACTTTCAGTCACTGTACTAAAAAATGCTGAATGGAATAAAACAGATTGTCCCTTAAAACACGTGCACCGACTCTATTTGGATGAATACCATCTGGCCTCATAAATGATGGGCGATTCCAGAACATGTTGAAATTAAGTAGGACATGTTGAACACAACCAGGTATTAAGGCTAAGAGTTCTGCTGAAATAACTGCAACCTCTTCTGAAAGGAGCAAGTGGTACAGAAATAAGCACATGTCTGCCACAGTTCTTTAGAGTGGACAGAAGGCTCCTGAAGTTTCTCTTTAAAATCTCAGACGCTTCATCTGAGATGTTGTTGCATCCAACATGGATAATAACAGTTTTAGCGTTGGGGTATTCATTTAATAGATCAGGGGTAAGAACCTCAATGTCTGACACTTTAGCCCCAGGAAAAAAATTTTGTAACACAGTACCTGCTTCTGACGTTCCTCATTATGGAATCACCAATTACCAGCATCGTCTGGGGGGACTTTGTCGGTGGCTTCTGTAATGGTGAATAGTTTTGCCGTTGTTGTTGTTGTTGTTGCTGTTGTGGCAGCGGGATGCCAGTGCGAGGGTGATGCGGGGGGTTGTGCGCTCTTCTTTTTGGAGCTGGTGTAAAGTTCGGCACACCTAGGGCAGTTTTAATCCGGGGTTTGTGGGTTTGGGCTATTGCTGAAGGAGGAGGGGCGGTCATGGGAGGAAGATCAGCGTCCAGGTGGAGGAAATCTTCCAGGGAAAGGATGTCGAATCTGGTTTCCAGCGAGAGGGGAAGGGAGGAGGCGCGGCCGTGCCTGGTCGATCGTCAACACTTGCTGTTGGACCCGACCATGGTCCAGGGCGCGCATTGAGGCTGAGAAGAACCACCCGGGGCTTTAGGTTAACTCCAAGCTGAAGCCAGTGTTTAGTGCTGCAGTCCTGGACAGCTGAGGTGACTGGAGCAGGGGTGGAGGTGGATGGCGATATGTTAATTTCACCCAGGTAGGTAGCCGTCTTTGCTAACTGCAAGTCAGTTACTGGCGCCGATGTCCGTCCACAAATGATTGTGTCCAGATGATTGTCAGCCTCCTAAATCTTATAGAGGTTACAGATTCTCAGTTCCAACTCGGAAACCTTCTTAGAGAGGGAAACACAGCTGTCACAGGTCGCAGAGGGAGCCATGGCTTTCCAGGCCAAGGGTAGCTAACCAAAACAGACAGGCTAGCCTAACCCGGTTTGTTAACCAAAAAAAAAAAAAATCAACTGGCAAAAATCCTCAGTCCAGTAAAGTTATAAGTGGGTAAAGATCATCAAGAAAGATGATGCAGAGGTTAAAAATAATGAAACAAGTGAACAGCTTATTAACGGTAGCATTTCCAACAGTAAATTCCAAATTGTCTGACAGCACTGATCAGCGTCTGACAGCGTCTGACGTTCAACAGGTGTGGCAGGAAATGGTGGCAGGAGGTGGCGGCTCCGGGCTGGAGCATGGCAACACCCGCGGTGGGACCAGGCTGGGCCAATCCTGCACTCACGGTGGGCCTCGACTGGGCTAATACCGCACCCTCGGTAGACCCGGACTGGCCCAGTGCTGCACCCATGGTGGGCCCCAGGCTGGAGTGTAGCGCCAATAGCAGGCCCATACTGGAACGCAGCACCCAAGTTGGCTTCAGGTTGGGGCACAGCACCCACAATGGTCCCCGACTGGGACACAGCACACACGGGGACTCAGACAGAGGAGGAGGGACCCAGATGACGGCCTCGGGCAGAGGAGGAGTTGCACCCACAGAGGTCCCGAGCTGGGACAGAACACCCGCGACGACCTCCACTGCAGGGGAAGCTGGATCCACGGCGACCTCGGGTGGCGAGCCTGGACCCACAGAGACATCAGGTGAAGCTGGAACCTTCTCGGCAACCCTGGGGAAAGGTTCAGATAAAACAAGAGGAAAGTCAGGGTCAGGGTCACCGGCAGTGACGTTCCCTGCTGCAGCAGGTGAAAAGTCATCCCTCTCCGTGGCTATGGTGGACATGGGCCCCTTGGAGGATTGTGGAGGAGCTGCCCCTGTTGTCACGGAGACAGACGGAGCCGGGAATAAAACAGAGGACCTCTTGGCAGCAGGAGAGGACACCGAAGTGGAGCAAAAAACAGCAGCTACTGGACAGGATGAAGCTGACGATCCAGCTGGAGAAGAGAGAGATGAAGACTGTACTGCTGAGGGGGGCTTCTGCCTCGGCATCGAGGAAATGGCTGCCAGAGAGGCGGGAGGATTCCTCCGACGGTCCGGAGCAGGACGACGGCATCGTGGAGCTGATGGAGCAGAAACGGGTGCCAGAGACTGGTGAAAAGCCGAAACAACAGAAACCTTGGAGCGCCTCCCCTTCGGCGCAAGTCCAGGCTTCTCCGGGGATTTCCTTACCATCCCGCTGTTTTCGCGTTGCAGCACCACCACCAGAGAAATCCTTTCCACTCCTTCAGCATGCTCCAAAAGCTGATGGCACTGGCGAGCAGCTGCCTCCGCGAGCCTCAGATACCACAATGCCTCCTTCGGGGCGAAGCCGCTGCGTGCTATGAAGATTAGCCCGTCTATCTCCATAAGGGCTTGGCAGCACTCCCACCCCAGGTGCATCAGGTAGTTGCATCCACCTGCTGAGTCCATAATGAGCTCCAACAAACAGGTGAGTGAAAAAACACAAAAAGGGCAAAAATTCACTAACTGCAGCAGCTGGGTCTTATTCCTGGCGGCAGTCTTCTGTTATAAGTGGCCCTTCCAGGGCAGAGAGACAGACCCACGTGCTGGACTGCAGTAGTGACATTTATTAACCAAGGCAAACAGAAAATCCAAAACTGTGCAGAGAACACAAAAGTACAAGCAAAGATAACTTACAGGGAAAGCACTCCAGAGTCAAAATCGCTCTGGAGGTGACAAGGAGACAACTTAGTAGAGTCAAGACTGCTGCAGTGAGAGAATAAATTAGCAGTGCTTAAATAGCTGTCAACATGGAACAAATGAGCAGCAGGTGCGGGCAGATGAGCGGGCAGGTGACCTAATTACACAACTGCTCATAGCTGAGATGGCTGGGAAACAGACAGTGAGTAGATGGTGGGAGTGTCTAGAAAAGGAGGAAGGGCACTCATGTCACAGAACCAAAATATAAACGGAAACTGACAAAATAATAATAACAGACATAAAATACTCAGAAATAAATTAAGAGTCTGAGCGCGGTGAAGACACCGCGCTCAGACTAATGACAGAGTCCCCCCTTTAAGGGGTGGATTCCAGACACCCCAAGGTCACACCCAAAAAAGACACCACCACCCGCCCCCCAGAGAAAAGGTACAGTAATAAACCACCCCGGGTGGGAGGTGGGGGAAACAGGTTAGGAGGGAGTAAAAATACGGACACCACTCAGGACCCACACCCGCACTACCCCAGGCTCTTGGGCCTCCTAAGCCAAAGAACTAAACAGTTCGGCCAGCCGGCCGAAGTCCCAGGACAGATGGACAGTGAGGTGGTTTGAGTTGGGTAGCCTGCCAGAGAATATGGGCCACCCAACCCAATGGCTCAGTCTATCAGGCGGCCAGCCAGAGTTCTTAAGCCACCAAAACGGAAGGGATGACCCAGGAGGCGACTCCCCCACTAGGAGGCCCGATGAAGAGAAGGAGGGCCGAGGGAAGGGGACCACGAGGAAGGGCACTCATGTCACAGAACTAAAATATAAACAGAAACTGACAAAATAATAATAACAGTCATAAAATACTCAGAAATAAATTAAGAGTCTGAGCTCGGTAAAGACGCTGCACTCCTAGCCTGTGCCACCCACCTGGGGTGGTTTATTGTTATGCTCCTTTTTTGGGGGGTCTTCTTCTTTTTTTGATATTACCCTTTATATTTGAGTGAATAATGTCAGAAGTAGTGCCACTTTTACTTGAGTGCAGTTTCTCACTACTCTCACCGCCTCTGGGTAAAGCTAATCACTTTTACAACCAGAACATCCACAAATCTCTCTTCCTTTATTATCCTCTTTGTCCTTCAGTCGCTAATGTTCTGTGACCCTCCTCTCTCACTCCAGACACATTTTTTTATGAGTGTCTGAAAGGACATGCTGACTCGCAGTTTGAGAAGATCTCGCTGTAAAACACACCGACTGATCACCAACCTGACTTTGTACTAATTAAGTGGGAAAATGGGACAATCCAAAACCTAAGCTCAGGGTGAATTTGGTCGTCAGAATGCTCACTATATAAGAAGAACTGTTTGGCTCAATATAACCTTTTATTGCATATTTTACGTTTGGGACTTTATTAAATATAGCTTGTTGGTTATAGGCAAAGTGTACAATTCCAGTTGAATGCTCAGTCAACTTAGCTGACAGATTTCCCAGTTTTTTTTTTAAATCTATATCTTTACTAACCCTATTTTTATTACATATTTTGCCAAAAATTCAAATTATTTTCACGAGTCTGTTTATTACGTTGACTCACGCATGTCCTGTTCCTGTGCTTAAGTGTTCTATATACATTGGATATGTCTGCATTTTTTTCTATTTGTGTGCTGTTGTTGCTGTATTTATTGCCCAAGAATAATTTCTCCTCAGGGACAATAAATTTGATCTCGCAAATGATTGGTTACATCCAGAACAACTGGTGAGTATATGGCACCTCATTTACAGCAACAAAAGGTCAAGAAATCAATATCCTTATAGCATTTCTTTATCTGTGTCTGGCCACAGTGAATTAAAATCAACCTAAAATCTGATACTATGCTCTGCCACTGAGTGAATTACTTTTTTCAAAATGTATCGTGTCCATTTCAGTTTTTATTTAAATCTTTGAGAGAAGGAATCTTAATGTGTTCCAGGCCAGTGTCTTGACTGGCTTTACCAAATGTTATTTCAGTCATCCTCACATATTTCCAGGCCCTGTTCCCGATTCCATTTTTGTTGAAAATTAACTTCTGAATATTTTTTGGAGTTGTGGTCTATTTGCAGACACAACGTATTTACAGTAGTGGTCAAAAAAAGGGTGTCTCTTATACATACAGTGGGGCAAAAAAGTATTTAGTCAGCCACCAATTGTGCAAGTTCTCCCACTTAAAAGATGAGAGAGGTCTCCAATTTTCATCATAGGTATACCTCAACTATGATAGACAAAGTGAGAAAAAAAAATCCAGAAAATCACATTGAAGGATTTTTAATGAATTAATTGGTAAATTCCTCAGTAAAATAAGTATTTGGTCACCTACAAACAAGCAAAATTTCTGGCTCTCACAGACCTGTAACTTCTTCTTTAAGAGGCTCCTCTGTCCTCCACTCATTACCTGTATTAATGGCACCTGTTTGAACTCGTTATCAGTATAAAAGACACCTGTCCACAACCTCAAACAGTCAGACTCCAAACTCCACTATGGCCAAGACCAAAGAGCTGTCAAAGGACACCAGAAACAAAATTGTAGACCTGCACCAGGCTGGGAAAACTGAATCTGCAATAGATAAGCAGCTTGGTGTGAAGAAATCAACTGTGGGAGCAATTATTAGAAAATGGAAGACATACAAGACCACTGATAATCTCCTCGATCTGGGGCTCCACGCAAGATCTCACCCCGTGGGGTCAAAATGATCACGAGAACGGTGAGCAAAAATCCCAGAACCACATGGGGGGACCTAGTGAATGACCTGCAGAGAGCTGGGACCAAAGTAACAAAGGCTACATTAGAAACACACTACGCCACCAGAGACTCAAATCCTGCAGTGCCAGACGTGTCCCCCTGCTTAAGCCAGTACATGTCCAGGCACGTCTGAAGTTTTCTAGAGAGCATTTGGATGATCCAGAAGAGGACTGGGAGAATGTCATGTGGTCAGATGAAACCAAAATAGAACTTTTTGGTAAAAACTCAACTTGTCGTGTTTGGAGGAGAAAGAACACCATACCTACTGTGAAGCATGGGGGTGGAAACATCATACTTTGGGGCTGTTTTTCTGCAAAGGGACCAGGACGACTGATCCGTGTAAAGGAAAGAATGAATGGGGCCATGTATTGTGAGATTTTGAGTGAAAACCTCCTTCCATCAGCAAGGGCATTGAAGATGAAACGTGGCTGGGTCTTTCAGCATGACAATGATCCCAAACACACCGCCCGGGCAACGAAGGAGCGGCTTCGTAAGAAGCATTTCAAAGTCCTGGAGTGACCTAGCCAGTCTCCAGATCTCAATCCCATAGAAATTCTTTGAAGGGAGTTGAAAGTCTGTGTTGCCCAGTGACAGCCTCAAAACATCACCGCTCTAGAGGAGATCTGCATGGAGGAATGGGCTAAAATACCAGCAACAGTGTGTGAAAACCTTGTGAAAACTTACAGAAAACGTTTGACCTCTGTCATTGCCAACAAAGGGTATATAACAAAGTATTGAGATGAGCTTTTGTTATTGACCAAATACTTATTCTACCGAGGAATTTACCAATTAATTCATTAAAAATCCTTCAATGTGATTTTCTGGATTTTTTTTTTCTTATTTTGTCTCTCATAGTTGGGGTATACCTATGATGAAAATTGGAGACCTCTCTCATCTTTTAAGTGGGAGAACTTGCACAATTGGTGGCTGACTAAATACTTTTTTACCCCACTGTATATGGGTCTTATACGTATACGTATATGGGTCACCCCTTCATATACGTATATAGATACGTATATGAAGGATATGGGAATTTAAAGGTGTTGAAAATAGGAAGCAGTCAGCTGTTATACATTTTGTGTCCTCAGCCTGTCCTTTGTAATGAAAAGATACTCTAGTTTACATCGCGTATTGATCTCACTGCCCTGCTCGGTTGATGCACAGATTCAGCATGTAGGGAAATTGCACAGGTGACTCATATATATCCCTCCGCGAGACTGACAAGTAGCATGTTACAGCTAACTGCGTGGTCGTAAAATAAAGAGCTGATGCGATACAAGTTTTTCCCAAGTCTCTGTCAACATTACACGGTGTCAGAAGATAACTACAGTGGTGTGAAAAAGTGTTTGCTCCCTTCCTGATTTCTCATTTAGATGTGGGCAAAATTGTTGGTACCCCTCTGTTAGTGAAAGAAAAACCCACAATGGTCACAGAAATAACTTGAATCTGACAAAAGTGGTAATAAATAAAAATTCTATGAAAATTAACCAATGAAAATCAGACAATGCTTTTGAATTGTGATTCAACAGAATTATTTTAAAAAACAAACTCATGAAACAGGCCTGGACAAAAATGATGGTACCCTTAACTTAATATTTTGTTGCACAACCTTTTGAGGCAATCACTGCAATCAAACGATTTCTGTAACTGTCAATGAGACTTCTGCACCTCTCAGCAGGTATTTTGGCCCACTCCTCATGAGCAAACTGCTCCAGTTGTCTCAGGTTTGAAGGGTCCCTTCTCCAGACGGCATGTTTCAGCTCCTTCCACAGATGTTCAATAGGATTTAGATCAGGGCTCATAGAAGGCCACTTCAGAATAGTCCAACGTTTCGCTCTTAGCCATTCTTGGATGTTTTTAGCTGTGAGTTTTGGGTCATTATCCTGTTGCAAGACCCATGACCTGCGACTGAGACCAAGCTTTCTGACATTGGGCAGCACATTTCTCTCTAGAATACCTTGATAGTCTTGAGATTTCATTGTACCCTGCACAGATTCAAGACACCCTGTGCCAGATGCAGCAAAGCAGCCCCAGAACATAACAGAACCTCCTCCATGTTTCACAGTAGGGACAGTGTTCTTTTCTTGGTATGCTTCATTTTTGCGTCTGTGAGCATAGCGCTGATGTGCCTTGCCAAAAAGTTCCAGTTTTGTCTCGTCTGTCCATAGGACATTCTCCCAGAAGCTTTGTGGCTTGTCAACATGCAGTTTGGCAAATTCCAGTCTGGCTTTTTTATGATTTGTTTTCAGCAGTGGTGTCCTCCTTGGTCGTCTCCCATGAAGTCCACTTTGGCTCAAACAACGACGGATGGTGCGATCTGACACTGATGTACCTTGACCTTGGAGTTCACCATGAATGTGTTTAGAGGTTGTTCTGGGCTCTTTTGATACCATTTGTATTATCCGTCTCCTCCTGCGGCCACGTCCAGGGAGGTTGACTACAGTCCCATGGATCTTAAATTTCTGAATAATATGTGCAACTGTAGTCACAGGAACCATCAAGCTGTTGGAGATGGTCTTATAGCCTTTACCTTTAACATGTTTGTCTATAATTTTCTTTCTAATCTCCTGAGACAACTCTCTCCTTTGCTTCCTCTGTGTCATGGTTCGAGCGCCGATTTCATCCACGCTCGGGCCGTGCAGTATTTTCCTCCCAGCTGGTGTGTGTGTCCCCGATGGCTCTCCGAACTCTTATTGTGACAGCACTCAGCGGGGCTTCCGGCTGTCAGAGCTGAGCTGACAGCTGAGCTGCATTAGCGATTGCCTCCTCAGCTGTCCCATCCTGAGCCCTATTTAAGGGATCAGCTGGGGGCTGAGCGTTGCTGCAACAACGACAACCCCTCATCTGACATCTCCGAGCATTCCTCGCTGAGTTTTCCCGGGTCAGACGTTAACCACCCTTCATCTATTATTGTAAGTGTATTTCATTGTGAATCTGTTCCTCCGTGTCATAGCCTGAGTTATCGTCATAGTGTGTTTTAGCCCCCCGTGGCTTGTTATTTTGTCATTTATCTTTTCCTTTAATAAAATGTGCAAACTCACCGGCTGATATGTGGCGTCTTATTGATGGCTCGTGAGGGCCATCCATGATACTCTGGTCCATGTTTAGTGTAGTACACACCATGACACCAAACAGCACAGTGACTACTTGTCACCCTTTAAATAGGCTGACTAACTGATTATAAGTTTGTAGCCACCTGTGATGTTAATTAGAGGACACATCTTGGCTGAACATGTCCCTATGTTCACATTATTTTCAATCTTTTCTAGGGGTACCGTCATTTTTGTCCAGGCCTGTTTCATGAGTTTGTTTTTTAAAATAATTCTGCTGAACCACAATTCAAAAGCATTGTCTGATTTTCACTGGTTAATTTTCATAGAATTTTTATTTATTACCACTTTTGTCAGATTCAAGTTATTTCTGTGACCATTGTGGGTTTTTCTTTCATTGACAGAGGGTTACTCAACAATTTTGTCCATGTCTGTATGTTTGTCACACTTAAATGTTTCAGATCATCAAACAAATTTAAATATTAGACAAAGATGCCCCACTCATCTTTGCAGAATTGTTGTAATTCAGCCACATTGGAGAGTTTTCGAGCATGAACTGCCTTTTTAAGGTCATGCCACAGCATTTCAGTCTTATTTAGGTCAGAACTTTGACTAGGCCACTCCAAAGCCTTCATTTTGTTTTTCTTAAGCCATTCAGAGGTGGACTTGCTGGTGTGTTTTGGATCATTGTCCTGCTGCAGAACCCAAGCTTGAGGTCACAAACAGATGGCCGGACATTCTCCTTCAGGAATTTTTGGTAGACAGCAGAATTCATGGTTCCATTTACCACAGCAAGTCTTCCAGGTCCTGAAGCAGCAAAATAGCCCCAGACTATCATACTACCACCACCATATTTTACTGTTGGTATGTTGATCCTTTTCTGAAATGCTGTGTTACTTTTACGCCAGATATCATGGGACAAACACCTTCCAAAAAGTTCAACTTTTGTCTCATCAGTCCACAGAATATTTTCCCAAAAGTCTTGGGGATCATCAAGATGTTTTCTGGCACAACTGAGATGAGCTTTTATGTTCTTTTTGCTCAGCAGTGGTTTTCGTCTTGGAACTCTGCCATGCAGGCCATTTTTGGTCGGCCGGCCACTCCTGGGAAGGTTCACCCCTGTTCCATGTTTTTGTCATTTGTGGATAATGGCTCTCACTGTGGTACACTGGAGTCCCAAAGCTTTAAAGAAATGGCTTTATAACCTTTTCCAGTCTGATAGATCTCATTGACTTTCTTTCTCATTTGTTCCTGAATTTCTTTGGATGGAAACATGATGTCTTGCTTTTGAGGATCTTTTGGTCTGCTTCACTTTGTCACGCAGGTCCTATTTAAGTGATTTCTTGATTGAGAACAGGTGTGGCAGTAATCAGGCCTGGGTGTGGCTAGAGAAATTGAACTCGGCTTTCCAAAGATGTGATAAACCACAGTTAATTTATGTTCTAACGGGGGGGGGGGGGGGGTCACTTTTTCACACAGGGCCATGTAGGTTTAGATTTTTTTTTACCCTTAATAATAAACACCTTCATTTAGAAAATGCATTTTGTGTTTACTTGTGTTATCTTTGTCTAATATTTAAATTTGTTTGATGATTTGAAACATTTAAGTGTGACAAACATACAAAAAAATGAGAAATCAGGAAGGGGGCAAACACTTTTTAACACCACTGTATGACAAAGTTTAATCCACCGGAGTGTTATGTTCACAAACCTGGTGGTGAACGAGGTTGACAGAGATGTAGCATTGAACACAGCTTTATTAAAGATGGTAGTGAACAGTACACGGCAAACACCTAGCGGAGTCATCCAGCACAAGAGGAAGTGCCTATGGCAGCTACCCTGCCATATAGGGCAGTGTGGCGATGTGACAGGAAGTCGGCATCACCACACTGCACTTCACAATAAGTGCCGCCATAACACAGAGAGCTTTGACTTTCGTCACCCTGAGACATGGCCAGAATGGAGACAGATGTTCCACAGGTACCACATAGCCACAAAACTGAACAAGGAATATGGCGAAATTCAGGTGTGTACCCTCCTGTATGCGCTAAGGAAAAGAAGCTGAGCACATTATGAAGACATTTACTTACGCCGAAGAGGGGGACGAAAATAAATACGATGTCCTGGCAAAACTTGATGAATACTTTATGCCAAAATACAATGTTATACACGAGAGAGCAACATTTCATCAACATGTTCAGCAGAGGGAAGAAAACACTGAGTTTATCAGAAGTTTACACGAGCTAGCAGAGACTTGTGAGTTTGGTGCAGCTGAAAATGAAAATATAAGGGAAAGAATGGTGGTTGGCGTCAGTGATAAAGAGTTGTCACAAAAACTGCAGATGTTATTGGACCTAACTCTGGAGGCAGCCTGCAGGCATGCCCGGCAGTCAGAGCAGATCAAAGGACAGATCTCGGAGCAGAACGGAGCAGCAGCACTGTGCAAAGTTGTAAACAAACAGAGAAGCACATTCTCCTCTCGACCGAAAGGAGCTTTCAAATCAGAAAGGAGAGAAAGACAGGGGAGTAAACAACCACCAGAAACAACAAACACACGCTGTCATAGTTTGGTGTTTGAGGAGGCTTAAGAGAAGGGCAAACCACTTCAGGAGAATACACAGACTCAGGTGAAAACTTTCATCACTTTAATGAAAACCCAAAACCTAATACAAACACGCTGACTTAAAGAATAAATACACACACCACAATACCCCACAGCTCTATATAAAACACGCTATTTTACAGAATAAATACACACACCATAATTAAGGAAACCCGCAACCAAAACGCCAAACTATATACAAGAAAAACAGTTGCACGCTGGAGCCACATGCAGCCTAGGAGGAAAGAGAGGAGAGGAGTGATTAATGATGAGTGTAACACACTGGGAAATAACTACTGAAGAAATGGATCTTACGGTATTGGCAGAGAGCCTGGCAGTGAACTCCAGCTTGGGGAAAAGTGAAGGGGATCTGGAGACTGCAGGAAAGGAGGAGGAATGACTGGAGGACCTGGGTGGAGAAGTCGTAGTCTTGGAGAGGATTGGTTCAGGCGAGCGAGCACACACAGCCCCGGAGACACACTGCTGGAGGTGGCAGCACACCTGAGAGAGGAGAAGACAAAAGGTAAGATTACTTGAGACAAAAAATAAGTTTGCCATGCTACAAGAACTGTAGTTGATCAGCAACACAAACCCAACGATCTAGCGGAGAGCTCTTCACACATCATAGCAGTCTGTCGTGGGCGACAATGACTGTTTCATTTAGGTCTGATCAGATTCCTCCACACAGCTCTGTCCTTAGCCTTCCGCTGCCAGGAACTCCTGTCTATGTCCAACTTCTTCAAGTTTCTTTTTACAGTGTCTTTAAATCTGAGCCTTGGTCTACCCTGATTGCATTTGCCCTCGCATAACTGTGAGTAGAGTAACTGCCGAGGGAGATGCTGGTGCTGGTGCTGGAAAACTTCCGCCCTCCCAAGAGAGCAGACGCTTTTTTCTTCTCTCCTGCTGACTTTTCCTCCCCTCCTACTACTGGATCCCAGCTTGCTGTTGTCTGTCTGCGTCTAACTGCGACCGCCGAAAAGAAATTATGGAGTTAATAAGCTGGGCTTTGAACACAATTGACACTATTTTTTCAACAAGGAAAAGTGCTCCGGGGGAAGCTGTCTGCCCCGCTGGAACGGCTCCAGTGGGCTATCTATGTGACACAGGTAATTGGAAAATGCTGTGTCTCTCTAATCTCTCTATCGAAGATATTGAAGATTTGTTTATCTTCGTAATCTTGGTGATTGGGATAATTCTGATTGGGACGGGAATTGTCTTGGTTTACCGCAAATTGCTGAAGATGGATTCAACCTATCAAAATGCTGGCCAGGCGAGGTGCATCCAACAAATTGAGGAACTGGAGAAGACCCTGATAGCGACTACTGGAGAACTGTCTCGTAAGGTGGATTACATCATGGGTTCGCTCAGGTCTTTCCACGACGAATTCAAAGCTGCGCAATGAAGGATTAATGTACTGAATCTACAGAAGAAATACAAGTCTTCTCTGTGATCAGTCCTATTTGGCATTATTATTCCCCATGAAAATTCCTCCTGGCTGTCTGCAGACTGTGTTTTTTCAAAATCATGAGCACAAGGCCTTGGACAGCCAGCTGCAGCGCCAGATAAGACTGGGCGCCAGACAGACAAAACATCTTCTGCCAAGGGTCCTTGGGTCTCTCTTATTATCATCAACACTGCTCAACACCGCACACACATTGATTCATGAACTGATTAAAGATATACTGTACACTGCTCTCTTGTGTCTTGTGAAATTCTGAGTTGTTGCTCTGTGCTATTGAGAGATTTTTTTTTCATTGTAATCATAATCTGCTTAAAAAATAAGCTGTATTCTGATAACGAAGTTTTTTTTTCTCCTCCCCCCTTGTGTCGTTCCCTCCCTTCCCCTCCCTTCTTATCTATCTCTGTTTGATGAGGCGCCTATTATGGCTGCCGTGTCGTTGTGTCGCGCGCATGCGCACCAATGTCAAGTCAAGTTCCTCGTGTGTTTTTTACATGCTTGGCAATAAAGTTTATTCTGATTCTGATTCTGATTCTGATTCTGGTGGTCCATCCTCTCAACATGTCCGAGCCATCTCAGGTTCATCTGTATTAGCATGTCCTCCATTGATGGCAGACCAGCTCGTTTCAACACTTCTATGTTGGTTATCTTGTCCTTCCATGAGATGTTCATTATGGCTCAAAGGTGTCTCATCACGTACGCATGGAGTTTCTTCACCTGCACTCTGTAGACAGTCCAAGTTTCAGCACCGTACAATAGAGTAGCCAGTACTGTCGCTCTGTACACCTTGCATTTCACACGGATAGACACATGTCGATTGTTCCACAGTCTCTCCCTCAAGTTTCCAAACACAGCGCTCGCTCTTCCCATTCTGAGAGATAGTTCATCCTCCAGCCTAGCATTCTCTGAAACAGTACTCCCTAGGTACTTGAAAGTCTTGCACTTGACTAGTGGCTCTGTACCAATGCTGATCTCTTCTGGTAGTGATGTTGATAATTGGAACTTTGGTGGTTGATAAAGGCACTCTGTCTTCTTGATGTTGATTTGGAGGCTGAATTGGCTAGCTGCTCTTGCAAATTTCTCCACTAAAGATTGCATATCTTCCACGCTGTGTGTAACTAAAGCACTGTCGTCGGCAAAGAGCATTTCTC